>OW028576.1:23656304-24883975 GCA_932294295.1 Alitta virens
AGTGGTAAAGCAACGGTCACTTCAGAATCTATGGCGTTTCCATATTCTGTGCCAGTACTGTGTGTTGCTGGGTTAGTCAGTCTGGTGACAAACTCATTCTAGGATATGCAAAATACTGAACGAAAAGTGGGACTACATAATCTAACAATCTTACATTTTAAATAATCTAAATATTTAACTAATTTATCATATTTAGATCGTAAAAATAACCAATCTCCAATTACATCAGCAATCGATGAAACAATAAACCGTGATATGTATTACCTCTGCGGGTTTAGAGGGCCAGTCTGCTCACTAGGGGTAGCATCTCCCCTCCTGACGAGGAGGTTGGGGTCAGTTCCCCCAATATCCATCCCACAGAATGGCTGCACGTCATCCTCGAAGTCACATATGAACTGGGTATCTGATAAATGAATGAAAATATTTCATTACTGGTCATGAATAGTTTTATTTTCACGTTTTTGTGAAGATACCAGATATTGAAAACAATTGGATTCATATTTTGTTGATTCTTCATAATATAATGAATCATCTGATTGTCAAATACATAGACTATGAATGTACCAATACAAATTGAACCCGTACAACCAACTCTCTTGTTTAGTTGAACAATAATAGGGGAGGAAAAAATACATTATATGAATATGTATTTAATTAATAGTAATTTGGGTTGAATATTTCTATTATGGCAAGATTTGTAAAAAGATGTCTTTGTAAACAATTGTCTTTGTTGCTTATACAAATTGTTTCCACTATTATTGCTATGCATAATACATACTTAATATTGATGCTTATGCCACTATCTTAAAGAAATATTACCCGTTCCAAAGATATTGCTAAAATACAACATGGTTGCGAATATACATGTTAATAATATCATGTGTAACAGGAAAATGCATGTAATTATCTTTTTTTAATTCCATTCATTACATGTGAGCCCCTCAACAAAATTAATACCAAACCACAACCAAAAATCGTATAGCAGACCACCTCTCAAAATCGTATCAACAACACAAAAAATCTACATACCTTGTGCATGAACCCCAAATAAGCAGACGACCAACAAAATTAAGGTTTTCATCTTGCCTGGTCAAGATGGTCAGCTGAACCAGGTTGCCAAAAAATGACTTTGTCCAGAGATGTCAGTTGTGGAGAAATGAGAAGTTTACCAACAGCGCCATTGAAGTCAGTGAAGTGCATCCAAGCATGGAGGGGGAATCTGTGCTCATCTCAAACAAGGGAGATTCGAGTGCTGTCACTTTTATGAAAATGCAAGTTTAGACTGCAGGTAGCTGCACGTAGGTTTGCGTAAGGATTATTGAAGTGAAATCATACATAATAAATTATTTGTATAGGCATACTCTGTAAATGATGTGTGGTTTAGTTGGAGGAGGATGAGGGGGGAGAGTGGGGGAGGAGGAGGAGGAGGAGGGGAGAGTGGGGGAGGGGGAGAGTGGGGGAGAGTGGGAGGGACAGAGATGTGGGGGCAAACATTATTAGGTTAAGTAAATTTTAAAAGTTGGATGTTTTTGAGTGACCTGCAACCTGCCTAAAGCTCTATTTCTACCACTGATATATCAATGAAAAAGGTTGATGCTTGAACAGCTCACCAAATGCAATTAAATAACCTCATCGAAATAGAACAAATATATATGTTAAAATAACAGTAGTAGAAGTAGTAGTAGTAGTAGTAGTAGTAGTAGTAGTAGTAGTAGTAGTAGTAGTAGTAGTAGTAGTAGTAGTAGTAGTAGTAGTAGTAGTAGTAGTAGTAGTGGAGGTCATAGTACTGTACTAAATTGTTTGCCTAGTAGCTGCTCCTTCACACAGTAATATGATATACAAATAAATACATAGATAGACAAGAGTATATGAGCATTTGCCTTTCTGTCTTGCTTGACAGATGACTACTATATTAAATTTCACCCTATAGTACAATGACCACAGTTTAACGTTGACTGTGTGGAGGGAATATTTGTTTAACATCTTTGAATTAAATTACTGGCCTGAGATTTCTTCGAACAATACAAACAACACCATAATTTGAATAACCTAAAAATTCACAGGAAATTTAAGATATTTATTTGTATATTGCTGGAATTGTAAAGCGCCAACAGTGGAATTGTCTCAAGTTTGTTGACAATAGAATGTACAGGAGTTTCCTGTTCTAAGAATTTTGTAAACTTTTTTAAGATAGTTTCTTTCAAATGAAGGGTATTACAGAAGCACATCCAATAGAGTGCTCTTAAAAGTTCATAGATGTTGTCCTAGATTTAAAGCACACCATTTGCGCGATATATAGTAAATTTATCTTCTTTGATATATATTACATATAGTTTAGGTTAGTTATAAAGCCTAGACTTTTTTTATCTTATTTTATTTGTTCTACTTTTTTGATTGTTCAAAGTTATTTCCCAATTCAACCTCCCTACATCTTATCTTATTTTATCTTGTCTTATCTTTATATTTATATTTACTTATCTTTACTTATCTTTACTTATTCTTATCTTATCTTATCTTATCTTATCTTATCTTATCTTTATCTTATCTTATCTTATCTTATCTTATCTCATCTTGTCTTTTCTTATCTCATCTCATTTTATCTTATCTTATGACTCATTCAAGCCAGTCTTTTACACTTACATTACATAACCACATATCATATATTTCAGTATTCTGAACGTTCTGGCAATATTTAATATAATATTGATCTTTTTAACACATATTCTTATTATTCAGTTATTATTCAGTTGGTAGTACACCATTTTATACTATGAATGATTAATATTGGTTTAGCCCGGGTTGGAGTTTCTATCAATATTTGCCATTTCACAAGTTTGTCCAGGAAAATTTGAGAATATTTGAGCGAAGCCCACACAAAGGTATGAAGCTGTTTGGTTTGGTACCTAAATACTTTTTGCAATGAAATATGCACGTACAGCACTATAGGACAACAGAGGGCAGCACAGACCTGTTAAATACACAATAGGGTATAGAAGAATGGACCTATTCTAGTTTATTCTGATAATAGGGGTTCTGTTTCTGTATTTGGTTGGAAGGAGAAATTATAGTTGACCATCTTCAGGGTAATTGAAATGTTAAACATGGTGTGGATTCCAAATCGTATCATCTCATAATTGAATCTGCCTCTGGTAGCTGGTTCCATGAGCTCACCAAAGTTACAGACAAAAGCATTGTAATGCAAAAAGAAAATCCATTCTTATAATGCAAATTTGTGTTAGGTAAGTTGTTGCTAGGGTGCATCAGTCCATGAGCAGCGGTTATATCAGGAATGATGAGATGCTAAGGCTTTGAGTCCACACCATGTGTCATTTTATATAACAACTTAGTCAAGTTTTGTTAATATAATGTCAATTTTAATCAATATTATGTCATTTTTAGTCTATATCATAGCAATGTGCAAAATCGATTTATGACGCTTTAAACAATGACCAATAGCTACTCCACTATTGATATCTCGACTTTTGATTACAATATTTTAAAATACAATTATAAAGTTATCATGAAAATGTGATATAATTACCAGAAAAATGCCCACCCACACAACAATTTGCTCTTGCAATTGAGATGTCAGACATTTCCTGCCAAACAGCATATTTGATTACATAATTACACTTAAGAAAAAAAATTTATAGTTTGTCTACCTTTTTTTCACAAGCTGTGATGCGATGTCATTAACAATCAACATTTTTGAGCATGTGTAACCATAGTAACATGGAGGAGGTGAAAAAAAAAATACGAGCAAATACAAAATCTTGAGCTTGCATATTACATATAGTTTTTTCTTGAACCCAGTTTTCGTTGGAATTTTTTTAATTTTTTTTTTAAGGAAATATTTTTGGTTTTTTTTTTTCACGAGATTAATTATGTATTTTCCAGTCGTGAAGTAGTGATAGTTTGACCAATTAATACCATGCACTTCCTTCCTTCCTTCTTTCCTTCCTTCCTTCCTTCCTTCCTTCCTTCCTTCCTTCCTTCCTTCTTTCCTTCCTTCTTTCCTTCATTCCTTCCTTCGTATATTTGTGTTTACTTATTTAAAAATACGAGTGAACTCCTATGTCTTCATTTTATTGGATTTCTGAAAAAAAGGTACTGCCAACATATTTTTTGATGTCGCTGTCCAACATTTTGTTATATTGGACAGAAAAACATTTCTGTAAAAGCAGCAAATATAATGATTCACAGGACTTTAGGCCTGCCAATACCTTCCTTTATACGTGGTGTCATCACTCGTGCATTTGCTTCAGGAAAGCTTGAATTATAGTCATTGGAAGTGACTAAAACTCAAACATCATCGGAATATCCATCTGGCAGACTTCTGTCATTGCTCATCCTATAAACCTGTCATCACTGGCGATTTTGAAACCTATCTTGAATTCCAGAAATCTTAGATTTTATCCACTTCACGGTTTGAGTTAGTATCATAGAGCTATAAATCATACGACCACTGACAAATTGGTGAGATATTTATGGCCCAAGAAATTTCATGGTATTCATGACACGAACTGAAAGTTTTAAAATAACAGAACATCACTCATTTTACAGACTCTATTTTCATCCTTGTCAGTGTTTGTCTGTGTGTGTTGAATAACCATTTAGACCATTGCCTTTATCAAGATCACCTCACAAAAGATTTGTTTAAGATGCACCAACTTTTTATTTCTGACTGCTTTTTTTTTACATGTTATTATATTTTACCTATACTTATCAACTGCCGTTAAAATTGCCATTATGATCTGGGGGAAAAAAGAAGTTATTTTTGACATAAATCTGATGCTCCATTTGTAGGTTTTCTCTAACTACAAACGAAAACTAGAAAGACCACACTACAAACAGTCTCTGTCAACTGCTGTCCACTGCTGTCCACTTCTGTCCACTCATCCCCCACTCTATAGTCATGACTGACCAGTGCAGGTCAACATCAGCTGCCCCATGGATGACCTCAGATCAAAGAAAAGAAACCTGATATCCCAACAGATAAATGAAAGGAATTTTAAATGGGAGAGGTGTCTAAAATTTCAAATGACTGCCAATATTCTATCTGTGTCAATTAACTTTGTTTTTAGGTACTTAACCATTTTAACATTATGCGTATAGTGCAAAAATAGGATAGGATAGGATAGGATAGGATAGGATAGGATAGACTTGGAAAGGATAGGCTAGGATAGGTTAGGCTATAATAGGCTAGGCTAGGCTAGGATAGGATAGGCTAGGATAGGCTAGGATAGGCTAGGCTAGGCTAGGATAGGATAGGATAGGATAGGATAGGATAGGATAGGATAGGATAGGATAGACAAGAAAGGATAGGCTAGATAGGATAGGCTATAATAGGATAGGCTAGGCTAGGCTAGGCTAGGATAGGCTAGGATAGGATAGGATAGGATAGGATAGGATAGGCTAGGACAGAATAGGATAGGATTGGATAGGATAAGATCAGTGCTTGAGACAAATTGAGAGAGGTTTAGCCAACCTAGGATATGGTGTCCATTTACGCTTATGGTGCCATTTTACTCAAAATCTGTATAAACAAAAAGTTAGTCATAAACGTCCTTGTTATTTAGCTACACTTCAATGTGTATATAACCTGAAGAGTTAAACTTTGGACCAGACATTATTTACTTATTTCGTTTACCTTTAATAACGCTTTCGTTTCACGTAAAATATTCTTTAAAACAAAGCTCAGAAGACCCGTTCCGTCTACAACAATTCGTGTTTTTTTTTTTTGGAAACACCCTTGTGTGTGTACAATGGCGGTCTTTTCTTACACTGCCGTTTCAGCATATTTTGGACATATTGTGTAGAGGACGATTTGGTGTTTATTCTGAGGAACTGTGGTAAATTTTTGGGTTGGAACACGTCTTTTTTTGTATTTAAAATCGAATCACGTCTTCTTGTATTTCAAATAAAAAATCTCCCAGGGTTTTTGTTTGCATAAGAGCTTAAGCTCAATGTCAAGGTTGGCAGGTTTTGCAAAAAAAAAAAGAAAAGAAAAAAAAAGCAATGGTGGAACCTGTCTGTACGACTTACAAAATAACAGAACAAAAAAAAGAGAGAAAGAAATAAAGTGAGAAAGAAATAAAGAGAGAAAAAAGAGAAAAAAAAAATAGAGAAAGAAAGAATTTAACAAGAATCAAAGAAAGAAAGAAAGAAAGAAAGACGATGTAAATAGTAAATAGGCCTATAAAAGAACGTACAATCATGAAATAAACACAAAAATTAACAAAAGTACAAAAAAAGGAATTCGAATTAAAAAAAAAATTGTTTTAAATTTAAATTTAAAAAAGAAGAAAGGAAGGTTGTGTCACTTCTGGGCCTCTATACGTCTCTACCTAGTGTCTGAATTTTTGTTCTGAGTCAGAAGCGGAGGCAACATTGATTTGCATAATGTTTATGACTTGATTGCATTTTTTCCTTAAATATGTTTTATTTTATCTAGTTCTATGTTTACCCTAAATTTGCTTTCTTAAAATATAGTCTGATAGAACATAGATAAAGTTGTTGCAAAAATGTCTGTCCTGCGTAAATTATTCATGCTGAAACTAAGATTTTGTGTATAGATCTCAAAATGCTTCGAAATGCCAGCATGTGAATGTCGTATAGGATCACTACTAAGGTCATGCTCCAGTATTGATCAGTCAATAATAATTATGTAGTCGCAACTTGATTGGATCTCTCTAAACCATTCAGGTTGGCACCTCGATAGCGGCAAAAAATTGTCTTAGAGGTACACCATTAAAGAATAAACATACATAAATGTCATCCTGCACCATGTAAATAACTATTTCATGGAGATATAAAAAAGTCTCGAGTCATGAGTCTTTGTGTAACAGAAAACTCCGCTCTGTAACTCCGGGCTATAAAATTTACTCCAAATACAACATGAAATGAATAAAGAATAAGAGTAAACTGAAAAGGAAAAAAATTAAGAAGTAAGTTATTCATAGTCTGCATCATGACTTCGGACTTTTTTCAAAAAAGGAAAATTAAAGTCAACATTTTGTTTGATAATCGTGATATGAAGCAGTGAAAAATGGGGTTAAAATAAGAAAAGATTATAACCTACTATTTATTTAGACCAGCTTCACCTCTCGTCATGACATCAGAATAACCTGAGTAGAAGATGAAGAGTGAAAAAAATGAATGAGTTTCCTAGTCAAGTTTTAGATAAGATTTACATTGTATCTAAAATTCCCTGAGCAGAGTGAAGAAACCTAAGTCCATTTAAAGTGTGGTTTTGCCAATGGGAGTTATACCTACTTATATATGTTATATATTCATAATATAATTGTGTCCAAATAAGGGGGGGGGTGTTTTTCCACCCCTTGAATATATCATGAAACTCGACATATGTATTTTAGACATAAGATCTATGAATTACACTAGACCTACATTTCTGTATTTTAATTCTTTAATGGTGTACTGAAATCATTGTACAACATACTCTGCAGCCATCCAACATACTTGGCAGCTGACCAATAAGTTGACACTAGACCTACATTTATGTATTTTAATTCTTTAATGGTGTATTGAAATCATTGTACATCATACTCTGCAGCCATCCAACATACTTGGCAGCTGACCAATAAGTTGACACTAGACCTACATTTATGTATTTTAATTCTTTAATGGTGTACTGAAATCATTGTACAACATACTCTGCAGCCATCCAACATACTTGGCAGCTGACCAATAAGTTGACACTAGACCTACATTTATGTATTTTAATTCTTTAATGGTGTATTGAAATCATTGTACATCATACTCTGCAGCCATCCAACATACTTGGCAGCTGACCAATAAGTTGACACTAGACCTACATTTATGTATTTTAATTCTTTAATGGTGTATTGAAATCATTGTACATCATACTCTGCAGCCATCCAACATACTTGGCAGCTGACCAATAAGTTGACACTAGACCTACATTTATGTATTTTAATTCTTTAATGGTGTATTGAAATCATTGTACATCATACTCTGCAGCCATCCAACATACTTGGCAGCTGACCAATAAGTTGACACTAGACCTACATTTATGTATTTTAATTCTTTAATGGTGTATTGAAATCATTGTATAACATACTCTGCAGCCATCCAACATACTTGGCAGCTGACCAATAAGTTGACACTAGACCTACATTTATGTATTTTAATTCTTTAATGGTGTACCACAAACTTTGTACAATATACTCTGCAACCATCCAACATATCCAACATACTTGGCAGCAGACCAATAAGTTGACTTCTATGTTGCATGCTATGTTTAAAATGTATGATTAGAGGACAGCTGAGCCACAGAACTTTAACACAGGTTTATTGCTTTAACAACCCAATGAAATGACTTTGTGAACTACTTTTCTATTTTAAGTGCCTTAATATATCATATGTTATTGCATACATAAAATGGAAATATTTTTTTTTTCTGTGTACTTCTTGAGGCCATATAACCAAGCACATTGAAATGGTTCAGTGATGTTTCAAGATATTTGTTGTTTTCGAAGAATCTAAGGTGATTCGGGAAAAATTTACAAAAATAAAATAATGTTTTACTTGTTCAAAAGACCTAAAAATGTACTTATGTAAATTAATTTAAAAGTTTCGCATTGATAGATTTAATATGAATCGACTTTTATTTACTGAAAAATATAAAAAAAGTTACTTTACGTAAGTGCAAAAATGGGAAATTAGAAGAAAAAATTGGCTCAACATCGGTCGTGGAACAAACGCGATAAAGATTTTAAAAATCTGTGATATAATCTTATTTTAATGGACACGTGCAGGTTTTTCCCAGGATAGCATTCCAAATCGTTTCAACGTCGGTGCGATGTCGGCGATGTTGATACGATGCCTATATTGTAATGATGCTGGGCCGAATTGGAATGCTGTCTAGTGCATGGTGCTCTCGACATATTAATTTTAGAATTTTTAACTCGAGAAGATATATATATATATATTTTTTCGATATACTGGATTGTGATTCATTATGAACTATATGTAATATATGGATGTCCATCTCATCAGATGTTTTGTTGGCAGTGCCTCATTATTTCTGACTATGTTAAGACGAGTAAAAGACCTCACCCTTGGGGAAATTGTGTAACATGGTGTGAACTCCAGGCCTTATCTCATCATAACATCTGCCTCTAGTACCTTGTCATATAAGCTGACTGAGCCTTGAGAATTGAACAGATTCAAAGTTCAGTGTCGATGGTCTGAATCTTAGTCAGCTTATATGACCAGCTGCTACAGGCAGATATAACGATGAGATGATTTGGCCATGGGGTATTTTCCTCGATTCGGCATAGACACTGATTACATGGCACCTTCCTTTTCACGTCTCATACAGCTAGCAAGGATGTAGCTCATGAAGAATGCTCGGGCCAGGCCGGGATCGAACCCGGGGACAGCTAGCGGGGTTGAACTTCAGCAGAGCTGGCCACTGAGCAATTGGCAGATGCCTTCCCAGATAGCATCTGACATTTTACTGACGTCAGCCCCATGTGGGAGACATCGAACCATCTTGGGCCGACGTAGCCTGTTATCAGGGTTAACCATTTACTATATTTGCCACATAATTAAGGTCCAGGAATCGATTCTTGGCCAAGTGGCAAGATTAATGTACTACCTGAGACATTGAAGTTTAAGTGTGACTGTAGCATAAAGTTTGCTTCAAGCCTTATCATCTCATTATTGCGTCTGCCTCTGGCAGTTGGTCATATTTTCTGACTAAGCTTCAGACCATTGACATGCACCGCAAGTATCATGAAAAAGGTAGTTTTTATGAATGTAAAGCCACTTAGTTTAGCAAAAAAATGGCATAGACTGGCAGAATTCTGTGCAGTGACATGGCAAATAACATGGCCAATAACTGACACTGACTGAACTGGGGAAGACAATTATCCATAAGAAAACTGCTGACATAAAGAAGACAACTAAAAAAGCAGAGGTAAAATTTCACGTTTTATTGCTGATACTCTTTTTTTCTCCAACACAAAACTCACATGACACAGATAACATAAAAAAGTATATAGTTAAGTCTAGATTTTCCACATGGTATGAAATGTGTATCTGCCAAGGTAATAAAAATACATACTTTTTTATAATAAAAAGAAAAAAACACTTGCAGATCTTATGTAAATATATGCATTTCTCTAAAAAGTTATGTCAAATAACATCATGTCATTTTCATATCCATTTTAAAACTTAGTGTATAATTTACACAATACCGGAAAAGATTTAGGTTGACATCTTCTCAAATTTTAACCATATAAACTATTATTCACATAGTGTGATTATATATATATCATTAATCATCACAATATTATGCTTTGACAAAATTAATATATATCCACATATGTATCATACAAATAAAACAATTATAAAATTTGCACATTTTAATATTTAAACAGTGATTACGTAATTGGGTATTGATTTTCAATAATGCTATTTAATCCAAATTATACATAAGTCTTCACCCACAGAATACTTAGCACATTAATTACTGTAGTACAATGTACATCTAATGTCCTCTCATTCCACCTCCCATTCCACCTCTCATTTCATCTCTACCATCTCTTCCCATATCTCTATCCCTCATTCCACCTCTGCCTCTCCCCATTCCATCTCCCCAGCTCATTCCATTCCAATCATTATCATCATCATCCATTCCACCTCGTCTACCCCTCATTCCACCTCTCATTTCATCTCTTTCGCCCATTCCTCTGTGCATCATCATCATTTGTATAAAACGATGGATCTTCTCGAAAACATCTCCCATTTCATTGTCATCATCACCTCTACCCCGTCTCATTCCCATTCCACCCCTCATTCCACCTCTCATTTCATCTCTTTCACCCATTCCTCTGTGCATCATCATCATTTGTATAAAACGATGGATCTTCTCGAAAACATCTCCCATTTCATTGTCATCATCACCTCTACCCCGTCTCATTCCCATTCCACCCCTCATTCCACCTCTGCCACCCCATCTCTCATCATCATCATCATCGCGTCCTTTTCCCTTCATCATCATTAATTTGTACATCATCTTTTTCAACATTTTACCCCATCCACCCATTTCATCATCATCTTCATCATCATCTCCACCCCATCTCCTTCCCATTCCACCTCTGCCACCCCATCTCTCATCATCATCATCATCGCGTCCTTTTCCCTTCATCATCATTAATTTGTACATCATCTTTTTCAACATTTTACCCCATCCACCCATTTCATCATCATCTTCATCATCATCTCCACCCCATCTCCTTCCCATTCCACCTCTGCCGCCCCATCTCTCATCATCATCATCGCGTCCTTTTCCCTTCATCATCATTAATTTGTACATCATCTTTTTCAACATTTTACCCCATCCACCCATTTCATCATCATCTTCATCATCATCTCCACCCCATCTCCTTCCCATTCCACCTCTCATTCCACCTCTTCCACCCCACCTTTCATCATCATCTCCTTTCCCCTTCATCATCTTCAACATATACATCATTTTCTTCATTTTACCCCATCCTCCCATTTCATCTCCATCATCATCCCCACCCCACCCCATTCCCCTCATTCCACCCCTCATTCCTCCCTTTCCACCCCAATCCACTCCACCTCTCCTTCCTCCCATTCCATCCCAATCCATTCCACCCCTCCTTCCTCCCATTCCACCCCAATCCATTCCACCCCTCCTTCCTCCCATTCCACCCCAATCCATTCCACCTCTCATACCGCGTCCTTCTTCATCATCATCACCTCCGAAAAGACCACCCAAAACAGACAATATCATATCTAATCCTCCCTCTGGTCCATCTCTGTCCATTCCCATTCCAGAACCCCTGAAAATGTCATCCAAGTCCATGTCCATTTCATCTCGGTCTTCCCAATCATCCATGTCTCTCATTCGGTCTCTCCGTTCTTTTGATTGGCATTGCTGTGCTTTGTGTTCATCAACCAAATCTCTGCATTCTCTCTTCACTGGAAAACAAATTAAAACAGTCATTGTAAATGTCATACCATAAATGGTTGGAATACTTGATTGGTGTCAGTCGGCCAACAGCAGGCAAACTGGCACACTGTCTGTGGTCGTGTGAAAGATGTGACTGCACTTTGATTTGTTTTCAAATATTAATTCCAAAGTATCCAACAGCTTTTATATTTTCAAGTACTTCAGGCAAGCCTGAATTAAGATAATTTGACACTAGTAGCACTATGACTCCAACATCAGCTCCATGAATAATAATTATACCATACTTAAAAGAAAGTAACTCACAATGTTCACAGACGACGAATACATCTTGGTCGTGAGTACAGTCGTTGACTCCCCACTCATTTCGGCAACATTCTTTCAATTTGGAATCTTCGCCACATTTCAGTCCATCCAACCAGATTCTTCTCGGGTTATTTCTGGCCAGTCTCAGTGACTGCGGTGGGTTGCGCCAGATCTTACCTCCGCTGGAATTGAAAATACCATTTTGGTTAATAATTAAGTGTGTGGTTGTTAAGACCCAGGGAGCGTGCCAGACTGCCACTCTGCCAGATTGACATCAGACCTATGTTGCCCAATTCCGACCCATGTTGCCCAATATTCCAACCCTTGTTGCCCAATTCCGACCTGTGTTGGTCAACACACAGCTGACATTGATGTGGCATTTACAAGAGTTTTCACATACTTGAAAACTAAACTGATGCATGACATGATGTGAATCCAGGACTCTCATTGGCTAAGGTAATCACTCGACCAATTAGAGTGGTAGATTCACATGATGTCATCTGAAGTTTAGATTCTGAGTTTATGAGTTCAGCCGTAACAAAGCCACAATACAGTCTATGCCATGGTTCAGTCTATTAATTAATCGTTTTGCATACTCATCATTTGGATAATCAATAGGAATATTGTTTGTCAAGGTTGTTAAACTGCTATTGCACAAGGCATTTATGGATAACATCTTTAAATTTGGCAGATGTTTCCCATCAATAATAAGAGGTGTGGAATACAGTGTGTTATTGAAGGGCTCTCAGCCAATCGGAAAAGAGGATTTCTGCGTTGTAATGTAAAATGTGTGGTGCATTTGGTTCATTAGGCAGCAAGAATTCCAAAATTACTTACAAGAATCCCATGGATTTGCAAACAGCTTTGGCCGTCCATTCGTTGACGCTGTCGTTACACACGGTTCCCCAAGTTTCGTTGTAGTAGACCTCAACGCGTCCCATTGTGGCATTGGCGCCCCCGACCAGTGCAACCGAAAACGCTGTTCAAAGATAACAATACTGAGTTAGAAAAACAATCTGGGTTTCAATATATGATATATAATATTATAATATTAAATTGAATGAGGCTTCCTTTGGTAAATACATATTTTTAAATGCGTAAATAATGGCATATAATTTAGGGAAAAAACACTTACGCATCTTAGCCATGCATTTCTTCATCTTCTCTTCCTTTTCCTTCTTCCATTTCATCTCATCTCTTTTCCCTCCCATTCCCCTCATTCCTCTTCTCCCTCTCATCATGTCTCTCCTTCCCATTCCTCCCATCTCTCGGTCATCCATTTCATCTTCATCCTCATCATCATCCATGGAGTCCATTGCTGCGCAGTTGTAGTCTAAAAATAAAATATATATAAAAAAGTTAAGTGAATGAATGTGTTAGTCACTATTAGTCAGCTTATATGACCAGCTGCCACAGGCAGACATAATGATGAAATAAGGTTTGGAGTCCACGCCATAATACCCGTCGATTACCACATGAGTTGGGTCTTTACTTGCCTCAGCATAGACACTGAGCGCATGGCACCTCCAATTAAACGTCTCATGCAATCGACATCCAGCTGAGATGTAGCGAACCTGGGACCTTCAACACAGCTGGCCAATGTGAAATTGGCTGATTCCCTAATCATTAGGCTACCCTGTGGAGTTATTCATTAATATAGGACCAATAAATATCTTTGTAGTAGCAATTTATGAAATTTTGTATAGTCATGTTTAGTTCCTCACATCAAAAATGTTGACTGCCTTGAAATGCATGATGTCAGTTGGCAACTGAGAACAAAAAGTAACTTCCATTCCACTAAATAATGAATTAATTTACTCACCCCTGTCATCCATATCCATCATATCTTCCTTCATTTCTTCGCAATATTCAGGAACTGCAAAGAAGTTGAATGCATATCATTCAATTTCCTTTTAAGTAAGATACAATTTGATTGTTTGTCAATGCAGCTTTCAATTAAATTTCCTTTTGTTGACATTTCAACTATATGACTAACTGTAATAGCAATATCTGACTAATTACATTGTTGAAGCTGACTTTAAGTCATGGAAAATATAGCAATTCTATTTACCAAATCAAATATATTTTCCAAAAAAAACAAAAAGCGCTTACCGGGGTCGCAAACAACGAAAGCATCTTTTTCGTGGTCACAATCGGTCACACCCCACTCATTGCGACAACATTGTTGCAGATACGAATCTTCTTTACACCGAAGACCATCCAACCAGATCTTGGTCGGGTCATTTCTGGGCAACCGCATGGTCTGCGGGACGTTGGTCATGATCTTTCCACCGCTGCAAATTACATTCAAATTGGTTAGATCATGGAATTATGAAACTGACAGGCTTAAAATTAATTATGTAAAAGTTTACCAGATAAAGAACATCACTTTTAAAAAAAATCCTCAAGGTCAAAAAGAACTTTTTATTTTTTTGGACTTTCAAAAGCAGTTTTGGTTAAAACTTTGTACGTTTATGTAAAAAGACATTAGATTAAGGGAACTGCACTAATAATTTTAATCAAATAATACAATAATTTAAAGTAATTCCCATTTAACTTTATTGTCATGAAAAAGTGATTCTCAACAAGTGCATTATTTAATATTTCTTCAGTACATTTTTGCTGGAAATCTTTCTGGTGCATTTAGCAAATAAATTATGATAATTCTTGGATATAGAATGGGGTTGAAAAAGTAAATTTTACTCACTATAGCCCAGCAGTTTTGCACACGGCCTGAGCTTCTTTCTCAGTGAACTTGTCATTGCAGACTGTGCCCCATGTTCCATTGAAGTTGATGTGCACTCTGCCATAGGTGGAGTTCATGCCAGCCACCAGGGCAACTGAGAAGGCTGTAAATAAAAAGCAGAACCCAGAATAAATGACGGCATGCAGTTGATTTATTCTACAACTGGGACCTCAGAAATAATATGGACTTGCAATTAATTGATGCAGACCAAGAAAAAAAATATAATAAAAAAGAATATAAGAATTTGCAAATTTGCAACTGCAGAAAATAGTTCCAGGAGTAGACATGAATCTCATGTGCAAAATGCAAAAAACCTACAGTGCTGCTCAAAAGTGTATGCAGTTAGTTCCATTAAAAACAGCCTATCAATTTTAACCCAGACAAAGCTTAACAACTTTTGGTAAGTGATGCTACCTGCCACTAAACGGAACTGTCTGTACACCTCTCATGGCCATTGCAACATTTTTCTTTAATATTATCTCTGGCAGCATCAAGATTAAAAAAAAAAAAATTACATGCTTTTTATGAATTATTTTATACGATATAGTATGTCTTACGGGACAGCTGATTTGTCCAGCTGCCAGCCCTATGTAAATGGAAATATGGTCAAGCACTTACTTTTTACATGCACAGGAAATTCTGGTAGACTGATTTGCATGATATTCACAGAATGCTGAGATTGTGACAATGCAATAAGCATTTAGAAACTTTTGTTTTGCTGAATGCAAAAGCAAAAGAAAAAAAAAGGGGGGGGGGTGTAAACATTTAAGCAGTGCTGTATTTTCACAGCATGGGTGTTAAAGAGTAACAGACGACAGTTTTGATAATCTTAGTTATTACTTATCATTTGCTTATTTAGTTAAAAAGTGACATTAGACATTAGATTTTATCTTAAATGGCAACATGGGAAATTGCTCCCTATTTTAGGGCCCATGTAGACCCCTTACTGTTACAGCCTTACAGCTTAATATTTATAGGAAGTTAAATGTAGTTTTAATTAATTGCATTGATTTCAAATTATAATCATGAATCTGCATATTCGTTTCATGCGATTTGAGTAGCCAATTCCCAAAAAAAAAATCACTTACGAGTCATGAACTTTTCGCATTTCTTCCACAGCATCTTCTTTGCTTCCTTGTCCATTCCCATTCCCATTCCCATTCCCATTCCTCTTCCATAACCCATTTCTCTTCCGCGTTCCCTCATTCCCATGTCACGGTCTCCCATTCCCCATCCACCGCCCATACCCCTTCGGCTTCTGTCCATGCCTGAAAAAAGTATTGTTAGATATTATAAATATGTAGATTATCAATTAACCTGTATATGTTATCTATTATTCACAAATCTTAAATACAACATCATTAAATTTTGTTGAATGCATGTGGAACTTGGACTGCCACTTTGAGATAACCTTTTTTGAAATATGCATTTGCAAAGTTTCATGGGATTGTATGAAAATGTAAATTGTTGTAAATTTCATTATTAATATCCCAACTGCGTAAGGTTACCACAATGCTTCTAAACAGCAACAACAACAAAGAAAATATAAAATAAAATAAAATAAATAAATAAAAAAGGCGCAGCATATAAATTTTTTTTTACACATATTATGATAAGATATTGCATAGACTATATGCATAAAGAATAATAATTAATGCAATAATAGACAACCTAAACTGAAAAGTGAACCTAACAACCAATGAATTTATCAATAAATTTTTACTCACCTTCATGGCCATCAGCCAGAGTCACAGCAAAGAGAGCCACCAAGATGCAAAGGCTCTTCATGGTGGGGCTTCAGAAAGCAAATGTGAGGATTTCACCTCAAAAGATTCCTTGGGAAGATGTTTCAGGGCCTGTGCAGTGGACCGAGACACACCCCCTCCCCTCCCGGCTACCCTCCGGTACCACCCTCGAGTCGGTTTATCCATGACCGATTCTGGGCAAACATAACAGTCAGCACCCTGAGATTCAATTTCATCTTGTTTGCTTGGATTCATACCTGTAAAAGGGTCCTTAGAAGAATATTGAGTTTTGTTTATTTTCGTGAAAAATTTCATTAAAAATAAATATACTAATATATGGAGAGAAGTTTTAGAATTAAGCTGAAGGTCCCGGGTTCAGGTCCCAGAGCTCTATCCTCTTTATAAGTACTTGATTGCTGCTGTATGCCAACTGCACGAGACGTTAAATTGGCTGTGCCCAGTACTTGGTGTCTATGCTGAGGCAAGTAAAAGACCCCACCCATGGGGTAAATGCATGACATGAAGACTCCAAGCCTCATTACATCAGCCTCTGCCAGCTTAAGACCTGGTCTACCACATTGGTCCTTTCAGAATTTTTCATCTACAGCACATCTTCCAGAGCAAGATTAGTGCAATGGGAATCTCGTCCAGAATCAGAACACTGGCGAATGTTACAATCCAGAAGAGCATAAAACTGTAAAAAGATTTCTAGAGTCGTTCCAAGATAGTTCTGCCATGGTTTTGTCAAATTGTTTTCAAATAACCAGGCATATTTGTTGACTTAAACCTAGTGTCTCCAGGTTTTCAAATAACCAGGCATATTTGTTGACTTAAACCTAGCATCTCCAGGTCTCTACTCTATAGTAATTAAGCTGAAGGTCCCGGGTTCTGGACCCAGAGCTCTATCCTCTTTATAAGTACCCTGCAAATTCTCTTCAGCATCCCAGCCATTGGTTCCCATTCAACATGTTCACTCTCTTTTATATGCTAATTAGATTGTTTTTTTTTCTCTTCCCCAAAAACCACTGTGCATGTGTCACTCCACTGGCTCCATGTATCTAGTACGGTACATAACTTTGTATAAGGCATTAGGGTGGCCCCTCAGTAGCGATGTACCTTAACATCTTAGAGGGGTCACCCAGCTCTACTCAATAATAATAGTATTATTTATATGTTGTAATTATGTAAGTTGAGCAAAATAAATAAATGAAATTGAAATAGGTCAACAGTTCGGTCACTAAGCCCACTTATCAAACGCAAGCACAAAAAACAACGTTCTGACATATGTAGAGCATTTAATAGGAACATTTTTATTACAGATACAAAAAGTTAAATATCTACATTAATATGGACAATATTTGATTTAGTTCATAAGCGTTTCCATCTGAACTAAGCGGGCGTTGGTATCTCCCGGCATTCTGTACGGGATCATTCCAGCGAATGTGATCAAGGCTCTAGCTTGTGCTCTCAGGTAACCGATAAACTGAAGCAAAAAAAAAAGATGTGAAAATAATAAAGAGACATACATTTACATTCAGAAAAAAAAGAAAAGCATAGAAGATAGTTCATGAAAAGTAAGACTACATAGATATAGCACATTTAGAGTTATTGAAATTAAAATGCAGGAAAATGTAAAGAAACAGTTGACTTATGTCATACTTTTGATTTGTCTTTCTTTTTATCCTAGAATCACCAAAATTCTTCTACTTACACTTTCTTTCCCTCCATCGTCTTTTCTGGGCAGTCCAAAACTTGTATTCATCATGGAATTCTGAGCACCGCTGTTTCTAAAAAACATCAATCCAAACTCGCATAAATCATCATCATTAAAGAATACAACATCTTGAGCATGACATTTCCAAACACATTTTTAACGATTCATTATTCATTGCAAAAAGTAAAGTACTTGTTGTCCACTTTGAGATTAATACATCAACACATTTATCAATGATTTCCGAGATTTTTAATCAAAGAACTCGCGCAAAACAGTTCAATTATGAATTCTCAAGAAACCTCAAAAAAATATTTGACGGCACAGAGTCATCTTTCATAATCTCAGAAAGAACAAACAAAGAGGGCTAACAGACTGACATTCTGCAAGAAAGCAATATTTTCCATTTTTAATTTTTTAAGACATAAAAGTCTTTATAAATAAATCTACGCAAATAATATACAAAAATTTACTTTAAAATTCTTCTCATATTATTCAAAATGCCATACAGACCGAAATTTTGCAAGAAACCAATTTTTTCTTTGCAGTTTGTCTCAATGTGTACCTGACTATCTAAGTGTATCACAAGACTTTTTACACATATAACTCACTTGGCGTTTTTATACTGTGTATGAAGAATGTTCATGGCAGCCAATAGGATTTCAGGCAAACTTCTCCGGACCTGTGTAAGCAATAAAATTATATTATTTATAACAAGCTATCTGGGACTATCTGAAGGTTTTTGATACATCCCGGTTTCATTTTATGCAGAACCAGTGTACAAAATAGGCTAAAAAATATGTTAACCAGATTCATTCTTGTTTTAAGTGTGCTCATTGTTAACGGGTGTGACTGCAGTATTATCTCAGAACACTGCATATTGGGTGATTAGATCATTAGCTAAATGTAATTGGGACCTCACCTCGTCTGTGTAATTTCTGAACGCTGTCACTTTCTGTTGAACTTCTTCGGCAGCGAATGGCACCAGTTTGAGATCTTTCAAGACCTGAAATTCAAAATGTTCAGGATATAGCTCAAATCAACATACAAAATTACACTCCCTTACAAAATAACAATTTTAGCCACTAGAAATATCAAAATAAAAGATAGGCTGAGAAGTAAAGCCTTTTTCAGTCAAAGTCAGGCCTGCATCTAATACATCAAATAAAGCATTGACATTTATGTCATAATTAATAAAACATATTTAAATGTTAAATGTTTTTGTTTGTTTCACCCCAGCATCATAAGATTTACGAAAAAAGACAATATATTCATATCATTGTTAACTTACAGTCTTGGCTTGGTCAATCTTGTGTGTGTGATACAAGTTGAAGAACGTAACAAGGTCGAGAAGCAGGTAAAATGTACTTGTGTTGTGCTGGTTTCCTTCATGTCCAAGGGCTCGGTACCTGAAACAGCAAATACCATTTTGTCACGTAAAAACGCATAAGCCTTCATAATCCAACATTTTTGTGCCCAGTACTTGTTAATTAGTAAAGGAGAAAAGGGGCATCCATGCAAACATTTTAATGAAAACTTAATGAATCCTTTATGTCTTAAAATCTTTTAAATAACAATTCCTTTGTAAATTTTCTGGTCTAAATAAAGGATTTCTCCTTAACCTAACTGAAGTTTATACACTCATATTATGCAGTTGAATCTAGCATCTCACCTTTCAGCAATATCGGTTGCAAATCTTGTAATGCGGTCTTTATTCGATTGGGGAGTTGGTGGCTGGGATAATACCTGGGCCAACAATTTGTTCATCAATTCTAGCACTTTGTCATGTTTCTGAAAGTAAAATGATAGCATGATTAAGAAGGTATTAAAGCCATCAACTTCTTTACAAAATGAAACTTATTATTATGTAGAATCCCAATGATCAGCTCCCACTAGGTGGCACCACAGTACATTAATGTCGCCATCTGGTGGAAGTGAATTAACTCCTCTCAACCAATTAATTGCCTACAACTCTATATCGATATGATATCCTAATCTTTCTTGACAAGAGAGGGAGCTGAATACCAGTCCTTAAAAATGTACACTCGGAGATGTTGAAATTTGTCACAACATCGAGATTCGCCACCCCCCTAAACATGATGATACACATGGCAAGGTGTTTATTGGTGTTTTATGCTGTTGGCGAATTTCGATGTTGTGACAAATTTCAATGTCGCTGAGTGTGGCTCGATGATATACCGTAATCATGTAATCAGGTCATTAAACTCATTGATGACGTCACAAAGGTGAGGACCGGAATGCGCCTCTGTTGACCTAAAGAGTCCCCTATTTTCTTGTCAAAATTACAGAAACCTTCAAAGCAAAATAGAGTACTAAGATGTGAATTGAAAAAATTTCTCCTGAGACTTGAACAGTGGCTGGTGCAATCAAGAAAAGGACCAACAGACTTACCCCTGCGAGGTCATACAATTTCACGGCATCCTCAAAATGTCCTTTATTTTCTGTATCCTTGGCGACCTGTTCAATAATTTTCTGCGTGTCTCCTCTGAATTTGTCTATGGCACCAGGCTGAAAGTGGATAAGAAAATTAACATGACATGAATCTTCAAAATTACAAATATCATATTAATCATTAAAAAACAATATCACACTCACTAACAAGAAACTGAAGACGGATATCTTAACGTTTATTTCTGACTTAATCAGTCTACAAATACCTAATACAACATCTCTAACAATCACTGTACTTCACTTTTAACATATCCCTGCTTTTATCTTTTCATTTGTGTACAAGATTTATTTCCATAAGTAAAACATTTGGTAAATACCTTTCTCTTTCCATCTCGACTTAACTGCCCCAGAAGCATTTCAAATTCCCTCGTTTCTGTCACAAGTTCACTAACACATGACATGAAGAGGTTTTCTCCATGTGACGTTTTATAGTCTCGTAAGAAATAGAAGTATTGAAGTGCTTCTCTTGGGTCTGTTCCTTCAAATTTTCTTGTGTAGGTCATGATCAGTCGTGCTAAGTTTATTCTTCTGAGAGGTTCTGGGTCACTTGGATCTCTTGATACTAGTGAAAGAAAAGAAAATAGTAGCATAAACACAGCTGTATGAGCCAAAATTGCACACAATATTGTTACAACAGTTGATAATCTGATCGCATAAAAAATATTAACATTTTGGAAGTCATAATGTAACAGTCTGCACTCTAACCCATCGTTGCAGCAAGTGTTTTTTTTTAATTACCGCGACGATGGTCTATTCTCACGTTTAAGAAAAAATCACCAGGAAAAAATCAATTTAGATTTCCAAAAAAAAAATCTTTGGTGTGCATTTTCTAAAATCTATTTAGCAGTGGTGATGGTTGAGTTTGGAAAAAATCTCCCCCAGAAATAAATATGGAACATAGACAAGTATGTGTTTATTTTTGCGATATTGTAGCACATCAAACACCAAAGTCCCACAAAAAAAACATTCTAAGAAATTGTTTATATGTTGCAAATATGTTCAATAAGTTTCAAACAAGCCTTACACAAAGGAGACTGTATCGTGGCAGGACATAACAGCATCTTCAAATCGTGCAAGACCAAAGCGACGTGAACAGAATGACAGCGAAGTCTCTCCATACGAGACAGAAATTCAATCGCTGCTTCAAACTGGGCTGTCAGCAGAAGCACCTGGGTGTAGAGGTATGGCTTCTCGTGAGCATTGAAATGCGATTCACCTGAAAGAAATGATAGAAATCAAATGGGGCTTTAAAAATGTGTTTTCTTTGTGTTAGGCTGGGTTGATTGCTCCTTATCTGTCGGCTATTTGTTCAACAAATTTTTTTTTTTCAAAATTGCCAATATTTTAGTTATAATATTTGCCCTGCAGAGAACATAAATGAATTTTTTTTACAATTTCAACAATGTAGTCAGAAGATTACAACAAATCTCCTAAATGAGCCGCTTCTACGTTGTTTTAAATCTGACATACAATGTAATATTAATAATACTTTGAAATCGTTAGTCTCTAGGAAATGACATCTAGAACCCAAAATTCAATGTGATTGTTCAACATTATCAATATTTTACTTCACTACTGTTCTTAAGATTTTTTTCCTCTGGTATATTCACGCTCTAACAATGCACAAATAATTATTTTCACAAAATATTGAAGCATTTACCAAACTCTTGCAGCAACATCTGTTGGAACTGGGGCAACGTCAGTTTCTCTTGACTATTATCGTCACTGTCGAGGGTGATCTGCGACAATTTCAGCCACAAATAGTCGTCAATTTTGTCTGCAACCTCAGAATGGTGGTCCTTGGGATCACATCTTCCTATGACACAGTACACTGCCCTGAAATTAACCATTAACTATGATATTTACCATTAATCAGGAAGCATAAAAATTAACATATAAAATTAATGCATTCAGGTTGTAATAGGGCAGGGCTCGAAATTAAACTCTTTATTTACTTTCCTAACAATCAGCCTTAGTTATTTTCAACCATTGAAATCATACTGTATTTCATACGTAATTTCCTCCAGTAATCCCTAGCTCGAGACACCCTACTGCTTTTTTCGAACATTCGGATTATCGGAGAAGCAATAAATGTCAAGCCCTGTAATATTGCAGCTGTTTACTTCCACTACAATCCAACCCGTCATTATCGGTCCTAAATCGTCATTATCGGTCCTAAATCATCATTATCGGTCCTAAATCATCATTATCAATACCTTTGGTGCTGTGTTCAATTAACATTCAAATGTATGAAGTAGACTCAGGTGGTTGTGCATTGGCTACTAAATGCTGATGAGGTGTATGAGAGTACCTCTGCACCAAGTAAATGTGATATTTTTTACTCACTATTATTACTATTTTTATACCCTTTAATATGATTTTATTGTTTTGTACTCTAATTTTTATTATGTTCTGTTTGTACATACGAAATAAATGAATATAATAATATAGTGTGACACTACATTTACAGAAATCACGGGGAACATCCGTGACATTATATTCAACAATTTACCTCTTGAATGGGTCATTACTGTTCCGCACAGACCGACGATAATGAAGACGCAATTTGGTTTCATTCACATCACTCAATCTTCTCTCACTGCTGTTCATGTATTCTTGCAGATAGGATCCAAACTCTCCCAGGTGTTGCCTGCAAATATGAAATAACAAGTATCGTCAAATTCATGTATTAGAATGAAATAAATGACTGCTTTCTTTAAAAACGTATCTCAGTTTTATTTTGTACACAATGTCTATGCTGGTACAAGTTAAAACCCCATCCATGCACATTCCTGCTGTATACAAACTTACTGAGTAGCATTGACAACTTGGAGAGCCGCATCTAAATCACCACATCGCACACAGTAGTAGATCATGGCCCATACTGGGTGTCCCTCAACCACACCGTCCTATCAAACATAAGCATAATTTATCAAAATGCAAATAAATATATAAATCAAATCAAAATTGAATATGGAAAATATATAGGTAATGAATAAATGCTACAAGTAAACACATGAATAAGCTTTCCACATCCACAGTCTATATACAGCAATTCTTACTAATCAATCTAATAAGTATAAATGGCTTCAATGAAGGAAATAACTTACTAGATTTTCATTTGTATTAATAACTACACAAACAGTAAAATGAAACAGCAGTATCATAACCATTGGAATAATCAATTTAATTTAGCCGTTTTGTTTATTTTTTCTTGTAGAAATTGGTAAATTAAATTAAATTTGTCTCAATCTACACTTTTCAAGACTACATCACTAGCAATCAAAATACAATCAATGCTGAAGACAATGCAAATGCTAAGTGACCCTTACCTCCAGTCCATGTACAGCGCCTGGCAATTTGATATTCAGGAAACTGCGAACCAAATGAAATGTTCCGGGTATACCTCCTAGCTGAGCTTGTTGCAGGTTTCCATAAATCATGGCTGTGATGTACTTTTTATAACTGAAATATCCACAGAAAAAAGTAGTTATCATGAAAATATTGGTAGTTTTGCTTCATTATATTAATTTTGTTCTTTTTTATGGTGTGCAGAACTGCAATTATTTCATAGTTTATTTTTCCCTAAGACGATTAAAAAATTTTGTTTTACAATCCGTGGCCTTTTCAGGACAACATTTCTATCAATTCTCAATGACTATGACCAAGACTTTGAATGATTTTTCCTTAGATTTGATTAAAATTTGAGCCCGTCCTGAATTACACCACAAAATTACTGAACCACTTTAAGTATAGTAACCCACTACAATGCAAATTTATTGGCTTTACATAGCTTAAAATCCCCACTGACCTCTGCTCCAAGTACTTCCTTGCTTGTTTGACAAATGCCTGTTGCATTTCGCTCGACGACCGTGCCATCGCTAGGTTGCTGCTTCCTTTCACTAGAACTGACGACATGTGCTGAACGATGTTCCACAACTCACTGATGTTCTGTGTGAGGAAACAAGAAACTAGTGTATATCATAAATCTGTGCTATATCAACATTTTCTACAATGATATTTATCAAACCTAATATAATGACCCAGTGATACAAAAATTACAACCATATTCAGTAAGGCATGTTGTGTTATTATATTATAATGATCATGCATAATTATTAACCCTGGTGAGTCACAACTCAAAGAATCTTGTGAAAATTAAATCAATACATCATGTATGATAATTAAATTTTTTAAAGAAGCAATTCAAATTTAAAATGTTGGTTAACTTTGGTTTGAGTTATGAGCAAATATTGGATTTAGACAAGGTTTGCTGTAGTCAGTAGTCAAACTATTTTTTTCTGCAATGAATGCTAATGCTGGTCCAGCCTCTCCTACTGCTACTGCTCGTTATTGCCATTTGCAACGACTATCTTATGAGATAAATATATTTCACATGGCCACATGAGATAAATATATTTCACATAGCTACTTCATGGTAGAAGTGCAAAAAACCAAACAGATTACACAAAGGGTCACAAACCTTGTCATCTTGATTTTCGGCAACATCCGCAAACATATCGACCAAGCTCAATCTGGAACCCCCTTGAATGACATTGTCATTGTACACGTACACCTGAAATTACAAAAAATTAAATAATACATGTATAAAATATAGTATATCATAGTATCTCTACAAACAATGTATTTATACAATACAGTATGTAGTACTAGAAGTATTGCAAAAATATTAGCAATCTAATAAAAAATACTCATACCTGTCTCGCATAAGACATTTCTACTTCATTCATAACACTTCGTCCTTGCATACTGAAGGAATCTCCCGTCATTGTCTGCAAAGAAATATAAGAAAGAAGAAGAAATTAATTTTTACTGTTTTATTAGTATAATGTGGAAAATGGTTGATACTGAAGAAATAAATCTAAAAACAATCAACATTTTATATGGGCAAACTTGCTTCAAACAAACTTGTCAAAATTCCAACAAAACAAATGATTTTTTAACTTCAGATAAAAATAATATTTACCGTCTTTTCTTGCTTCAAACCAAAAATAATATGAAACAAAATATAGGTATTTTACAAAAAAAAATATTTGTTAAGGAAATTATGCCAACACAGTGGTTTCTTTATGTCACATGTGGTCACCTTTACTCTATGTATGGAACCACTACAGAAATTGAAATACATTTTCTATGATCTATTTAATTCTTACCTCGACTTCTTGAGGGAAATCAAAGCCATCTTGGCTACTGCCAACAAGAGCATTTAAAATTTTCTGTTTCTCCCTTTCCCATTCATTTTCAAGACTATCCCAATGGCTTCTTTCCGTTTCTTCAAAAGTCTAGAAAACATTAATAAGACATCGCTTTTATATTCTACATAAATGTATCTTAACACGAACAACATAGAAATGTTTGTTTTAAGAGAATGTCTCTTTTTAGTAAATAGATTGGGTTAAATACTATGTTGTCTCCTCACTTAATATCCTCATTTCTAATTTAAACAATCATCAGGTAATTACTAACATACTTCAATGACAAAATACGTTTCACTTGAATATCTGTCCATCTTGACACTTACCCTTTTCCTGGTCTGTTCAATACAAGCCAAAAGAGCATTTTCTCGTTCATTTCTTAAAAAGCCCTGCAAAGAATTGATTAAAAATAATTTATCACGGATCAAAAAATAAATTAGGTCAGTAATAGAACAATTGCAATGTGTACTGGATTTAATACAATAATATGAAATTAACAGGACAATATATTTATTGTTCTCACCTGAATGTCTGTGTCACGGACTGGTTCCAAAGGCTCGAAGCTTTTGGCTGTGCTTAAACTTTCCAGTTTGTGGGGTAATTTCTGGATGTCATATCCGCGTGATCCCAACAGCAAAGATCTAATTAAAGTAGACATGTAACATAAATAAATTTATGACAGATACATGACAACGAAGTTTGTGATATACAAAATCAGTTAACCCAAGTCCACTTCAAAATGAACCACCCAAACTAATTTGTGTCAGATATAAATAGGTACACTTAGCACATAAATTGCACACATAAGATGAGAAATTGTTGTAGGTAACTTATTCATTATATTCTTAAACTAATTTGGGCGTTAAAGTTATGTCGTCGCACACATGGTGTCACCAAGTGTAGGCCATTAGGATGCTAAAACGGACAAAACTAAATTGTGACTGGAAACTGAACTAGCCAACAACAGTTTCAGTAAAAATATCACATCTGTTAAAATGTCCTTGTTTATTTTTGTAAAAATATGACGTTCTGTAAGTAGGAGGCACTAAAACAATAATTACGCTTTCACATCTGTTGCATCTTGAACACCATACGGTGCTTTGGAAGCCATTCGCTGTGTCATTTCTAACATTTGCGTTAAATTGCGCTCGACCCTTGGCAGCTCCCCTCCGCTGTCTATCTCGGCAGTCAGCTGCTCTGCCTGCTGCACAAGGTCCCGGAATCCATCCATGTCCATATCCATTTTGAATCTGCTATTGTATCTATAGATTGGAAAAAGAAAATCAGTTTATTATGTGACAATAATGCTCAACAAGTTTGAATTATGCAAAATCCATAGCTTGTAAAACTCACTAATGACAACTCATATCTTACAAGAAGTCTCAATCAACAAGGCCAAGGGGTAAGTAGAAAGTACGACAACATGTTGTCTAGCTGTCAAAATGTAGGCCTACTCAAATTGTGAAACCACTGTTACCAAATTACCACGTAAGTATACGGCGATCTACACACAACAGTAATTCCCTGACTTTGTATCACGCTGAAATAGTGTATTACCACAGATTAATCTTATGAACTTACCAATTCAACGAGAATTTCCCGCAATAATAGCCCCAGAAAGCGTGCTGTTTTCTTCTTCAACCGGTAAAACTGCGCGGGTTGGCATCTGTAAAGTTGCGTAAAAATTCACTATTGGTAAACGAAACGGACAATATTCAATATACTAAAACAACGTTCTAAAATATGCATAATAATAATTAAATTATTATCGATTATCAATATTAATATTGCTTATCTATATATATATTTAATCCCCAAATTGTTGTAGCGAAGAGTTATTTATTACTACGGTTCGTTTTGTTTATCCCAGTTTGTGTTTTTCCAAATAAAGATGGCCGCGCCCTGCTGAAACATGTTGAGCAGTTGAGTTCGTCGAGCTACAATTTTGGCCACAACAGTGCAGGTCTGCACTGTGATTAAAGTCTGTATTCGACAACAACAAAAACGGTAAAAAGCAAGTAAATGATCACTCTTTATCGGTAAAGTAGAAGGGTAATCAGTGCCTGTTGCTGTTTATGTTTTGTGAGCGAGAATAGGTGATGTTTGGTTTTTGTGTATGTATATTGTCATTTTTGATGACTTTAAACGTGAAAAAATAAACTCAACTCAATGTGTTTAATTGTGACGTCAAAAATACGCAATTTTATGATTTATCATTATTTAGAAGAGCCGCTGATTTTGCGTCCGCATGGTCCACTGGACGGATTGTAATTAATTAATTTGTACTGAGCTGATGAAGCTGCAAGAAATTGTGTGATTTTGTCATCATTATGTTCATTTAAATTAGACATCGATAATTCTTATGTCAAAAATTTTGAACTTATAAATTGTTATTTCAGGTGAATAAAATAACTTTAACATGGACTATTGCAACAAGAATATCTTGGCTCCTATGGTCAGGATAGGCACTCTGCCAGCCCGCCTCCTAGCTCTTGACTATGGTGCTGACATGGTCTACACAGAGGTAAGCTCATTTACATTGTTTGTTGCTCTAAGTCATCAGACCTGATACATTTACATAACATTTTCTTGGACGTAAGTTAGGATTTAATATATATATACTTAATTTATTAGTTGTATGTTTTCTTTCAGGAAATTATTGACTATAAGATGCTTCAATGCTCGAGACAAAAAAATGGTAAGTTAGATAATACTGTTTTCAAGATATATATATCATAAATGGCTGCATTGAAATTTTGGTCATGCTTGTCATGTCTGTTTCAGTGACTCATGATTTTATTCTATGCAGTAATCCTTGACACCATTGACTTCATATGGAATGATGGGACAGTGGTTTTCAGGACCTGTGAAAAGGAGAAAGACAAAGTTGTGTTTCAGATGGTGAGCATCGTCAGATTTCCCAAAACCGAATATTCACAAGGAAACAAAATTCAGTAAAGTAATTTAATAATTCAATTGATTTAAATTTACATAATTTCTCTTTTACATTACAGGGAACATGTAATGCTGCCCGAGCTTTGAAAGTGGCTAAGCTTATGTGAGTTATCATATTATCAACCCGTGATTATTTGTAACAGATTAATTTATTCTAAATTGTCTCACATGATAAATTTGAAAATGTATCATATTTTGTGTCATTGCAGAGAACATGATATTGCTGCTATTGATATCAATATGGGGTGTCCCAAAGAATTTTCCATAAAGGTAAAAAGCGTTCTTTGAATATTTTCCCCGAATTGAACACAATCTCTAAAAAACAACAACAACTAGTTTTCTTCGTTTATAAACATCATTACATGTCATTTAGTTTTATTTGTGACTCATTTATAGGGTGGAATGGGGGCAGCTCTTCTTACGCAACCCGACAAAATAAAGGAGGTACTGTACATTTATTTTCTTTGAAGATTTAATGTCATATATTATTATTGATTGGGGAATGTAATTCGATGTTGTGGACTCATGTTTCAGATTCTGACAACTTTAGTGCAAGGTGTGAAGATTCCTGTGACATGTAAAATCAGAATCCTGCCTACAGTAAGTGATAAAAACGTATTACATTTTTTAATTCAACATTTAAATGACCCAGATAATGACAGGTGCTTTTAAATGACAAGCTTATCAGAGCTCTGCTTTTGCTTCCATTTAGATTGAGGAAACCATACAGTTAGCTAAACTTATTGAGAGCACTGGAGTGGCAGCACTCGGAGTTCATGGAAGGATGAAAGATGAAAGATCCAGGGATACAAACCACAACGACTACATAAAGGCAGTAGCTGAGGCATTGTCAATTCCTGTCATTGCAAAGTAGGTTGTTTCTCTTTGCTTTTATTTATGATAGTATTTTTTATGACACAAAGGCGTTTGCAACCTGGCTGGAACACAATAGAAATGGTGAAATTTGTTGTGTTGTCTGTTCACTATTATGTGCAAATCTAAGTTATATGAACTTCAAAGTCCGTAATAGAGTGTTTTCACTGAGCAGCCCTGAATTCAGAAGGACATAAGTCTTCCATTTCTTCTTATCACTCGTTTTCATTTTCAGACATCGTAGATCATAACAAACTGATTCCATAAATATATTTTTCTCAGAGAAATAGCGGAAATCAATTGAATGATAAGATGTAAATATACATTAAAATGCACTGAAAATACTGCTGCTAGGATGCACTTTGCTTCAGCTTCAGCTAATCACAATCAAGAGCGGGAACTTTTTCAGCCAATAGAATTGAAGTATTCTGTTGTAGCAACCTGTTGGAAATATAGCGAACCTTCCGTGAAAATCCACTATTAGGCGTGATGCTTCATGTCAGATATTAAGAACATTTTTGACAGTGAAGTTGAAGAAGAAAAGACATTTCTTATCATCTGCATCTAATTATAAACTAATCAAAATTGGAACGGCAGTGGAAGGATTTATGTGCACTAATCGTAAAACTTTTTTGGACAATTTCTAGTTTTTCATTATCTTTTAGTGGCGGATCAAGGGACCAAATCAAAGAGTACAAGGACATTGATGCCTTTCGGCAGAAATGTGGCGTGACTTCAGTTATGTTGGCTAGAGCAGCTCAATGGAATATGTCCGTGTTCCGCAAGGAGGGACTGTTGCCAATGGAGGAAGTTGTGAAGGCATATTTGAAATATGTAAGTGGATTTACTGTTGTGGATAGGGGTTAGCTGCAGGAAAGTGCAAACTATTGGCTCATTAGGATGTAATTGTCTGAGACTGGATTTCAGATTCTTGATGGTTTTAAAGAAAATTGTATTTTTATTTTTTCCAGGCTGTAGAATATTTCCCAATTGTACAAAATACTAAGTACAATGTACAGCAGGTTTACCATCATCATCTGGAGACACCGATTGGTAAAAAATTGTTGGCTGCCGCAACTGTTGAAGAAATATGGTGAGTCTTACTTGTGTGCGTTTCCCCTAGAAGTTCTTGAATTTACTGAAATGTCATCTTAGCTAAGTTCAGTTGGTTTTGTTTTGTTTTTTTCATGTTCAATTTAGATGTTATTTAGTTGCTCAGAATGAGTAAATGCACACTAATACTCAACTGTCAGTCATTGTACTATTGATGTCTATTAGGCCATGTAAAATTAATTACTTGTTCTCAGGCCACTTTTGGTGGAAATTAAGAAAGGAGGGAGGTCTTTTTTAAATTTTTTAATTTACTTCAGAAGTGATGGATGGGGGAGGATTTTTCTTTTTAAATTGAAGCATGCAGTGGAGTATACAAATTCAACCATATCACGATAGTCATACATTACAAATTTATATACTCTTTTTAAACATGTTAACTTCATGTCGAGGTCAATTCCATACAAATGAGACATTAGATCTATACATTTTATTGCCACTAGGGGTGCTGATGCTGGTTACAATATCCACCAGATGGCGCTGATGCCAAGTGCTGCCACCTATCGGAAGTTGAGAGAAGCAGCTGGATTTATATTTTTTCCTCAATTTAAGGCAAAAAAGGGGCAATGCGGCAATTTAAAATGAATGTGGGCGGGCCTGAGAACCTAGTAATTAATTTAACATGGTCTTACAGAAAAAACGTGAATATAAATCAATTTACATAAAGTTAGAGCAAGCATAGTGTACCCTGCAAATTCTTAATATCTCCAATTTTTGGTGAAAGAGAGTATGCACATGCCTAACCATGCTAACTGGCATCAGAAAAGTTAACAAAACTCCTAAATACTTCAACGTTTCAATTGGGGTTTGAAGACTTGACACTCATCAGTCTTCATGAAAGTGCTTCAGGTCTGTTTTCTTGAATTGCTAATATCTGTATTTCAGTGCTCTCTGGGGTATGGATGGGATGTACAGAGAAACAATGGCTCATTTGGAAGAAAAGCGCTTGAGTTTAGAAGGCGACAGACGAGCTAAGAAAAGAAAACTGGAAGATGGTTCTTACCTTTATGAGATAAACCTCAGATATGCCAGGTATTAAGAGTTATTATTCTTGCAAAAGTCTGCTAAAATTCCTCTCAATATGAAATATTTCTGATATAGCCTTATGTTTTCTTGAAACAGAAAAGAATATCCAAACACTACTTCACCTAAGATGATTTTGGACCAGTGGACGAGGCAAGAGGGGAAACAGAAGCCAGTTTATGAAACTGTAAGTTGCGAAACGCATCATAAATGATATTGATTTTTTTTACTAATAATACATTTAGTCAATGATATGTTTTACCCTCGATGACATTGAGTTTTGCTGTGACATCACAATTTTTCATCCCTGACAAACACGATGGGGAGAAAAAGTAAGGAGCCTACAAGTGGCACTACAACCATAATACATAAAAAGACAATAAGATGACATAACTGCACCATTGTTGCATGGATTACGTCACAATATAGAGGACGTCATCAAACAATACTCATCTGCTATGGTGTCAGTGACTTCTTGTGGTACTTTTTCTCCCCATTACCCACATTGTTGCGCTATGATTAGTTAGTAAATTAACTTTTCACATCATTGGTGATGTTCTAATGCTGTGACAGGTAACTAATAAGCGTTGATTATTGTTCATTTAAGGATGCAAATCATGATGTCATGACCAATTTCAATGTCTATTTTAATGTTTTGAAGTGTAGGAAACATGGGTAATGTAGAGATTGAATTTGTTGAAAGAATTGGAAGTCATGGGTAGATGACTTTTCTTGTAAATTAGTCTTTGTTCATTGTAGAGACAGAACCCAGATGACAAACTATTCTTCTCGGTTGTGACCATTGATGGAGTCAAATATGCATCAACGAATTGGTGAGTGTCTTGTGGAACTCAGAACTGATAACAGGTTTATTCGACAAAGTATATAAAAATATACAAGATCAGGAGGACCCCACTAAGAGAGCCATGGAGTTGATTATTGTCTGATGCAAAGAAGTGTTGGAGTGCTGTCCAACTGGTATGACCTCAGTACATCATAATTTGTTTGGTTACACGAGACCTAGTTCTGCTAGAAACTGACCTATGACGTGTAGCACTGCATAGTTAGTATATGGTTTTGTGCCTGATTAGGAAAGTTGTTTATGGGGTCAGTCAATTTTGCGTCATAGAAAAAAAAGAAAATTCAGAATATTTGTACATTAAACATTCTTTTGGATGGATGTATATTGTCTACTGATGTGCAGTTGATCTGAAAGTTTTCATTATCTATTTCCTAAATATTTCCAGGGAGAAGTCAAAGAAGGCAGCGGAACAAGCTGCAGCCATGGTGTGTCTTACTTGTCATGGTCTAGACGACGGACGCCAGAAAAAATCTCCGTCATCTTTCAATGCTAATCAAAACGATCACAATGACATTTTAGAAATACCAAGTATGACTCAAAACTCTCAAGAATCTAAAAATTCTGAAGTATCACAAGACAAGTCAAGTAAGACTGATGAAATTTCTTTAGAACCAGGTGAAACTTTGTCTAAAGTTAAAAATACTAACACCCCTGTTAATGGAGAAAGCTGACAGTGTTCATTTGATGTTATTGTTGAGTTATTTATAACTTATTGCGATATTTTGTATTCTAACATTTTAAGTAATTTTATAAGACTACAGCCGTGCTATGTGGACAGACAACTAAAGCAAAAAAACATTATGTATTTTAAAGAGTTGAAAGTGTATTGCACAACTTAATTTTATTTTATTGTATGCATAATATTACGGGTTCTTGTCAAGTTTCTTTTTAATATCATTAAATTATGGCTTTTATCTAATCTGTTTTATGCGTTTAATTATTACTGCGCAATTCCATGAGAAATACATGTTAGACCAGTTCCTGTGACCCAGAAACTTATGATTATCCATGCCTCGGTACTCGTGTCTCACTGATTTGATACTGAGCCAGAAGGGCACAGTTTATTTCCAGTAATTGTCTGATCACATCAGTTAAGTGGTGATGTCATAAGTTTTTCTTTGTTCCAAATTCCTCTGTTAGAGTGCTGCTAAGTTGGGTGACGTCTCTGCAATTTTGACAGTATACATTTTTTTTGCAAATTCTGTTAATTCATATGTACTAATTAGGGTTGGACATTCTCGATATACTGTTTATACCGGTACAAGCATAACGATATGGGTATTGATAATCGTTATGTAATAATAACGATACACTGAAACGATCTGCAGATCGGTATTTTTGGGCAAAACACACATGGGCTGGCCAGATGTTCTGTGTGCTTTCAAAGGACCCGAGGCTCCGACAATAATTACATGAGGATTTAAGATTTGTTCATTAAATTTAATAGTTTCTTTCCATTATATTAGGTTTTACAACAATCTAATTTGTGCTGACATAGTTTAATGATACTTATCACGATATGTATTGTATCGGTTTTACTGTATCGTGATACGTATCGTATCGTTTTGAAGATAAAGGTGTACAGCCCTAGTACTAATGTTGCAGTTCATTGTATAGTCTTAAAATTGATTTTTTTTTTGTTCACTAGGGTCATGAGTGTGCAAATAGTTCTGGCATGGTTTATTTCCAATAAATTGTGTGATCACGCCATTTCAGTGACCCAGAAACACTGAATCGTCTGGTATTCTCATCAGCTTGTTTTATAATGTTCCAAATGCTGCTGGAAGAGTGATGCCAAGTTGTTTGATTTTCATTTGGCTGTATATTGTATTCTCTTATTAAATGTTTGATTCATTTGTTTACTGTGGTCACAAGGGTGAAAGTGATTGTTTTGGGTCACCAGATATTTCACTCCATGCTCAACGAAATAGGAATTGTCACAATTATTTGCATGAGCACATGTTTCAGCAGGTTTGCTTACTCTCTGAAGTTCAAAACTTTTGCTGGAATTGATTAATATCTCAATGCCACTGGTTTGAAGCCAAGCCAGCTTATATGAGCAGCTGCCAGAGGCAAACATGAGATAAGGCTTGGAGTGAAAGACACAGTTCTCCAATGTAATGTCTCATGTGATCGATATCCAATGAGGAGTGACTGGGCTGGGAATCGATCCCGCCATTTATCAACACTGCATTAATTAGAGTGACATTTCCTTTTTGGGGTTATTGACTGTATTTTTAAAAGTCAATTTTTAATTACCTGCCATCAACAACAAAGAAAAATGTTGTCATTTATAGAATATATTTATTTATAGTTTGCATTGAACTTGCTTGAAAACAATGAATACACAAAGGTTGAAAACAACATCACAAATTATGTACTCTGACATGAGCACAATTACAATATTATACTCTCTCACCTTTTTACTTAATACAATATTTAGATTAATAAGGATACATCTAATAACAGATCACAATAAAAAATTAGTTCTGTATATTCAATATGGGTTCCAAATATATTTCACCAAATTCATCTTTTTATATTTTTTGTTTAAATATTTTTGACATAAAAATTGCTGTATAATGATTTTAATTTGTTAAGATATCAACAATTCCATACATCTCCCATGGCAAAATTACAATAATTTAATTGCAATAGCCGACAAGCATAATTGTGCGGACTAGAATCTTTGGTAGCTAACAGAAATACTCCTGATGTAGCATTATTGGTGACGCGTTAATTATATGAATTGAATTGTATTTATGTATTATTTCTATTGCCTGCAGTTATAAATACACTTTCTGCCAGCAGATAATGAACAAAATTGTATCAACATATTCAACATGACATTGACAAATTAAATATTTCAAAATCACTAACAAAACATTAAATATTTCAAAATCACTAACAAAACATTAAATATTCAAAATCACTAACAAAACATAACTACCATTCATACAAAACATGACATATGCGGCTACATATGTACCATAAACTACCGATGTACTCATTCAAACAAATTGTTCGGTTTTTTTTCTTAACGAAATAAAGCTATAAGTTTTGCCGGCAATTTCACATAATTGGTATACCCACTAAAGCTAAATGATAAAGTGACCCACATTATTCACGGGACCATAGACATTTGGACCAATATGTTAAATGTGGTGATTTTCTGTGTTTTTCTCGTGTGGGTCAAAAGTACACTTTGTCATTTTGGACATGTTTTATAGCTATGGTGTGACTTAGGGTGTGTTATAATGCCCAAACTTGTTGAAATATAAATATATATATATTTGCCATTAACATAGGTAAAGATAAATTCCTTAATATAATTTGTTGTACACCAAAATTATTTCATTCTACATCTTCATTTGTTCTGAGGAAGTAATCTGAATAACAGTCTGTGTTATAAATTAGTGAAGTTAAAAGTTGACTATATGGTACATATTAACAGTGACTAGTCTTATTTGTTTTCCATCTACTCTCTATTATTGACGTCATCGACCATTTACCACATAAGTTACACCATCAAAACAATCAGTTTCTGGAATAATTACAGAATAATATTACATGTACTTAGCACTAAACAATAGTCCATATAGGTTCAAATTTTAACATATTAACATAACATAGCATAGCAGCTTCAATAGTGTACATTAATGGTCCCATAAAAATCTATATAGCTACAAATTCACAAATAAAATAGCATATTTAATGTGGTCCAGTGTATTGCCATATTTTTTTTATTACAAGCCGTGTCTGAAATAAAGGCCCGTGTTAAATTGAAGCTGTACCCAACCTTGAAAATTAAATTATTTGTTTCTATATTAATCATTGGTCTCGTTTTGACGTAGGGACAAGGGATAAAGACTTCTCAGCAGTTATAGAGGCTCCAACTTGTATTAAAGAAAATATGGCATTTGTATTTTCTTTGTATCCATTAGTTATAATAATACTGTGGATGGCAAGTTACGTCACTATTCTTGCATCGACATCCCCTGGGTCTGCCAACATTTCAGACGACCACAGTTAATCATGATAATTATATACAATCAACAGTCTCAGACTTCAAATCTTAATATAATAATTATATACATCAATTTAATAGTTAATACTACCAAATCCATTATTATCACAAAACACTATCTGTACTATAACAGATATATATGAAAATGCAAGCAGTGCCAGGGTATCTTACATTTAGATACAAAACTATGATCATTGTACTATGATCATGACAGTTAATACCTGAATATATGAATGATATACTTAAATGTTATTCTGATATGAGGGTCGATATCAAATGCATTACGGGTGATGATTTCAATGATAAATAGTAAATGAGTCGTATGTAAATGATGATGAATACAACACGGCAATGTATTTTTCATACATTTTCTCGAGGGAGATATTTCAGACTAGCGAGTACATAACACAAACGTGAAACATGAGATTATACTGGTATTATGACGTATGATGATGTGATGCATATTATGAAATGTGTTCATGAAATGAGATTGTAGAAAGTGACAAAATTATATTACACATAAGTGATAGTCTCATACAGTGGAGCACTTATCCATTATTACAGTTACTGTGGGTTCATAGGAGACAGAACTTCTCGAAGATGTGCATTTGTCGCACTCCCTAATTAGTTTTTTACCAGTCCGTGTGATTTGTTTTTTGTGCGTGTGAATTGTGTTTGCACAGGCGCACGCTGGATTATTAGCAGAATTGCATGAACTCAGAAGAGATAGAATAACGGGCAAGACGAAAAGTGCGTGCCATACCCCAAACATAATGACAAGCATCATTGTCTTAAAGAATGACAGGAAAAGATAACTAATTGATGTGCACAAGAAGACTACTCCTAATATTGTTGAGATACCGCTCTGCAAAACTGGGTAACCTAGCAGATACAACGCATCAATCGCTTTTGCGTTGCTGGTCTTCTTTTCTGATGCGATAAACCCGTAAGTGATATGAACTGCAAAGTCTACTGAGAAGCCAATACACAAGATGAGATACGTCATGGAGATGAAATCAACGTTGACGTCCCACAAGGTCATGTATCCAATGACCCCACACTCGATGGAGGCAGTTGCCGCGGTAACCCACAGAGCGCACATCGGATGAGGCACGAACAAGAGTGCTACGACAAACATGGACGCAACAGCGATGATGATGTTTTGTAGCGTGTTGTGCCAGACAACTACAGGCTGCTCGAAGTAGACAAATGTCTGATGGAATATTGTGATGTCAAGATCTGTGAATGATTCAGCAATTTCTCGAGCTCGCAGCATGATTTCTTCAGTCTTGGGGTTCCACTTAGGTTGAACATAAAATCTGGATGCGATAATACTCTTCCCATCTTCACTGAACGTAATGTCCAACTTGCTCATATCAAACCCAGGGATCTTCAAAAACTGGTAACGAAGGACGTTGATGAACATTTCCTCAGTTTGAGGCTTCTCGGGTAAATGATTCAGGAATGCATTGAAGTTCTTCAACCAAGACTGAGTCGCTGGTGCGTAGAAAAAATCGGTGTCATTTGTAAAAGTTTCCAGGATTTCAGAAATTCTGTTTTGGACAGCGGGATCAGAGTAGTTCAAAGTGTCTGTGAAGATAACATTTACTGTTGGACCGTACTGATCAAAATACAAGTCCTTGTTCAGATAATATTTCTGGAGGTATGAATCAGCATTTGACAACTTCTCGAACGATACTCCTGTTCTCATATGGAGACATCCATATATGGCAAATCCAATGTAGACAATGTAGCTGATGATGATGATAGCTTTTGCCCAGGGTTTCATTAGAGTAGGACCGAAATAATTCTTGAAGAATCGCATCATTAAATGGTCAGATGCACCAGTGGGAGTTGTTTCAACTGCAGTAGGAGGCAAGAAATTGATAGCGGCATCTTTGATCTGGTTTCTGGCTAGTTGGGTACTGTTGCTACGACCTGGTGTACCACCGGTGCAAAAGATGCGGTAGAGCCAGCTTCTGTCATCTGAAAAACACAAAGAAACTTGATTAAGTACACTATTTGATTAAGTACATTCTTTGATCATCTGGCTTTTTTTGACTGATACACTTCTATAAAATCATATCTGGGCTAATTTAAATTAATATACACACACACAAGTTACGCTGTTGTTTAACCTTGACCGTATACTGATCATGCATGTTTACTCATGTTAAAGCTGATATGGCCAAAAAGCAGCTACAGCCCAAACAGATGAAAACATAAATGTTACCTTAATTTTGGATGAGGTTATGTAAATTTAATGTAATGAAAGCTGAACTCAGGGTATTGTACTCCACAAAAGCACTTTTTTTTGTTAGTTTTGCCTAAGTAATTGTGTCCAGCAGTCGAATTATTCCAATCCGAATCAACTTACCAGCTTCCTTCTTTGAGAGGACTTTTCTGAATGAGAAGCAATGTCTGTTGGCCTCTTCTCTCCATCCGCTGAAGGTCAACGCAGCTGCGAAGAAGGTCATGCAGTAAATGTACGAGAAGAAGATGGACATTCCCGTGAAGAGACAGAACAGCTCGACCATTGGAAAATCTGTGATGGCACCAATTCCGAAGGCCAAGATGTCAGTCAATGACGTGATAGTGATGGCTAACGCAGCCTCTTTCATGGTTTGGCCGATTCTAATCTCGACCCTCTTCCGCATTCCTTGACCAAGGATGTCTTCAACATCTGTCCGACGCCAGGCCGAGATGAGGATGAACATGTTGTCCACACCCACTCCTGGAAAATAGCAATAAATACACAATGATGTATTGGAGTATTGCATTATAATTTTGACCATTTATCTGCCATATTAGGCTTTAGATAACTCTTTAATTTCACATTGAGCAACCAAAATAGGATGAATTTATGACTATTTTGGTCACTAGTAGGAAATTATCAATTTCTGGTCTCAACATAATAAAATAAAAATCCAATGCATTCAAATATTTAAGTTTTTTTTTCAATTTTTAATTTGGGCCATATTCTTAGCTCAATATCAGTCTTGAAACCATTTCTTGAAACATTCACCAGGTGGCCTAAAATGCACAACCTGTACCTGCCCCCTACAGTTCATCAGCAACACTATGGACCTGATAGAGTAAGGCCAATCATTATCTTATGATTATAAGTTCTGCATTTTAATTTACTGAATTAATATTTTTTTATGACATATAATGTACTAAATACTTTCAAGAGCATGTCCTTAATGTTATCAATGAGATAAGTTGACATGATTGGTCACATCAAAGAATATATAATTTTTTTTTGGGACAGTTACACTGTACTTGGCTTATCATTGAAAGTAAAAATGGTGATATTAAATATTGTTCTGAAAATTTTTTTTGATTTGATACCTGAATGAACGGAGTGTGCATATGATGAGTTTATAATTCATACAATCAGTTACAAAAAACCTAACCTTGTAATTTTATCAACAAAGGCTAACAAAAAACGCAAATATAAATAATATAGAATTGTATAAAAAGAATTTTGATCACAGAAATCCTTTTTAGTCTGATAAATTTGTCAAAAAGTAACAACTTGTAGGTTGGAGTGTGATTGTGCGCAGTGGTGAGGTTGGAAGTGTTAGAGGTTATCAAATTTTCAATATTTATCGGAAATTTATTTGAAGGTACTCTGCAGATAATGATTCTTGAGATATACATTTCCATTGTTTAACAGCCTTGTCTGGCTACAGAAGTATTTTTAGAGCCGGATAACAATTGAAAAAGAAGTATTTCAATAAACAAGATGTACTCGAGTCCTTTTGTCTAATGTTTTAACTAGGAGTAAAGTTCTTAAATTATTTAGGACTAGATTTCAGATATAATAGCAACTAAATTGAAATATATATGTATTTTATTCTTGGTACCGGGTATTATCGACAGGGCGGGTATTATCGACACTTAAATTTGTTTGTTAACAAAATTGTTAACATTCTAATGCGAGTGTCGATAATACCCGCCATGGTGATAATACCCTCCGTTACGGTATATCATCAGTTTATTTTCAAAGTTGTTCATAATCAAGCTAATTTTTTATTTTATTGAAGGAATGTTATACTTTGCAAATATATAATATATAATTATATCACTATGGCTTATAAAAGTCAAATACGGACAAATATTAAAGGACATTTTCAACTATGTTATTGCATGATCAATTTGAACTATCTCAATCAAAACTAATACTGAACTTAAATTATTTTTAAGTTCAATCCCAAGTATTTGATTTATTATCAGTAGACCTGTCACATTTTAATGATTTTAATCACAGTCAACTCAAGATAAAGGTCTAGCTATCACTTTGAGACTTGCAAATACATGTAGTCAGCTCGTGATGTCCTTCGTCTGTGATAAGGACTGGAGGTGAAAAAAGATAGTAATTGAACTTTACTTATAACTGGGCCAGGAAATTTATAGACATGTGAGAAACTTGTTGAGTTTTTAACATTGTTTGATGTGATAAAGTTGAAAATCTTGAGTATTGATTTTGTTTTGTCAGCAAGTTTGGTATAAATGCGTAGTAATGAAATTGCTGTATAAGTTAAATGAATACGTATGTTAAAGATAAAAACTCATAGATATTGATTTAAAAAAAAGTACAAGCTCAACGGCAAGATATTTTTTACACAATCTTAAACAAAAAAATTAATTATATCGATTACCCGATTATTACCGTAACGGAGGGTATTATCGACAGGGCAGGTATTTTCGACACATTAGATTGTTAACAAAAAAATTGTTAACATTCTAATGTGAGTGTCGAAAATACCTGCCCTGTTGATAATACCCTCTGTTACGGTACATACAAACTGTACATTACTACAGTAATCGGTAATTCACTTAATGTGTTTTACGTTCCATACTTTATTTTAGCGGAATTATGTTCTGCTAGAAAATTAATTGCCTTACATTCGCGATTTATTCTGTTATTCTGTCAGGATAATTTTGGGAGTAAAAGTGTTCTTTTGTTTCAGAAAATAGTATGTTTTCCACAAATCCTACAAATATATACACTGTAATCTGTATTTGTGTTGTGAAAGAAATTTATATGTTCTATCATACTATTAAATTTCGTATGTTATTCAATTTATATTTCATAACCTCAAAATAAACATATATGAAACCAGATATACCAAGAACGTAATACTCATAAACCATAAAATAGGATCTAAATCATGATATCATTTCACTGGATTAAACTTTGGACTGATATTTGCATTAATCGTGTAAATTGAATTGCACTTTACCACAGCAATGGTTTGGTTTTGAGTGCACAAGTATTAAGTATGAGTACATATGCACTTTCCGGACAAAGTTCATTGACTATGCAAATAATATGCTAAAATGATATGCTAATGAGGCATGCAGGTGACCTCAATGTGAACTCATGATCACACGGATTCACGCACAAAAGGTTAATCCTGATCATGACAAAAGGTGAATTCCTGAGATCTGATCAAAAGCGTTATGTTATGAAGGCCTCAAGTGGTCAGTAATGAATGTTTGTGTGAAATCTTTCCTAAATATTTCGAATATAGGACATTTTGACTGGTTTAAACTTGTAAAATACAATAATCAATGATAACTTAGTGCACTGCATGAGGAGCAGATCTTGTTTGCTCAATAACAAAAGTATTATTTGATATGAACAAATATTGATACACTTTATTGTAGATTTAATTTTTTTCTTAATATGTATGGCAATTAAACTGATGTAATAATGGAAAAAGCACTATTAGATTCACTTACGAATATTATGTTGAAATATCATTATCTTGAAATAACATTATACCTGACTTATAATTGGTTTGTTCGCCATATTTGTTCTACATGCTAGGTCTGGGGAAACTTGTATTAATGGATTTACACCTGCCTATGTTTGCAAAACACATACAACCACACATATACAACGGTGTATTTTTAACCAACAAAGAGCAGATTTGAAAATTTGCCAAGAATTTTACGCAATCAGTCTTTAGTGCCCTTGGCCGGATATTACAACTTCTGTTTTATGATTTCCTTGTTGTAAATCAAAATTACTACATGAATAATTGAGTTAATTTATTATTTTATATATGATTAAACAATGTCCTTATAATTGCATCCTGAATATTGAATGTGAGCCGGATTATTTCAAAATTTGATGAAGTTTATTAATAAATCAACTTTGTATGTATGTATATTCATAAAGTAATGCGATCATATAGAGCTTAATATTGGGAGTTTTGTGTCCTTATCCTTCAATATGATATAAATAATATTCATATAAATGTATTCAGTTTTTTTTTTAGTTGCGAGCACTATTAACCTGCTTTGTAAAGTCTACAGATTGTCTAACATTGTTAAATTACCTAAGCATTAAGGACAATTATTTGAACAATAGAACATTGGTTTATTATTGGGTCAATGCCAATCATCATTGTATTACAGTGGTCAGCACTGGTCAATGCACTTTCGGTATCACATGGTCATCATAGTGATGCTGATAATGCTGATGTAAGAGTCTTGTCCAAAGTAAAGGTCTTTCATTGTCCTTATGAGAAGTTTGTCTTTTAAAAAACTTAAGTTAATCACAACTGTCTAAGAATTAGATACTCAAACTACAGTGACGGAAAAAAGTTTCTGCACACCTAATTAATGAGCACGATTTTGGTGTCATTTAAGTCCTTAGTACCATATATGGGCTATTACGGCAGTGCTCCAGGTCATTGCTGATAAGGTCAATAGAAAGTTTGACAGTAAGAGACTACTCTTGATTGCCTCAGCATAGTTATAGCATATTTTTTTCATATAAACATATTTTAAAACAATTAGGAGGATATATACGGTGTGCAAAAACTTGTTTCCACCTTTGTACGAAAGTAAATTGTACTTACCAAGAGTAAGGAATGGCACTAGACCGACTTGAGGAACAGCTCTGATTCCGAGTGCACTGAGGAGACCAAACACCGAGGCCAGTGACAGACCAGACGATAGGACACCAGCGATGGCCAACCACGGCTTGCTGCGGACCCAATCGGACATCATACAAGACATGATGCTGAATGTAATCAGGAGGCCGAATGGAGCGGCAAACTTGGGTGCAATGTCGGTCGAAGCGTCGTCGAACTGTTGGGATAGGGAGTTAGTAGCGGAGAAGTAGAAGATGAGATCGGGGTCTTGGTAGTCGATCAGAGCTTTGATCAAAGCCGTGAACCAAATGTTAGCGTCATCTTGTTCGAGGACTGTCTCATACTTGACGAAAAAAGTCATTCTTGTGGCCCCAGCAGATTCAATGACGCTTGTGTTAGAGTCGACCGTGACGTTACCCAAAGAGTGTCCGAGAAACATGTGGTTGTAGGTCGGGAATGTTAGAGGAATCTTTGGAACTAAGCTGGCGTTCCTTTGGAATATTCTGAATACAGGATGGTCGATACAGTCCTCACCCCATGTGGCGCAGATGTCCTTAAACTTGATGGCCCTTCCATCGGAGTCGTACCCAGTCACGTTTCGCACAAACGCGTCCATCTTCATAACAGATTTCATCATTGCCGGTGTCAGGATATTACTTCCATCCGCTGTTGTCGCTATCACATCCGCAAAACCATCTAAAACCGGTGCTCGATCTGGTAAGAAGCCGCCCGATTGATCAACATGGAAGTACTGTTGGACGATTCTTCTTTCTGCTTTTGCCATGCCATTTTTCGGTGTGACGAGATATTCGGTGTCGTTCAGTAGAGTGAAATACTTCAGTCCGTATCCAAAGCAAGCTGATAGCATCAATGGGATGAGGAAGAATGGATACGGATGTCTCGCCACGTACATCCCGTATTTCTCAAACACTCTTCGGAGAGGATTTTCAATGCAGTTTGTCTTGCATGAGTCGCCATGCTCTGAGTCGTAGTCGTCAATTTCAACTTTCTGCTCCATCTGATTCTTCTCATCTTCTACAGCTGCTGCTGCTGCAGCGGCTCGGTTGCACATCAAAGCAGTCTTCATGATGACGTCACAATGCTGTCCTATCACGTCACTTCTAAATGCCTATGACGTCACCAGCTGACCATTGCACGACTGCCTGAAAAATACAAAACAGACATCTATCAAATTGCTGCCATTTTAAATTTGATCAATGTTGCAATTGCGGGTTCTCGGACTTCTCATCTCATCATTACATTTGCCACTGTTTAATCTACAGACAGGTTGCATTTTGCTATGACAATACTTGACTGACTAGATATATATATATATATATATATATATATATATGATTGAAACCAATCATCTGAATATTGCCTTGGCTGGAATTCACAATCGTAAAGAACATGATCGATGAAATTCTTGCGAATGAGGACTCGAAGAGTCTTATCATGACATCTGCCAGGTAGCAAGTGATATAGGTTATGTTCAGTCGTGTTATGTAGCATTGCGACAAATACTATACACCTTCAGAAAACCTCGAGATCACCATTAAGATCTGACCACCTCACAATTATGACTAACTATGACGTTGATGGTAAAATTTCAAACCTGGGACTATATTAAAAATTTTGATATGGACATAGCACATTTAATATTTCACAAGATAACTCCAAATTATATGTCTTATATATTTCACTTGAGGTTCTTTTTAAAGTTTGTACACTACGCAGTGTAGTGTTTGCATTGCACTTGCAGTTTTTCTAAAACCAAATTAATTATAAGGAGTTTATAAGACTCCACTTCTAAAGACTAATATATCTTTTCGCTCTACTTATAAAGACTGCAACAAATTCAATGCTTCACGTCTGAACTAACCTTCAAGTAAATCACATATACAGTTTCATTGTAAGACCACAAAATATTCAGACGACCTCAATTTTGGGACCATATTTCAGGCCCATAAACTAATGACACTACCACAAGTTTTAGAATTAAGGTAATTATTAAAACCCCTTCAGAGTATATTTATATTAAAGATATTCCAATTTATTCTATTAAGTTCACAACCAGTAGTGTACATGGTATAGTAGGTAGCACTTCAACTTCAAAATTGCAAAAGTGACACACGAAAAAATACTAAGTTAACAGACCAATGTCAAGTGAATGAAAACCACTAAAGACCTATTTTCACCTGACCCCATGGCAGAGCAGAGCAAGTACACCTGCACTCAGGTTTGCCTCAAATGCTCGCGAGGTGGCATCCAGGTACACTTTGTTGTGTATATTCTATTTATAGCACAATACACCTGACTGATCGTGGTGTAATCCTAGTCAGATTTCAGGCAACAGGTGTAAAGGGGGTTTATAAGTTAAAGTACAATTTGTTCTGCAATTAATTTGGTAAATATGATTTTTAGCATATGGGTGAAGTAATCAAATACAGCAAATGGCTGTAAAATCCATTTTAAACAATTTTCAAACTTTAATTTCATAATCAACTTCAATTATGCCATACAACTTTACGTATCATATTATAGTTTTGTTTACTTTAACTTTATATTGCAGTTATTAGGTAATTTTACTGAAATTGCTAATATAATGATTTGGTAATTTATAATATTGGGATGTTTTACAGGCAAATCTCACACTACCATGGTATTCAGAGAATGTCTACAATGTTTGTGTAGACATTTTCTCTAATAATGTTTTTATAAATTAAGTTTTACAACACATGCAGTGTGTCAAAACAAACTTTAAATTTACTACAACTTCTTTTTATTTTATTTCATTTTTTTATGACCTCTTTCCTAGTTTTTTTGAAAACTTAACAGACCATGAATTTCATCCGATTCCTGAAACGACTTTTCTTTTGTAAGAATAAGAGCATTTTAAAAACGAATAATTTTTATCCCTTATTTCCCTCTTTTTGTTAAATATATATATTTTTTCCATTTCAAGTAACTCAGTTTATAAATACATAGGCTGTATGACATGGTCTGATAATTTTCAGGACATACACTTAGGTGAAGCACATGCAACTGTGTGATACACGTATAGTAATTATATATTGTTTACCCCAGGTCTTTTTTTTTTCAAGTTAACCTTGAAAATTTTTGAAAAGTGACACGTTTGCAAACTTCCTTCCACCTGTTCTATTCAATTCTATTCTATTCTATTTCATTCAAGAAATAGGGTTAAGAGTCTGATGAAGTATTTTAAGATAGGACTCATCGCAAAATTGATTCATGTTGAAGATTGTCCACGTGAGATGAATTTCTAAAATCGATGACAGTATTCACATTTCATTCTAAATTAAAGTGATTATCAGATCTGTGAATTTATGTATGTATTAAAATTGTCTCAATAAACTGTTATTGCTAGACTATTTATTAACAGGTAAACGGGCAGTTAAGTGTCAAATGATACATTAATTTAAAAAAATGGATACCAAAGGTAAAACTTATTCGGTTTTTTATTATCAAATTGAGTGATTATAATTTCTTTCTGATAAGTATCTACTTTGGTATTTTTCATGTTGGATTACTAATTGATTGTTAGATAACACTTTTACTTATCCGAGTTACTGAGTATTTATATTTCTTCTTTCCTGAGGTTTGTACCCATGACCCTCTGAGTACAAGGTCTACCTCTTAATCCTATTAATTTCGTAAAGTTCATTCTAAAATGTAATCCTATCCATATTATCTTAACATGTTGTGTACAAATATACAAGATAACTTATTGTATAACTAAGTACACATGTACAGTTCACAGTAAATATTGTCATAAATCTATACGAATCACACGATTAACCGATTATAGTAGTTTAACCTAACAATTAAGTATTTTTGTTCAGCAAGCACAGTAAGACCACCTCCATATTAGTCTTGAAAGTTGACGCTTTAAAATTACACTATAAAGTTTCACAATTAAGAGCACCTCGATTTTAAGACCACTTCAGCGATTCCTAGAGTGGTCCTAATCACTTAATAATATTAATTCACAATAGCAATAAACAACTTTTTAGTTATACATATCTTAACTTTGGGATATGGCATAGACTAAATAATTATTTTGCACTGTCTTTATGATGTAATGTATATCATTTTGAAAACCATAAATTCATGGAACGATTCAAATGAATGATAAAATTTTCCACAGAATGACTTTGTGAATTTTTGACACCAATTCTTGTAAACTCATCTGGTTTTAGTTTTTAGGCAACTGTCAATCATCTAAATACTGGGGTTTATACTGTTGTTGGTCTGTATGTTAGTGCTGTGAGTTTATATTAAAGTTCAAAGCTTTTTCTTTTTTACAAGGTTAGAATAGCAAATTACAATTTAGTTGAGTATTCCAGTGCTCCGTAAATAATGTGAAAAAACTACTGATTGACAAATGCCATCGAAATCAATTATTATACTTTCCTTAGTAAGTTGTTTTTTTAATGTAATTTTGTCATAAAATATATATCCATAAAAGGCAATGAAAATTTTCACTGATCCAATAGAAAATAAAAATGTATAAAGTGTCAAATATATTAGATACTATTGTCTAACTCCATGATAACTAAGAACATAATTATATACTATTATATTCTATGTTCTCTGATGATTTAAAAAATGTGAACAATATATATTTACAATTAATGTATGTACATAATATTTAATATACTAAACGCTAACAACTAAATAACACAACATGATAATTGAATAATATCTAACACATATTAACTTACAATTATCTATATTTCTTAAATGTAAAATTTCTACAAAATGACAGACCTGACGGTGGTGGTATGGATGGAGCCAAGTGCAACAGTGACCTTACCAAGTTTTTATCAAGACTTATAAATGAGTGGACTTCAATCATAGACACAAAGTCCAGAGCTTTGTAAAGTCACCACTAGGGCCAGTCTAAAGTATAAGTACCAGTGAAATACAATGATACCTCTGCATTATGAATAGTAGTAGTTTTAGTGTATATTAGAATTTTAGTTTAGGGATTAGGAGGTTTTAATAGCGAAGGTTAATTAATAATTATGGTATATTTATGAAACTATTTCATGAAATTATATCATTGGCTGATATTTAAGAGGTGAGGTGGTCTTAATAGTGAGGCAGTCGTAATGGTGAGGTTGTCTTAATAGTGAGGTGAATTTCATAGCGAGGTGATCTTAATAGTGAGGTGGCCATAACAGTGAGGTGGTATTATTAGTGAGGTGAGGTGGTCTTTAAGAGGGGTGCTGTAGTATATGTCTACGTGTCCAGTATATACATATATATTACTTATATATATACATATATATTACTTCGTTATATTTGTGGAACTTCACCATTTCAAATTTACTAGTCTTAACGGCGAATGTCTTAGTATTGAGGTAATTGAGAATAAAAGATAATATTTAGCTGTCTTAATTCGCAGGTGATAGTAAACTGAGTGTCTGCTGGAGGTTGCTACAGTGTCTTATGCATGTGATATATATTATGATTTATGGCTTAAAGTGGAACATTCCGACATGTAATGGAAAAAGTCATTTTCTAGTCTGCTGGGTTCAATTAAAACTTGCAAAATGAGTTTCTTGTATTTTGAAACGGTAAACAACTAAATGTAGGTAACTCAAATTCAAATGTATATTCCTAAATATTTTTGGTTGAATGTTGGTTTATTTGTGCTTTCAATTAATTACGTATATCCTGGGATAAGTTTTATTAAATATTTAACGTTTGGTGAAAATGTTTAATTTACTCGCCGAAATACAATAAAATACATTCATTTTTAAATAAGAGCCATTTTAAATTTTTATTTTAAATTTACTTATATAGGAATACGTTCTGTCAGTAATTCTTATCTTGCTAAAATGTCTTTTTATTTAGCCATCCCAAACAATTTTCAGAATATGTGAGAATTGAATGTATATAACAATTTAGTGCACTGCGTTTAACACAAAGGCCAGGTGGCATTCTGATAAGTCATGATAAATTCTTGATGATACTTTCCTCGATAACCCTTTAACCTAAGATCAATAGTCACCTGCCGATTGGAACGTTCAGTGATTGCCATATCTCAGACAATAGAGATACGTGTCATTGATATGTATGTGAACATTGATATGGCAAATCCATTTTTATAGTTCATAGAAGATATAGTTTAAAATCTGGAATTCGATGTGAATGGACCAGAAACCTTAAAGTACTGTACTATAAATTGATTTCCTAATATGGTAATGTGTGCTCGGAGACAGACAGAAAAAGGTAAAGATATATTTGTAATTTTTATCTAAAATATTATAATGCATAAATCAAACGGAGATATTTGTAATATTTTTGAAAATTAAACTGTTGTGAAATATTATTAAAAATTATTTAGGTTTTCCGTATTAACGAAATTACACGGAATTATACTTTATTGGCAGATATAAGTAGATGACATAAGAACTGACATCCTTTCTTCCGGGATTTTATATTTTCATTATTCCATAATTATGCTGCAGATTTCCAAACATAAATGCTGTTTCTAAATGAAATACCAAGGCCAAAAATAACTATTACCTAGTCAAATGGTTTCCTTTAAATGACCATCATATAATTAATGTATTATTGAAATTATAAATATTATAATTGTGCAATATTATTATGAGAAATATTAGTTTTATGATCATTATAGTCTACGGATCCCTACAACATCTCGTTTAATGAATTATTTCGAATGTCGACCTGTACATATCAATCACATTTATTCCTACTTTCATTTATTTGCTCAAGACACAAAAAATCAACATATGAACAAACTAAGTGCTGTACTTTCGGAAAGTACTGGCATTTCTGGGTACACTTGCACCGGGAAGCATCGCTCTAGTTGCCATGGGAACTGAAGAAGCCTCATCCAGGAAAATCGATTCCTTCGCCAGTGCATATGCACCCAGCTAGGAAGGCCTCATAGTTCACAATTGGGTGAAGGTTTTCCAATAGTTTTATTTTGGTTGTTCACATAACATTTACCAGGAATCCAGGATAGATTGTGCTAGCTGGGTGCTATCTTCAACAGAACCTTGGGATATTCAGATAAATCAAATAAATCAATGGTAATTGTTATTTAATAAACCTAGTTTCTTTGAGTTTTTGATGAAGTTATGCATGTAGAAAGCCATAACTAGTTAATAATCCTATCCCTATCCTATCATATCCTATCCTCTAATCCCAAAATGTTCTATTTATAAATTTCATATTGAACAAAGCACTGAAAATCTGTTGGACATATGTTGCTTTGAATCCAACATAAACATATTGAAAAAATGAAAATCATATTTCTCCAAAACATCAAAACATATTTGCCAATACTAAATCCTATATGGATGTATACTTAATATCCATAACTGACGCAATGACCTGCCAACAGCTGAAACCACATAAGGATGTGATGACCTCACAGTAATGCGACTGCTCTGAGCCAGAATAATAACCCCACTCTGAACAAAGGCTACATGACCTATATATGAGACATATATTACTTTATTACGTGCTATTTTCAGGAATGTAATACAATGCTTATATTTGTGGTGGAAAACTCAAAGAATTGTTTGGTCATTTCCAGTACATGTTTATCACTTACATCAAGTTTAGTTTGTGTTCACATGTTGATACTTGATAATGACCAATTTTTAATATGTAAGTAATGGCATGTGGTATCAATTGACATGTTTGTTACTTTTAAGTTGCTTTCATTAACGTGGGCAGATTTTGTTTCGATAAATTGTATTTTAGATTATAATGTTTTTTTCATGTGTGTATCAGGCATTCTATTCTATTCTATCAAGCATACAATTTATATCGCTTTTGTGACCCTATCCTATCCTACCCTGTCCTGTCCTATCCTATCCTATCCTATCCTATCCTGCCCTATCCTATCCTGCCCTGTCTTGCCCTATCCTATCCTATACTGCCCCATCCTATCCTATCCTGCCCTATCCTATCCTACCCTGTCCTGCCCTATCCTATCCTATCCTATCCTATCCACAAGACTCTCCTTTATCCTAAGATTAGGCTAATCATATAAAATAACCTAATTACAGACACAGAATTAGTCTTTCACTAAATCACATTATTACAAAATCCATTTTAAATAAATTTCAAACTTTAATTTCATAATCAACTTCAATTATGCCATACAACTTACCATATACTCAGTACATTTCATGGTTCACCTAATTTTGTTGTAAAATCAATACTATAGTGCTAAAGCAATCAATATATATGGGAGCTATAGGCAAGTGCACATGTACTCGAACATCAGGCCCATGTCCATAATTAAATAAAGGGAGTTCAGGATATGTGGAAATGCCACATGCTAGCATCATGAATTGTCATGATATCATGTCTGTGTCATGTCCATGTAGGAGCCTGTGACATATCACATAACATTGAACATTAATCATGTAATAAATGTATGAAATATCATTTGATTATGGTAATCATGTATTTTTTGTATTTTAATGTATTGTAGACAATGTGTGAGATGTATGGGAAAAATACATTGGAATTACTAAATTAGTGCAATGATTTAGATAGATGGATAGATCTATAGATAAGATTTTGGATAGGAAAGGATAGGATAGGGATAGGATAGGATATCCTGGATAAATATGACAGGGCATATTCATAAATGTAGAAACCAATCCTTTTCATGAATTTGGAATTAACTGAATAATTTTCTCTCTGTATACTTGTAAACCATTACATTATTTACCATATGACAGCCTTACTTTTTTAACAACCAATAAACTTTGATTTATTATCGAAAATATGATGATAATGTTTTTACTGCATTTAAGGGCCAGCCTAAATACACTAATATACCTATATACTGAGTTTCTGTTTTCTATTTTACATTGCAAGTACTTTGGGGTCTTTTGTCCCACAGTAACACAGTTTTTTATCAAAGGAATAATGTCAGCCATTAAAGGTCAGAAATAATCATGGCCATATTTGACCTCCCACGTCAATCCCTGAACACGAATATACTGTGTGAACAAGTGCAATGTGTCATAGAAAACAATATTATATGTGTTTCTATTCTATTCTATTTATATTATATTCTATATGTTTACATTCTATTCAATTATATTCTATATATGTTTACCTACTTAAGATGTTAATTATATCATGGAGACAAGAGTCTTGTCTCCATGACGATATGGAGATAAATCAATTAAGAATATTTAGGATAGGGAATAAATGATACAGGATAGGATAGCCTAGAATAGGACATGCATATATATCTTAAGTATTCAATGGTAAACATGATTTTTTAACATTTATGTTATTATATTATTATTTAATCCATATAATATTGTAATTAATTATTCAGTTATAACCATCAATTCAAAATAAATTCAAATCTCAAATGTTCCATTGTGAAAATCTGTGACTAATGCTCACAAGTTCATCTATAGGATATTGACGCGTCATGACGCTAAATTATTGCTGTAAAAAGTCTAAAATATGCAAAGAAATTGCAAAATAAACATTCATGACTATATAACAAAGAAACAAAAGCAATCAAGTAGTGTAATTTGTAAAGTGAAGTGCGTCAGCAACGAACAGCTGCGAAAACTCTATTCATTTCATTAGATTTGCCTTACAAGGTAAACCTGGATCTGGGTGCATGTGTACTCGCACCAGACAATGGAATCGGCGAAAAACTATGTTTTCGTTCGTTCAACAAGATGTCAGTTGAATATTAGGTTGGTAGATTGAGCAAAATGTGCATTGAAATCGTTTGGTATGACAAATTTAGTTTAAATCGTCATTATTGTTAAATAAAAGGGTTTTTTATCTTCGATTTGGAACGAACTTGCTTCTGATCAAAACAAAACGGTCATGTGACCAAAATAGACTCGCTCATTGATTATCACCGGGTTGAGAATGAAGTTTTCCCATGATGTATATTCCCAAAAATTGTACATTCATTCAAATTTACATTGATTAATTTATTAATACCAGACTTATCGATGTGAATGTTACCATTGGAAATAGTATTTTGGGTGAAATTACAGACGTTTCGTTTCAGTACACAACTTGCCCCTCCCCCAAATCTTGACACATGGACTCGTCTGCATACTAATTTCTGCATAATGAGCTTTTGTGAAGAAACCACATGGCTACAGCCCAGCTGATTTCATACCCCTTGTCCCAAATTGCCACACACTGTCATTTGATGAAATAATTGAAATTCTAAACTTACATCAAATAATATATTGATAACAACTGCCAGTGAAGGGCAAAAAACTACAGTTTAGTGCTCAGACGCCTATAAATTACATTGGCCCTAGAAATTTATTAGGTGTACTCAAGATAAATTTGCAACTTGAGTTGCAAGTTTCGGCTAATATATCGGAGCTTTGTTTGCATATATATTTTTTTATGTGCCCTACCAACAAAGCACTCATTCTTACTAGGTTGTGTTTATTTTTTATTTTAGTAAACTATGAACCTTGAGGCTTTTAAGGTAAACATTTACTTTGTATTAAGCTCTCCTTTAAAATCGACATTATTTTCATATTATTTTTACATACGTTAAATGTATAGCAGACTGGAATTATAAGGTCTATATTGTACATTTATTAATTTGGACTACAATACTCAAAACTCAATTATTGTACCCAAAAAGTAATTTATTTGGAGAAAACGATTTCGAGGACAAAATTGTAATTTCATCATTTAAATGCAAATGCTAATAAGAGTAATATAATCTCTGTGAAACATTTCTAAACCATATCTTACCATATGGGCATGCAATTTAGAACTTTCAACATTTTATCATAAAACAATAATAGTAATAAAAACTCGATTCTTACCTCAAATTAAAGTCTTTCCTGGTAGTCTAACTTCTCCAAATGCTAGCAGGCACTAGGATAGTGTCTGATAAACGTAGATAAATTGAATATTATCTCTTTTTTCTGCTCATATGACTGCCTTTCTTCTATGACAGCTGCTATACAATGAATGGAAGATGTGTGGCAAATGCACTTCCAACTCAGTACACGTGTACCCAGCCATCGGCGCCAAAATGACAGCTACCCACCTAGCGGCCATGACGCGAACTAACGACCTCAAAGCAGACGTCCTGGAAAAAGAAAATACAAATAAAAATCGTATTTTAGCTCGTTCTAACTTGGGATTTCGAGTGATAGGCGTTCAATAAGAGCATTTATAGATAATTGCTGATATGTCTATGCAAGGGATACACTTCTTCTGGAAATATATGAGCTTGTATGACCTGCAATTGTCTGCAAATGTTAATGTATGATGTTCTGAAATGATAAAACGTCAATAAAAGTCGCGTTTTTTGGCTTGAAACTTCCTTTTTTATTATATTGTGCACAGAATAATAATATCTTTTGCTGATTGGTTATTTCTACAATTAGGGCTTAAAATATGATTGTAGATAATAATTTTAACGTCTTTTTCTCCTCCGGATGGCCATTGTGCTTAGCGGGCCCATGTCACCCTGCCAGTACACATGCACTCGCGCTCTGACCCAGTTTGACCGCTCAATCCTGTCTGAACGCAAGTACTCAACTCAACAGGGAATTATATTATATCAGCTCCAAATAATTGCCTATGGCAGTTGGCTCAGTAATTAGGTTGTTGTCTGTTGCCAAGTTGCAATTAATAATACAATGTGATTATAAGGTGCCTGGAGTCTCAAGAGTTCCAAAAAAGCTCAAGGTTGCAAAATTGCAAAACTTGCAAGTTACAAACCTAATTGAGAATGATATTTTAATATTGTGCACCTGACTATATACTGCATGTATTGAATGAACTGTTAATATTACAGGAAAGCAATATATTCATAAAAACTGCCACCCCCCCCCCCCCCTCCCTAGAATTTTAAATGTACTTACAGTGTACGGTTACTGAAGTTTTACATAACATCAGAAGCTTGACCTTTGACCGAACCCTAGACTTTTTCCAGGCTTCCGCCCTGATAGTATATGCCTAATTATCCAGCTATGTAGTCAAAAATCTAAAACTTCTGTAGCGCCAATGTCAAAATTGTCATTAGCCATTATGTAGCCACTGCATGTTCGTGTCTGTAGCAACCCTGCATGTTAAAAAAAGCCCTCGATCCCATGAATGACATAAAGTATTGCCAAGACCTTAAAAAATAGCTTAATTGTATTCGAGGTGGGCTTCTATTTGAGGGGGTGGGGGCGTTTATTCGAGTAAATATAATTAGATTAATAGATAGATAGATATGGAAAGTGCAGCCCTCTAAGGCAATTAAGTTCTTGCCGCTATCAAGGGTTGATTGATGAGGTGAGAGAGAAAGGAGGAGTCCACCCATGTTACACATTTACCCCATGAATGGGATCTTTTACTTGTCTTAGCATAGCCATAGCACAGGCCTAATTAAATAGACTTAATTGGGTGATTAATTATTTCCTGGTAACAAAGAAGCAAGTGTACTTACATTTCAATAATTATAGTGATTGAATTCATAAAAACACCACAACCTTCTTAATATCTGCAAATTTCGTTTTAATACCATCGGAAGTTTCATTTTTCATCATTTCTTTTGTCTGCGAAAGGTTGATAGTCAAGTAGAACTTTGTCAAAAAGTCGGGTGAGCGTGACATGGAGTATGGCAGCCATTTTTATTTTGTTGGTACTGGGTAATTTGAGGTTGCTGCTTTCAAATCTTGAGCACTTTGACATTCACACAGTTGCCATGGTAACAAAACTTTGCATTTTCAATATTCCATAGAAAATGTAATTACTAATTAGCGAGCTTAATATAATCCAGTTACAACTAATGCTATGAAATCAATAGCCAGGGATATATGATTGCAAATACTGAAAAGACATTGGAGGACAACGGTCAAGGTCACTGATGGAATTATGCCAAATATGGAAATTACTCCAATTTTCTGTCATTCCACGGATAAATTATGTCACAGCAAACACCATGTGACAGAATACGACACAAATGGCGTATCATATGAAAGCCTATGAAGAGTACTTTCTGGTGACACTTATTTAGCTGCCAAGTTACCAAATTATATTGCATCAAGGGAAATAACATTTACCAGACAAGTCAAATAACTTTCAATATTTATACAGGGTGAGGCATACGTGTCAAAGATCAAAGTCCTCAATAGAATTATGCTAAAGATATACAAGAAATTATGCCATCTTTCTGTCAATTTAATATTTCATCAAAACTTTCTCCATATAACAGAAAACAACACAAATGGCATATCATGTGAAAGCTATGACGAGTACTTTCTTATGACACTTATTTTTGGTATCCATGGCAACCAAAATGCTGCTATACCTGCCTAGTTACCACTACACTGAGGGAGGTGACCATTTTCTACTGTATTATGTCAATGACTTTACACATGGTAATGACTTTTGAAATGTAAGATAACTCCGAGGTGAAAAAGGCTGGTTAACAGAAAAGTTTTCAGAAGAGCAACTGATCACTCTTGCGAATGCAAAATTTGGTTCTATTCCAATGGCTTTTAATTGAAAAAGCTGGACAAAGTAAAGAAGAATTCAAAATCTAGGTTGAATTTGCTGATTATTAATCATATATAAAACTATTTCCAGCATTATTGATAAATGGTAGTCTACAGACTTCGAGTGTGAATAAGAGAGATATACAAATAACACCAGGCTAAGAAAAAATATGTGAATAACATTTTATTTTCAAGAAAATGCTTGCTTATCGTTGTTTAGATGTCACAATTTAACAATTGGTATGTGTACATAACAGACAGCTATTTCATGGATTTCACTACGATTTTATTCGATGATGGTAAAACATTGTGATTTGTTGACCCATTTGCACATGTGACTATATGCCTACCAAACCAGCCTCAACAGTACTAATCTCTATCCTGGTTGTGGCCAATTCAAGAGGTAGCAGACTTGAAGATTACCTAAAATCTACATTATTTTTTCACAATTTTAGCAAAGCTCAGATTACCATAGATACTCTTGCAGCTCAACTAACTGCAATCTTCTGATTGGAGGCATCTGAAGCTTCACCTACACAGCTGAGTACTAGGGCTGTACTTTATAACGATACGATACTTATCACGATACAGTAAAACCGATACGATCTGTATCATGATAAGTATCATTAAGCTATATCAATGAAAAAAGCCTACAATACTGACAGTCCACTATGAAATGTAATGAACTAATCTTAATAGAATAGTCCAGACTGCTGTTTAATGTCATTGCAATTAAAGTGGCTGATATTTTTCTTTAAAAGCACCAGAACATCTTGGAAGCAGGTGTCTTATCTTCTCAAATGCCCCTAAGCATACCGTTGGATTGAATCGTTATTATTCATAATGGTTATCAATACCCGTATTGTTATCCTTGTACCGGTACAAATGGTATTATAGAACCAGCTGGTGTACAGCCCTACTGAGTACATATGTAGCGAATTTATTTTAGAAGACTTATTCCATAGTCATAGAAACAAGTTTAATGGCCAGTGTCCACCAGTTGTCAGCACCTGCCTGATAAGTAAAGAATCTCAATATTTTGATGATAGAGATTATGTTCACGTTTTGTAGGAGACTCTTGAATGTCATGGCCAATGTCATGAAGAGCATCATTGATTCAAAACATCTAAGTAATTTTATTGGTATTGGAATTCATCATCTCATTGTTATAGGAGCAGACCACAACCTGTTATTCACTTTTATCTGTTATTCATCAAAGCACCAGCTGGCTGGAATCTTCCCAGCTGGAGGTATCTCTGAGACCTGTCTCCCAGATGGATCATTCCCAGCTGGTATAAAAGCCAGCTGACAAGGACTTGAGCTGAATCCATCCTAGCTGGCAAATTCTCAAATTAGTCTCCCAGCTGCAGTGGCGATGCTTGTTATTTTTCAACTTATTGAGGCTTCAGCTATAGTGACCACCAGCTAGCTGGCAGTCTCCCAGCTGCAGTGGCGATGCTTGCTATTTTTCAACTTATTGAGGCTTCAGCTAGTGACCTCCAGCTAGCTGGCATTCTCCCAGCTGCAGTGGCGACGCTTGTTATTTTTCAACTTATTGAGGCTTCAGCTAGTGACCTTCAGCTAGCTGGCAGTCTCCCAGCTGCAGTGGCGATGCTTGCTATTTTTCAACTTATTGAGGCTTCAGCTAGTGACCTCCAGCTAGCTGGCAGTCTCCCAGCTGCAGTGGCGATGCTTGCTATTTTTCAACTTATTGAGGCTTCAGCTAGTGACCTCCAGCTAGCTGGCATTCTCCCAGCTGCAGTGGCGACGCTTGTTATTTTTCAACTTATTGAGGCTCCAGCTAGTGACCTCCAGCTAGCTGGCATTCTCCCAGCTGCAGTGGCGACGCTTGTTATTTTTCAACTTATTGAGGCTTCAGCTAGTGACCTCCAGCTAGCTGGCAGTCTCCCAGCTGCAGTGGCGACGCTTGCTATTTTTCAACTTATTGAGGCTTCAGCTAGTGACCACCAGCTAGCTGGCAGTCTCCCAGCTGCAGTGGCGATGCTTGCTATTTTTCAACTTACTGAGGCTCCAGCTAGTGACCTCCAGCTAGCTGGTAGTCTCCCAGCTGCAGTGGCGATGCTTGCTATTTTTCAACTTATTGAGGCTTCAGCTAGTAACCTCCAGCTAGCTGGCAGTCTCCCAGCTACAGTGGCGATGCTTGCTATTTTTCATCTTACTGAGGCTCCAGCTAGTGACCTCCAGCTAGCTGGCAGTCTCCCAGCTGCAGTGGCGACGCTTGCTATTTTTCAACTTATTGAGGCTTCAGCTAGTGACCATCAGCTAGCTGGCAGTCTCCCAGCTGCAGTGGCGATGCTTGCTATTTTTCAACTTACTGAGGCTCCAGCTAGTGACCTCCAGCTAGCTGGTAGTCTCCCAGCTGCAGTGGCGATGCTTGCTATTTTTCAACTTATTGAGGCTTCAGCTAGTAACCTCCAGCTAGCTGGCAGTCTCCCAGCTACAGTGGCGATGCTTGCTATTTTTCAACTTACTGAGGCTCCAGCTAGTAACCTCCAGCTAGCTGGCAGTCTCCCAGCTGCAGTGGCGATGCTTGCTATTTTTCAACTTATTGAGGCTTCAGCTAGTGACCACCAGCTAGCTGGCAGTCTCCCAGCTGCAGTGGCGATGCTTGCTATTTTTCAACTTACTGAGGCTCCAGCTAGTGACCTCCAGCTAGCTGGCAGTCTCTCAGCTGCAGTGGCGATGCTTGCTATTTTTCAACTTATTGAGGCTTCAGCTAGTGAACTCCAGCTAGCTGGCAGTCTCCCAGCTGCAGTGGCGATGCTTGCTATTTTTCAACTTATTGAGGCTTTAGCTAGTGAACTCCAGCTAGCTGGCAGTCTCCCAGCTGCAGTGGCGATGCTTGCTATTTTTAAACTTATTGAGGCTTCAGCTAGTGAACTCCAGCTAGCTGGCAGTCTCCCAGCTGCAGTGGCGATGCTTGCTATTTTTCAACTTATTGAGGCTTCAGCTAGTGACCTCCAGCTAGCTGGCAGTCTCCCAGCTGCAGTGGCGATGCTTGCTATTTTTCAACTTATTGAGGCTTCAGCTAGCTAGTGATCTCCAGCTAGCTGGCAGTCTCCCAGCTGCAGTGGCGATGCTTGCTATTTTTCAACTTATTGAGGCTTCAGCTAGTGACCACCAGCTAGCTGGCAGTCTCCCAGCTGCAGTGGCGATGCTTGCTATTTTTCAACTTATTGAGGCTTCAGCTAGTGACCTCCAGCTAGCTGGCAGTCTCCCAGCTGCAGTGGCGATGCTTGCTATTTTTCAACTTATTGAGGCTTCAGCTAGTGATCTCAAGCTAGCTGGCAGTCTCCCAGCTGCAGTGGCGATGCTTGCTATTTTTCAACTTATTGAGGCTTCAGCTAGTGACCTCCAGCTAGCTGGCAGTCTCCCAGCTGCAGTGGCGATGCTTGCTATTTTTCAACTTATTGAGGCTTCAGCTAGTGATCTCCAGCTAGCTGGCAGTCTCCCAGCTGCAGTGGCGATGCTTGCTATTTTTCAACTTATTGAGGCTTCAGCTAGTGACCTCAAGACTGCTAGCTTGCAGTCTCCCAGCTGCACTGGAAATTCTTGTGATACAGCTGTACTTTTATATACTCCCTCTCATCTGGCTTTATTATCTAGCATTTATTGACATTCAAAAGTAGAGATACATAAGAAAAAAATGCAGTGTTTTTTACAAATAATTTCTAGATCTATTTATTAAACCGACTTCAGTAGAAATAAGGACAAATATACAGACAATCATTATCCTGAATCATCCTGCCTCCATTTTTGCTATTATTAGGCCTCTCTGGCCTAACATAACAATACCAGCTCGAAAAGTTAGGGCTGGGTGGTAGGCATAGTTGGAACTCAGCTAGCTGGGAAGAAATGCTAAGAAATGTCAGCTGGCAAAGAAAGTTGCTAGCTGGGTAAATTTAATTGGCTGGCTGGCTAAGACGGTTGCTAGCTGGGTGAATTTAGTTGGCTGGCTAGCTAAGACCGTTGCTAGCTGGGTGAATTTAATTGGCTGGCTGGCTTAGAAGCTCTTAGAAAATAATCATCAATGAGCTTGCTGGCCCAAGTGCTTATGCAGTAGCTGGTAAGTCAGAAAAAATGAATAACAGATGAATGTTTCCTAGACTGACAACTTTTCAACTCTATTCTCTATGAAACATATAGAAACTGAATATCAGCCTGCTAGCCAGCCTTTGTAAAATTTGCTGATGGTGTGAGCACTCCTGCATTGTTTTGCATAGGAAACATGTTTTCGGATTGAAAATAGACCAAATATTAAGCGAGATACGCAGAGAGGCAGGTTCTCGAGCTTAATAGCCAACCTTATGAAGATTCACAACTTTTTAAAGTGATAGTGATAGTAGTCCATCGTGTTGTATAGTTCATAGGGATTCTGCACTTGGGTTTCAGATTGAAAATAGACCAATTAAAAATACGTTGAGAAGGCAGGTAAGCAGGCGGCAGCAAATAAGCAATTATTGTGGATTATATGTATATGCCCGGGCTATACACCCAGGAAATGTACTTTGCTGGAGTGGGGCTATATAATCGTGCTGTGCAATTTGTCTTCATTTGTTAATACACTGTGCAAATCCTCTTCTCAGCTAGAATGCTCTGATATATTATTATAGCTGCAATCACTCTGGCAGCCATGATCAAGCATGTCAACCGTCCAAAAACAAACAAAACCACAAGATCTATAAAAAACAACAATCACTTTAATGACATTACAACCATAAATAGTCATACAATTAAGGCTGACATCCCCGCATACGTCAGCTACTGTTAATGAGTGCTAAAGAACACCCATCTCTCTGTGGAAAATTACTTAGCAAGGAGTTATTACCAAGTAACAACATTTCAATCGAAAAATCAACTGACTCTGCCCAAGATAACTCCTTTTCTTCGAAAGATTCAGAAATCAACACCGATAGCGAAAACTTCAAGGGACACTCTATGACCTTGACCTTTGACCCAAGGTCATCCAAAGTAGTTGCAATTAAAATGCAACATCAAAATTATACCTTGAAGTGTTTAACACCACTTGTTATTTTGATGAAAACTGAACAAGCTTAGTATTGTTAAGTTTCAAACAGGACAAAATCTTTCACGACATGGATCAAGTTATTTTCAGTTTTTTTCTGGTTAGTGTCACCTTACCTCAGTGTATTATATTTAAGTTGGTAACTAGGCAGCCTTAGCAGCATTTTGGTTGCCCTGGATAACAAAAACAAGGTATCATAAAAACAAACCTCAATGAAATTAGTTTGCATTTGACATGCCATATGCGTGGTATTCTATTACGTGCTGAAATATATTCTTGAATAGACAGACATGGCGTAACTTCCATAATTGGCATAATTCCATTAAGGACCTTGACCTTTTAATTAGGCAGCAATAACAGCATTTTGGTTGCCATGGATACCAAAACCAAGTGTCATAAATAAGTACTCTTCATAAGCTTTCATATGATATGCCATTTGTGTGGTTTTCTGTTACATGGTGAAAATTTTGATGAAACATATTAAATTGACAGAAAGATGGCATAATTTCCATATTTGGCATAATTCCATGAGTGACCTTGACCTTTTACCTTTAATGTATTATCAGTATTTGCAATCCTATATCCATGGCTATTGATTTTATAACATTAGTTGTAGCTATGGATTATAGCAATCTTGCTAATTCACATTTTCTGTGGAAAATTGAAAATGCAAATTTTCGTTACCATGGCAACTATTTTTGTGAATATCTCAAAATGCTCAAGCCAAACTGGCAGCCATCATATTTGGAATAACTTTAACAAAATTAAATAGTTAAATATCCGACTAGAAGACACACATTTATAATATTCTTGTTCTAATTGGCCTTTAGGGCTCAGCCCTTCAATTTGATTATTTTGTGGAAGGACTGTTTAGTTTGTTGACTGGGGAAGATAATTTTAGAACATTAACATCAGAGCTTTATGCTCGGGAACCCATTTTCTGAAACAAAAGGAACTTTGGAAATAGTCTGGAATGACATGAAGAACAACACCATGATTTAGTGCTATAATCTTTTTTCTAATAGATCAATAAATTTGTAAAAATCTGAGTAATGAATGAAACAGAACGCTCGGGACAAAATAATCTTCCCTCTAATTTGTAGATACCAATGATGACACAGGGAAAAACTAAATTAAGTTTGAGTTACTGATATTTTGACAACTATTATCACTATCTTTCTGCAAAATATACTAAATTACTTTCATAATTTCTTCGACATAAACTTATATATGAAAATTTTCCTAATGTTAGCAGTGAACAGGCAGAGCAAAGAATAAATGCATAATTATCTTACTTAGGAAAATTTGACAAAATATACATTAGACAATCTAGTTTGGGAAATTGAATTATTAGCACAAATATACTAATCAATAATATTTATCCAACTTCGAAATGTCACAATAAAACGGTAAAAAAAAGAAGCTGTTTTTAAGTTCATTCTGTTGTAAAATAAAAACGACTCAATTGATTTTGATTTGCCTCAATTTTCAGAGAATAAAACATCCATAAATAGTTGTGCTAAATAATGAATAAAACTGCAGAACCACTGTATATGAAGATGGAGGGAAAGAAGTGAAAACATATTGTGGTTTTGCCCTATTTAGATGTGGCTGAATTAATTAAACCAACATGGAAAAACGGGACTGCTATAATTATAATTCAGATTTTCGTTTTTTTTTATGTTAACAGATTAACATGTGGGTGGCTGAAACGGGCTTTGTAAGCACTAGCTGTGATATTTAGTCATTTTTAGAGTAATTTATAGTGTCAAAACTACAGAAAACAATAATTTGGCTTTATGTGAAAACATTTTGTGGTTTTGCCCTATTATTAGATGTGGCTTAATTGATTAAAACAGGAATGATACAGTTTTGGTTTTCATTAAATGATATATTTTTTTAGTGGACTGAAACCTTTGCCTTGTGTCCATCAGAGGCGCTCTTGTGTAGAACGCTCACTCCCTCTATGAATAATCATGATAAAGCACAAAACTATTGATTTGTTTTGATCTTCGTATTTAGGACCATGTCGACCACATGGAAATAGGCCGCACATGGGCTCAGCCCAATTTCCGCTTTAGACTTGGCCGCACATATGCGGACCAAGTAAATCGGATTTGTTTGCGGAATTATGGTAATTAATATATAATGAACAAAATCACGTATTCGACGCTGCCCACTGTTATTGTCATGAGACTCCAGTTGTCCTTGTACCGGTCTAGGTGTGCTTTTGATTTCAGGATTAGAACCAAGGTATGGTCCAGGTACTTAGCAATGATAAATTAGTGGTTCTAGTTTAATTGTTCAGCTTAGCTACCGGCTAGTCTGAAAGCCACAGAAATTTGTCTGTTGCTTCTGTATCAATACCTTGATAACTGTTTCTGCATGAATAGATCTAATTTGTACCAGTCTATATGCAGGTGTCCCTCATCAGTTATAGTAACTGCACAGATTTCGAACTCTGCCAAGGGTCTTTGCAAATATCATTAATCTTCCTTCTATCTAGTCATGCACTGGGGTAATTATTCTCGCTTGCTTGTTCTTGAGGTTTTGATGCATTACTCATATGCAGTTACAGTGGTGGTTATTTTGAAACACATGGAGAAACAAGCTTGGTTATAAGTTTTCAATATATATTTTCAAAGATAATCATACAACTTCTAAAATTCAATATTTCTACAATAATTGATGTTAAATTCCATCAAATTGAATCTGGATTACATTATCTTCAGCTAATCATCATTCGGTAAGATAAATTCAACAAACAATTCTTGAACATTTAAAATACTACATTCATGCAATGATTGATTTTAATTTCTATCAATCCTACTCTCAGATTAACTATCTTCAGCTAGATACTAATTAATAGCACAGTTTCTTCGTACAGTTTCTGGACATCTAAATTGCAATGTTCCTGTAATGCTTGATTTTGGATTCTCTCAATCTTACTTTCAGTTTAACTGTCTTCAGTTAATCATTAATTAATCACACAATTTCATTACACAGTTTCTGGACATTCATACATTCAAATCTGATCCCCCAAATGGTTGTACACCCACTTAATGGTAGATTTTATGGCAAGAAAGTCACACACTCACCCCTAATAGCTAGGCCAAAAATGCATCATTAACCAAGTGACCAAAAGTCGTTAGCACCTGGGTTTAATCACACATGATTGGAGGTTGGTCTGCTATATAAATACTCGAGATGCTGATAGTAAATTTAAACAGTGTCTACACCTTATAATTTGGTATAGTGGGAAATTTATATTAAAGTAGTAAATACCGAGATCTCAATTAGACATACATGAATTTCATAACAATGCACGAGTGAAAAATACACTAGTGTCTTTCCCCCAAAAACATGTAACAGAGCCCCAGTAGTTGGCTGCACTCTCTTGAAACAAGGCCCTTTTTCCATCAATGATATATACTTATTATTCCCTAGAAACATACGGCAAAGCCTTGATCTCCCAGAGTCATACTCTCTTAGAACAATGTACCTGGTTGTAACAGTTTAGCTAGCAATTATCTTTCGTATTTGTATGACAAGGCCGTACCTTCCTGAAACAATACTCCAAACTTTCTTAGGAGTTCAACTAATGTTCCTCACACACACCGACAAAGCCTTAGCACTTGAACTATACTTTCTTAAGATAACTTCCTATTACAAAGGTATCAATATAGATTGTCCCCCATATGTTTACAGCAAGGTCTCAGAATTCTTATGCTCTAAACCTTCTTGAAATAATTCATTAACGTAAGTAGCCACTAAACTAATTGTTCCTTACACATTTATGGTAAGGACCTAGCCTATTGCTACTCCTTTCCCAGACAAAACACTTTAAACAGACTCAAATTTGACTCACCAAATGCACTAACTTATCAGACTTATAGTTGAAAAGAAAATTGCACTTACTTTGTCCTAAAGGATTTGACAGAACTCAGTTAGGCTGAAGTTACTGAAGGCTCCTTGGACTTGCTGACTTCTGGGTTTAGCTTTACCACAGCCGCTCTGATCCCACCTGGTTCAGGATTTCCTCGGTTCCACTGACCAAGAACCATCAGCTGTCCTCTGCTTTTATGCAAACTCTGGCCAGGGTTCCTATACTGGGGGTACACTCTGGTGCCAGTTTTCTGACTGTGTTTAATGCCCCTCCTCCCCTCTATTCTAGTGTGTCTCTGCTAGCTTAGCATTCCCTCTAGGCTAGAGTCTCAGCTATTCCCACAACTATTCCTTACTTGGCTTCAGGTTTTGTCAGGTAGCTCTCTATAGTTCATAGCCTGCCTAGTGTGTTTCTATAGTGCATTTTCTCAATCAATTCCTGCCTAAATAGTGGTTCTGTTTGCTAAGGCTTGGTGTTTTTTATTCATCTCATCATCCTAGTTCCTGTTATCATTAATTGGTTAACTCTACTTACTTTTCCTCTCTCATTATGATTTTTATTCTAATTCTTATCTGTATAATATTCACAACCCATGCATTCTCCAGTGTCTTTTTACTCATATAGACTCTGTTTACATTATATTTCAAACTAATACAAGTTTTTGTCTATGGCTTCTTAGGTATATATATACATATATATAATTCAAAATAATTGCAGTTCCTTAGGTCTCTCTATTCATAAGTCTATTGTGTGGTCATCTGGGGCCTTATTTGGCTGGTCATCTGTCCGATGAGTTTGTCAGTAGGTGGATTTCCTTCCTTCTTGCTTGGTGCTGCCACCTAGTGGATTGTAGGAGTTCGTCTTGGTCTGTTCCAGGGACAGCTGTACCTCCTCATGACATTCTTCATTCAATACAATATTTTGCTCCAATTGAGTTTAACATGATTGTATTATTTATTGACTATACATTCTGCCTGATAATTGCTATTCTTGCATAATACAATCCTTTTTATTACATTAATTGGTCAGCTATAACAGTCTACATGACATTATTACATTTAAATTTGTAACAGTTTTTATAAACATAGTTATCAGCACTTGATGTGATGTTACATAAATGTACAAAATGAATCAATTATGTGTCACCAGGGGCGGATCCAGAAAATGTTTCATGGGGAGGGGTAAATATTTTTTACTACACTGGGGGGGGGGGGGGGGTGGAGGTTGTTTTGAAATGCATATGGTTATAGTTGACTTTACACCGCATACAGTAGTTTCATTCAAAACGGCCTGTCTAATTGAACCTAGACAAAGACAATTTCTGCTATACGATGCTACCTGCCACTAAACGGAACTGTCTGGCTATAGCTAGCTACTCAAAGCCAGATCTAAAAGTACATGCAGCCCCATTTGAGAGTTACGCATATTAAAATTTGCCGACTATAATTAAGAAGTACACATAAGCGGCTGGCTTTAGCCAGTTTCATCCAGGAATAGGTTGCTACAGCTGTCTAGGGTCGACCGTATTTTATGAAACTAACTGTAGCTTACAAAATGGCGTTTGCATATAAATAAGGTATGACTGAGCAGCATATACCAATACCTTTCAGTGAATGTAAGTTAAGGGAAGCACAAAATTATCATTATCACACATAGCGGAGGGGGGGGGGGGGGGGGGGTCCGGGATCAAAGAGCTGAAAATGTTAACAAAAAAGAAATGTTTGGCGGTGTGTAGATATCTACACGATGGCAATACAGTGTCAACAAGGAGCAACACGGAGTTAACACGACTGTCCCGGAAGAGTGCGGAGTGAACCAGATTTTACACAGTGCCTTCACGGATATAACCGGTCTTTACACCGTGTTCACTTGTGTGGAACTGTGTTGGTCCTTAATTGTTCTCCAGTGTACATGGCGGTGATATTTTCATGCCCGGTTGACGCCGGACTTAGCCGGAGATAACACGAAGTATGCCGGAGTCAATACGGAGATTCCCGGAGATCGGTGGAGTCTACTGGGAGTCTACACGGATCAACACGGATTTAATTCCTACGGGACATCCGGCATGAAAAATTGAACATGTTTAATTTTTTCCCCGGAGACCCACGGTGGTCCCGGATCGCCCTGGACAATGCCGGAAATCAACACGAGGTCTACATGGTATTACCCGGAGTATGCCGGACTGATACTCCGGGATGCTCCAGCGTCTGATCCGGCTATGTGTGAAAGGGGCTTTACCTACAAAGTCAGCCACATCAAGTTGAAACACCAATGTGAATTTTTGCCAATATATGACTTCACATTGAAATGTTTAGGCATAGGCCAGCTATGATATTTTCCCCAACATATGAATATTTCTCCAATTTCATTAATTTGATTTAGATACACTGTGCAAAAGTTTGGAAACACATCGGATTTTCCAATGAAAATATCAGCTACATTTCTGCCCAGGTCATAAAAGACATATGCAATCATCACAAAATGTTTCAGAGGAATAATTTATGAAATCAATGAAAGATAGAGATAATATATATATATATATATATATATATATTTATTTATTTATTTCATGCACACATTGCAATCAAATATTAATGTAACATAAATGCAGAAATTATTTTTACAAAGAATTAAGAAGGTCCATCATTTGATTCAAATAAAAAATGTCACCAATTAAATTTTATCATAAGTATGGTAGCCGAACAGGACATTTCGTCCAAGTTTCGCACCCCGACAGTCCCACGAAATTTACCATTTTCGCACCAGAAAAGTACCAACTTTTGCCCTACCAAAGTACCGAAATTTCGGTTTTAGTTAATTATCTCCATAAATATTGAACGTACAGAGATTTCATACATATCACACAAAAACAATAGGCGAGGGGGCCGGCCGGTCGGGTTGACCAAGTCCCCTCTCATGCAGTGTGGGAGCCTGTGTTTAGGCGCAATTATCTGGATGTATGTCATATGGAATACTGGTTAACACCTTTTTTAGAAATGTTATTTCTCACGATCTTAGGCGTTTTATTATCGTATCTCTAAAGCTTTATTATTTGTGAACAATCTTGAGTTGAAAACGCTGCAAAATGCAACTAATCTTGTAAGTTATATTTAATGGCCATGAAAAAATATAGATGTACATGTGTGATAACAGAGCATGATAAAACCAACTTGATACAAATTATGCAGTGTCCGCATATCAAAAACCACTAAAAGCATAAATGAATTAATAGGTCTAAATATTGCACACACCAGCCAAAAGCATAAATTGCAGGTGAGCAATTTAATAGACTAGAAATTTATATTTTTGTTATACCAGGTCTGAACTGCCATAATCACCATGAAACATAAACATGATCTTTATGGTGACATTGTACAATCTGGGCACCAAAATTCAAATCTCTCTTTAAAAAAACATGGGTTTTTTTAATTTTGTGCAAAAACATCTGGAATATGGCAAATTTGCATTTTGGTAGAGGTAGACTTTAAGATTGCTTGGAACATGGAGTCACTAGCGCGCGCGTATGTGGGGGGGGGGGGGGGGGGATAGGGCACAAGAGACCTATATATATGTCATATCTTAGGATATATGCGGGCACCTGCCCTCAGCTGGGCCCCCACTTCAGTTCAACCCCATTGCCGCCTGTTTAAAAATGTAAATAAACAAAAACCCTTGGCGTGGCCCTATCTATTAGTTTATATCACTGTAAAATCACATTGGGAATGTATGTTTGTATTTATTTTAACTGTGAAAGGCATATATATTTTTATCATACAACTGGTAAAATAATCGTAAAATGATTGTTTTTACGTCAACATACCGTACAATTACTCTTTTAATTGCAATATAATTACAATTAAAAATTCATTGCAATTTCACTGCATGACAGTTACAGTTTACGTCAGTCAAGGTTACGGTATTTAACTCTAAAATAACAGCTCTTTCAGTGTTTCACAACTAATTAAAAACGAAACCATCTATTTCAAAGTTTTTATAATTTATTGCAAGTGCAAAGCTAGCAAAATGAGCTAGGATAAAACAATTTTATGAACTATTACAGTATCGCCACAAACATAGTTAAATACAACAGTTGAACATGTAGTAAAATTGTGTGCCAGTGATAGCAGTGGTCAACAATATAATATTGCCATTTTTAAGATGTTCCACAAAGTTTTTTAAACTAGCCCCACACTTGAAGGCTTGCAGTCAGTGGTATTATTGCGTCATGGTTAATTCATGGAACAAACGATATAATAACACACTTTGCCATCTTTAGTCATGTGGAACAAATTATATTACATGAATAAAGGGCGGGGTCAATCAAACTTAAGCTCCGCCCCCTGCCGTGAGGACATTAGCGTAATGCACATTAAATTAAAATCAGCTACAACGTCTAAAGCATGACGCATGACATTTGCCACCTGATGTCACCCATATATATATATATGTCGAAACTGGAAAGTATCATTCACCACTGGCAGATCCAGCCCTGACTCTACAAGGGGGGAGGGGATATGGTTGAAAATTGCTGATATATGAGAACTATTAGGCCCTGACATATATAAGAAATTAGGCATTGTGCTATTTAGACACTACACTGCAACTTGTGGTTATTTAGCATTACCACGCAAAATTACACCACAAATTGGAAACATGTTACATAAAAGAATGCAATATTTAATGTATGCCACATTAACAAATGTCTGCATTTAATCTGGTCTAAATATGTACATTGAAACCTCACCACTCTAACAATGCTTAATAGGGAGGTGAAATTACTATTAAAATACGGTTTGGGTAAAAAATCAATATTATGCTAATCTGTATAAATATATTTAATCACTAGCAGTCTTGAGGAATAATTAAGAAAGAATTTCCTCTAACTTTATTGAGCTATAAAACAATTCATGCAACACTTTATATCCAACAATAAAGTTTTGACAAGACATAAAAGCTTTATTTGATACACAATGTAGATTACAATGAAGAAACGGAGTGGGACTACTAGGAGTCCATTGATGATCACCAGGGGGCGCATCATAAAGCATATGGAGGCTAGGCATCACAGGAACATCTGCAAAAGATAATTCCATCAATTATAATCATCTGGAACCTAGACATGAAGACCAGATTTAAATGAACAATTTATGTGGAGCAAATTACATATTGCATTTTTAATAATTAACAATGCACAAAAGAATGCAATATGTAATTTAACACATTTTTCTTCATCAAACCTGGTCTTAATGGTGAGGTTCCATTTGTATACTTTGGCAACTCATCATAAAGGCCACTACTCATCCTTTCAATTGTAAGTTCACCTCCATATTAAGCACTGGTCTTTTTGATGAGTTGCCAGTGTAAACAATAGAACCTCGCAGTTAAGACCAGATTTGATAAAGAGAAATGTTTTAATGTGGAGTAAATTGCATATTGCATTCTTTTGAGCACTGAATCTGGTCTTAATCGCGAAGTTCCATTGTTCATGGTCTATTTAAAAATTTACATAAATACAATTTTCATTAAATCTGGTCTTTATGAGGAGTTGCCAATTTTTACAACGTAACCTCGCCATTTAGACCTCTCAAACAGAACTTAATAGGGAGGTGAACAATTTTGCATTTTGAAATTATAGTTTTGCTTCAAAATGTCCGAAGGGATGATAATTTGGTTCTGAGCACATAGATTACATTCATAGATTGTTATAGGGCTTACTAACATATTCAAATTTTGATGAGTTCCATAGTTTCCATTCATTGGAGACACGATGCTTAGGATTAATGCGGACTTCAAAATGGTTCCACTGATCAAAAGCTTCCGTAGACCATATCAGTTCACACAGTTCTGCAAGAGGAAAGTAAGAAATTAGGCATTGTGCGATTTAGACACTACACTGCAACTTTTTATTTAGCAATACCATGCAAAAATCACACCACAGATTGGAAACTAGGTTATAATTTACATAAAAGAATGCAATATTTAATTTACGCAACATTAACAAATGTCTGCATTTAATCTGGTCTAAATATGTACATTGAAACCTCACCACTCTAACCGTGCTTAATAGGGAGGCGAAATTACTATTGAAAGAATATTGTTTGGGTCAAAAATCAATTATAAATATTGTAGATGTGCTCATAGTAAATTTTTTACACTAACATACTGAAACATAGTATATCAATTGGGTGAGGAGTTCTATACTTTCCATTTGGAATCAGGGGAACCATCTAAGTCAGCATTCAACCTGGGCATCATATCCGTTCACAGTTCTGCAAATGGAAAGAAAAATTAGGCATTGTGCAATTGAGACACTACATTATGATGAGGCTAAAAAACTGCAAGATATGACTGAAATTTGTCATTCGGCAATGCCAGGCAAAATCACGTCACAAATTGCAAAAAATCATGCATTACTAAATATTGATAGGAAAATTAAGCAATGCATGACAGACCTGATAATGCATGACAATGCAGAACTAAGCTAGGTCGCCGCGTCAAGGCCTGCAGTTTTGACCTAGTCCTAACTACAGCTAAAGCCGTGAGATGCCACAGCTATCTAACACCACAAGCCAAAAGTGGTTTTCATTTGGCCAGAAAGTCTGGTTAGTTGAACTAAAGACCGTGCTACAACGGTATCTAATTCAACAGCCTATGTTGAAATTGCTGGCGAAGTTAAAGAGAGTAGGACCAATTAATTTTTACCACTATATAAAGTTAGGCACTCTAAGGCCGATAACACTAAAAGCACTCCTAAGTGCTTATGCCAAAAGGTGTTTAAGAATCTTGTTTTGCATTATAATAAGCTTACTTAAAATTACTATAAAAGATAAATATAGATAGGATGGGGCTCTACACAATTTTGAGTCCGGGTGAAGATCTTGCAGTCCGTGTGAAGATCTTGCAGTCCGTGTGAAGATCTTGCAGTCCGTGTGAAGTAATATTTCTACTTTATATGTTTCCCTTATCCCTTTACCGACTAGTAGTGATAAGCCTAATTGGCCGTGAGATATAACCTCGATGAGCCAATGTCAGCCCGAAACCCTGGCTCAGGCGCCAGACCAACATTGTCATGCTCCACCGAGCCCCCACAGGCCAACTAAATGGTCCCCAGAGAAGGAAATATCAACATATTTAGCCACATACTAACGAAGCCGCGCAGATCCTGGCTAAATCTGATAATTACCTCCCCAGTTACCCTATCCTTTACCCGCCAGTAATGCTAAGCCTAACGGGCCCCGTGAGAACAAGATGGATCAGCGTGAATGTACCCAGAACATTTCCGCGGCTCCAGCAGAGGGGACAAACTACTATCTCCGTCGAGCCCCACGTGGTCCTTATTTTACCGACAAGTGCTAAGCCTAAATGGTCCCCTTTGAACAGGACAGATCAGTCAAAGTTAGCCAGACACTGAAGAGCCACCCAATGCCTGATTAAAATCGATTTTTCCAGCAAGCTCGCCAGTTTCCCTATTCCGTATCTCGAAGTCCGCGTGTAGTCCCGTATCTCGAAGTCCGCGTGAAGTCCGGTCCGCCTAATTCTGGGGAAAAAAAAACTAAAAGCGAATTATTCATGACAACAAACATAACATACAGCAACATACATAAAAACAGACACAAAAACTAGCCTATATCAACTATTCTAAATTCAGACTAAATAAAATTAATACTTCTACTTAATACTATTTTACCAACTTAAAAATATATTTCCCTTATTCCTTTACCCACTAGTAGTGCTAAGCCTAAATTGTCCCCAGAGAACAAGACAGACTAGCCAAAGTCAGGCCGATTCCGCGGCCCCAGTCTCAGACCGAAATCAGTTTTGTCCGGCAAGCTTCCAGAGACCTATCCTAAACACACTATAATTTCATACCGACACTAAATTAAATACCCAATTACCCAATTTACCCAATTATCCAAAATATAAGAAACCGTAAATATAAGAAAAACTCAGAATCCGCGTCATCTCGTTCTGCTGGTGGTCTGCATCGTCCTGCTGGTGGTCCGTCTCATCCTGCTGGTGGTCCGCATCATCCTTCTGGTGGTCCGCATCATCCTTCTGGTGGTCCGCATCATCCTTCTGGTGGTCCGCCTTGTCCTACTACTACTACTGAAACCTGAGATCTGACAATTATTCATGACAACAACAAACATAACATACAGCATACATAACATTAAAAACAGACCCAAAACTAGCCTATATCAACTATTCAAAAATCAGACTAAATAAAATTAATATTTCTATTTTTCAATATTCTACCAATCCAACTTAAAATATATTTCCCTTATTCCTTTACCCACTAGTAGTGCTAAGCCTAAATTGTCCCCAGAGAACAAGACAGACTAGCCAAAGTCAGGCCGATTCCGCGGCCCCAGTCTCAGACCGAAATCAGTTTTGTCCGGCAAGCTTCCAGAGACCTATCCTAAACACACTATAATTTCATACCGACACTAAATTAAATACCCAATTACCCAATTTACCCAATTATCCAAAATATAAGAAACCGTAAATATAAGAAAAACTCAGAATCCGCGTCATCTCGTCCTGCTGGTGGTCTGCATCGTCCTGCTGGTGGTCCGTCTCATCCTGCTGGTGGTCCGCATCATCCTTCTGGTGGTCCGCATCATCCTTCTGGTGGTCCGCATCATCCTTCTGGTGGTCTGCATCATCCTTCTGGTGGTCCGCATCATCCTTCTGGTGGTCCGCATCATCCTTCTGGTGGTCCGCCTTGTCCTACTACTACTACTGAAACCTGAGATCTGACAATTATTCATGACAACAACAAACATAACATACAGCATACATAACATTAAAAACAGACCCAAAACTAGCCTATATCAACTATTCAAAAATCAGACTAAATAAAATTAATATTTCTATTTTTCAATATTCTACCAATCCAACTTAAAATATATTTCCCTTATTCCTTTACCCACTAGTAGTGCTAAGCCTAAATTGTCCCCAGAGAACAAGACAGACTAGCCAAAGTCAGGCCGATTCCGCGGCCCCAGTCTCAGACCGAAATCAGTTTTGTCCGGCAAGCTTCCAGAGACCTATCCTAAACACACTATAATTTCATACCGACACTAAATTAAATACCCAATTACCCAATTTACCCAATTATCCAAAATATAAGAAACCGTAAATATAAGAAAAACTCAGAATCCGCGTCATCTCGTCCTGCTGGTGGTCTGCATCGTCCTGCTGGTGGTCCGTCTCATCCTGCTGGTGGTCCGCATCATCCTTCTGGTGGTCCGCATCATCCTTCTGGTGGTCCGCATCATCCTTCTGGTGGTCCGCATCATCCTTCTGGTGGTCTGCATCATCCTTCTGGTGGTCCGCATCATCCTTCTGGTGGTCCGCATCATCCTTCTGGTGGTCCGCCTTGTCCTACTACTACTACTGAAACCTGAGATCTGACAATTATTCATGACAACAACAAACATAACATACAGCATACATAACATTAAAAACAGACCCAAAACTAGCCTATATCAACTATTCAAAAATCAGACTAAATAAAATTAATATTTCTATTTTTCAATATTCTACCAATCCAACTTAAAATATATTTCCCTTATTCCATTACCCACTAGTAGTGCTAAGCCTAAATTGTCCCCAGAGAACAAGACAGACTAGCCAAAGTCAGGCCGATTCCGCGGCCCCAGTCTCAGACCGAAATCAGTTTTGTCCGGCAAGCTTCCAGAGACCTATCCTAAACACACTATAATTTCATACCGACACTAAATTAAATACCCAATTACCCAATTTACCCAATTATCCAAAATATAAGAAACCGTAAATATAAGAAAAACTCAGAATCCGCGTCATCTCGTCCTGCTAGTGGTCCGTCTCGTCCTGCTGGTGGTCCGTCTCATCCTGCTGGTGGTCCGTCTCATCCTGCTGGTGGTCCGTCTCATCCTGCTGGTGGTCCGTCTTATCCTGCTGGTGGTCCGTCTCATCCTGCTGGTGGTCCTCGTCGTCCTCGTCGTCCTACTACTACTACTAAAACCTGAGATCTGACAATCATTCATGACAACAACAAACATAACATACAACATACATAACACAGTACACAGAAACTAGCCTATATCAACTATTGTAAAATCAGACGAAATAAAATTAATAATTCTACTTATTACTATTCTACCAATGCAACTTATTCTATATTTCCCTTTACCCACTAGTAGAACTAAGTCTAAATGGTCCCCAGAGAACAAGACAAACCAGCCAAAGTTGGCCTGACACTGAGGGGCCGCTCAGCCCCAAACCAAAATCAACACATGTCTGCAAAGTCCCCTAGATTCCCTACTGCTATCCTATGCACACTATAGATACAACATTAATTACCCATGGAAACTATAAGAAACCCAAATATAATAAAACTCATGAGTCCGCGTGTAGTCCCGTATCTCGAAGTCCGCGTGTAGTCAATCCTAGTGCTGTCTCGCTGGTCCGCTGGTCCGCTGGTCCGCTTGGTCCGCCCGCGATGACTAACTGCAAAATAAAATGCAAAAGATTAGACATGCATGCATACAAATCTACGGTGGCTGGGAGGGGACATGGGAATTTTTTTTAAATCTCATTCTTACGAGATAACATCAGCCAACATCTCGTTCTAACGAGATAACATAGTTCTAACGATACATCAAGTTGTTCTGATGAGAAAGTAAATCGTTCTAAAGAAAAAATAACTGTTTTGTTACAGCTGTAGCTGTATAGAGTTGGAATCTTATTGCAGACAGAACAAGATGTAATGTTCACTGATTTGTATAAACCAGAATATGGTTACCATATAAACCGTGACACTGCAATATAAAGCAAAATGCTGTTGCACGATATGTCACTCGAACCAAGCTATTATAATATAGACTATAAAATATGATATTAAGTTAAACATTACTAAACATACATTATTGCTTGCTCTGCTAACAAATAGATATTGTCATACAGATGACTATGTGGAAGTAAGGAAATGCATGGCATCAATGAGCCATGTAACAAAAGCTGTGAAACACACTGAAGAAGCATTAAGGTGAAACTGTCAGACTTTCTAACGAGAAAAAACTTTGGCAAAGTCGGAGGTTTGAACATATATATCTAACGAACGGCTGGATGTACGCATGCGTACACTAGCTCGTTTTCTTTGTCTAAATGAGCTCTAAAATATGAGCTCTCGTACGTTGAGATACAAGGCCCCGTTGTCGAGATATAGGCTAGAAAATGCAGGCCCGTTTTAGTGCAATAACACTGTTATTCTACAGTATAAACAACTGCCGTAGGCTGACGTAACAATGGGATGATAAAGCTTGGAGTCCACATCATGTTACACATGTACTCCATTGGTGGGGTCTTTTATATGCCACGGCATAGACACCAAGTAGTGTAAATTATGTGTGTTGACCTATAAGACAAAAAAATATATTTTTCCTGTCGAGTTGGATCAAAGGTCAGCCTATCATTAAACAATCCATTGGAATTATATTGACCTCAGCTTGGACTCCCTCCACCGTTTTTACAATATTAACTTAATTAACTTTTAATTAACCGATGCAATTATGCATGCATGTAAAACACTGATGTGTATGCCACGGAAAGGCCGGTCATCCACACTGTTGAGCTAAGATAGATAGATAGCCATAGATAGATAGAAACATAGATAGATAGAAACATAGATAGAAAGAAACATAGATAGATAGCCATAGATTGATGGTCATGGGCCATCTATGGCCATCTATGGCCATCTATCTATGGCCATCTATCTATGGCTATCTATCTATGGCTATCTATCTATGGCTATCTATGGCTATCTATGGCTATCTATGGCTATCTATGGCTATCTACCTACCTATCTATCGCTATGTATGCCTATGTATGCCTATCTATGGCTATCTATGGCTATCTATGGCTATCTATGGCTATCTATATATGGCTATCTATGGCTATCTACCTACCTATCTATCGCTATGTATGCCCATCTATGCCTATCTATGGCTATCTATGGCTATCTATGGCTATCTATGGCTATCTATGCCTATCTATGGCTGTCTATGGCTGCCTATGCATATATAACCATAGATCTTTGGCCATAGACCAGCATATATCCATCTATCCATCTATCGAACTAAGCCCAACTGATCAAGAATATGAACGTACAGAGATACATGCTGTAGCTCATTCTGTTCATTGTTTAAAATCATAAAAAAAATATTGAGCTTCAACGTCCAGAAGAATGATAGCTATTTTCTCGTTAGAACTAAATTTTATCTCGTTAAAACGAAATACTATCTCGATACAACGAAATACTATCTGGTTAGAACGAGATAGTATCTGGCTAGAACGAGATAGTATCTGGTTAGAACGAGATACTATATTATCGACAGGGCGGGTATTTTCGACACTGACATTAAAATGTTAATATATATTTTTTAACAAACTAATTAAGTGTCGAAAATACCCGCCCTGTCGATAATACTAAAAATATATATCACCGTTAAATGCAATACAAGACCCACAAAAAAAACACCTAAATATTCAAATATCACACTACACCACAAGAAAAATAACATTATAAACAAAAAAAACTTACTGTCATGGAAGCTCCTGGACTGATCTCGGATGAACTAATAAACGGCAGGCCAGTGCGCAAGGCTTTATTAGGGCGTCATTACGTCACGGCAGGCCGCTCCACTTCTGTGAAGGGGTGTACAGGGGGTGTGCTTGGATGAATACCAGTCAAGTGTGATAGAACATGACATCCAGGGGCGGATCCAATAACTATAACAAAGCTTTATTCGGTATAAGTAAAAACACTGGCCAATACTATTTAAAAAATATATATCCAGAAAAATTTACACCGGGGGAAGGGGGGGGGATTGGCGAATTAAAATATATTGCATGCAGTTGCCACAATTTTTTTAATTGAAATGTGCTAGACCAAAATAGTGGGGGGGGGGGGGGGTTGTACCGTCCTCCCTTTGGTTGCTCGGGACTGCATGGGGCATCCATTGCAGGGCATTGAGTGGTCGAGCGGCCGACCGCCTATTGGCCTATATACTGGGCCAAGTCAGACCCCTAACCCCCCCCCCTCCTTTTTGGATCCGCTACTGTTGTATATACCTAGGCCTTTATAAATGTATATGAGCATAATTTATGTGGGCTGGGTTGTTCTTGAATGGGCCAGTTGAATTAAATCTTTTGGGAATCTTTGTTTAAAGTTTAAAGCTCGTGACATTTTGAAAATAAAATATTTACATCCTATATATGTCACAGATTGATCACTGAGTTAGTCCAAGCTCTGAATAACGTGCCACTTTGCAGTATACATGAATAGGAAATATTGACTTGGGCCTACGACGGGCAGCCTCTTCATCCCCCCCCCCCCCGGGGCTTTTTATCACCAAATCCGGCCCTGGAAGGCTGGAATTGGCCCTGCCTTCCTCTCCCATTATCGAAATCTCGTCTCCCAACAGGACTTCACGAGACAAACGGCCATTTTTTAAATTCACACCTCCATTTTGTGGATTTTTTTTCTTTCGCGCCAAATATTGGCGCCCTTTTCAGTAGCGTATCCATGGATGAAGTTAGAGGGGGTTAGATATTTTATCATGCTGACATGTATGGTGAACCCTCCTTCCCCTATTATGATCACTCCAGGCTACGCCCCTGTAGCGTTCCGAAGTGAAGGGGATATTCCCTATCTTTGAACACATCTTTTGGATATTATTGATCATAATTATGGATTTGTTACGTGTAAAATTGGAAAATTTATACAACTGATCGAATTTCGCCGGGAATTGATGCAGAATCTTTACAGGTGGGAAAAAGTTATTTTTAATATTTTAGAAAATTATTGAGTATCCATTAAATAATTTGCTAAAAATCAACCATTAGGCCTAGGCTCCCTTAGGCCTATATATTGTTTGCACAATATAGTTAGACAATAATCGTCCTAGCCAACTATAACCTAAAGACAAAAAAAAATATCTTGGCTGATTTTAAACAAACTATTGAGTGGATACCGGAAAACAATTTTTTGTCTGTCAAAATTTATTCTAATCATGGTTTTCAAATGTATAGGCCGACCTGCAGTTCTGAACTGCATGTTCAATTTATTTTAGGCCTGTTGAGTTTCTTAGAAATGTGTGGGCTGAGCTATCTATGCTAAATGTTTAATACTCTCGCGAAATTTCTGCACACAAAAATTCGTAATTCAAAATGGCCACTATCATTTAACTGGATTTATAGGCCTCTATATACTTATTTTTACGTGTATGTCAAGGGGAAGCACAAAATAGATATAAATGTTACCAAAAAGTTATAGCCCAACTTTCTAGCCCATACAAATCAACTTGGAAATTTTCTGTATTTGCAATGATATTTTTTGGCACTTTGTCATTATTATACTCATGGAAGAAAAGAAGTTAAACATATGAGCATATAGCGTTAATAATGTTATTTTCTTTAATTATTCTTTTCTTTAAAAGCAAATGCACTTAAGAACAAACTTGATGACAACACATGGGATGAACACTGTATTAAATAGGCTTATAGGAACAAAATAAGCGACTTATTTACTGACACTAACAACATAGGTGGTCATGAGTGTTTATTACAATTGTTAAAACTTTAATTTGAAAGGTTAACGTTATTTTGTAAATGCTTGGATGATGAAATCCAATTTAAAATAGAGCCATGCATTCTTTGAGTAATTACCCATTTTCCACCACAACTACCATGTTTTTGACTATAATTTAGATTTCTCATTAAGCTACATGTGTCAAATTGAAGTTTGACTATCAATGGTTTGTACCCATCAAGTGGAAGCCAAATATGTGAATATTAATCTTTGAAAGTTTCACTTTAGTTTAAAATGCCAATTTATAGGCAGGTTTGATACTGTACAGTGCATGGATCAGTTATGAAGGGAGGATAATCATTATGCAGTTGTCATAACTGCATTTAATCTCTGATAATGTGAGTAATAATTATTAAATGTAATGGAAAATATACTGCTTGTTACACTGATACTGGGCTTCATCAAAAATCCATATAACGTCTACCACAGAAATATAATAATTACCCTATGGGGTATCTGAAAATGTACTGACATGAACCAAATTTGGTAAAGATCCGACCATTTGGACTGAAGTTATATCTTATCCAAAAGGGGGTAATTACCCATAACCCCAAGTGGGTAATTATTCCTACATGTCATAAATGATGACTGGATGCAAGTACATTACCTTATAACAAGCACTTTTGAATGCAAAACTGCAAGAGAACTATTACAATAACCCAATTTTTCGCATTTGACCTTGACCTTTAATTACCCCCAAGGTAAACATCAATATAATATCTCATTACATTTTGATATATTGTTCAAGTTTTTACCATTAATACTAAGGGAGATATGATTTTTTTTAATCTGAAAGTTCAAGGTCACCTGTGAGCTTGACCCCCTGGTTTTAATAGCTCATTATTTAGAATTTCAACAAGACTATTATTCCCCTGGTCCCTTGTAAAACAACTTAATTATTAAAATGTATTTAAGAAAAATAGGGGAGATCGGGGCTGGTTGTCACACGGGTTAGTTGTCACATTCATTATACCTGGATTTATATACATTGGCATTTTAAACACCGATATCTCAGGGTGTGTGATACGTGTGTGATACGTGTGTGATACGTGTGTGATACGTGTGTGATACGTGTGTGATACGTGTGTGATACGTGTGTGATACATGCCATACATGCCATACATGCCATACATGCCATACATGCCATACATGCCATACATGCCATACATGCCATACATGCCATACATGCCATACATGCCATACATGCCATACATGCCATACATGCCATACATGCCATACATGCCATACATGCCATACATATACTTGGCAGAAGTTGATATTTTGTGTTAAAATTTCACTTTTTAACTCGCTATGTTTATTTAACCATTTTTGAAAAGCAGTTGGGAGAAACTTCATCAAAGGCGTTGCACGTGTATATCACACCTGTAAAGATATCACACCTGTGAAGACATTATGATTTCTCATTTCCCATGCAAGTCAACCCATGTGTGACAATCAAACCCCTTGTAGCGTGACAACCTTTCCCCGGCTATGGGGCAGGATGTCACAATTGGAATACATTGTTTTTTTTATTAATTATATTTGACAATGGTGTTAAATGTGTAAGCACCACAACCCATTAAAGAGCATAATATATTATGGTAGTGTTGCTGATGATCAGTGTTATTAATTGTAAAAAGAAGCTCAAAATAATAAAATCAATTGACAACCAGCCCCCTACAGTAGAACATAACATGCGATTGAGACTATACCCTTGGTCATAATTTAACTGGTATTAATTTGGCAATTTAATGTAATATTTAATGGACTTTATGTAAAATACAGTGGTCGGGATATCAATAGTATAAAGTCTGAATCTGTGACTTCAAATGTGCGAGCTGACTCAGCAGAATCTGATTGTCTTCCATTCGTGTTAATAGAGAGGTGGTCTTAATAGTGAGGTGGTCTTACTAGTGAAATGTGGTTTAGTAGTGACAAGTTGGTCTTAATGAGATGGTCCTCATCACAGGCATCACAATCGCCCTCTGGTGTAGCCTGGTGCCCCCCCCCCCCTCGGACCGCTGACTGTTAATACTTACTATAAATATATAGCAGTCAGCGGTCGGGGGGGGGGGGGGGAGGGGGCTACACCAGAGGGCGATTGTGATGCCTGTGGTCCTCATAGTGTTTTGGTTTAATAGTGAAGTGGTCTTAATAGAGAGGTACTCTTAATAGTCTTCACAGTGAGCCCAATTAAGTGAGGTGGTCTTAATTGTGAGTTTTTAACAGAGAGGTGGTCTCAAGAGTGAGGTGGTCTTACTAGTAAGGTAGTTTTAATAGAGAGGTGGTCTGCAGAGTGATGGTTTAATGCTATAATACAATGATCACAATTATACAACACTTACAGTTCAGTTCAGTTCATTTCACTAATCATCACACGTAAACGGTAAAAAATTAAATATTATATTATTTTATTACAAATTCAAAAGCTCATTAAAAAAAAAGCATAGTTATAATAACTGTAGCTCTTATTCTTTTATATAGGCCTAGGTTATCTCTTAATTTGATCGATTTAACTTTGCCTTCAGTGATCCAATGTCTTTTTATGGATACTTACTATACTTTATATGTTTTGTTGGTAGGTGTTTGTCAATGGCTGCATTCCATAGATTATTCAAATTATAATAAATGTTTGGATTAGATTCTGAAACTTACTTATTAACCGTGTCTTGGCAATTTAATCTTTTAAACCCTAAATAAGCTTGTGGACTGTTTGTGAATATTGTATATGACAGTAATTGTCTTTTGACCTGTCAAATATTAAATAATCAATAGTCAGAGAGACAAACTCCAAATTTGGACCTTAGGTGTGACATTGGGTATGATTAAAATTTTTTTTCACAAAATGATGGTCCAGACCCTATATTTTAATCCAGTGAGTGCCACCTTGGCATCTTTGGGGACCAAGTTTTTTCAACAAATTTAATACAGCTGTATATATAGGTTTTTTGCATGAAAATAAACTGCGATATAGAGTCATCAGAGACTACCACGTGTGTGAAAAGCCAAATTGGTACATCATAAACACTAAATATATCGATAATTGTAATGTACATATATAAAAAGGTCACAATCATCCTTAGAAAAGCTTTAAAACAAAAGAATGAAGCATATATCAATTATTAATACTTATATAGAAGTTAATGTGCCAATCGTCTTTTAATCAGGTCCGATTTGTAGCTTCAATAATCATCTTCCTCATCATCATCATCATCATCACTGTCTTCATCATCTTGGCCCTCAACAACACTGCAAGGCATCATTGGTTTTGTGTGTTTATTAGCACAACTGTCATCAGCACCACACTTGCAATACGAAGTACAGGACATGGAACTTGAATGGCAACTGCACCTTTGGCTCGAACATGGCAATGATGTTTTGCAGCTGCAGGCAACACTTTGTAGAACTGAAGGTGGGGCAATTGCTGAAATTGTGTCATCTCTGAGTTCATAGACATGGGGAACAACGCCTTTTGCCCTTCTTTGACGTTCATGAGACTTAACTGAGTTCTCGTTGCAACAATCAAATATAACAAGAGTTTCATATGGCCTGGCAAATGAATCTACAAATCCTTCAGCGAAGTTGAACAATGTCATGTTCTTGGGCCAGAGAGTGTGGAATTATTGCTTCATTGCCATCAATCAACAGGATATCAACTGGAACTTGCAGAACTTCAGTGAACACAGATAACTTATGCAATAAACTAGTTTTCGAACCTTTGCACAAGTCTCTGTATTCATCAAACAGTAAATGTAAATGTAAAAATTTGTATAGCGCAATCTTTGAAATTTTCAATCTTCTGATGCGCTTTACAGTTTCTAAATTTTCGGAAAAGATAAGACTTTAGTTCCTTTTTAAATATATTCACAGAGTTTGACTGTCTAATATTGATGGGGAGGCTATTCCACAGAGTTGGTCCACTAACACTGAAGGACCTTGCAGCAAAAGTTTTTTGTTTAGTTCGAGGGACCTCAAGATCTGCACAATTTCTGCTTTGTGACCTCAAGCCTTCTCTGCAGACTCCTTTATGTTGGAGGAGGTCTTGTAAGTACTGAGGTGCTACTCCAGTGATGCATTTGTAAACCATTGTCAAGCTCTTATAGGTTATTCTGAGATGATGGTATGGATGACAGCTCATACTTGAAAAGCTCACACAGCTGAACGTCTCTGTTCTGTGAGATCACAAGGAGACGAGCTTATAGCTCTTCCATGTCATAAACCGACTTTAACTTTCTTCTTTAACGACTCCATTGTGACAACATTTTCTTCAGTGGCTCATGGAATCCATCTGGAACATGTGGAAGTTTGGCCAAATACTCTGCAGTCATTCTTTCTCCTACAGCGAGCGCCTGGTCTGCATTGACCTCCTTGTCAGCAACTCTACCATTGATAATGTTGTGCAATGGACCATCAGGTTGTGTTAGAAGTGGATTTGTTTGTCAGAGTACTTCGTTAGATATTTGTTTCGATCATCTGTATCCAGTTTCTGTCGATTTTTTCATATCAAGAACATAAATATATCTGGCATAGTTCCAATGCCCTACTGCAAAGAAGTATGGAATCATTCGTTACTGGGGTGATGAGACAGTCTACCCACAGACGTCCTGTGCAAGACAGTCGAGCAACATCTATAGCTCTTCCTGAATTTCCTCAACACTTAATTGTTTTTCCTGATATGACAATAGGCTGAAGAAGTGCTGTCAAAACCATCCGTAATGCTCTAATTGCTTTTGGCCATGCTTTTCCATTCAACATGCTTGCCACTCCCTTGAATTTTTGCATTTCTGCCGAACGTAATGAACTTTGGTAGGTGAGGCTGGGGTGCTAATAATTTTGTGCCACCCTAATGGTATTCATTAGAAAGGCACTTTTATGCTACTTAGTCATACCTCACTTATACGTGAAAGCCATTTTTTAAGGTGTGCAATGTGAGGTCAGATATTGGCCAAACAAATCACAATTTTGCGTTTCTGCCAAATGTAATGAACTTTGGAAGGTGAGGCTGGGGTGCCAATAATTCTGTGCCACCCTAAGCTCATGTTCTGAATAGGTATTAATGTATGCTACTCATTGATACCTGACTTATAGTTGAGAGCCATTTATTAAGGTATTCATTGTGATATCAATTATGAGTAAAATTCTTGTATTATACTTTTAATTCACTGAATTTGGATATATATATGTGCTCAATTAAAATGAAATAGTAAATCTATTAGTAAAATATTACGTGAGACACAAATAAATAACTAAGTGTTGCCTTAAAAGTACATAGTCAGTCTAAAATTAGTGCAGGAATGAAATTATTTGTGTCCGCCTAAAAATCGGATTGGTCCGTTTATTAGCGATCCTAAAAACCGCAAGTTCGGCTCAGTTCAGGTTGGTGTATTTAGAAGGTCGTTGTTATTGTTGAGTTAATGCAGAATTCTGCTCCTCACACATGCATGACTCACCCAGTACTGTGCATTTAAGAATTCTACAAGCTAAGGTATGTGTTCAGTGTTTAAAAATAGATGTCATGCGAATTAATGCAATTTTAGACCGTATAACCTGATTATGACAAGCATGCATTATCGCTCATTAAATTAAGATAATACTAATGAAGCGTAACTAATAGCTTATCCAAAATTGTGTTTGGATAATTTAATACTAATTGTGAACATACTGGAAATTTATGTATAGGCTATATTATAGGCCCCTTGGCAAAACGTGTTGGGCATAAGGGATGAGCCGTCACATGCTGATCTCAGTGATAATTTTTCTTTTTCTAAAAGCATGTACAGGACAAATTGTCCATTATTTATTGGCGAAGATTTGCAGTTTTCCCAGGGGGGGGGGGGGGGGGGGTGGACTGTGAAACCTCTCAGACTGAGTCAGAGCCAAAAAATAAATTAAAATGAAGAAAAGAGCCAAAAAATAAATTAAAATAAAGAAAATATAAATTTTTTGGAGTATGTTACTCATTCTAGTTCTGTAGGACATATTTTTATTTATATAGTCTTAATTGCAAATTGTTTGTTTAAGTGATGTTCTACATAGATCTTGTATTTAGATTGTGATCCATGTATTTGAATCCTTAAGATCTATAGTGTTTTTTTTTTTTTATTGCGTTACTAACACAATTGCCCTGTACAACATTTTGATGGCATCTTACTGAAATAATTTATTATGACTTAAAAGTCAATTCTCGTGCACAACTTGGCTGTTAAAAAAAACATCATGAGAGAAGAAGGGAGTATTGGTTTATATAATTATTTGAATGTGCTAAATCTGGAGACATGGTAACTTTAAATCTACAATTTTTTGTTGTTGTTAGTTTAAAGTCACTGCTATAAATTTTATTTTGTTTGGTCATTCTAATGAAAATTAAGTACCGTACAACAAAATGAATAGAGTCTTTTCACTGAGCAGTCCTGAATTCAGCAAGACATAAGTCTTTCCTCTCCTCTTATTACTCATTTTGCTTTTCATACATAGCAGGTTATACCTAACTTATTGCATAAAAAACCCTGTCTGGGTAATAACAGAAATCAACTAAACAATAAGATGTCAAGGATACATTAAAATGCACTAAAAATACTTCTGCTAGGATGCACTTTGCTTCAGCCAAACACCACCAAGGGAGGGAACTTTTTCAGCCTATAGAATTGCAGTATTCTGTTATAGCCACCTGGTGGAAATATAGAGAACCTTCCGTGAAAATCCTCTATTAACAATGAATGTTCTGCTAGTGGGATTTTTCCCCTCTGTGTCGTTGTCCTCAGATGTAAAATCTGATGTGATGATTAACTTATCTATTTTTTGCTGATCGGTGAATATAATGATAAGGATTTTTGCAATGGCAAATATTATCTGGAGGTATTATAGTTCAGAGTTTAAGCTGTATGAAGCATGTTCTGCATGCCGTTTCCTGTGTCATCTGTGGAAGCTAGTATCAACAAGCCCTATTTATTCTCATGTCTTAGGCATGTGAGTGAAGGCTTGTGAAATTTTGGTGCTGAATTTTATCATCATATTGCATTTGGCCCCAGGTTGGTAGAATTTGTTTGTATTTTTTCAGATTTTTTTTTGGACCTGGAAAGGCTTTATGAATTATGATACTTTGCTAATTGCAATAAAAGACTGAGATATGCTTAAGTGATTATAATTAGAGGGTCTTGTGAGGTAATGAAATTGCCATTAAGCTTTACTTAATGCTTAGAAGTTAGTACATGAACATGTAGCTTCGGATTTGCCAAGAAGGGCAAACAAAGTTGATATTTGTTATATAAGCTTCGGAAAAAAAAAACATTCAAATTTTGACCCTTATAAAGTTTATACAGTGAAAGAAAATGTAAGTTTCAGTGTTTCTGCATAACCATTATCTGAGCATGATTTTGGTTGAAAGAAGATTTTCTAATTTAGGTACTTGTTTTCTTATGTATAGGCTATTTTTCTAGTGTTTATTGATGTGGTGAATATTTGCCACTTAAAGGGCATTCACACTAGCAGTCAGGGGCCCCGTTTCATTTCAAAATGTGGGGGGGGGGGGGGACATATTGACCTTTATTCTGGACACCAACAGTCAAATCGTTATGTTGGTACAAAAAAAGTGGGGGGGGGGGGGGGTACTTGTCCTCCTGTCCCCCGCCTAAAACGGGGCCCATGGTAGCAGTGGTCGAAATGTTGTGACTTTCTTCTGGAGCCAAGTGTGGTTCCGGATGATTTAGCATCAAGAGCCACTTGAGGCTATTCTAGAGCCAATCTTACTGCTTCCAATTGCCTTTTTTTTTTAAGAATAAAAAATAGTTAATTAAATTATCTTCTGATAACTTTAGAGGTCTATATAATTGTGTACTTTTTGAACAAATTACTTGCATATCTTAGTTGTGTACTTTTATATATGATGAAAAGAAACGTCTCTCTATCTATCTTTAAAGGTCCTTTTAAAATATATCAAGTTTCAGGGTAGGCTATTTTCCATTAATAATTTGGTAAATTTTTGTTCTAGCTTAAACAAAAATCGAAACATTACCTAGGTAAATTTGTACAATACTGACAATTTGTATGAAATAGAGATCAAAGAAAAACAAAAAATTCCCCTGGCAAAGCTGTGCAATGTCTTTTGTTCCTGTTTGGGTTCTATGATGGCTAATTGCACGTCACAGAAGTTCACACCTTTTGTATATTAAGTGACTGATTTCAATCAACTTCCCCATACCCCAGCTTTCTCAAACTGGCTTCCACAATTGCAATTTACAATTTGCCTGGAAATCAATCATATACGTAAGACATAACCCATGGGAACACTATTATTAAAAAAAATAGGACATCTTGGACTCTAATCAGCATTGCGTAACAGGCTATGTAGGCCCTCTGCCTGTCGGATGAACACTTAACAATTTTAATGATGCCTGTGTGCTATGTGGGATCCGCTGAGGGTTTAGCTGCAGCGCAGCCTATGTTTATACTGACTGTCCTCACTCTCTATGCCATGATGTCTTTTGTTAACAGAGCATTAAATACTCTTTTTTTACAGCCAGTTGAAAGATGGCATCTGACTCCCTGATCCCAGGGTTAGAGACGCCTCAGGTTCAGCCTGACGATCAACTTCTGGCACCTGAACCGACACTCAACAGCCTCCCTCTGTGTTTAGACAACCCTCCTGCCGTGCAAGTCGTTGGTGCATTCAAAGGATATGGCAAAGGAAAGAAATTTGTTCCCGTGCTCCAGAATCTTGAAATGACAGTGCCAAAAGGAGCCATGTAAGCTGTTTAACAAAATATCGATAATATTTAAACACTACCATCAAAATCATATGTAGCTTCTTATTGGCAACATAGCTGGTTTGTTAAGAGTATGCTGCTCGAAGTTTCATGGTTTTTCACCACTTGTACTATTTCACTACTACATGTACAAGGGACTGTGTCTTATATCACAGAATTACACACGTTCACTTAGATTATAACCAATCAGCATGTTAAAATGTCTTGCTGTGCATATAGTACTGGAAAAAAAACCCCAAAAAACTGCAACTAGAGTCCTAGCTAGAAGCTTCACATGACAATTTATCATATTATACACTTATTTTTTATTTAGCCTATTATTCAGTCTAATGATTATGATGGCGAGTAATATACCTTCTATACAGGTGTGCCCCTTTTGGAGGTGTAAAATATCATATATGTACTGTAATTAATTATTTGAATACGTTGAATGATTCTGTTGTAGATATGGCTTATTAGGTCCCAGTGGATGCGGCAAAACGACCTTGTTGAAGGTCATCATAGGTCGTTTGAAAGTTCAAAAAGGTCAGGTGGTCACACTTGGTCAAATTCCCGGTTCAGTCGGCCATGAAGTTCCTGGCAAGAGGGTGGGATACATGCCACAGGTATTTCACAAATAACTACGCATTTGTTTGTCTCATTGCTTTACTTAATTCAGGGCATTCTTTCAAGGTTTCTCATGGCAAGTTGCAACTATTAGCCATGTTCAGGACTTCGTATTTACAAAGATATCATAAAAAAGGGCAAATTGCGTTATTATTGGATTGTAATACAAATATGCAATCAGTTGTTTAATACATTACACTGGCAAGCTATTCTGAAGAAACTGGGTACGCTACTACCGACCCAGGCACTCTTCATGAGGTATATCTCTGTTAGATTATGTGGCCTGAGACATTAGATTTGGTTATGCTGTGTATTGTCTATGCTGAGGCAAGTGAATTATCCCACCCATTGGGTAAATGTGTAGCATAGTGAGGACTCCAAGCCTTAATTATCATCTATTTGATGTAAACTGACTAAGCTTCGCACCAGTAGCATTGGGGCAATATTGAAGTCATTATTAACAACTTATTTCTATTGTCTTTTTTGTTCTTCAGGAACTTGCCCTGTTCAACCATTTCACAATCGCGGAAACTCTGTTTTATTTTGGCCGCATCGCTGACATGAAAAGTAAAGACATCCAAAGCAGGACATGCTTCCTTGTGACTTTTCTTGACTTGCCGGACAAAAACAGAAGGATAGATCAATTGAGGTAAGCCAGTAAGCGTATTTGTTTTAAATACCAAGGAATCTTTGGTTAGTGCTGTTGGCCAAAAGATATTGCGTACCTCATTTTCATCACAAATTGTACTAATTTTAGTCATTGTGCATATTTGAGTGTCCCAAAAAAAAAAAAAGAATTGTAAATCTCTAGGGCCTACCATTTAAAAAGTCTCTCGTTGTCCTTTCTGTACCACATGCAAAAATTGGCCTCATTTGAAGAGGATTTAGAACTCCCCCAAGAAGATTTAGAACTCCCCCAAGAAGATTTAGAACTCCCCCAAGAAGATTTAGAACTCCCCCAAGAAGATTTAGAACTGCCCCCAAGAGCCAAATATAATATATATACACATTACTATTTGCAATATATGCCAAATCAATAGTAAAGTCAAACAGTTGGAGGATGGTTAGTATATGAGACCTAGTGACAGGTGCCTTAACTGGCCATGCATTTTAGTTATCTACCATGTCTCAGCTTCTGGACAAGTGGAGGTGGACATCTCACATCCCAATCATGAAGGAGAACACCTACATTTTACAGTATTTGGCTCCCCGAATGACCAAAAAAAGAATCACATTTTCCCTTATAATGTCTGCCCTTTGAATGAAAATTTCTATACAGATTACAGATTGAGAAGGAGTTCTTGTTTTCTGCCTAATATTTGTATTACTCAAATTGGGATTGAGTCCCCTCTCCCCCCTCCTAACAAAGTCAAGGGACCTGCAAAATAACAAGACTCATTCGAGACTTGACATCAGATAGTCAGAAACAAAAATTGACGAGGCAAGTGCAGCCTGTTAAATTGATTTAAATTCAGCTTTGATTCTGAGATTTGGATTTTTATCGCTTCAATGTAAAAAATTGTGAACTAAAACTTACAGGCCGATGACGTTTATGTAGTTAAGTCTTGATATGAGTCTTTGCTTTAGACCCTGGACTTGAAAATGCAATGATTCATGCAACTGATTCATGCAAATTTATGTCCAGTTTAATAGAGTTATCAATAATGCTGAGATACAAGAGGAATGAATCACTATTATCTTAGCACCATCTCGAGTAAGCAGATTTATTTACGAGACCACAAAACACAGATAAGGATAGTAACAGGTTCAAATACAAGTGCACAAAACATTCTCAACCGATTCTCTCAGAATGAGTCCTAATTGCGCAAAATTGACAGTTTTTGTTAATAAGCTACCACTACTGTAGTATTTGACAAAAAAAAACAAGACACACGAATCACTATCTATCAAAGGCATATTTGTGACTGCTTTTCTAGGACATAATTTAAATGTCATGAGCAGCACATGATGGTCCCAAAATAAAACGGGCAGTTTCAGTAATTTGGTGAAAAAATCACAGTATAAAAATAATTTTCCCGTAATTTCTGAGCGCACGCATATTTAGATTAGATTTGATTAGAGTATTACTGGACTCAACATTAATTAAAAAAGGAAAAAATGTTGTCTGTTTATCAAATACATGGTTCTTAAGATAAATTAACTGGTATCATTGCATGGTGAGAAACTGTTAGCATTGTTTTCTCAGGCCGTCTTGCCATTGCAAGTTACAGTAAGAAATACCTTGGTGTCTCAGGTAAAATAATCAGGCTGTACATGTATATAAGGACTCTTTAATTGTACTGACTTGAAATGCTGATTGCCATGATGTATGTGCTCATCAAAACATTTGAGTGAGCAGTTGAGTCATGTTTATTTAGGATTAAAGTTCAATGCTTCATATTACTGTTGTCAGAGTAGTTATGAGTCACAAGCATGTGATGATCTTCACAAATGAAAGTTAAAATATAGGACATGGATTGGTAGTGTTCCTCGGTATCTATCCATGAATCAATATCATGGCCTGGTATGACACTCTGTTTCAGTTATTTAACATCAATAAAGCATTTGTAGATAAGGCATAATATTATGTCAATAATTATTGTTCCAATGTGAGAAATTAATGAACAGTCAGTCAGTTAGTCAGTCAGCTATTGATTAACAATGAATGAATGAATTAAGCAATCACTCAGTCCATCAATCCATCAATCAATCTGTTGGGAGAAAAACAGTCAAATTATTGAAATCTGTGAAATGGGGGGAAAAAATTAACAGAGCCTACAGGGGGCACTATGACCATGACACATGAAAAGACAATAGGATGACTTCACTACTTAATTGTTACATTGATGACGTCACAATATAGATGACGTCATCAAACAATACCTATCTGCTATGGTGTCAGTGACCTCTTGCGGTACTTCCCCCTCCCCCCATTTTTGAATGATTGATCACTCTGTATTCAATTGTGCAATGCAAGTTTTGGTCAGATAGTTTTAAGATCTATTCCGTGTTTTAGTCAATAATTTTTTCACTCATTAAAACCGATGGGTCAGTCTGTTGGTCAGTCTGTCGGTCAGTCTGTCTGTTGTTCTTCTGTGACCTAATCAATTTATGCAGCTGTAGGTCAGTCAATCAGTTAGATACCAAACATATTCAGGCAACCGATAAAATGTGTCACATTGGATATTTTCAGTGGAGGCCAGCAGAGACGGACATCATTTGCTGTTGCTTTGCTACAAGAACCTGAATTGCTCATTCTAGATGAACCTACTGTCGGAGTGGATCCTTTACTTAGGCAAAGGTCTGGTTGTGCAAAGTTCTGTTTTTTTGTCATAGCAACGTTACGTAAACTACCCAGTGAAAGAATTGGAATCGCTGGCAGTTAGTTGAGGCTGAATTAGCGTAAAAACTAGCTTATGACACAATATTTGAGCAAATATGATTGTGGACGTTATTTATGGACGTCAACATTCGTCCAAATGGCCAGTATTTTCATTTTATTGGTGCAGAAAATCAGACTGCAATAATGATAAAGAATTAATTTTCATATTTACAAGATTCCTTGCCGAATCTTTAAAAGCCAAATGGTGAGACTGAGTTACAACTCAAGGAATCTTTCAAGTAAATACGAGTTAAATTTCCATGTGAATAAAAAAATGCCAATACGTCATAGGTTTCCATGATTCAGGAACAAATCTACATCATATTTTAAATTATGATCATCAATATAAACTGTTTGCTAAGGTGACTGTTCAATATTTTTTTCTTCAGAATATGGGAACATTTAATCAATATATCTCGCACGAGTCATACTACGATAATCATTACGACGCATTACATTGAAGAAGCCAGACAAGCGCACAGGGTAAGGATGAATATATCTCGTACATGAGTTGGCCTAATATTTTTTATCTGTCCGTCAGTGGAACTGTGAAAGTGATGACTGTCAGCAAAATACAATTTCCAAAAATTCCAAAGTTTAAAGGTGAAATATTAGTCAGTGAATGATTATTGATCTATTATTGATTCTTTCAACTATTGATCATTAATAGCATTTAAAAAAAAAAGAAGCCAAAAGTGGAACTGAGTTTAAGAGTTTACATTGATTTTGCCATACCAGAAAATTTTACCCATAAACCTTAAATCGCAAAGTGACCTATGAACAATCTATCAACAATTTCCCTTAAACCATGGCTAAGCTACAGATTTTGATAAAAAGATGAAATATTAATGTAGGAACCTGTGTGTTATGCTTTTTCCCTCCCATTTCCTATTATTTACTATTGTCTTGAGCAATCACCAATGTGTATGCAACTGCCATATCTTCATCAAGTAATTTGTTTCATTAATGTTAAACATTATTGCCAATATCTGTGCAGATATTGCATTTCAACTGTCATTATTTGCATCAAATTATATTTTTTTTCACATAAGGTGGGGCTAATGAGAAATGGCAGATTTCTTGCGGAAGCACCTCCTGGTGATTTAGTCCAACATCACAACATGGTAATAAATCAAGTTTTAAAATTCTATGAAGTTATCCATGCTATTGCTTTGTCATCTTAAATGTCAATTTGGGTAAATGTGTTCTGTCAAAATTTTATTCCTAACATATTTTTGACAGTCGCTGGAAGATGTATTCCTGAAACTGTGCCAAGCAGATGAAGTCAATGACGTGACTGTTGAGGAACCAAGGTCAGAAAAGTGCAGGGATACACATTCAAATGACAAAGTAAGTCCGTGTTCCAGCTAGGATTTGAATAAAGCATGGCGCACACTAATATTGGGGCACCTAAATAGACTCATAAAAAAGGCTCTTCACTTAATTTCTGATGTGGCACTGGCAAAATCATGCTCAAATGGCCTAGCTGGAACTCTGTAAGTCACAGATAATACAGGTAATACAGGTTGGATTCCACACCTACTTGCACTAGATATTTGGCCTTTTTCCACAGTAGTTGTCCTGAAACTCCTGTCCTATCGCTTAAATTTATTTGGTAATATTTCTCAGGATCTAGATATAAACAAACGACTGTTCCTTCTGCTGATGCGCTTAAGTATTTCCTGTAGTGATTCAATACAATTCTCTTATTAGACACACTTAGCTATAATACAGATATACATCCCAGGGAAACATATTTTAGTGGCAGGTGACATTAGAAGATGTATGAACCTTTTTACCAATGCATCAGTGAACCAATAAATTATTTTTCAAAACTGCATATAAATAGCAATTTTTACACCTTTTAAAATTGCTGTGGACTCCGTTTGGAGGCCCGTATAATTCATTCCAGAGTATTAAGAAAACAGAAATGTTCAAATGCATGCTATAGTGTAATCCAAAATAAATGTTCACTTGATTTTTTGTTTTATTTTTGAAAATATGCCAGAGAAACAATTTTGATATAAATTTTACAAAAAAGACAAAACCCTATTTTGTAACTCATAAAAACCGCTCTAAGTACAAATTAACTTCAAGTTATGTACCTTTGCAATGATCATTTTTTGCTACTTTTTCATCATTATAGCCATTTGTTACGATCAGAAATGACAATGGGAAATTTAGCAAACTTCAAGTTTGGGCTGTTCCATTAAAGAAAAGGGGGGTGGGACCAGAACATTTTCAGACCCCCCCATCCCCGATATCTGTTTTGTTTTGACAGACCCCCCCCCCCCCCCCCACCCCTGCTTTTTCTACATTAAGATATTAAGAAAATACTGGTTAACAACCCCCTCACACCCTTTTTCTCTTATGGAGAACCCCCCCCTCTCATCTCCACCCACTTTTGCAAAAAATTTCTTGTCCATCCCCACCTCACCCTCTTTTTTAAATGTAACAGCTCTCATTACTTTCCCAGAAGTTTTTTTATTAGCTAGAAAGTTGGGATACCTAATTATTGCGAACATTTCTCTCCATTTTGTGCTGCTCAATGCTATTTGTTGCAAAATATGTCCAAAAAACAAATGGACTTTTATCATGGATCCTGGTATAGTATAACTTAGAATCTTTTGTCCCTATATTTTCAGCTTTTGATAAACGCAACTGAAGACCACGAAGATGCACTTTTGTTTACACAAGGTATTGTTGAAATTTGTTTTTCAAATAAAAATTAACTGGATATCATTTTTTACTTCCATTTAATTATTATTTTTTAAATCTGTGTACATCTAAAATGTATTACTGCATAACAGGCTACCCACTGAAACCTATAAAACCTATATTTGGATTTTAGAACCAATAATTATCCAAAAAATTACCTAAAAAACCTTTGCTTTGGCAATAATTCTGCCGTGGAAAATTTAAAGTTTTTCAGAAACAGCCGGCTTGCTTTGTCAATAAAGCACCTGAAGTAGCTTCACGCAGTAAAAACTCAGTATGCACATATGTTGAAGTCCCACGGATGTCTTCCATGCTCCTGAAGTGGAAATGATACACATGTGCATATTGAAGACTATTACTGCAGCGAACTGTGGACATGTGGCAAACAAGTAATAAGGAAAGGACTTAAAACACCGAAACCGAGGTGTAAAATTAGATATCTTTGAAAAATAAGAAGGAACTCGGCATCCCAAAACCTTTAAAAACCTATATTTTTCAATTTAAAACCTATTAAACAACCTATATTTTGGAAGAGGTTGAGTGGGAGGCCTGCCTAATGAAGATTTGTAACTGTTTCCTGACAATAGTATGTTTTCTACATTTACATTTTTGAAATCGCAGAAAAAGTGACCTGTGGCCAACGTTTGAAGAATTTCCTACCAAACGGCATGAATATATTGGCACTGATCATCAAGAATTTCATTATCATGAAACGACAGATAGGGTAAATATAATTGCGAGTTATGTCCTTCATAATTGCTGATATTAATGAAAGTGGACACTGAAAATTACTAATGAATTAACTAAATGAATTAACTAAACCACAGTTGAAAGATTATTTTGATAGTGCACTTTTTTCCTTTGTATTCTTTGAAGATAATTATTTAATTCAAATCACAAAAAATGTATACCTTAAATTTTCAAGAAAGATAGGTCCTTTTAGCCATTTGTACGTGCAAACTTATGTTCATAGTTATTTTGTAGTAACATCCAGGGTAGAAAAGAGTGATCTGACCATTCAGATGAAAAATTGTAAGAAACCCGGACGGAATAATTTTTTTTCTTGAATTGAAGTAGATATATGTTTATTTATTTTTTTCCAGATTCTTGATTTTTGAATTTTTACTTCCATCTTTCCAAATCATTCTCTTCTGTTTGTGCATCGGTCGAGAACCTCGAGACCTAAACATGGCGACTGTGAATGATGATGTCGGTTTGTTTGGAGCAGCATTTTTACAAAATATAGACAATCATTGTATAAGTCAGGTGAGATGAGAAATGCTATAATATTGTTCTCTAGATTATGAATATTGTTAAGCATGGCTTTGATATGAGTATTTTTTGGTGGTTTACCTTTAAAATGGTACAGGTGGTCAAGTAAATTTGTACCAAAATGTCAATATGTCATGCAACTAACATTTGTAATATGTGATTAACAAACTGACTCAGAAGCAGTATTTTCTTCACCTATATTTTGGTTTGTTTATGAAATTACATAACTCAGAATAAAATATTTTTGCGAAAACAAGAATGTAGTTATTTAAAATAATGTTAGAATTATATAACAGGGTCACTCTAGGCTTGGCCTTTACAGGAGACATGCCTCTGTTGTAATTGATTGACAAATATGGCATATAGGAAAAACGAAGAAGTTCTGTACCTTGCTGCTCTTTAGTTTCAGTGTGCACTCACATTAGTGTCATTTATTTAATTTATATGTTGTATATTTACAGATGAATTACACAGATTTTAACGCTTCTATACAAACAGTAAAGGATGGAGGCGCTTGGGGAGTTATACACATTCCGTCAACTTTTTCTAATGACTTATTTAAAAGGTTGTCAATTTATTACTCGCTTGAATTTAAAGATGAATTAATTTCAGTTGTATGGATGGTTTTCATATAAATCCAACCTATATCATCTTGACAATGAATACAATCCTATGGAAGTTTACAATTAATATTTTGGAATATTTGGAAATTACTGAAATATTTCTACATATTTTTTTCAGATACATCAGTGGGAAAACTGTTGATAATGCGACAATTTACGGCAGCACTGTTCATCTATACCTTGACATGACAAGTATGTTTTTTTTTTGCATTGAACCACCAAAGTACCCATTGCCAAAATGTAGAATTGAAGAAAAAGTACCTCTGTGATATGGTGTTGCATAATTGCTGATTTTGAATCATATCGAAATTGTATAGCATAATATAACATATATATGTATGAAGTAAAAATGATTCATTATTTGTCTGAAGTATAAACGACTACCTTTTTTTTTTTACATCTGACAGATCAAGAAATTTTTATCACGATTCAAGAAAAGTTACTTCTGGCGTTCCAGCAGTTTGCCGAGAAACTTCTGCATTCAGCGGGAGGCAACCCTGCCTTGGCTGATATGCCTATCAAGGTAGGAGTTTATCATTTTCGTTTGATCAAATTGAGTTGTTTTTTCTTTTAAATCAACACTACAGACTGTATTCCCAACCATTTTCACATACGACCTCAGTTTCAGTGAAACTTACCAATGGTCAGTTTTGTGACGTCACTAACTGACCATTGTTTACATGGTCAATTGGTTATTGTGACGTTATTACCATTGTTTTGGAGGGGTATGACACACTTGTTAACGAAATAATATGTAAATCAAATTTAACGTCCTATTATATTTCCATAAATTTCCCTTCTTTTTATTTGTATATGACTTTTTTCTGTTATTTTATTGTCTGTAAAAAGCTTTATAGCTTATTTTATTGTCAATCATCACCGACTTTAAATAAAGTTTGATCTTATCTTATCTTATCTTAGTATTTATCATGCTTAACAGTTGCACTGAAACTGAGGTCACATGTGCAATTTAAATGGTCAAGGCATAAATAGAGTCTGTTGTAAAAAATGTGTACAATACGTCATTTGCAATTTGTTTAATTTGCCATGGAATGTAGGCATTTTATACCTAGTGTATAACTATGTATAAAATGTGCATTGAAATGTCAAATTCCTTTGATTTTGGTTTTAGATAGAAGAGGCAGTTTATGGAAGTCTGAAGCCAAGCTTCACCAATTTCATGGCCCCTGGTATTATCTTGAGGTAATTTGGTTGAATACTTATTTATTTAGAAATATAAAACAATACTTAATTTGCAATATATTGGTCGGGATTTAATCTCTGTACCTTCAGCGGAGTTGGACCTAATTAATGACTGGCCAATATGGTAACCTGTAGGCCACCCAGCCGTTGTTAAATTGAAAGATAATACAGGAAATATGCTATGTAACTTGCTTTTGTTGTCTTTCAGTATCACATATTTCATGGCCATGGGTCTAACCGCTCTATCATTTGTATTGGAAAGAAAGCAAGGCTTACTGGAGAGAAGTTTTGTGGCAGGTATGTCAGTTTGTGCCTTCAAGTTTCATTGCAACACCATCTTGGATATATTTGCAATGTTTTGAGTTTCTTCTACCATCTTGTGGTCTGTATTATTAAATTGTAAAGCTCTGCCCTTTCATTATTTGATAAAATATGTCAAATATATTAATGATTTTTTGCCTGGATCTCTTGGAAATCCAGAAGGGTACACAATAGTGATCTACTCTTGTATGTGACTTAAAGAGTGTTTCATGCTTTAGAAATTTTATATAAAGTATCTGTTCATAAAAATTGTATTCTGCATGAGGACAAATAGATTTGTCTGGTCTCTTTAAGTTGTGATACATCGGTAGTCAATTGAGTCATATGATTCAACATTCGATTATGCGAGTTAAAACATTCAGATTTGAATGACTGAGGTATACATTTTGTAAATGTTCTTGTGATTTACCCTGTCTGAACTGAAATACTTTTCATGTTACAAATACTATAATATACCATAGCTTGGCTGGAATTGCTTAAAAACTAAACAAAACATATTTTATCATGTTACAGGGGTGAATGCTGGGGAAGTGATGATATCACACGTCTGTACACAATTCATTGTTATGTGTGTCCAAGTAGCTGGTCTACTTATATTCACACTGGCTGTATTTCAGGTAAGACTAACTCAGTCAAGTCAACTTTATTACATCATAAAATGTATAAAGAGTAATTTTATGCTACCAAATATTAACAATTTAAAATAGAATTTGAAAATGTCAGTGAAGTAAAAGTCTATCGAAGAAGGTTTTAGTCTGCGGCACAAATTAATAAATGCTAGTTTGAATGAGACTGTCTCATACGTACCTCGGGCTGACAACAAACTCTGTTGGGCTGCCCACAGGCTCACGGTCTGCCAATTAGCTATGTCGGCCTTCATTGGTTGTAATATTTTTATGTAGAAAATAATATGCGCTTTATCTACCATTGTATTCCAGGTGCCAAATGAAGGAAGCTTAATACTAGTTATCCTTTTAGTGCTTTTCCAAGGATTTACTGGAATGGCATTAGGCAAGTTTCAATTGATTACCTATTATCTACCTAGTTAATTACTAACTGGTATGGGGCTTGTCTTCTGTAAGAAATTGCGAGAGTCCGATGATGAATGACAAACTAATGTGGTTGCCATGGCCAATATTGGTATAAAAGTATTAGTGTAATGCTTGCAAATAGCTGTGCACTCGTCAAGTGAAGATTATATGAAGTTGTTATTATCAAGTGAAATTTTATTAAAGCAGTGCCACAGAAGTAATAAGAGGACCAATCTAAAGACATTAGAGGAATATTACCCAAGCTTCTTGTGATTTGAATAGAAACATTATATATTTCTATGAATTTATATTGAATTCTAGGAATGCTCATATCCGCCGTGTGCGAAGAAGAGAATTCAGCCATACAAGCTTCAATTGGATCAGTCTATCCAACTTTACTTCTCAGCGGTATGTTTGATTTGTCTGAAATTTTATTATTTTCACTATCTGATAGAAGTCCTGTTCTGCTTATTTTAGCTACGCTGTCTGAAGTGGATTCCACACTCAGCCCTTTCTTGCATTTTTATTTCAGTCTATAATTCATAAAAAATCTTTTCTTGTGTAGTTTTTGCAGTCTCATGTCGTTGGTTGCACAACTGCACCCTGGTGTCCTTGGATAAATACAAAGTGAAAGTAGCTAATTAATGTATGATATTATGTTAAATTAAGGGCTGTTCCATTAAAAAAAAGGGGGTGGCAGATCTGAAGATTTTTCTTTCAGATATCTAGGGAAAACTGATATCGGGGAAGGGTGGGCGGGTGACCAGTATTTACTTAATATCTTAATGTAGAAAAAAGCAGGGATGGGGGGGGGGGGGGGGGGTCGAGAGGGTCTTTTAAAAACCAGATTTCGGGGGGAGGGGGTCTAAAAATGTTCAGGTCCCCCCCCCCCCCCCCCCCTCCTTTTTATATGAAACAGCCCTCAGCAATAAACAAGACCGTTAATTCTTATCATGCTTATTATCTTCAGGAATAATCTGGCCACTGCAGTCTATGCCGCTGGGACTTCGTTATGTTGCATATTCTCTTCCCACAACGTATGCGGCTGAGGCCATGCGGAGTATTTTATCAAGAGGTATTGCTTTTATCTCAATTTTTTAATGTTTCAATAGGCAACAATTTTGGGTATCCGATCAATTTTTAAACATTCTCTCACTTTCTTGAAGTAGTATATTGACTTGAATTTGATACATAATTTTGTTCATGAAGATAATGAAAACATTCACTCCAAGACTTCCTGTGTTTTCATACTCAAATAATGTGGTGCTGTCAAAAGATATATATCATAAACATCTTATATTGTGTCACTTTCAGGTTGGGGACTGGACCGAATCCAGGTGGCAGCAGGGTACCTAATGAGTATTGGATGGGGCTGGGCCCTGTTCGCCATTGCTCTCATCATAATCAAAATCAAAGGGTTTTAATTAGCGGTAAACAGAAAGTGTAATATTAATAGGACATGACTTACATGACATAATTCAACGCAATGTAACAGTTTTAGTTGGCCATGATACTGCTGCTACTGCCAATCATACTACAGACAGTTGTACTGAACAAAATGTTTAGACCTGCAAATATAATATTATACGCCAATTATGTATATTGTAGGTAATGGATGCCTATATGTGTTTGAATGCAGGTCTTTGCGTTAGAGGAATAATATAGTCTTTTTAATGTTACTGTTTCTAATAATGCAGTTCTGATTGATTTCAATAGAAGCTTTCAGTTGCAAAATAGAAATGATTTTTATTTAAACGAAGTAATTCCCCATGTGCTCTTGGATTTAATAAGTGTATCAAAGACAGTTGGGATGAAGCTCAGACATGGATCCAGAGGGGGGGGGGGGGGGCGCTAAATAGCCATCAGTCAGAGCAAGGCAAGTTAATTTAATGATGGTGTCCCCCGCCCCATCTGAAAATTTCTGGATCCGCTGCTGAAGTTTACGAACATATCATTTTAATCATAAGTATTCTTGCCATGCAAAAAAATTGTAGTTGTAATTAATACGAGCTTCAAAATTTTACAATCCACAAGTCTGCTATATTTACACGTGCAGTTTTTATGAGACACTTGAAAATGTCACTTTTTATAAGAAGATTGTTATTGACTGTTAACTGACTTAATATCATCCTCGCCAAACATGTTTTTAAGGATGGTCGTTACTGCAATAGAATGAAAAAAATTTGCTCACGAAATGACTTCAGATTTCTTTAGATTTGATATGTACTTGGGTGATAATTAGTGAACCGCAAAGCCATGTTGTTTAATTCTAGGTGCGAGGGAGTCTACTAACATTTTTGTTGGTTATTGTTCAACTGCTGTTATAACTCAAGAAAGTTTAGTTTGCACTTAAGAGGGAGTTAACTAACATTTTTGTTGGTTGTTTCCCTCAAAGAACAATAGAAAGTATTGTATTCATAATATCAGTGGAATTGAGTGTGAAAAGAAACTTCAACCAATTTTCAGACCCAGTTGGTTTGCCTCGTAACTGTTCTATGGATGTCTCGTTGGTTGATTTATTTTGAGTGATCTTATAATTATATTAAACTACACATATATATATATATTAGTTGAACTATATTTACTTTTTTGTCATCTTTGAAGATTACTTTTTACAAGTGTGCATAACTAATTCATTATTGTTTTAACTGTACAGTTTGTTTAGTTGAATTGCCGTGTGTTCTGTTTTCAGTTTCTTGTCTTCTGATCTCCAAACCTTGTTTGAGATAGCATGCAAATAAAACGAAGACCTCGTGGGTTCTTTGGGCGGAAATTTGTCTCCTCTTTTATTTTATTTTCATAAATACCACCAGATGGCGAACGAGCACCTTGCCACTAGGGGGCATTTTGTGATTTTATGGATGTCATGTTCTTGATAAAGTGATTATGATTAAGTTAATTAAATGTTTTGATAAATTGAGATTAGTGCTGATTTTACTGTGAGATATGTGTGCGATTCTTTGTGTGACACATGGCATATAGATTTTTTTTATGTTTGATGTATATTTTTTGACAATTATTTATGAAATGAATGGAATTCATGTACACAATATATTTATACACGTATAACTGTATTACACGTATCAAATGCACACAATAAGTGGTATTTAATTCTAACCATGTATAATGTTTAATTTGTACAGTTCATATTATTTATAATGCTTGCAATCAACATAATTTTTACACGCTTGACTTTATTTACTTATGGCATTGAACTTTTTCATTATTGCATAATCACACGAGTATAATTCTTGTTTTCAGGTTGTTCTTAGGTTGTACAGATGAATGCTTATCTATTGTGACAATTATGTGTCTTGATTGTTTTTAGAAATTCTTTGACTACATCTGGTACCTTGTTGTGATGCAGTGCAATATGTATTATAATTGTCAGTTATATTACAAATATACAATGAATACGTTGTTGATGTGTGGTCTTTTAAATTTGATGATATGATAGCTCAGATTGTGACATCGCTTGAAAAATTTCTTGTTTGCGAAAGGGGAATTCCTCGATCGGTCAACATGGGGATCTGTGTGCCAGTCCTCACAACTTTTGTGACATCATGAATTCATGATGACTCGTCAGTGCACTCAATGACCTGATTGGATGATTATGTCATCAAACAAAGGTTGCAGGGATTGGTGATGTTGATTCAAGAGTCTCCTATTGATTTATGCAAGGGCATGTTCGCACGGAAAATGGAGGAGACATAGTTCCCTCTGTCCGTTCTGCCTTTTGCTGCAACTTGCATTAATTGTTTCTGTCAAATGATCTTTGGCATTTTTTCAATAATCCTCAAGTGAGCATTATGCCTTTGATTTAACATTGAACAGATATTATTAAAAAGGTTTAGTATCTTAAAAGCCTGTGAATTTCATCAAATTAAGATTATATACCTTTGATCAATGTTGATTTAAAATTGAACCGATACTATGAAAAGGTTGAGTTTCAAGCCTGTGAATGTCATCAAACCATGAGTAATGCCCTTTTTACAGTCAATGGCCATCAGCGTTTCTCAAATTCTCGGAAATAGGAAACTAGAAATGTCATGGTAAATGATATCAGGTCAGCCCATAATTGGCCCTTTTGCATGCCCTGAGTCGGCCCACTGTTGGCTGGTGGTTTATCAGGTCAGCCTTCTATCCAGACCAATTGATTAGAATCATTGTGCTGTTTGGTTGATTTGGGTAGATGTTATGGAGGAAAATGATTATATTTTTTTATTTCGGGAACCAAAAACTAAAATTGAGGGTTTCCCCCACTAAAAATCCAAGCCAAGCGGACTATAGGACAGTGGGGGTGCAGTGTATACTAGAGAGGTGGAGCTTAATTTGAAAAAATAATACTCGGGAAGGGAAACCTCAACATAGTGACACGTTAGATCACTAGAAACTACTTGGAACTATTTCAGTGACTCCTCCAAGTGCAATACCCAATTAGCACAAAATCATAACATGCACATATGCTTGAAATTACAATCTTACAGGAAAATTATGTGTCACTGATCAATTAATTCATATTCCAAATCTGAAGAGTCTTATCTTATAATTGTCAGATCTAAAAAATGAGTCAAAATAAATTCACACAATATTGGAACGAAGTCATTCAGTCACATAGTAATTGTGCCATCCTGGACGTCGGGTTGCTCTGCAGGTTGTGGCTACAGTTGAACCTGGATTAACTACAGGTGCGCTTGGCTTGGATGGACTAAGCATGTTGGCGCCTGCACTAGTCTTTGCTGGTTCTACGTTAGACTCTGGGCAGTCAGAATCTGGCTGTTCAGGCTGTGCTGGTATCCTGTGACTGACGTTGTCGGGACTGTCTCAGGGACATGCACATACCTGGTTCCACAAGAACTGTGGATCATGTGAAGTATCACGGACTTGTTCAAACTTTTGGTTACTTACATATGGCTTAAAATAGCTAGAATTTCGAATGACCTTTTCCCCGTCATACCACTGTGCCACAATCGTCGATCTCTTAGAGATTTCACCACATAATAATAGTCCGGGTTATCACTCTTTCAACAGAACTTTCGTACCCATCCAAAAAACTTGGCCAGATTGTCAATTTGGCTGACCTCACTGTCTACTAGGCACAGTTCTATGAGTGAGACCAGGTATTTTAATTCTTGCCACCTGAGTCTGACTTTTCACTGTGCTCTCCCTGCCAAACCGTCTACTAAAATCTTTCTTTTGTGCCATCTTTCCTTCTTTAGATACTCTTCTTGTCTCACCACAGCAAGGAAATAATCTGTTCCTGAATTTGAGAATGACCCAACTGTGACCTTCGATCTACTGCATTCTTAGGTATCAAATGAAGACACAACGTTTTGTTGAACTGCCATCTATTTTTTCCCCGCCCAAGCCCCCCAATTATTTACCTCACCAATAATTTTATTCAAATCCTGTCTAATATGGTTGCTTAGTCCATGGAGGCAAGAGTACACATGCCTAGTAGATTTTTTACCAGGCTGCTCTTCCACATCATCCATACTTGTCTGCAAATCAGATGGCTGGTGAAGCCGGGGGTATGCTAGCCCAGTGACAACTAACAAGGGGCAACTAGCATGTAGTGGCAACTAACTAGATAGTGTTATGTAATTACACTTAAATTAATAGCCTACAGGCTTTCGTAACATTTATGCAAAATTTATTATTAAGGGTTTGCTTCATAGAATGAGGCAACATCACAAGATGTATATAATTAGCGCAGACTAATCTAGAGAAAATCTAGAGAAAATTACTTACAATGCACTCAGTTTATCAGCTGGCTACAAGTCCCCTGTCCACAGGACAGGGTTACAAGGTCCTGGATGAAAAAATATTGAATTTTCGGCGCTGTGATGTCGCCGGAGCCCTCTAGGTTATCAAGAAATCGACCATATCTGAGTGTGACACAATAGCCTCCAGTACATATGATGAAATAAGGTATGCTAACGTTTTTGTTGAAAAAACTATGTCAAAAATATCAAATTCGACAAATTCGTATGCAAGTCGTTCCGACCCTACATCGCATCTAATGCAATGTAGGTCGGTTCTGGCTATTTATCAGCCAACTCCTGTCACTTCTGAGCTCTGGCAGCCACACCCCCTCCCTTTCCATTCGTCCTACAACCAACAAAACTCCCAAACAAATCCTTTTGGTTTTCGAAGCAAAATTCGACTATTTCCCTTCCCTGAAACTATTTGATTATTATCCCCCATTTCAATGATTTCAGAATAAACAGTTCACTTGTGCTAGTATCAAGAACTGTCTGCTTGTCTACCTTCCGGTTTGACTTCACTGCTGGAGAGCTCTTCCGCTTGCCTAGGCTGAGTGAAGCGATCTTGACTCTAGGCTGATTAGACCTAGATCACACAACTTTCGAAAAACCCGGGCCAGAAGGCTCCATGAAAAGAAAAAATTACCAAAGCTTGACAAATAATGTAGAAAAACAATCATGAGAATTTATATAATATATCAAAGCGGAAAAAAGAATTAAACCAATAAATATGAAAGCATGACAATATATGATATGGTCTGGAGTAAAGTCTCAATCTACTGTAAAATGCTGACCATGAAGGCATAGACACTTAAAGATGATTAGATAAAACTTTGGTACAAATCTTTTCAGTAAACTTGAAAATACAGACTGCATCATTAGCAAGTTTCATCAATTGTGTTCAAACCAGAGTGATAAATTTCATTTTCACAGATTTCAAACTCCGGACAGTCCGCAAATATGCGCGGTGGCTTCCTTGGCACTGTGCCTGTGTTTAGTTCCTGAACATTTGGTTCTGCATATTCTTTTTCTTGAACATTCGGTTCTGCGTACACCTTTTCTATGGTTTGTCCATATATTGGATTGTCATATATTTCAGTGTCATATTGGATATCCGTTTGTGGCTCATAAGGAGTAGCATACTGTATGTTGTCATCATCGCTAATATGGTCATATGTGGTGTCGTTGTGCATTTTTGCAGCTACATCGTACAATGCAACATCATTTTGAGTTTGTCCGTTTTCTTGATTTTGCAGGGTTTGAAATTTCATTTTTCTTCGTCTGAAAACCGGAGATTTAGAAATACAAAGCGTTGTGGTGGATAGAAATGATCTTGTATAACATTACAAATCACAAAGAAGGTAAGACTGGCTGAGAAATTGCAATACAGATGTTTGTTTAAAGTTTTATTTTAAAACAAAAACTTTGTATAGAAATATTTGCTGATTTTGCAGACCAGATAAGTGTGAACTTCATGCTGAAGATTTCACATGAATAAGGAAAATAAGTTTCTGCTTCTACACTATGGAAAACTTCGGTAATAATAAAGAAATTTAATTCAGATGGAAACGTGAGATTTTACAAGAAAACGTTTGCAAATGGTGCACAAACCTCTCACAATCATGCTGTTGATCCAATACAAGTTGACATACTAGCAATGCTCACTGGTCTCAGGGAATAAAATTCAGAAAAGATCTAGTTTCGATGAAAATATATCCTGCACTGTTTCTTTGAAATAAATAACTTATACTTACATAATAAATAAAACAATGGCTGTTAATATAGCAGTGATGACAACCGCGGCGACTGTTAGCAGAGGAATTTTATCTGAAATAGCAAATCATCCAAATATACCTTAATAAATCAGAGGTACATAGTCTCTTTGTGAAAATTAATGCTTTGTGTATATATTATTTTCAAAACAAATCAGCCTAAAATTGTCAATAATAAAGTCTTTGTCATGAATTCATCCAAGAAGCTTTGAACTGGAAAAGACACGGCTCTCTAAAAATTAATTTAGTTTAGGTACTGATAACTGTATGACATATCTGTATAATTTGTTGAAATATTATTGAAAAGGTAGGGTATAGGAAAGTATTGAGTCATTGTATGGATTTTTGGGGGGAGGGGGGGTAGTTAGAACCGACCTACATTGCATGCCCTGTGGACAGGGGACTTGTAGGTAGGGGGAGGGGTACAAAACAAAATATCATTGAGAAGGTAGGTATCGGATAGTAATGCATCATTGTATGTCATTTTTATTATAATTTGTTTGGGGGGAGGGGGAACAAAAAATTGAAATGTATTTGTGATTTATACACGAACCTCTTGTTTTGGACCTAAGTTTGATAGAATGTGTGTGTGCTATATATTATAAATATTAATACAAACCTACTTTTCTTAAGAATATGTGCTTAGTATATTATCAATATTTAAAAAAAAAAAGCTTACTTTTGACAATATTGTCCATGAAGGTATTGTCAGTTAGCTCTCCAGTAGCTTCTGTACCAAGAAAGAAAAATCAAGTAAGATTAATGACACATTTTTGCTCATGACCAGGGTGATTTAATATATTAGATGAAGATTCTGCATGAGCTTAATTCCTATCCCAGGAGTCTGAGTTGCATGTAACATACCTTGATAGCAGATGACTGTGTAGTTTATGTACTGAGATAAACAAAGTGTTGTACACCATTCTCCCATCTTGTTCATTACCACACATGTTTTTGTGGTAGGATCCGCAGGTTGTTCTTTTGCCCAGTTTGTGTATATGGCTTCTCTATTATCCTCTGTAAAGCATAATCAAACATGTAGCCTCTAAACATTAAAATGGCTGCAAATGATCATGGAAAGTCGGTGTTAGGCAAACCTTTTTATTTTAGTTCCTAGTTTCACACCAGGAAAATATTGTAAGTGGACTGATACTTATTAATGTTATGCGGTGGATATTAACAAAGTTATTGACGAGTTTTGCCCGCACCCGTTGATATGATTTACGCCAACTCAGCCTATTGAATATCTTCTGACTGTTCTATGGCATTCACAACAAATATCCAATAACAAACAAGGACACCAAAATTAACCGCTCAGTGTCTTGGGCAACCTAAGCTCCATCAAGATCACTCAACATTGAGGCCATTCATCAGCGTGAGGACCACTTTCAAATTAGTTAAAAAATATACAGAGTTCTACATGGCCAAATGTGCCACGTGCATTTTCCATGAGAAGGATAAACGCATGGAAAACAGCTAATTATAATGAGGCAAAAACCATGCGATTATCCAAACGCATGGAAAACGCACATGGCACAATTGGCCATGTAATGTTGAGATACCTGTGAGCAGCACTGATATCCTGCGAGCACCAACCCAGTATTTGGTGGTGTAATTCATGTCCAATTTCCTGGGATCTGATGATTTTCCGGGTATGTAAAGGTCTCTTCCTTCTTTACGACAAATATTTCTTGCTTGAAACCATGTCGCTCCTGATGCTGAGGTTGCATGGCACGTTTGACTGTCTTTGCAGCCTGTAAATGATGATCACACTGATGGTGTTTTGACTGAGGTATTTAACATTAAATATTTTATTTGTCAAAAATGACAGGTACATAAAATGAAAGTGTATACCACAGATAAAAACAATGTATAAAAACTAAAGAATTATAAAATATACATAGGTGCTCAATAATAGACACTTTGTGGGTGGTAAGTTAAAATCTGAGTTAGTCTCCAAAGATAACAGGTTCCCTGAACTGTGCGGCGGTATGAACATCACAGTCATTGATTTTTTTTTGATGATCTCAGAAACCCTGTTGAATAAAGTCTCTTTGTAGACTATTAATGCGATTTAATGTAACATGTTGGCTGTTCTGTTACTTGCTCCGTGAATACAGTCTTTCTTCATGTAGACCATAAATGTGATTAAATGTGCATTAAGTTTTAAATATTCTAGTTATGTTGTATAGCTCGGAGACCCCCATTCCAAAATACAAAGTTAGTCTTCATAAAAAGTAAGGTATTGCCTTACCATTTGAACTTGAGCAGAGGAACATCAATTTTTGGTGACAAGGTGCTGTATTTCCGTATATTTGATCAGTTATGTCTTGTGATAGGTAAGTACAGTAATCATCTCCCAATTCTGTAAAAACAAAACAATCCCCCCACAAAGAAAAATATATATGAGAATCTAACTCTAAGCTGATTTTTAACAGCACCCATTGGGCATGCCAGGTATACAACTGTTGGTTTCGGGCTTATGCTACATGCGTAAGCCAGTCCCAAACGCATGTATTGAAAAACCTCGGGGGTTGCACTTCACCTTTTGATTGTAAACAAACGTTGGGCCATATAAAAGCCCTCAAATCAATCACCAAACTCTTAGCTATGAGGGCGCTAACAAACAAATGCTGTTCGCTATATTACCGGCTGTCAGCATCAGCTTTCCCAAAAAAAGTTGGACATCAAATCTAACAGGCGAATGTCCACCTATTCATTGGGGAGCATCATTGTGACGTCATCAATGCGAAAGTCCTTCCCCAAGGTTTTTCAATAGGATGGTTTCAGACTGCCTTGCCGGCCCTGCCTTGCGAGGCAGTCTGTTCGGGCTAGTTGAGCCCAAAGTTTAAATACCTTGAGCAAGATTTGATAAATGAAGAAAGATGCCTAAAACTTTTGACAGAAAGAATGGAAACTTGTATTTTGCTTAGATGTATGCAAAGTTTTGGACCTGACTGTATAATACATGCGTAATTGAACCTTGTAATAAGTTTCAATTATATTTAAAATCTCAATGAGTCTTAATATAGTTTGATTTGACTGTAAATTTTCATACCTTCAAAATCCACTACATCTTGGTCGTCGAGCCACTTCATTTTATCAAAAATATTAACTTGATAATCCAACCAAATCAAATCCACTTGAAAGTAAGACAAAACATTATTGGCCATTTCTGCATTTTCCACGTGTAGCAATGTCTTGTTGGTCATCTTACAGATTTCTTTTGCTTTCGTGAATTTTCTTGTGGCACCCATGTTGATGTAGCATCCATATGAATCACAGTGTTCAGAAGTTGTTTGTTCTGTATGCACAAACAATTTATAATATCTTTTTTTTCCCCATTTTTAAAACAGATTATTTAATATAGTATATTATTACTGGTATAGAAGGCTCATCCATAGTGAAGATACATAAATAACTTTTTCTTTCTTTTAAAATTTGTTTTGCTTTTCCAAATTTGACCGTAGTTAGGCTAAAATTTAAATTAGCATAATATATTTTTTTACTTAAATCTTGCTCATATAATATATCTAAAATATTGCAGTGGTACCTTTTGCGGGTCTCATGGCAATAAATACTGGAGAATTATTAAAATAAGAAAGAAATATGAAAAATTCTAACTTTTTATGATACTTGTGTGCAACGTGGGATTTGCTGAGGGTTTTGCTGCAGCTCAGCCTACTTTTGTTGGATGGTTTTAGCCAGCATGGGATTTTATGTATTTTATATTTCTTAGTGATTTCTGACTAACCTTGTTTTATAAATGTTGATTTAATGATTTTAATTTAACTCTTAATATCACACTAATGTATATGTTTTTAACATTGTGTGTTAATAAAATATTTACTTAATATTCATAGAAAAATATAGTACACCCGTAGCAGTAATTATCTTGTATAAGTATCATGTACAAAATTGTATAATTTTTGATCTGGAATCGAAATGTAAAAAAACTTACCTAGAACAATTATCAATAAGAACGTAATCAAAAGGTCCATTTTGCTGTAATGACATCCTTGTGGAGATATGATGGTGTTATCAAATTTATGATATGAATTACCAGATATATAACACACAACAACAGGATGCAACTTAACATGGGGATCTAAACTGGCCTTCATTTGAGGTGTATATTATATTTCAACAGAGAGAATATTATATTTTCAGTAACTGAAATATTTCATCAGGTGGCATTATTAAATTCTTGAAAATTTAATTATGCACTAAATATGAAATATTATTGAGGTATAAATATTGCTATGTTTACATACAATGAGATGGATGTGAAACGTATACAGTGTATCTATTTAGCATCCTGCAATACGTATCACTCGAATATATAACTTTTCATGTAATTTTCATATGCAAGTAATACTGAATTTGTATGTTACGCGCCTCCATCAGTTTCAAAATACTATTTCTTCTTTGAGATTACATGCCTGCTAGGGTTTAAAGAACTCTTCTTTTACAACGAAAAAAAAAAGACAATCAAACAAATATAGAAATTTAATAAATTTTATTAATTACTATTAAAAAACCATGATATATAATTATGCATACATTAACCGGCCAATAGGTCTATAATTTTAATATGACAATATAATAAATTTATTAATTACTATTATTGATATATAATGTATAAAATAACTTTTAAAAAACCATGAAATAGAGGAATAATTAATAATGATAAAATTACATGCAATACAACTTGTACAAGCAATTGCATGAAAGTGACAGACATAACAATATTTTATAAAGACAATATATAACAATATTTAGAAAAATGTTGTTAAAAAAAAAACTACTTGAATAGTAATGAATGTGCAATTCAAAGAGTGGTTATGGAATCTTTAACATTAATTCACCATCTATCATAACATCGAGAAAGTATGTTTATTTATTAGGCATACATTTTCTATATATAATTCATAACAGGTAGTGAATAACGACCAGATGACAGGTTGAAAAGATTAATGGTGTATTTGCCTTTATCAGTTTCAGTGATGAAGTAATAAGAGATAGTAGTAGTAGTAGTAAAATTTTATTTAAAGTTTTAAATCACGGTGTCACATTCAATGTACAATACAAAATATATGACCCAAGCCGAAGCTTCTGTACGACATATTAGGAACCATAATATACAGTTTGGAAAGTATAAGTATAGAATTAATCTATAGAACAAGTCTATTCTACAATATAGTATATATATAATAATAATATTAATAGCACACATATAAAGCACTCCATCATACAATTCAGCACCTTAGAGGAAATAAAGATTGCACAAATGATTCTTAAATATTTCAATGCACAAATTTTGACAAGATTAGTCTGTCACATCTACATTTATAAAAAAATTATATTTGTATTATTTTGAGAATTCAGCCAGCTAGTCACAGCAGATTTGAAGCTACTGAGTGATACTTTGCTTGTTAGGCATAGAGATCGATAGCAAACTAAACTTCAAGATTCACATAGATGATATCTGTAATCAGACAAGTAAGCAAATTAATGCCTTAAAAAGAATAAAACACTATTTGGATAGACAATGTAAAAACACTTTATATAATAGTTATATAGGTAGCAACTTTAACTATTGTCCTCTAGTCTGGATGTTCACTGGCAAATTAAACATAGATAATACATGTATGTACAAAAACACACTTATACATCAGGATTCTTGAATAATGCATTATATATTAAGTATAACAAAACATAAAATTAATATATAACATACAAATAAAATAATGCTTCGATTACAGAAATTCATGTACGTTCAAAGAAAGTCTTGTAATAATTTATAATATACAATTTCAAATTGCCTTTTTAACAACAAACAGTCATAGAATGATTTACATCCCCACCGGTGCCAAATATCTCTTGAGTATCAATGTTTATATAATACTGTTTTTCCGATCAACGAAACAGCAACAAAGTATTTACAGGTAGAAGCGGCAAGTGCTAAAATGACCAAAAAATAAAATAGATACAACAAAATCTGTATTGCTGCTGCTGGAGAAATTATATTGCTAATCCCTCCAATGGAAGATTCGCCGTCAACATATTTTGATATGAGAGGTCTTGCTACATACATTCAAGCAAATCTGGTAACATGAAGCCAAATTAAAAGCATATAATTGTCATGTGCCAGAAGCAAAACCATTTGATTTTCCGTTTATGTCACTCATAAGTCATCAAGTCTAAAACCTCGATTATATAAAAGTTGTACGTTTTGTCAATCATCATTGCACTCAAATGAAATGTAAAATGTTTGCTTAGCTGTAAATTTCATTGTCCTGTAGGACAAGCTCACTCGTTACGGATTCGAGGCTGTTTCTTCGCGACGTTGCTTTTTTCTTTGGTTTGTTCGGCTCGGCATAAACTTCCTCAGAACTGGTGCCATTTCTGTCAGCTGAGTTTTCATATATGGCGTCATCATCATGGGCCCCTTCAGCACCAAGCTGGGTGCCATTGCCATTGACGTTGTAGTAGACTTGGTCGTCTACAAATTGTGGATTAACCGAAGTAGCGACGTCATACAATGCCATATCATTTTCTGTTTGAGAGTCGATTTGTGGCTTGTCATCATTACGTTCACTTTTACGGCGCCTGTAAGAAAAATATGTCAGAAAATTGATATTTTTAAAGATTTTTTAAAAATAATTTTACATTGTGAAGGTATATATGCCTACTTGTACCATCACCATATAATACATCTGTGTTTTTTAAATTTTGTGGTAATAAATTCTTGATTTTTAATTTTTTTAATGAATTGTACAGCATCTTGAACACAATGGATGTGAATGCTCTACTAAAGAAAACATATATATAAATATATATATATATATTATCAAATGTTACATGCTTTTGTGCTGTCTACTAGTGCATGATGTTATAGCTAATCGGAATTAAAACAAAAATATAATAAAAGTATTTACATTTTCCAGACGACCACTCCTGCCACAAGAGCGATTACAACAAGTAGGCCTACACCAAACACAATTCCTATGATTATAGGAGTAAAACCTGAAAGCAAGAAATGTTGTTTAAATCAATTAACGTCAAAAACATCTACTGAGGTTTTCAAATAATACTGTAGTTGTATTCAAAAAACTATATTAACTAAATAAATCCTTTGTGTAAATGAAATTGGACTCAACCACGGAACTCGTTGAAGTTATAAGCAAGTGCATCATGCCATCAATGCAATAATCTGATTTTGTTATATTTAATAGTTAACCAATCCAAGCATGAATCCTTTTGACATTGTGTAGAATCGGGTATCATGATTTTTTTTATTCACCCAGAAAGTTCATCAGTATTATATGAAACATATATTACGACTGATTCTGTTCTAAAAATAGCTTTTTCTTTGCTGAAGAATAATGACCCACGATTATTGTACAATTCAGCAAAACATCAAGAGTCGTCGATTCGGAAGTTTAAGTGAATTTATATGAAAGATAGGCTGCATCAATTAAATCATCCCATCGTGTAGCACAGCTAGTAAGCTGTTATTTCGTGTTTTCAGATCGAAAATAGACCAAAAATTACGCCAGATACCAACAGGAGAAGGCAGATAAGCAGGTTTTGGTGTGTCATGGCCAACGTCACGAAGAGCGTCGCTCGATTCAAAACTTTAAAAAGTGATCCTATGCAACAGAGCAGCAGTCCATTTAGTATAGTTCATACTGATTCCGTACGTGTTTCCGGATCGAAAATATACCAAATATTCAGCTAGATAGAGGCAGGAGAAGGCAGGTAGGTTGGGGCGGCAAAAAAAGCAATGATAGTGGATCGAATGGATTCTGTTGTGCTCCCGCTGACGTCCGCGCCCATTAACTCGTCTTAATTTGCCACTGCTTCATATGAACATCGCCTTCAGCTGTTGCTTCTGGCATTTTCATATTATTGTTCAATACATTGAGAATATTAAAGTTTAATATCTGACAAGCCTGGTGTTTAATTAGCGTCTATGGCAGTGACTGTGCATAGCTTCTTTTGTGTTGTGACCCACTACTGCCATTGCACGGAAAAATCAGTTATTATAAAGAGCAACGGGAAAGTACTAGGTATATAAAAAGAACATCATAAGTCTGTGTCTGCTCAGAGGACTGATTTGTGATGTTCTTTTTCTATACATGGCCAAATATGCCACGTGCGTTTTCCATGAGAAGGATAAACGCATGGAAAACATGGTTTTTAGCTAATTATAATGAGGCAAAAACCATGCGTTTTCCATGCGTTTATCCAAATGCACGTGGCACATTTGGCCATGTACCATTCTTATTTATCTATACCCTAGTCGGCCATTAATGACCTTTTACGTTAAAATATTGTTACCTTCAATTGCCCTATAACTCCTTGTAATGAGGAATCAGAGCACTATTGTATATACCAGTGCTAAAGCAGATAACCATAAATGATTTCATCTAAGTAATGTCATCATTTTGGTTACAATGGACAAGGATTTCATCCTTTCGCCCCTTTAATTATCGGTATTAGTTACAGTGCTATTTGTTGAGCTGGGTCCACATTGGTGTGCAAATTATCTACTTTGATTACCTCCGCCATCATCTTTTTGACTTTTGGGGGTGTTGGATGCACTGGTGGATGCACTGGTGGATGTAGTGGTGGATGTAGTCCGTTGTCCAGCTGGTAAAAAGAAACAGGAAATACAGAGATCAGTCCATTTCCTAACAGCAGCACCACCTGGGGATTACTTTTATGATGAAAAAAAACAACAAAAAAAACGACATGTCCACTTCTAATTTAGATAATGTTTTATAAATTGGTTGCAGTTGTAAGGGCTGACCATTTTTATGCCATAAACTATCTAAAGATTAATATGTTAGAGAGCAACTTCTGGGACTTTGATAGATTTTTCAGAAACATCAATCAAAGTCATAAACATAAATGCGAAAATATGTTAATTTTTCATAAAATGTCCTGTTAAGCATGCTGCTGATTGGGCTGTATCCAGAGCTCCCCTGGATAGATTATGCACATAATTAAAAGATAACAAAATTGGGCAAATCTTTACAGTAGGGGATTTTGAAATACGGCAAAGTTATCAAAGTGGCTGTTTGTGCCAAATATTCACTCCTTAAAAATGGATTTCATTTTTCTAATAATAATAGGGCAAATGATAAAATGTAACTATTCATCTAGTATGCAGTTTCCAATGTTTCTAAGCTGCAGACAAAAAACTGTTTTTAACAGGAATTGCCGAAATTTGCCATGTTGATTATGGCCTGGTAATCGTCATTTGAGCGTCATCATAACTGCCCCACTTAAGCGACGCCCTTACCTGAGAAAATATCCTGCATTTTTGTTGTTGTTGTATATTTCATATAACTTTCCCGTTTGTGTATATTTCAGTGATACAATTTGTGACATTGTAATGCTAGAACTAACTCTTATCCATCTGTGTATAAAGAACTACATGCTGGCGAGCACAAATTGAAAATGAATAGTAAATACTATGAAGTCACAATAAGATTGCATAATAAAAATAAACTGCAGAGGGCGCAGCAATGCAATAGTTGTTTCGACCCTGAATTTTAGAAATTATAGTAGGATAGACAAGGGCAAAACGAAAAAGTGGGCAAAATGAAAAATCATCGTTATTTGCATAAATTTACATAGTTATTGCTGCTGCCACCTGTTGATATATGAAAGCAATCATGTTATTCAAGTGACATCATAAGCCGTATCAATCTGAAAGCTTGGGGCTAGGCTACTTGCATTTTCCCCTTTGGGAAAAATAGATCTTTGCCCTTAATTGCCTAAATTTGTGGTTATTCATCTTTCCTTCTTATTGGATGTAACATAAACTTATTGCCCAATCAGCGAAGGCCTTGTCATAGCTGGAATATGGTGCAATAACGTCATGTGTAAGCTTGATTCTGATTGGCCCATACACTGCAAGGCATTCCATTCGTCCAGGAGTGACTATTAACCGCTCATATTATAGGTGGCAGCAGTTGCAAATCCTCAGTGATTACGGCCTGAGATGTCAAGTTGTCTCTCTTCACCTTGACATCGTGAAAGATGGTCCACATGGAGACAAACGTAAATTATAATTTTTCTTATAAGAGTCACCATTGATAAATGAATAAAAATTTCAGAAAATACTTCGAACAACATAGAGAAAATTACATGTTACTGTTGTGTCTGTGAATGGCACTTTGCATCCTATTCCCTTGTCACAAATCCATCTCTCAGGCTAAGATGAAACAGAAAAGATGAAACATTTCCTGCCCATTTGTCTTAAGTGATAAAGTTGGGAAATTTTAGTTTTGTCGCAATGGTTGCTGTTATTGGCATGTCAACCATTATCCTAAATGTCCCAAGAGATAAATTTGTAAAATTGTTGTCTCATTTGCATATTCCTGTTATGGACTTGTCAATCATCATCCCCGTCACTCAATATCAAAAGTGATTTGTGAAAATTGGGTCATATTAACCTAAATAAGTCATACAATCTGCTTAATTGTTGTTTGATATGGAATAACTGTTAAAAAAAAAAGACAAAAACAGTTTATGTTTATTACTGTATTTCATCTTGCCTGCGCCGTTGCTAAGATATAACACAACATATATTTATATAACTAAATACTCTTATTGTTTCAGATATCAAAAAAAGTTTTTTTTACATACTAGCACATAAACCAATGCCTTGCCGACCAGTATGAAGGTTTTAAATAACTTGTACATGTTAAATAAGTTAGGTGGTTCATCTTGCCCCTCGACTTCGCTAATGTAAAAAAACTGAGGCATATAAATCAATAAATATTTTATTGAAAATATCTAATTTCTTGCAATTCAATATACTGTTATAAGATATGCAGTACGAAAATGATATCTATCTACCTATCTAAGTATCTATCTATCTATCTACCTATCTAAGTATATATCTATCTATCTACCTATCTAAGTATATATATATCTATCTAAGTATCTACCCATCTATGTCTATCTATCTATCTATCTACCCATCTATGTCTATCTATCTATCTATCTATCTAAGTACCTATCAATCTCAAAAAACCTGACTTTAAGATATTATGATACAGTGTACATGGATTTAAATTTCCTTTTTTTAGTGAATTACTTAATTGATGAATTATGTGGTTGAACAAGTAAGAAAAATGTCTTTGAGCACATTCCCATTTTGTTCGACTTACGCAATATAAACTTCATTCACTACTAAGATCACTTTGCAATTGTCACCACCAGTCAAATATTGTATATGATTTATAAATTTCATGCAGTCCATTTCCACAATTATGAAAGTCTAATTCACATTTGTCTGTAAAGGCAAACAGATGAAACCTTTAAGCTAGACATCTACAAGTTTAATAGGTGGAACAGATCAAACATTGAATCATGAATCTGACAATAACCATTGAAACTATCTTATTTTGCACCACAGGTGGCCAGATTGAGTCTTATTGTTCTCAGACCAAAGCAATTTATGCTGCTTGGCTAACTTAACTATATATGATTACATAATTGATAAAAACTTATTTGATATAATATCTACAAAAGAAGAACCAGAGCACTATCAGGGGTCACTGACACCAATGCTTGAGCGGATAACCATAAATGACTGTGTTGTGACTTCATGTCATCATTTTGGTTATGATGGACAAGGATGTCATCCGATTGTGTTATATTGGCATTGGTTTCAGCGTCCTCTTAAGTGTAATTCCCTATTTGTGTGCAATCTTTTTGGTGGCACTCTCACCTTCATTGTTTGATGCAGTGGTAGAGGCAGTACTGTGTTCCTTTTTTAGTAAAGTCTCACAATGCAGTCCTGAAAGAAGATTATTATATTTTCTCATTGCACAATTATAACTGCATTTTACATGAATATCTGATTGTGTAATCTGAGAAATCTTCAGTAATTTCACCTTGAGATGTGCTTGCAAAATAAATTTATATTTACATACAATATCAGTGAAACAAAATAGTTTTGTCGATATAATTGTGATAATGTATGAGACACATTTGAATATTTACTGTGTCAAATTGCTAATGCGCCCAAGGCAGCTAATCTTTGGACCGAAGTCTGACAGGCCCATGACGCCAGCCCGCCTCTGCAGTACTTACACTGTTTATAATCTTGTCTAATTCCCTTTACAATCACATTCCACACAAAATATTGGCGTGAATATTGTTCGGTACATTTGCGGACCAAATAAAAGACCCAATCTAATATACTGTTAAATTTATTTGTGCCTAGATTTAGGTTCAGACTGAGTCTGCCTTTTCCTGTTAATTTGATGACAGGTGAAAAGATGATATTTTATTTAATAAGTATTGAGCATACTTATACTCCACCATGATAGATTTTCTATTGTGCTGAGAGGGATATAACCAACAAATATGCTAGTTAACTCCATTGTTAGTGCAAACTGTATTTCATATGCATAATAAGTGCAGTTTAACAAATCAAACAACAAATTGGTAAATATGTTTAATGGAGTATAAGTTAGTTTGACATATATCCCTCAAAGTCGATGAAGGGCGGAGGCCTAGCTCAAAGGTAGCGCTCTGGGCTTCCAACCGCTGGGTCCCGGGTTCGATTCCCGGTCGAGCCTAAGTTGGATGGCTGTTTCATCCTTCATCTCATTGCCATGGTCTCTGCCTGTCCTAATTAGCCCAATTGGTGCAGAAATACAGGACGTAAAGCCCTAATCACCCACCCACCCACCCACCCACCCACCAAAGTCAATGAATAAATTAACTACTATGAACATATTTTTGTTTATAACCATCAAACGTTTTTAGTTAACTCCCTCCTGTTTGAAATATAGCTATTTCTCTCACATGTGGAGATTGTTGCATGTAGTACAATGTAAAACTGGATCATTTAATTTCATAATGTATAATTAATGACAGAAAAATGTAAAACTGGTTAGCAACAAAAACAAATTATATAAACATGATAAAAGATAATATTAAAAATTAAGGTACTAATAATATGTTAGTAAGTACAAACTCAACTATTGTCAAGCAGTTAAACAATTACTGACCTGTGTATCTCTCTTTGCATTTGCAGATATAGCCATTCAGTTGATCTTTACATTCTCCTTGGTTGATACACGGATAACTCTGGCAGTCATCAATATTCACTGTGCAGTTGTCACCAGTCCAACCTGTCAAAAATTAACATTATACCAGACTACTATAAAGATATTTATTTGTTGTGTGACATGGCATACTGTAGCACAATATTTTCGGTGCATTTCAGCATTCCCACCTGTGTCAACTGTGTGCATGCCATGATACCAATATAGCATACACATTTTTTTTTTTACAAAGGGAGCATGATATAATGTGGTAGCAATTATTTAAATGGTTACAGCACTTATTAATATCTTCAGTCAATTTACAAGAGTCCCTGTGGCTAAATTAAAAGTCATATCCTTTTTATATGAATTATTTGCACTTAAACCCATCAATTAAGAGACATTTTATGACTGGTTGTCACTATAAACCTTTATTCTATATGTAATACCTACTTCAAAATCCAATCCTCAAGTGAGGACCATCGAAGGGGTATTTCATATTGAGATGTTCTTAATATGTGTGGTTGTAATTTTGTAACTTGCAATAAATAATCCGTGCAGAATATATTTGTAATATGTTACATGTACTAGTGGATTAAGTTTCTTCCGGGAAAATCGATGTTAAAACATTATGCTTAGCAAGGTCACAAGACTTGCATATGACTATCTGTGAATTTGAAGCATGTGAAATTCGATTTTGCTTGTTGAAAATGCTAAATTATTATTTTACAAAATGTCTGCCGAACTGGTCAAAATGATTTTAATACCATGATAGCAAAATACGTTTATTCAGAAATGAAATAATTGACTGTTTCTATAAGCCAGTGAGATACTTACCTGGATGACATGTTTTTGTCCCATCAGTTGTACAGTTGTAATGTCCATCCCAGTTGTTGGATGGTTTGCAATATCTTGTGCATTGTGATCCATACCAGTTCTGGTGGCAGATTTTTGTTCCACTTGATGAGCAGTTATAGTGGTCATTGTTGTCATGAGCCAAGCATAATATGTTGCAATCTGGACCATAATAATAGCTATAACTACAGATTTTACTTCCATTAGCTGCACAGTGATAATATCCTGTATCATTGTTCATTGGGTGACAGTGACATCTTGGTCCATACCAGTTGTCATCACAGAAGACCCCCACCTGGACAGTCAATCTGATAATGAAACAGAAAATCGTGAATGATAATTTAAGAATGATGCCAGTTGATTTTTTCCCCAAACCACTTGTTTATTTTCAGAACCTGACATTGTGCTTTCTTTTTTTTACAATTAAGTTGGGCTAGATTTATATCTTGAAGATCACTCTAGTTATGGCCTCTAAATTAGGCTAGCTTTTAATTTGAAACATGGCTTATAATCAAATGTAATGTAAGGGTTATTTTGGCTAATCAGAAGTATAGGGCCACATGTCTGATAATGTCTATGTATTGTATTGTTTGTCATAACTGAATGATAAGTGCTGAATGGTTCAAAGCTGATATCTCTTGTTGGCAGGAATGTTTCTAAAATGATGTCGCTACATGTATATATATAAAATATTGTATCGGCTAATTATGGTTTTGATTATTAAGATCCTGTTACTGGTTGTATATAATTATGTTTATGTTAAAGCTATGTTCTGATACAACTTTGCTGATGTAACAACTCATTATATTTGCTGTTCATACAAAATTCCAAAGACCTCTTAAAATATATGGATTTAATTGTGGTAAACCTCGTTTTTAAGTCCAACCCTTTGAGTAGATGTACTGTCTTTCATGGTGAGTTGTTCTATTGGGATGTAGGTTATATATACTGAAGAAGGAAGTTAAATCCAGTGGTTTTAATCGTGAAGTGAACATAATGGTGAGTTGTTCTTAAATAAGGATTCACAGTACATTGTATTCAATTGATGAATAACAATTATTAATTATGACATAAACCTTAGATATAAACTTTAACATATAAAACTATTGTAATATTAACATATTGTCATGTTCCTATACATGAGGTTGGAGTGTGGACTGTACAATAATACGCAGGTAATTCTGATTGTTGAAATAATTTACATTGTGGATTATACATGCTTTTGTTTAGTACTGTTCGAACTAACCTAACATTGCAGTATCTCAGTATAGAAAACAAACATATACTTCTTATTTACTTATTAAAGCAACTCATTCTTCTTTCTGCATTTTACCTTAAATGTTCCATGTTTTTCTTTTTTCAACAAAACATTACTTTAATTACCACAACATGATACTCACTCTGTGCAACGTTTGAGCGTAAATGATTTGGCAGGGCTTCTTGACCTGCTGGCATTCATTCTAATCGTGGTGTGAAATTCATCCACTAACTCATTTGAGAAGGTATCACCATCCCACACCTTGACTTTCAAGAGTATACCACCCTGGTGTTGGAGATACAGAAAATAAATAATTTTTAAAAGTAATGTAACATCTCACACATTTATTTCAGAATTATACTACCCTGCCTAACAGAGTAAAAGAAAAGAACTGGTAAAATATGAATTTTTGTCACATTTTTATGGGTTGCAATTGACGTGACTTCTCTAACCGGTAAAAAAATAAAAAATATGGAAAATATTGCCATATAGCCCTTAAAAATGCATCTCTATTGTCTTTGTGCTTATTTCAATATGTTAATGTCATTTACCAACTACTGCAGATTTGTAAGTTTGTAATGATAAACAGATGAGATTAATAAGAGTATTTATTTATATTTCTTTAATTATAAAACATGTAAAAGGATAGTTTTTGATTCCCTACTAAGTCTACATTTGGTTAAACTTCCACGGTAGAAGTATCATATAATTGTTTCAGACAGTTGTTTCCATATGATGAAATGCGACAATTTATTCTCCAATAGGAAGTACCTGGCACAGTGAGTTATGTTGTAACCGAATCTGTAAGCTACAAGATCAAACATTGGCAGTCTCTTACTTTGATAAATCTGCAGAATTTCTTCCCTACGATAGTATCTTATGATATCTTGCTGATGATGTGACCCACACAAAGATGTGAATCTGTGAAAACCTTTGGCATTTTATTTAATGGTATTATAATTGTTTTAACAAGTTTTAATGAGTTGATACTGCAGTGTAATTAACTGCATAAATGCTGCATGATCGGCATGATCAGATTTACTATTTTGATTTGAGAATGATTGTTATTCCATTAATATATATATAATTATAATATTTATGTGCATTTATGCAAGGTTTTCCAATCAAGACCGTTCATCATCAGTATATATTTGACTTACCCGCCACTTGTTAAGGGTGAACACCTTTGGATTTGGTGTAATTGGTGTCCTGAAGAAGTCAATTGTATTCTGGCTTACAGAAGTTGTGGTGTAACATTCAAATTGGCCTACACAGACTTCAAAAATGTGGTCACATTTTGAATTGGTTGTGTCACACCGGTTACCATCACTTTCTATTCCCTCTGAGTTATTGTATGTAGACAGAAAGATGGATAGAGTGGCTGTTCCTTTGCATACCTGCAATATAATGATGCTTATAGTGTTTGACCTAATTTGTTTGGTTTGATCTAAATATTTCATTCGTTAGAATGTGAGATTGATTGAGCCACAAGTGTTAACTAGGAATTAGTTGATTTGCAGGCAATATAACAATAGTAAACAATACAAGCAAAATTTCAACATAAAAACAAACACATCAGAAATCTGCAAAACTCTACAAATCAATATAATAACATTCCCAAAAGCATAGGCTTGTTAATTGGTGTAATTAGTTATTACATTGGTATACTCTCTCCTTTCTTGGATGCCGAAATCTTCATGATTGATGCATTTTTATGACCTATGCTGGTAATAATGATACAATATATAATAAATGTACAATTGTCCAACCTTCAGGAGGATAGCACAAGTGAGAAGTGTAATAACCAATGATGTTTGCATTTTGCATGCTCTTGGACCGCAGGCTGAAGCAAAAAGATGGCCACATTCATCAGTTCATGATGGTATTGAATCACTGTAGAAAAAAGAAAAATAGGAGAATATCTTCGGTTACAATAAATATAAATGTGTGCATGATTGGTTGTAATTAATTAAAAGAAAGATCATTATATTTATTGTTTCGGGAATTTATTGTTCATTAAGGCTATCCTCAACTGTCAATATGACAGCTAGTAGTTTTGCCTTTTGTAAATATAAACCTTAACTTAAAGCCAATTCATTCATAACTCTACCTATCAATTAGGATCAACTACTATATTTTCATCGTACCTGAATGCATTAATGATGCTTTGAATGAGTCCTTATATTCGGGGTCTATGTAGATGCAAGTAAAAGATCCCACCCATGGAGTAAATATGTAACATGGTGTGGAATCTAATCATGATCTCATCATTACATCTGCCTTTGGCAGCTGGTCATATAACTTGACTAAGCTTCAATATACACAATACAATACAACACAATAAAAAGTAGGTGCATTTTCTAAGTGTTATTTTTGCCTTATTTACTAGGTCTATTAAAAAATAATAATAATGATATAGCACTCCGTCTGCAGCTTGCACGTATACAATGTGATTGTATATGAGGATTTGTACCACAGCATACATAATGCTAAACTACACTGGCGAGTGATACAAACTAATGTATCCTGCCTGATGTTGTCAAGCATTTTAAACCAGGACAGTTTGGGAAAATCCACTCCCAACATTATATCGTTGAGGTTTATATTTATTTTCAATTGCAAATGTCCAACATACGTGATGCACACAGTATGGTTGCCTGGATTCCTGTATAGCCATAAGAATCATTCTGCAGTGATTATGGAAGCAACATCCGCTTAGTTCTTTATTATCTCTAATATGAGATACAGTGTATAACAACTGTATAAACTTTTTTTTAGCAGGATTTACACAACTTCATGAATATAATATTTCCCCTTTTATCCGCTAAGTATTTTTATGCCAGTTACAATATTAACAAAATATAATAAATGTATTATTTACTTCTATTTTCTGTGTGGTTTGTATGAAAAAAAATATATAAACTCATACTATATTATATATGGAAAGAAATATGTATTGAAGACGTTATGGATGTGACTTACTGATAAATCATTCTTTAAATAATATTGTTATAATTGATTTTATTACATAGTAATAATATAACTTGTAAATTAACAGTCGAGTGAATTATCATGAAATAGGTAATGATACGCAGGCCTGCAGCAATCATAACTCTTCTGTGGTAACGCTCTGAGGCTCATTTTCACCTTAAAACATTTTTTTAATGTGTTCCAGCTGCGCTAGCGACTTGAAACCTTCACTAAAAGTTGACTCAGGGTCTCTAGAGTACTCATGATTTTTTTCATCAAAAGTGATCGTAAGGGGAAAAAAGTGCTCGTAAGAGTTTGTCATAAATTCTAGCGTTCCCGACAGAACATAGGCGTGGGGGGGGGGGATCCCCCCCCCCCCCCGCAAGTGTCCAGGAAAGCCAAAAATTCGGACAAAAAGTTGAAAAATGCGGGCATAAAGGGGTGCTAATAAAAGCCTTAAAATTCGGGCAAGATGACCTTTGCCCCCCCCCCCCCCCCAAAAGAAAGGTGCCTCCTACGCCTATGCGACAGAATGGTAATGATAGAAGTTTACCCCTTTTAACAGCCTATCATAGTTTATCATATTAACCCCAGAGGTCAGGCGAAGACATATTGCTAGTCATAATATAAAAAATTTTGAGAGCAGAGTTACCACATGCACTCGCCCTACTCCTTCCAGAAAATGTTATATTTTAGTTGTATTTCCCTGTTATCTGATAGCCAATTAACACCCCCACCCCTTTTCTGACTGCCCCCTTCTCTGCTAGCTCCGCACCCCTTGACCCGGTGTCTACTGTATCCATCTTGTTTGATAAGTCAGCCTCATTAACTCAGTTTCTTGTCTTAATAATAAAGTTCACAAGTCAATAACTGTTTGAGCTTGTTTGCTAGATATCTGTCACAATTGAAGGAACTTCATTTAATTATACACAAATAGTTTCCTGAAAAAAGTCTTTAAAAGTTACATTAGAAATAATGAGTATAATGCATGTTAATGATTATTTGTATAAGTTGGTGTGAGGGTTAACAACATTATTTGAAAGCAAAATAAATTAAAGAAAGTGCTTGGATAGATAGATAGATAGATAGATAGATAGATAGATAGATAGATAGATAGATAGATAGATAGATAGATAGATAGACAGACAGACATATAGACAGTGTGATGACCTCAGCCTAGGTCAGTGACCCAGTGTACTGGTTGCCCTCTGGCCTACGTGACTGTGGCCAGGCAATTTCACAACCCCATCCAGGGTATATATAAGGATGTAGGTCACTATGAGTCATTGCTTGTAAGGTAGTGGTCTAGGATGGACATGAGGCAGGGCAAGGCCTATTAAACTATAGAAACAACATATTCCTTGTCATGAGTCAAGTCTGTTACATTGAAGGAACTCAAGAACCTTGTTGGGGTTCTTACAAATTGGCGCCCGATGTGGGACTTCAAGGACGCAGACTTCACTCTGGAGACATGGATGGATTAAACTCACTGGATTTCTGTTTGAAATTATTTTGAGGATTTTGATGGACTCATCTTGGTCTCAGATAAGTGAGGTTTTGAATCTGTGATTTGTTTTGGCTTTAGCCTAGGCATTGCGTCTCTCGCAATCCCCAGTTCTGCTGTCAAAAAGCAGACTGGCTGTGCTATTTGATTCAATTGTAAAATGCCTGTACAGTTGATTGGAGTCTCAGCATTGAGACCTTGGCTTGGGAGGCCATGTGTGTTGATTATGAGAGACTTCACTGACATAACAGTGAAGGAGGAAGTGAGTGCAGCCCTCATGGCCTTGGAAGACGTGGCATGAGAGGCTGTTTGAAGAGTGGCATTAATAGAGGTCAAACTGGGCTCAGTTTCCCTCTGTTGCAACTTGAACGAGACTGGACTGAAACAGTTGACCTACTAAGGTCACGAAAATGGTGGGAAGTCTCGAGGATGACAAAGGGATGCCAGAGAGTGGTTCCCTTCTCTTCCTTCCCTGGGAAAAAATGTTGTGTTTTCTTGTGAGAGTTAAGCATTAGAAACGGCTGTATAGAGAGTGAACTGTCTAGTTAATCTCTGGTGCCGATGAACCAAGACTGCACTGTAACTGTTGACCTTTCAAGGTCATGGAAAGTGGCGGGAAAGTCTCGAGGCTGATAGAAGGGAAGACCAGAAAATGGTTTCCTGGCTGGTTGGATTTGGTCTGCATGAGCTATAACTGAATAAAGTTTGGCAGTTGTGAACCATGAAATTGTGCTGAGATGGACATTTGAATTGTTGGTGAGACAGAAGCTGAGTCTGAACCCCGGAATATTGGGGTGGGAATTGATTGGCCTATGTCTTTGTGTGTGGTTGTTGTTTGTAAAACTGTGTTAGAGTTTTGCATTGACAAGGTGGTGTAACGAGACTGAGCCTGTACCAGTGACCTTACAAGGTCATGGGGAAAAAGGCTGGAAAGTCTCGGAGCTAAATGTAGTTGGAGTTCCACTTTCAAGTGGATTTCCATGCCCTCAGCAGTGCTTCCAACCCACGTGGGTGTGGGTGGCACTGGGGTGCCCAGGTTGATGCCTGCAGACCACGTGGTACGTGGCCGGAAAATGGCATCACCTCTGCTGCTACTTGATGTTATGTTTGGCACGACCTTTCCGGATAGACCCCACTGGCTAGTGGAGTATGTGGAGTGGATTAGGCCTGCTATGGAGCAGTCCTTTGAGATCGGCGATTGGGTTCTCTTGGTGACAGGCTGGTGGTGACAATCATGGAAACCCTGTCCCAGCAGGGCTCTCCCGGATGGAAAAGAAGTCAATGGAGGCCACATTGGATCCTGGAATGACTCCTTTGCGGATGGAACAGGAGTCAATGGAGGCCACAGTGGATCCTGGAATGACTCCTTTGCAGATGGAGAAGAAGTCAGTGGAGGCCACAGTGGATCCTGGAATGACTCCTTTGCGGATGGAACAGGAGTCAATGGAGGCCACAGTGGATCCTGGAATGACTCCTTTGCAGATGGAGAAGAAGTCAATGGAGGCCATAGTGGATCCTGGAATGATTTCCTGGCAGCCAGGCAGGCAGAGACGGCCGCCTGAGCGGTTTGGCCACAATATAGGTTTCGAATAATGATGATTCCTAGGCATCTTCCTGGACAAGGGAGGATGGCAGAGTGTCTTGAAGGTCAAAAGTGCGCACATTTATTTTCCTTTCTTTAATTTTTTTAATTAATTTTTCTGTTTTTTGGGTGGGTTTTGCATTTTTTTTTTGTTAATTAAATGGCCTTTGGGACACTGGTTACAAGCGTTGCAACAAGGAAAAGCACAGACACTACATGAACCGGTTATATAACTGTGGGGACTCAGTGGTGGTCGTTTGTCCTGGCTCAGTTATGGTTTACTTGTGCTGCCTTACTGGTTAGTTAAGGTCCTATGGACTTGCATAGGGAATCATGTAGGCACAATCAATGGAGTGATTGTGGGCGCAGTGGTTTTTCTTTGGGATTAATCCACTTCGCGGCAGCAGGGTTTGACTGTATTGTTGTTTTTTTTCCGAAAATGTCACACTTTACACTTGCCCTGGCAAACCATATGTTTTCTGTTGAAAGTGACACGTTTGTCACAAAGCAGGCAATGTTTGGGTTGGCAATTTTGTATTTGGTATCATGGTCAGCGTTTTCTGGAACACCCCCCCCCCCCCCCCTGGGGGAAGGGGAGATAAGGTCACGAAGTCACGTGGACCTGAGCATGGTAGGGTGGTAGGACGCCTCCTTGCTGCACTCCTTCCTGGGACCTTGAGTGAGCAGGACGTGTTTAGCGATATTGCGGATGGAAAAAGCCTCGTGCTGGAGGGAGAAAATCATGGCAATGGACACTGGACCTGGGGAGGTCACACACGAGAAGACCATGGCTTGTGTGGTCTCACGCTTGGATGAAGACACTCCTTAGTTTGGTGAAACGATGAATGGTTGCATTGGGTGCCACATGGAATTAGGTATTGTTTCGGGGAGCGGTATGGATCAATCATACCCAGTAATGAAACATACCTTAATTGTGGCCTATGATCAACAAAGCCAGAAATCAAGGACTGGTGCAGCTTGGCATCAGCAAGCTCTGGAATGGTCTTTGGATGGACAATACAGCCATTGTTCCTAAAATGGCAGGTCGGTTATTGAATGATCGAGTGGTATAGAATGAGCAACTTAAGTATCTGATTCTCTGAGGCAAGAGATATAAACTTGGTTTATCACTCGTAGTTTTAGTTTTGTGGTTGAATGAGCTGAATAAGCTCCAAAAGTATTCTAGGTTTTGTCGGCTGGTTTAGGTGTTGTGAGAGCTGAGCTTCCTCTAGTTGGCCAAAAGTGTTTTCTCATTTATCTGGTTGGATTTTTGGTCCCCTTGCAAGGTGGAAGATGGGAGTGGCTAGAAACGGCACACAGCTGTCACGAACCACGTTGTCGCTGTGCATTGTGTGAGATGAACGAGGCCAGAGAAAGTGGTCGCCATGACAACTGCAGCAGTAGTAGCAGTCTTCAAGTTGTCACATTGACCACTGTAGAGCACTCGAATTAACAGGAGTATATTGTAAATGTCTCATGTTCTGAGACAGGGATACCACGGGTTAACGTGGTATGGATGGTTACCAAAAGTTGTGGTTGTTGATGGAGATTTCAATGCAGACGCCACTGAGCACATGGTTTTTGTTAAGAACCTTACAAATGAAAGTCCTTTCGTTTGCAATTATCATGCTACTGTTTGGTCGTGGCCTGATCATGGAGGCTAACTGTCGCAGCACGGATGTTGAGCATTAGTTAATAGCAACTGGTTGTGTTGACTGGGACTTGTAACTTACAGTGCACATACACGTGCACGTGCTTGCATTGGTCTCGGCCCTGAACAGGCTAGTTCAGGAGGGAGAGACAGATGTGCTGCTTCCCAGCATCAGAAGCAGTGGATTTCCATTGTGGTTACGTGGTTGACCTCTGACCCAAAGTCACCAGTCAGGAGGGCTGTCTCTGGACACAGGGAGGTGATCGTTGGGGACCTCTTGGAAACAGAAGAAGATGGCTCAGACGAAACCCTGAGGGACCCCTCTGTAGACATGGAGCAGGAACAGGAAATAGGACGCAAACTTGCTGGCCCCTTGGAATGTAGAACTTTTGTGACAAGGGCAGAACCTTTGAGACGAGTATGTCATGACGAGGATATGCTGATTGTGATGATTGGACCTTTCTTGTGGACTATCAGTGATTTTGTGAACTTACATGGACTTATTCCCAGAGACTGGGGTGTGATTTGTGTGATTTCCTGGAGCTTTTATGTACTTTTATGTTTGTATTTTCATATGGAATGTACTGTATTTCATGCCATGTCTACCTTGATCCTTGCCTCAATTGTCCTACTTTATAAAAGAGGGGGTAATGTGATGACCTCAGCCTAGGTCAGTGACCCAGTGTACTGGTTGCCCTCTGGCCTACGTGACTGTGGCCAGGCAATTACGCAACCCCATCCAGGGTATATATAAGGATGTAGGTCACTATGAGTCAGTGCTTGTAAGGTAGTGGTCTAGGATGGACATGAGGCAGGGCAAGGCCTATTAAACTATAGAAACTACATATTCCTTGTCATGAGTCAAGTCTGTTACATTGAAGGAACTCAAGAACCTTGTTGGGGTTCTTACAACAGATAGACTGATTGATTGATTGATTGATCATCGTTAATCTCACTGTATTAGCTTATATTCGAAAACTGGAATATATTCATTGTATTGCCGTCTTTTCGGAAATTTTTGCTGATATTTTCCCAAAAGTTCTCTCTCCCTATCATGATGTTTCTCCAAATTTTCAAATTTTAACCACAAGGCCTAGTGCAAAAATAATGAAGCCTTTGATGTCATATTTAGTTCACAATAAATACAACTGTACTACAAATTCTACAGTTGTTACTTATATTTATCTCATATTTGACAGAAGTTGTGAGCATATTTGACAGGCCATTTTCATCTTATAACAAAATAAACCGCATAAAAACGGCATTTTGTACCGTTTTAAGTGTGACATTTTGAAGTTGGTTCAATAATTTGTGCTAATAATTTAATATTACAAACTAACATTTCTAATGTATATTAAGTCTAGTTTCTCAAATAAGGAGAATTTGCAACATACTGAAAATTTCCTGAAAGATAGCAATAATAGTTGTGAAAATACCTCTAGCTCAAATTTTAATTTAGTCTTTTCTCTGTGTCAGTAGTAATCATCAATCTGTGTACAGCTTATATTGTCCTGAGCGTTATGCTCCAATCATTTTACATATTGATTGATCTGTCAGAAAAACCATTAGAACAGAATCATGGTTTTATATGTTCTTCATATCATTCCAGACTATTTTCAAAGTTCCTTAAGTTTCCAGTGTAGTGAGAGCCCAACAAAAATGGAAAATGGGAGTTCGAGCGTTATGCCTTAATGTTAATGTTCTGAAATTATCTGTCCCAGCCAATAAACTAAACTGTCATAAGACATTTGCCGATTCTAGAAGTGGGATATTAAAATATTGTTGAATTTTGTTATGTTTTATAAAATACAACAGATTCATGAGCATTAACCTATAGCAGCCAAAGATATAATCATATAATGAAACTTACAATAGTATTACAATAGTATTCGCTGTCATTGAGAAGGTTGTAACACTTTGCTTATGCCACACATATAAGGCATCATTATTTTTGCACTAGGTCACTAGTTCAAGATTGCCCAAATTGCCACCATCTATTACAATGTAGCTACAATCTTACGCTGTTATTTCTCCATTCTTATTATGTATGTAACCTTACTTTTAGATTACCTTATTATTAAGACCACCTCTCTAGTTGGATCACATCAACAATAATACAACTTAATTGTCTTTATTTAAGACCCCATCACTATAAACAACTCGTTATCAAGACCACTTCATTATTGAGGCAACTCACTATTACTAGACCACCTCACTATTAAGATCACTGTTTTATTGATATCAATCTATCTATCTCTCTATCTATCTATTCAATCAATCAATCAATCAGTCATTCAATCAATCAAGCAATCATTCAATCAATCAATCAATCAGTCAGTAAGTCTTTCAATCAATCAGTCAGTCCATTCAATCAGTCAGTCATTCATTCAGTCATTCATTCAGTCTGTCAGTCAGTCAGTCGGTCAGCCAATCTACCTGTCTGTCTGTCTGTCTGTCAGGCTGTCTGTCTGTCTTAGTCGTCTCCATGCAAAATGGTTCTCGCTGAACACAATCAGACCCGAATCATCAAGACAAAAAATGTCTATGCTTAAGCTCTGATTTTATCTTTATACTGTGTCAAGTGCATTTTAATGTTGATATGCAGTAAATGTACTATAATACGTAATAATAACAAATAAATAAATAAATTGGATTATATTATATAGCCCAATACACTGGATGAGGTTGCTTGCTCCACGGAGACAGCAGTACTCTTGTCTCCATGCCTCAAAACAGTTGAGAGACTATAGAATCTTTGCTCCATGGCGAAATATACTGGGCTTAATTCATTGTGAAAAATCACCATGGCTTAACCCCAAAAATTATCATAATGGCCATAATAATCTGATTTCATTCGTGTGTGAATTTAAACGAAATAAAAAAATTTGCCAGGTACGTATCCTAATCAATTCATTATCCATGCCACACTGGTATTTGTATGCCAAATGGTCTTTGATATAATAACTACAAAATTTTACATTAAGATTTAGACCAAATAATAAAAAGGTTACACAAAAAAGGGCCCGTATATCTGTATGACTATGATACTGAACCCAAATACGGACATGTATGCAACATAAATGTTATAATATGCCAAATGTATCACCTTCTGAACATTTTATAATAGGAAGAGATGAAATATTTTGTTTTATAGATGCTGTTTAACACTATGCTGGCACCCCACCCCCCCCCCCCCTCTAAAAATTTTCTGGATCCGCCGCTGCCTGGGGTAGACCATGAGTAAGCCTAGACGCGTATTTATGGCATTGATTGTTACATATTGATATTGTAGACTCCTGAATCCTGATGTGCATAGATATAAGTCAGTTCCTGTCATATATCATTTTCAGTGAAGTTTCTATGAATTGCAGGCATCATATGCAGTAAATAAACAGAAAATATGTAATGATAAAGAAATATGTATTTCATTGATTGATTTATAATTCAACATGGTTACAAATATCTTTGAGGTTGTTTTGATCGCTTTGATAAAATGGGGGGGGGGGGAGGGGGTTTCAAATTATGTGGTCAGTCACATTCCTTAAAGTTTTTGGGGCACAAATTCCTGTGGGCCAATATTCACAATCTGTCTTGGGCAGTCTCTGGGCGTCGTGGGCGCCGGGCGCCGATTACAGAAAGCCTCAGACAACAAGAATAAACTTGCTGGTTATTCAGGAAATTGATGATTGCATAAGTGGCTAGCTAAAGAATGACAATATAACTGACTGATTGACTGACTGACTGACCCTTGCGTAAGAATTTTTTTTTCCATAATACATGCAAAATTGTTAAATGTTAATTAAACATCTAAACCTGAGGAAGGGGTATACATGGCTTGGGTGCTACACACATGTATAATATATATAATATTGGCACTGCATATGCAACTGGAGGCCTCGATAGGGGACTTTCTGCTTCGAAGCCAAACTTCTCAGTAAAGGGGCCAGCCATCTGTGTTGGGGCATTGTGGTCCTTTCACCTGAGGTTGCCAATTTATTAAGAAGCATCCATGTCTTTTTAAAGGTAATCGCATTTGTTGACATCTAGAATTTTTTTTTCAAATGACCAATAGATATCACCTCCCTGATGTATCATTGAAAAGTAAAATCTCGCTTTAAATATCATCTATAGCAAAACATATTCACTGGTAGTATTGGCAATATGTTCTTAATAAAGAGGTTAAATACTAGCCCCAAGTTCCCAGTCAGTGTGCATGGTCATCCAGGGCTGGTTAAATACAATGGCAAGAATATGACTGTCTAAAAATGCTAATTATAATGGCGAGGTTGTTTAATCATGAAGTCATAAACACTTATGACCCCATGGTTTAATTGGAAAGGTGGTCGGTGGTCTTAAACGTGAAGTGGTCAATAATTGGATTAATTGGTATTGATGGTAAGGTGACCTGTCTTAAAGGTGGTCTTAATAGTGAGGTGGTTTGTAACTAAGGTGGTCTTAATGTTGAGGTGGTCTTAATAAAGTATTCATTCGCATAGTTTAGTAATGCAAGCAACAGTGTTCAAGTTCATATGTACAAAGATAATTGCAAATTATAAAGGAAATTGGATCGGTTTTACCACTGTTTACAGTCCATAAAGTCCAGAATAGCACCTGCTCTTTGTGCCAATAACTCATTTGTTTGGAAGCAAAGTTTGACATGTCCTTAATGGCAAGGTGGTCTTAACAGTCAGGAGGTCTGTAAGAGGTGGTCTTAATAGGGGGATGGTCCATAAGCAAGGTGATGCTAATAGTGAGGTGGTCTGTGAGTGAGGTGTGGTGGTCTTAATAATGAAGCAGTCCAACAGTAAGATTATCTGGATGTGAGGTGCTGTTGCTAGTGATGCCTTACCAGCAAGGTCATCTATAACCGGAATGGTCTTAATAGCAGTAGAGGTGATGTAATATAAGTCTTGCTAATAAGGTGGTCTTAATTGTGAGGTTGTCATTAATTGTGTGTGGGTCTCCATTGACACAATTTATTATATTATACAAAACTGGGCATGGTGCCAAAAGTTGGTTTTATGCATTTGCAGCTGTCAGCCTGAGACAGGTTGAAACTGATTTTAGGTTTATCTGTATTGTCAACACGATTACATAACCTCATCAATCACTGAATTAAGTTTGACTGCAGTCTGTGAAGACTGACGAAAAAGGCTTTAATGTCAATACGCCATTTTAGGTGTGTTACCAAACTATAAGATAGATAGATAGATATATGATGGTATATCTACAATTCTAAAGGTCTTACTGCATAATATCCTTGGATGTTCATCCAAGATAAGATCCATAGGCCAGGGTTGAAATTATTGTTCCATCACAGATAGATAGATAGATAGATAGACAGAAATATAGATAGATCGATTGGTTGATTGATTGATTGATTGGCTGTGTGCAATGAAAAAATAAATTTATATTAAAAGGTGAATGTTAAATTTAATAATTATCAATTTGAACAAACATTATAGATTTCTGCTTAAATACATTCAGGGTTGTATATACAAATAATGTATGTGTCCTCTCTTCTCCAGCTTCTATGGAGAGTTTTTTCCCCCATTCTTAATTGATACCAATACAATGTACATGATAAGATGTGGCTATCAGCTGCTACTGTTGGGGGTGACGAGAGGGAGGCGGTGAATCCCAGAGAGGTGAAGGGAGGGGGTTGAACACCCAGCATCAGCTGGTGTCAATCATCAGTGATAAAGATCTAAATCACCCCTTTTCAAGTGGATACTGCTGCCATCTAACATATTATAATGAACTGCAAAGCTACCACAATTTATTAACAGTAGATCATTACCAATTAACTGGTAGCGGTAGAGCGCTACTATTTCGTGATAATTCACTCGACTGATTAAATAAGAATTCTAACCACGTGATACATGAAAACTACTGCAACCATAATGTTTGTCACGGTTTAGGCATTTCGACAACTAAATTGTATAGTGCCTGCATGTATATGAGCATTTCAATCTCTGATTTGACCTACCTGAAGGTATGTTGTCTAAATGTGGTAATCATGTCTCTGCAAGAGTACCATGTTCATGCTGGCTACTTGCTTCACAGTGAAATGTTGAAAACAATATTATGCTACCAGTGACTTCCTAAAAATATGCGACAAGGATGTCATTATGTTATTCACCCAATTAAATCGAAACATTTTTCTGTCATCTTCCTGGTTATATCTATGATATAGAGCAGCTAATTGCTAGTAGAATAGCATAGGGATAACTATAGATTTAATAGGATGTAGGGAATTGTGTTATTCGTGTTGAACATGACAAATGAAACAGAAATTATTTAAGCAAAGGTCAATAATATGCTTTGTATATTGATGGAAAGGGGTTTGTTGATAGTTATTTTGGGAGAATGAGCAAAGCAAAAAGTACAATACTGCAACTATGGGTCTCAATGTATAACTCAGAATTAATTTATTTACAAGGGAAAAATATATATATGTATATATATATATACAATAAATACAAGTACAGAGAAAAACATACTGTCAAAAAAAAAATCAGAGAGGTTTATTGTTAATCTTTTGATATTGTGTTTTAATTTGCTGAGATATATTACAATAGTGAGAAGTCCTTGGTATATGCAGTCCTAATTGTGGGGTAGTCCTAATAGTGAGGTTACCTAATATATAGGATTTTAAGGTAGAATATATATCATTATAGCTATATTTCCGTATTCACTAAATAGTCATTTTAGCCACGCTCTCTCCATAGATATTTTCTGTATTCCTGGTTTGACGTCATCAACAGTCCAAGCACGTGATAACTTATATTATCAATGTTGATAGCATGGGACTATAATCAGGACAGTCACGTGCATGTAGGAAGTCCTAGATTTTCTAACACCACTGCATGTGCAGGAAATACTGCTGATGAAAAAAAAAAGAAGATTAATTTAATACTACTGCAATTGATATACTGGCACTGGTGAAACAGGATGTGATTAAAATATATGATGTTTTTAATGCACATTTGCTCTTGTGGCACATTCTGATCTACTTTGTGTTCTATGTGTACAAGCAAACATAACCGTTTAGCAATGAGTGGGCAAGGGAATTAATTAAGGAGTGAAGACATGAAGTTCATTTCACATAAGCTTTTGTTAAAGCTCTGAATTCTTTGAGTTAAGTCATAGTTTTAAACTGTTTTCTATACTTTAAACATATTTTCTATTAAGTTGTAATCTGATCATTTTAAATACATGACACTATGTAATGAACCTATGGAATATGTTGAAAATTTGAACTTTGTTGGCATTATAATAAACAAAAATCTAAACCGGAAATGTCATGTCGGTGTCATTAGTAAAAAAAAAAAACTATAGGCATTTTAAGTATCCTAAAACACACTTTAACATAACATATTCCTGAAATAATATATAATAGTTTTGTAAATATATGCATAAATTATGTTTTGCTGGGGCTACAATAGTAATCACAGCCGTTTGCATTGTAGTGAATAGTAAGTACAATGATCATTCTGAACTACTGTTTGAGAAACAAAGAATATTCACGATTGACGATATTAAAAACTGTGATGGCCAACTGCCCTTCAATCATCTCGCCTAGAAATCTTCTGTATGTGCTAACTTGTATAAAGGGAGGCACCCATGCTAGTGTCTGTTCTAAGATTTTATGAGCATCTTTCTGACCTATTAATTGCTTGCATTAATTTGGTAACACTTGTACATTATTATATTTGGTCAAATAAAAGTTGTCCGTATTTATTGCATCTCATTATATACATGTAAATTCTTGCATGCAACATTGTGCAGGTTGCTTTTATTTTAGCACAAAAAATTAACTAATATGTTAGCAACGATTCATCTCATGCCAATGAAATATGTCATAAACAAACCTTTGACTCGAAACTAATTTTTAATTTAGGTCACGTAGTAACTGGATATGCTTATTTTGAGTATATTTTGTAGCAATACCAGTATGATAATACTCATTAATATTACTCATTTCATATAAATGCCAATTTTGCTAATCGACCAAATCAACAGCTACTGTTTGAACAGTGTGGGATGCAGTTACCACGTCTTCTCAATATAAGGTACAGTTACCACATCTTCGATTTTCAGTTACTACGTCTTTCCGACATTTTTCTTCAGATAATTACTAATCATTTAGAGGAGCATTGCCTGTCTTAGGCATCATTGAGTTATCTTTAATGTTCTGGCAATAATTCATGCATCATTTGAACCTACAATTAAACGTAGAAATATATTTATTTCTTCTGTAAACAGGTGAAGTGAGAGCGTTGTCAGCCATTAGGAGACAAAGTAACTGCAGTTACTACATCAGTTCCTTGGATATCAGAGTTTCATGACCAGCATTAAGCAAAGCATCATTAGGGTCATTGCAAGCAGCTGTCATCAATTTGCCCTTTTCATTGTTATAACCAATACTGCTTTGTGGCTCTTCGTGATCTGATCCCGAATTTTCAAGCATTGGAAGAATTTCCAAATAATCATGTTTTTCCTCTTGTTGTTGCATAGTAACACTTGGTTCACTTCGCTCTTCCAGCCTGTAACAAAGATGAAGAAGTCAGCAAATATAAACTATCACGGATTTGTCGAATAAATTTGAAATATCACTTATATATCTTAATCATGATGTAAAACATGAAGCACTTTATTAGGTCATTTATATGTTTTTGTTATGTTGTTTAATGAACTTATTAGTAGAAAAGAAAAAATTAGCATCAAATTCATTTGCCAAATATATAAGTTTACAATGAAATTAGTGAAATGATGATGGAATTTCTTAATCTCTTATCTATTTATTGTACATGGTTTTTTATGGAAGTGTATTAACCTTTCACTAGCAGGAGGGCCCTATGGAAGATAAGTTTTATACTTAATAGGTTTTACCCTAAATAAAGCTTATCTATCTATCTATCTATCTATCTTCATGAACAAGGTTGAATCTTTACAGCATGTGTTTACAGAGAAAGCTAAATCTTTCACTACTGTGCAAGAAACTTAGATGAAGGTATGAATACGTTGCAAACTTTACATATTTTTTTACAAGAAAGGCTAAATAATACTAGGCAAGAAATTGCCCAAGTGTATTCCACACAGCACAATAATACAGTCAAAAGTAGCCTCACAATGGAAGTAGATAGCTATTTTTTTCCTCCTCCAAGTTGGTGGGTGCTGGCTGATTGGTGTGTTCGGATATTTCATCATGCATAGCTAATGCTGTATATGCCTGGTGGACAGGGCCATGCTCAGCTTCCTGTCTCATTCTGTAAAAAAAACAATAATCTAACTATGGAGCTAGGAGGGATACTCTGAATGTTAGTAAGAAGGAAGGAAAAAGCATCAATTTGTTCCTGCCATATCTTCCTGTCTCGTTCTATCAAATAACAAATGATGGAGGTCAGTGACTGGCATTTTTAAATCAACGTCACAAGTAATATATGAGTATAGCTTTAATTCATTGCCTATCAACAGGATGCGAGTCATGCAAATTCACAAATAAAAAAAAAAGCAGACATTTTTAAAATATGTAAGTTATTTAAGGTAAATTGAAATACTTTGTGCAAGCTTTAGCAGCAACTGTTAATTATGTGCTACAACTGTGAAATATAAATAAAAGAATCTGGAGGTACCATAAGGTTTTTTTGTTTGGGATCAGTTCATTCTATTCCAGCTGTTTGGTTCACACCATGGAAATCCTCCAACAACAGCAGGTTGCAGTCTATGTGTCTAGAATGTTTTCAGTGTCTTATAAGTGTGAGTTTCATTTAAGACCCCAATCGATAAATACAGGAAAGGTTTACAATTTTTACATATTAGTCACTGGGACAAATATAAACACTCTTTTCACACGGCAGCCATGGTTGCATTTTTTTGTCATTGACCTCTCTTTGCCCTCAGCCTAAGTATTGTGATGTCATCAGTAGGCAATGGTCATAGTGAGGTCATAGAGTGCATGAACAATGGAGAATTAATGATATCATAATATATGACGTAATCCAAATGAGGTCAACATGGCTGTTGTGTGAAATGGAGTGGTTGACGTGTCAATACGAAATAACTATTTTCCATATTTTTTGTTGTATCTCTATTTTCACTGTTTTAAATATAAAGTCACGTTTAAAGATGACCAAATTACACAATAGTTGCATCAATTTATAATACAATACTAGTCACCTGTTTGTATATACATCGGAGTCTCCTGGATTATAAGGAATGTACGCATATTTTGTGATCATCAATTTATTCTTGATCATTGGCATTTTCTGTTTCATTTATTCTGGTATGTTTCCTGAAATATCATAGGAGAATTGTATTTAAAGCGCAATCTGGAGTTTAAGTGATAAAGGTTGATGACTCGTTTGTGATGGGTTGAGAGTTTGTGCTCTCATGAAGAAAAGGTCATAACAATGTCTATTTGGCGTGTAGCAATTATAACATTTTATTGCCATGAGCTTGTGAGGTGGGTAAAGTAAGATGGTTGAGAAGAGAAGGTAAAGGTAAACGCAGGTGTTCACTCAATCATGGCACCTATTGCAGCCTCTCACTTCAGCTGAATTACCACTGTGATGACCTGCATCCTGCTGTGTTTGAATTCTAGTAGCCGTTGACCTAGAATGTGGGGTATTTCCACTGCCATGGCGTGGGTATCACGTGATAGGGGCTGCTGGTGTTAAGCAGGGTGTTGTGCTCTGAGTAAGGTCTAGCCTATTGGGCAAATAGGACGTATGTGACATTGGGACAGGAGGAATAAATATGTGAAACTTAAACTCTTGCTCTTGGTCTGAGTCAATCAGAGGGACCTTACAATTGGCGCCCGATGTGGGACTTGACTCAGTCCAAGGAGAGCTTCTGTGCTGCAAGGATTAACCTCGCATTGAGGAGGGATTATCTTTGACATAAGGATTATCTTTGACACTGACTTTGGCACATAGGAATTCCTCCTGCATTACTCACTGCAGTGGAGGCCGATAAGTGGTTTCACTTTCTTTGGTGTTAGTTGTTGCCCAGTCACATTGTTGATCTTTTTGACAATTTCTTGTTTGTCTGGTTTGAAAAGATGCCAGGTACTTCGAGTTTAAGACCCAGGCCTAATAGGGTGTTGCATCAGCCAGTTGACAGCCTCATGGCTGGCCAGCTGACTGACACCCCATGTGGTTCCCAGTCAGGCAGGATGGTGGCTGGGGAGGCCACTCCCAGAATATCTGATATAGGGGCTGGAGCTGGAGCTGTAATGGCTGGCAATGCTGCCCCAAGTGCTCGTGCCCACCCCAGAAGGCGTAGGAGACGTCGAGAGGCCCTTCCTCCTTTGTATGATGGTCAGGGAGTTGCTTTTACTGATTATATGTTGGTGTTTGGGAGGGTGGCTGACTTTAATGGGTGGACTGATGAGGAACGTTGCTTTCATATGTGGACCAGCATAGATGGTCCAGCCCGTTTGAAAATGGTGTCCTTGCCCTACGAAAAATCGTGGAGCCAGATGGTAGACCAATTAAGGTCTCTGTTCTGTTCCACTAGGGCCCTTGATGCTTATAGAAATAAGTGGTTGAATGCTAGGAGGGGCCCAGATATGGATTTGGAGTCATATGGCCTGTTCCTGTTAGACCTGTCTCGTAAGGCCAATCCTGTGTCCACTGGGGAGGAACAAGAGAGGTTTGCAAAAGAGAGGTTCATGGATACCTCTGGGTCCACAGATCTGAGGTTTTGGTTGGGGGTCCTTAAACCAGCCACACTTCAGGATGCCATTGACCTGGCCACTCAGTATGAATCTGCTTACCAAGCTGCCAAGCCCCATAAGCCCGACATTGGGCCCCCATGGGCTGTGGCCATGGTGCAAGCAGATGAGCCCAAGCCATTCCCCCTTCCCCAGGTGACTGGACCCCCGTCTGAGGCCCCAGTCACCGAAGCCCAGGTGAGAGAAATTTTCTATTCCCTTATGCAGGATGTCTTGGCAGGCCGAGGTGGGGATGGAGTACAGCAATGATCATTGCTGTGACCACACCTTTTTCCCACTTCTGATGAGTCCCTTGACACTGGGACCTCAGAGGGCAATAGGGATGAGAAGGATGACATATTTTTGGGGTCCTTATAGGGTGGTGCGTAGGATAGGGGAGGTCAATTACGAAATTGAGTCCCCAGCCTCTGGAAAGTGACCCTTACACTGACCCTTCACTGTATAGTGGTGGTGACCAGGCAGCCCCCTCGCCTGGCTGTGAAGAATCCGCTCCTGACGCTGAGGTGCGGAATGCCACAGGCCATGCCTCCTGATGCTGGGGAGCCAAATGTGGTCCCCACAGGCCACGTGGAGCTGGAAGGGGTTGAGGAGTCCCCAGGCCACGTGGTGTGAGAGGATGGAGCCCCTGCTAGCAATGGAAAGCTAGAGGGGACATGATCCAAAGTTCAAGCACTTATCATTGGATCCTGAGGCTGTTTCTTTTGTCCCAACCAGGCATAGGCAGCCTCCAGAGCGATATGGTCGCAATGTGGGGTGCGATTATAACCCCAATTCGTCTATTTTTTAATTAAAATAAGATGGTACTTTGAGTAAAAAGTAGGACTGCAGTATTTTTAGGAAACAGGGCGCCCTCTCTTTGCTGTCATATTAATTTATTGCAGTAAAGTTGTTTCCTTTAAAGGCTGTGTAATTCGCGAAGTGATAGAAAGGAGTGAACTGGTCTCTTATATTTGTATGTGAATATATATAGAAGTGGCCAAGCATGTACTTATTGTGGGGAAATACTAAAAATGATGCTATTGTGACCATAGGTCATTTTGTAGGTTTAGGTTCACTCGCCCGAGAATAATAGTATGTCCAACTATTGGGGAAATGCAAAAGTAATTGCTAAAACATGCGGTTGGTGTGTAACTTTGATTCATAGAGGAATGAAGTTATCAGAAAAAATGTGAAGTTATTAAGTGCTGGCATCCTTGATTGGGACCTCAAGGCCGCCAGGAAGTGCTGAAGCAGAGTGCCAGGTGGATGCCCTTTTCTCCAGGAGGTCCAGAGGCTGCCCACGGAGGAGACATGCAAGGAGAGAGGCCCCTGAACTAGGTTCTCCAGCTGGCTGAACCTGGGGCCTCCCCAGTCTCCTGCCCCGGAAAACATGATGACAACCCAGATTGCCCCCATCTGCAACATTGGTCAAGGACGGATGTGACAAATAGACACTTGGGTGTTCTTTTCACTTACCATGGAACTATCAATTGGAATACGCCCCTGGAGGGGCTTATACACCATTTAGTGAACGTTGGACTCCAGAAAAAAGAGCCCAAAATCATTGATTTTAACATTTAAAAGTGTAGCTGTGAGTTTGACAGGTGACAGCTGGCCCAGGTCATGGGGTCAATGTGACAGAAACTTTTAAAAAGGAACTTAACTTTGTTCAGTGTGAACACCGTGCTTGCCTTGTGCAAAAGAACTGCAAAGTGACTCTGTTACAGTTGTTTGTTGTGAAAATGAATGAATAATGTCTGTCCGTCAGTTTAATGTTGTCTGTATGAATGTTTGTTTTATTGGGGTTATGACATTTGGTTGTCAATGTTCATGGATTGTTTTTGTCATTGTAATTTGAATGTTTGTTTATTATATGTGTTCCTGATCGCCAGTCACACGTCCTCCATACTGTTAGATTCGATAGATTTTTAAGGTATGGGAGTTTTATGAATACTTTAAAGTTGAAGTTGTATTAACTCCAGGTATTGGGTGCACTTAAGGTCTCCATCGCTCGTCCGAAGGCATGAGGACATGCCTTCTCATCGGGAGGATGTGATGTGATGACCTGCATCCTGCTGTGTTTGAATGCTAGTAGCCGTTGACCTAGAATGTGGGGTATTTCCACTGCCATGGCGTGGGTATCACGTGATAGGGGCTGCTGGTGTTAGACAGGGTGTTGTGCTCCGAGTAAGGTCTAGCCTATTGGGCAAATAGGACGTATGTGACATTGGGACAAGAGGAATAAATATGTGAAACTTAAACTCTTGCTCTTGGTCTGAGTCAATCAGAGGGACCTTACACCACACTGAACCCACCAGCGAATCTGTTCGATAAATAGATAGATATCCAAAGTGCAGCCCTTTAAGGCAAGTTGCCGCTGACTGATGAGGTGAGAGAGAGGATGGGATATTTTACTTGCCTCAGCCTAGACACCAAGTACAGGGGAAGCATGCATCTTTCTCTACTTCCAAGTGAGTATTCAGCCTATTATATAAACTTCCCTCCAGTGGGCTTAGTACTCTATAATCACCATCTCTGCCCATAGCCAGCTCCTCATTTACACCTGGTTGGAGTAGAGCAAAGACTTTGGGGGTGTTCACACTGTCATGAGTGGGGATGGCGAGTGAGCATGGAGGACGGAAAATGTTTCCTCGTGCTTATCCTTGTTCATTCGTAATTTACTCGCTGAACGTTCGACGAGTATTATTCTTTACCTTTTCACGGGAATCACATGGGGAGTGGTTTGCGAGTGATCTGTGGACGTCCGTCACCATTGACGGCCACTCGAAGCTACTCATGTTCACTTGTGGCTACACAGGGGAGGCTGTCCATTTGTGTATACTTGCCATTCACTCTTGTACAGCTCATGGAACACTCGGGAAATGCTCAGCAGACCTTCATGACCATTCTTCTGTTGACCATCCGTGCTGGCACCGTGCCCATCCATGGCCATCCATACCCATTTGTGCTCATCCGTAGCCCTCTCCTCCCTACGCATTGACCACTCACCGATTGGCCGACAGATGACCGCCGAGCGTTCGAAAGAGGCCCGGCGAAAGCCCATCAAAATAATTTATATGTGATTAACAGTGGCACGAGGTAGCACGAGTGAGCATGTATAGTCTGTCTTTGATGTCTGTGGTCGACTATCTTACTTGTGATAGTGTGAACGTGCCTTTACAGAAGATCTGCTCAGCTCCTCTACTGTAGGTAATAAAGAAGTATGGCATGGAACAACAACATTGGGGCTTATGTCATAGCTATGGTTTGATGCTGTTTTGAGTCATCATGGCATGTTATGGCTGCATGTTCTACTCCCAAAGTAGCCAGAACAGACCTACATTGCATTAGATGCGATGTAGGGTCGGAACTGCTTCCATAGGAATTCTTGGAAGTTGACATTTATGAAACATACCTTATTTCGTCATTTTGCTCACGAGTAGTGCTCCATATTCTATTAGATCGCACTCAAATATTCCTGAAAAATTCACTGGAAATATTGTTTTAAAGAGTATTTTCCTATTCGGGTATGCTTGTTCATGCATTCGCCATAGCCTCTTCCCCAAAGGCATTCTGGGAGTAGTAGGCGCAAACTTTAACGCTCCTAGTGGATAATAAAATTCATTCTAAAAGTCTATGTCCAGTATGTAGTTTGGTCAATTTGACGTTTATAATATTAAAGTGGCGTTTTATGTTCTAATAAGTGAACAGAGCCATATATTTTCATCTTAATCTGTGATAATAATCTATGTTAGCGCTGTGGCCCTCTAGTGAGTGTTGGCGGAAGTAGGCGGCAAAGGCTATCATGGATTTTCAAGGAAACTTAAATTCGAAAATGCTACAGAAATTGAAGTTACAAAGGTAATTACACAAACCACTGTATCGGCTTTGCCATCTCAAACAACCAAATATGCTGCACTTACATTTTCCAGATTACAGCACATGCAACCATGGCGAAGAACTGACTCAAATCAATCACTAAACCCCGTTCCCACCATTACGATCTCCATTAGAGGGGGGGTGATAAACATGAATGTCAGAATTTTAATGGAAAACCATCCTAACTTTGTTAAGGTTCAAAAACCTTTTCCAATGATGTATTACACAAAGATGTACTTTTATGTTTGATCCTTCCCAAGCCTCATTGAAAATTTTATCTTTTAAGAAGAAAGTTAGCGATTTCCGCAACTTTAAAGGCCAGCGATATTTGTGTAATGTCCCTATATCCCATTGATGAGAAGTTATTTAGATTGCTCTTGTAAAGAGCTTTAAATTAAATACCAATTTGGGGGTCTATTGAGTATTGGCATAGTCCATCACCAATTGAATCCATGGAGAATTGACAAGTAACCCACTCATGTTGCAGATGGGACATGAATATTATTTTAAATTGAATATGAATTCAATTTTGCTTGTTGGGTAGCCTAGTGGTTAAGACATTAGTCTATTAGAACACTGCCCAACTCCTCTGAAGGTCCCAGGTTGAAGATGCAAAAAATAGTCATGAAAAATCAAATAATATTGTTTACATTAAAGTATTTCTATGACCTTGTGTTATTTCGCATTTGTGCTAATTACATTTATATCAAATTCATCTTTTACTTTGCCTCATTGAAATCTTTAGTTACTGTAGGCATTTATGAAAATGTTGTATGTGGGTTACCCGGTGTCACACTTGAACCATACGTAGACCACTTGCAGTTCACTCTTGTCTATCTGTCGTTTATACGTGAAAAATCCTTGACACCGCCTCACCATGTATGACCAGTAGTGAGCAAGTGTGGATGGCGAGTAACTACAGACGTACATAGAAGGTACGTAGAACGCTCGCCGACTGACTCCCAAGCAAGTTATGTAAAGAATGTTAACAATTCACTCGTAGAACGTCTGCCAAAGTTTTGAACATGTTTAACATTTTTTGCCCTCTCCACGTATGGTCACGGATAATTGACCGCTACCAGAAGCGTTCTAAGTATGAGCCTGAGTATCTGTAGATCGCTCGGCGAGTGAATCGCGTTTGGCCAAGGATGACCACGAGTAAACAAAATTTTTCATACTTGGTCATACATAGGCCTATGTCTTAGATGTGATAGTGTGAACGCCCCTTAAGGAAGAGTTGTGAGGATCTTTTAACACTGAAACGCCATGAAAATGAAGATACAGAACTATGGAAGAGTTAATTTTATAGCAGTTTTGGTCATAAAGACAACATAAATTTATATGAAATAATATTTATTGTAATAATTTGACATGACATATTACCTTGTCAGTATCTATTCCCTGCAACTAATACCCTGTAGTCTATACAAAATACATGAAGTCAGTTTTTTCCCATGTCTAGACTATTTAAACAAGTTCTGATACAGATCTCTTTTATTTTTTGCTTTTTATATTCACCAGGAGGTGGTGCAAAAATTATGTACAGATCCAAACATGCAGGAATTTTTCAGAACTAAACTCCATGTTTGCAAGATGAATGTGTTGTGTGTATAAAGTTGATTTGTTTAATCGTTTGAAATGACTAATTCGGTTTGGTATGATATTCAAAAGAGTCATTTCACACCATCAGCACTCAGATTTTATCTTATACTATAATTATGATGACTAAAAATGTGTCTGCATAGTTGTAGTATCAGCAGCAGCAGCAGCAGCAGTAGTAGTAGTAGAAGTAGTAGAAGTGGTAGTAGTGGAAGTAGTGGTAGTAGTAGTACTAGTCAGGGGCGGATCCAAAAAAAATGTTCATGGTGGATTTACAAATTAAAATGAATTGCGGGGACCGCTGCATTTTTTAATATTTTTAATTAAAATGTACTATGTCTATGTCTCAAAGGTATTGGGTCTGAAACTTAGTCAGCTTATGTGACCAGCTGCCAGAGGCAGACATAATAATGATATGATAAGGCTTGGAGACACTGGTTTTAAGCCCCTAAACCCGTAACCCGTAAATCCACTACTGGTAGTAGTAGTAGTAGTTGGTTAGGAATTCTGTGTCTAAAAATATAGCTGTACACTTAACTTTATTTCTTTATTCTTAAAAAATGTTAATGGGAAATAGACAAAAATTAAGACATTGATAAAGTGATTTAATTCAATCTTTAATATTTAAATTTTTGCAAGATTATTAAACATGACAATAATTGTAGTGTGATATATATTTAAAAAAAAGCTATATATTGTACATGTAAAATACTTATTTAAAACAGTATTGACTATTCACTATAGGAAGAAAGTTTAAGACTATAACTTGAGTGTTCAGCAAATCTGCTTCTGTGTACATCACTGTTCATAAATAACATAGCAATATGAAATATACATGATTTAACCTCTAGTGAATAATAAAAAAGCAGGCAAAAAATAATAATACAAAAAGAGGCATTGATAAATGGCTAAACATAACAGACAAACTATTAGACTTGTATAAAACATTCAAAATACAGATGATGCAAATCAAATGAGGAAAACCATGTCCCTTCTGCAAAAATTGATTTGTAGCAGTGTCAAAACATTGTGCAATAAATGCTTTGTAACATATCAAATATAGATAGAAAATGACAAAACTAACATGATGCAGAATAATATTTTGAAGCAAAACCTCTCTATGGAGATTGATTAGCATATAAAAATAACATACAATATAAGTGTTTTGCAACATATACATTTCAAAGCCAAATCATATATAAGCATAATATAAAAAAAAATACAAATATAAGAAACAACTAAAAATCTCCTGGGTTACAAACGTTTCAAGAGACAAACTAATTTACCTTTGACACACACTCAAGTCAAACATTGAATACTTGTAAATTACATCATGTGATCAACATGGAAGAACTATATACAACAGAACATAATATATTATATAGACTAATACAGGAAACACTTTGGTCATAAAACAAAAATGGGCACATCGTTATAAACAGATAGATGGACAGATATATATGAGAAGTGCAGCCCTCTAAAGGGGCGTTCACACTGTCATGTATAAGACCTACGTATGCTCACGGACATAAAAAATGGGCTATACATGCTCACTTGTGGCTCCGTAAATCATGTATAAATTCTTTCAATGAGCGTACTTGAGGCAGTCATAGATCGCTCAGAAGACGTCCATCAAATGCTCGGCGGACGTCCGTCAAACACTCGGAAGACGTCAAACGCTCTGAACGTCCGTCAACTGCTCACCGAAACGTCCAACGCCAGGCATCCGTAAGGTACTCTAAGGCACTCGTAGATCAGTCATAGATCGGATGGGTATGGAATTTGACGGGCGGGCGACAGACGTCCAACGGATGTCCGCCGAGCGTTTTTGCGAGCATTCTACGAGTGGACGCGAGTGAATGGCGAGTAATATTTATTGATGGACAGTAGCTACGTATGGCTACGTATGGCCATGGATGGCCATGGCCGTATGTAGAATGTACATTGAACGCTCGCCGACTGAACTAATGTAAACAATTCACTCGTGGAACGTTCGCCAAAATGTTAGACATGTTTAAAAAATGTTCCCTTCTCCACGTATGCTCGTGAGTGGTCAAGCGTGACCAGGAGCGAATTAGCGCAAGTATGCGTAAAACGCTTGGCGTGTGAATCGCTTATGGCCAAGGATGAGCAAGAGTAAAAAAAATAATTTCATAGGTGGTCACTTGTAGGTCGTATCCGTGACAGTGTGAATGCCCCTTAAGGCAGGTTCCAGCCGCTATCGAGGGTAGATTGATTAACAATTAATTTCTAATTATTGTCTGTCTATAATGTGGTCACCTACTTTTGATTATTTGTCTTATTTTGAATATGTTTTCTTACTCATAGCCTCATAAACATTAGGCACATTACTTCTTGGTTGTTCTCTGTTTTCATTCGACAGACCCAAGTACGTGTTCTCAGAAGGATTTCCAGCCATATCTACATATGCCTGGAAATCTGAATTACCTTCATTCATGGAATTTGCCACAGAAGTAGCACCAGCTACATCTTCATATTCATCACAATCGTCTTTCCTGTCATCCTCTTTCTTCTTTGGTTGAGGTTCCGTGTTGATGTGACAGGCATTGGATAATGATTCCTCCATGTAATTGCAAGCACCGCCTCTCTCCACATTTCTTTCTGATTTATAACCTGCTCCAGTAATATCAACCATTGGTAGGACTTCCAAATAATCAGGCATTTCTTCCTCTCCTGGTTCGGTTCTCTCTTTGTCGGTGCTTTTGTGAGAAGTCTTAATTGCAGCAGGTTGTTCTTTTTCCTCTACTGAAATGTGCAGGAATTATAATTTTGTGGATAATTATCAATATACATGTCAGATCTCACAAAGGGGAGAAAAAGTACCACAAGAGGTCACTGACACTGTAGCAGATAAGTATTGTTTGATGACATCATATATATTGTGATGTCAGTAATTAAATAGCGATGTCATCCTATTGTCTTTTCAAGTGCTACAGTCTTAGTGCCTCCTGTAGGCTCTGTTACTTTTTCTCCAAATTACCTATTGAACTACAATGTATAACCATGATATATGAAGTTGACAATGAGTAATTAAAGTTTATATTTGAGTTTAATTACTGTATCCTCTCATGCTTTGATATATTTTATAGAACATATATTTTTGATATGTTTTTAGAGACAAGTGCATATTCTTTACATCACATTGTTAGCATGATTGTGTGGTGTTAGTGACTATCTATTAAACATACTTTGGGGCTAGATAACCATCATGTTCCTCATCCAAGTTTGTTGCTGCATGGTGTCTGGTTCCCTCTAGCATTCGAACATCTACATCAGATACCATATCTGCGTGAGTGGGGACACCTTGATCAGCATCTTGCCTATTTCTGTAACCAGTCAAAATTTATTTGTAAATTTTTAATCCAGCCAATTTTGATGAAGTTATTCAACAATAACAAATCCATTGTATATCTGTGCACCGTTTGATGTTTTTAATTATTTGGATAAATGACTGTCAATTGTAGTGATAGGAAATGATGTTGTATTCATTAGTACCCGCATATACTGATAAACGTTTCCTTTCATCCTATGCTTTTGTTTGTCAATGCCTTCAGTACTTTGGCTGAATTAAAGTTATTAAAATGAAAGGTCATATTATTCTCAATCATATGATATAACAAAGCTAGACTATAATCACCTTGCCATAGCTCTGGCTGCATAAACGGCGCTGTGAGGAATGTAGGTGTATGCATTATCATCACCCTCCAGTTCATTAATATCATTTCTACGCTTCTTTGCACAGAGCTGTTTCCTTAATGAGAGAAAAGTAGTTTAGTGGCACAGATACACCCATGTATATTTGAATTGATATATGAAATATGCAATTATGGATTGCTGGCTGAATTATAATTGATGACAGGTATTAGCATAAGGAAGTTAGACAGTACAGACTTCATTTTAAGGTTTATCCAAATCGAGAATTGAATTATTTGCAATGGTTATCATCAAAAATTATTTGCCAAAGTTTATCAACGAGTGCAACAATGTTATGACCAAGCTCACCTGCAGTGAACAGCTGTCAATACTCCAGAATATACCAGGAGTATGATCGCTACCACACCTAATGCAATTGGAAGAACTGGAAAGAGTAGAACGTTAGTGCACATTGAACTGGAATTAGTGTACCAAATTAATTCATTGAAGTTATGCATAATGCTATATCGTTAATATAATTTCAGCGCATGCATCAATTAATTTGCATGATCATTTATCAAAATTCAGATATTATTCATTACACAATTTATGTGCATTTTAGTTCTAATAATCAAATGAGGTGGAATAATTTGAAACGGTATAGAAGTTTCATAAGAGGTATTCTAATTCTCCCTTTTGGACTACATATTTACTTCAAAAAAGGATGAAGATCACAATTAAAACACTCTAAGCTATATCTGAACTAGGGGTGTGCCGATGAATTTACCAAACGAATACCAATTCTAATATTTCTTCGTGGTATTGGTTGCTTATGATAACGGCTATTCTTCTGAGCCACCCACAATAACTATGCATCTACAGTTGTACTCCCGCCCCTTTTATTAAGCTTGGTGTTTTGTCTGAGTAGCAATTAAATGTTGATTTATGATCAATTGCAATCACCACCTCAGAGTAAATTACACCGAGTATCTAATCGGCAATTAATGTCCGGTATACAGTCAGATCTCATAAATTACAAAAACTGATTGCCAGTTCAGCTGCTTGAATTGTGATTTAGAAATAAAATCATGGCTGATATGGTTATTTAGTTCATTACAGTTGCTGATGCTTTACAAATCTGGACTACGCAAGTTTTCCTGAATATATACTTTTGTTTTTGTAACAAAAGTATTGGGAACCCAGGTGATTGTTTACAGTTTAAACACTCAACATATGCACCATCACCAAAGGGACAGATGATAAATACATGTGCTTATTTATTATTTGTGCCTTTACCCTTTGGTGTCTCATAATAACGTATAGACCTTGTACATTTCTATAGCTATCAGTTGTTGTGTTTACTGTGCTATTGTTAATATATTTTATATTAAGTATCAATATATATTTAAAATTCGGTGTTTTTATATATATAAGTGACTTTACTAATGACTAATAGGTCAGAACAGACCTCTCTCTGTCAATAACAATCTATCTATCTATCAAATGCCGCTCAGGAATTCGTACAGACACTATAGCCTACCACAAATTAATGAATGCCCAGCAGCTCTGAGGCAAAACTATGATATGCTGCAGTTGAGTGGTTTGGCCCGCAGAGGGCGCTGCAAATGGGGGTGGGGTCAGTATTTCCAGGCTCTTTCTGAGTAGGAAGGACATAACGTACTGACACAGATGCTGTTTTCGGGCTCCAAAATTAATCATTCCTCACAGTTGAAAAAGACCGAGGTGGTCTGAACACAACTTGGACATCTCCAGCCGATGTGGCCTTGGCCCAACTTACTGGGAATAACCAAAAATGCTGTGAGAATGCGTGCCCAGTACACTGGCTGTACATACCACTCACATAAGTATGGAACAGACTGTTTTGGTCATCAAGGGCTCTAAACAGTGATGCATTTCCATGATGCTACTTAATTTTGTGTAATAAAGTTGTCAGACCACACCACACCCCCTTGTCAAAGTTTTTGAAAATTCCAATAAAAATATGCAAAAAGCTAGATAACCTCTATATATAGCATGTAAAACCCCTGCCACAACCTAAAAAGTACATACTACCAATGTTAACTAGTATATGTATTACTGGTATTCTATAATCATATCTCTGTAGTCTCACAAGTATTTTTTATAATTTTTGGTATTTTTTATTTTTTTTTGGGTATTAAAATTTTTTTTTAAGAGCAAAACCCCTTGCATGGTTCAATTCAGGCTACACCACTGAAGCAACTAGAGCCCATTGCAATTACAATATTTACAATGTTTTTTTCATTGAAATAAAACATAATTGTCCTTGCATTCTTAAATAGGCCGCTTCATCAGGCAGTGAAAAAAAAAAATTAAGAAGTCAGACATTTATATCTATATACATAAAATCATGTTATTTATCACAGATAAAACCAATCATAAAAATATAAAAACTAATGCATAGCAAAATACCATAATATGTAGAACAATTGGTGGGTGGTATTATATAAAAACAGGGCACTTGCTGGTGACAGTAATACATGATTACATGTATTGTGTTGCTGTCAAAATATATTGAAAAAAATAAATAAATAAATAAATTGTTAATAGAGAGAGAGTATACTGACTGTGCTACATCGTTCGGCAAGTGCCTGCGGTGTTAACTAAAAGTGGGTAATCTGAGTCTTTTAAAGTGACAAGTTCCCTGATATGCTGATCTCATGACCTGTTGCTTACTCGATGAATAAAGTCTATCTTTACAATATAGGTGTTAAAAAGTTCAATTTTACTTGAGAACTCGGAGCTTAAATCTCCAATTAAGGCACTTAACCAGTGACTTACGAGTTATTTATTCGGGTCTATATATAGGTACTAAAATTAGAAGCAATGTCCAATTTTGACATTTGAGAATATCAAAGCTGTCACCCTGTAACTCCTTAAGGTGACATTCCTATTATTTACATCATTATTTAAGAGCTTCAGTGACACTTTGTCCCTGGTAAATTAGAGCAATGTTGCAATGTCAATTTTGTCTATTTTTACCCAATGATGTTATCAGATTCGTGGTCCATCATTATTTGATAATACTTTTTTTTTAATCAAATAAGTTCCTAACAAATAAGTGCAGACAGATGTCAGCTCAAAGATGGGATAGGAGCTAATGTCTTAACACTAAGTAACAGTGCATTCCCTATCTATTTACTATAAAGGTGTACAACTGTAGCCTAATAAATTTAAAACTAAGTTCATGCAAAAACTGGACATTTAAATGCAAATCAGGTCTTCTAGTTAATAGTGTATTTTGATTTAATTTACAGGTAGCCAAGCAACTGCAAGGTAGAATGGAATTTATTCCAATCCTGAAACCAACAAATTTGCTTATTTTGAAGAAAAGAAAGCAGGCAAAACATCTATACTATGGTATATAGAGGTACTGTATATGATATAGAAGTACGGATAGAAGAATATTTTGGAATAACACGCCAACGGGCCTACTACAGAATCAGAACCAGCTAAAAATAATTGAAAGAAAAAATAGCCAGGTAGCCATTATTCACTCTATTGAAGATAGAAAGAAATGGACAGAATTTAATGCAGCATAAGTTCTTTTTATTAGCTCGTATGTTTGTCTAACAGACAAGTTATGATTGTCACTTAGTAGGCGTTGTTGTTGTTGGCGGCATTAGCACCTCCTGCTTAAGGTTTTTCCTGTGAATGGGAGGACGTTTATGACGTCTGTCTGTCTGCTTGGTTCTCTTCTGTGATTGGCTACAGAGGCCTTTATTAATATTAATGAGATTTTTGATCCTCAGTTTTTGTATGAATATCAACAAGAAAAGTACCGGAATTTGGTCAAAGAAATTATTAATTTCTTAGTTTTCTCAGCTCAAAATACTGAAAATAGCTGTAACAGTGTAGGATGTAAATAAAACCCAAACAAATTGGTGGATCAGCTCATTGATAGCCATTCTTGAGCTGTCTGGCTACGGAACTCACTTATGGCTTCGCCACTCGTGAGTTCTTTCGCCAGACAACTCACTCATGGGTTTCATTGAGCTGATCCACCACAGTGATCGGTTTTTATTATAATATATCATGTGGTCTATTTCCACAATTGTGAAAGTCTAATTCACATTGAACTGTAAAGGCATACAGATGAAAAGCCAGTAAATCTACAAGGTCAATAGGCAGAACCCATAAAACATTGAATTGTGAATCTGACAATAACCATAAAACTATCTAATTTCGCTCCATGGGTGGCCAAATTGAGTCTTATCATTCTGAGACTAAAGCAATTTATGTTGCTTGGCAAACCTAATTCATGCATATATACGTTTACATATTATAATTTATAACTTAATAATTATTATTTGATATATAATATCTACAAATGATGAACAAGAGCACTATCAGAGGTCACTGACACCAATGCTTGCTTGGATGACCATAAATGATAGTGTAATGACTTCATGTTTCATGTCATCATTTTGGTTATTACGGATGAGGATGTCATCCCATTGTGTTTTATTGGCATTGATTTCAGCGTCCCCTGTAAGTGTCATTCCCTATTTGTGTGCAATCCTTTTACCTTTGGCATTGCTTCTACTCGTTTCACTTAAGGGGGTCGTAGTGGTAGCACTCTTGCCTTCATTGTTTGATGCAGTGGTAGAGGCAGTACTGTGTTCCTTTTGTAGTAAAGTCTCACAATGCAGTCCTGAAACAAGATTATTATATTTCCTCATTGCACAATTGTAACTGCATTTTACATGAATATCTGATTGTGTAATCTGAGAAATCTTCAGTAATTTCACCTTGAAATGTGCTTGCAAAATAAATTGATACTTGCATTCAATATCAGACAATAAAAATAGGTTGGTCAATATTATTATGATGATGTATAAATAAGCATTAATGCCCCAATGCAGCTTTTGTTTGGATTGAAATCTGGCAGGCCTATGAGGCCATACGTACTCTGCAGCATTTATATATACTTTTTATAGTCTTGCCTCATTCCCTTTACAATCACATTGCACACAAAATATTGGCGTGAATATTTTTTGGTACCTTTTGCTGACCAAATTAAAGACCTAATTGAATATACTGTTAAATGTATTTGTGCCTAGATTTAGGTTTAGACTGAATCTGCCTTTTGCTTTTAATTTGATTAGGGGTAGAAATATAATATTTTATTTAATAAGTATTGAGCATACTTATACTCCACCATGATAGATTTTCTATTGTGCTGAGAGGGATATAACCAACAAAATGTTATTTAACTCCATTGTTAGTGCAAACTGTATTTCATATGCATAATAAGTGCAGTTTAACAAATCAAACAACAAATTGGTAAATATGTTTAATGGAGTATAAGTTGGTTTGACATAAACATGGCCAAATGTGCCTCGTGTGTTTTCCATGAGAAGGATAAACGCATGGTTTTTTCATAATTATGATGTGGTGAAAACCATGCTTTTTCCATGCGTTTATCCAAAAGCATAAAAAACACACGTGGCACATTTGGCCATGTATATATATACATATATATATGTACATATTTTATGTCATGCACTTTTACAGGCATATATGGAAATCAGATCAAGTATTTATATAATTATATACATATATATACAGATTAAAGTTTGTTCGTTACTCTGTACAAAGCAAATTGGTTAATACAATACACAGGAGGCGTGATATAATGGAATTGTCCATAAATATCAGTTCCTTTATCGCTTCAACTTTGCAAAGTTCTTCACTTGGAAAGTTTAGTATCCCTCAAAGTTGAGTTAGTAAACTAACATTGTTATTTATATCCCTCAAAGCTGGCAGTGAACTGATATTTATGTTTAAACAACCATCAAAAAATTTGGTTAAGCCCTCTGGTTCGGAATTTAACTTTTACTCCATTATATAGTACAATGTAAAAGTGGATCATTTAATCTCAAAGTATCTCCCCAGCAAAATTAAATTATGTAAATATTTATATGGTTAAAGATAATACTGAAATTGTGGTACTAATAATATATTAGTAAGTACCGTACTCACTATTAGTCAAGCAGTTAAACAATTACGCAAGGAGTACAAATGATCTCTGAGGATCTTAATCAACATTTTAGTTTCCTTGTAATGATTTTTTTATATTTTTTTGCTTGACACATGCCAGGTTATTCATGCCTTATTCATGCCTTATTATGCTGGTTTTGCAGTCACAGCTTGTTGGAACAGCTCAGTAGCCAAAGTGTGGCTTTGAAAATCAAGCCCAAAATAGAAAGTAATCCACAACAATAAAAAAAAAAGCAAGTATTGAGCAGCAAATGATTGGATCATTTGAGGAAATCATGAGAGATGTTAATTATGTACCATAACAAATAATGGGGTATTATTTACCAACAGAGGGAGCTGCCAGTAACTGCATCCAACCATTGCTTAATTAGGTCATTGAATGCATTGACAATCAATTTACACTATATTAAAAATAATAATTAAAGCATGACTGACCTGTGTATCCATCTTTGCATTTGCATATAAAACCATTTATTTTATCCTCGCATTCTCCTGAGTTTTGACATGGATTACTCTGGCACTCATCAATATCCACTGTGCAATTCTCACCAGTCCATCCTGTCCCAAATTAACATTACCATATTAATATTAAGACATTTATTGTAACGTTTGTTATTGCCAGTTGCATGGTCAAACCCGTTTCATAGTTTAAGTTATGATGCACGGTTAGTATATGAAAATACAAATGTTTTTCAAAACGAGAATTTATAAAGTTGTAATAATTTCTTTAAATGTTGCAGCTTTCATCGTTATATTCAGTCTGTTCATCAGAATCTAGTCTTGAGCAAAATGATAAGCCAGATATTATGAATAGGAATAACTCCACACATGCACAATTAAGAGGCATTTATGATCCTGTAGTTTGTAACCAAAAACCTATATTTTCTATTTATTACCTACTTCACAACCAAATCTGCAATGGGTAGGAAAAGTACTCTTGTGTGCAATTTTCCTGCACCTCTAGTAACAGTTGAGCTGAAGTGCAGCTGCCCACTAGCCAAGTGCCAGTAGTCTATATTGTAACAATGGTGTAGACTTCATCTTAGTGTCTTTCTATCTGCTACGTTGGTAGCGCCTTCTGTAGGCTGTGTTACCTCTTTCTCCCCATTGTGGACTATTGAAGTGGCCATAATATGGAGGTGTTCTAAATATCAATCATCTGTGCAGAATATTTTGGTTATATTACATGTACTACTACTAGTAGATTAAGTTTCTCCTGACAAAGTCTGTATTAAAAATTTATGTTTAGCAATGTATTTCCATACATTTTAAGCATGTGAAATTTGTATTTGTTTGCTGAAAATACTGAATAATAATAATTATTATTTAATAAACTGTCTGCAAAACTGTGAATACATTTTTTTTTACCATGGTAGCAAAATATGTTTATTTAGCAAATGAAATAATTAACTATTTCTATGAGCCAGGGAGATACTTACCTGGATGACATGTTTTTGTCCCATAAGTTGTACAGTTGTAATGTCCATCCCTGTTGATGTTGGATGGTTTGCAATATCTTGTGCAATGTGATCTATACCAGTTCTGGTGGCAGATTTTACTTCCATTTGATGAGCAGTTATAGTAACTTTTGGGTCCGAAGGATGAATGGCATTCTATGTTGCAATCAGGACCATAATAATAGGTAGGAGAACATATTTTACTTCCATTTGTTGCACAGTGATAATGTCCTGTATCATTGCTCATTGGGTGACAGTCACATCTTGGTCCATACCAATTGTAGTCGCAGAAGACCCCCACCTGGACAGTCAATCTGATTATGAAACAGAAAATTTTGAATGAAAATTTAAGAATGATGCCAGTTGATGTTTTCCCCAAACCACTTGTTTATTTTCAGAACATGACATTGTGCTTTCTTTTTTTGCAATTAAGTTGGGCTAGATTTATATCTTGAAGATCACTCTAGTTATGGCCTGTAAATAAGGCTAGCTTTTAAATTGAAACATGGCTTATAATCAAGAAAATGTAATGTAAGGGTTATTTTGGCTAATCAGAAGTATAGGGCCACATGTCTGATAATGTCTATGTATTGTATTGTTTGTCATAACTGAATGATAAGTGCTGAATGGTTCAAAGCTGATATCTCTTGTTGGCAGGAATGTTTCTAAAATGATGTCGCTACATGTATATATATAAAATATTGTATCGGCTAATTATGGTTTTGATTATTAAGATCCTGTTACTGGTTGTATATAATTATGTTTATGTTAAAGCTATGTTCTGATACAACTTTGCTGATGTAACAACTCGTTATATTTGCTGTTCATACAAAATTCCAAAGACCTCTTAAAATATATGGATTTAATTGTGGTAAACATCGTTTTTAAGTCCAACCCTTTGAGTAGATGTACTGTCTTTCATGGTGAGTTGTTCTATTGGGATGTAGGTTATATATACTGAAGAAGGAAGTTGAATCCAGTGGTTTTAATCGTGAAGTGAACATAATGGTGAGTTGTTCTTAAATAAGGATTCACAGTACATTGTATTCAATTGATGAATAACAATTATTAATTATGACATAAACCTTAGATATAAACTTTAACATATAAAACTATTGTAATATTAACATATTGTCATGTTCCTATACATGAGGTTGGAGTGTGGACTGTACAATAATACGCAGGTAATTCTGATTGTTGAAATAATTTACATTGTGGATTATACATGCTTTTGTTTAGTACTGTTCGAACTAACCTAACATTGCAGTATCTCAGTATAGAAAACAAACATATACTTCTTATTTACTTATTAAAGCAACTCATTCTTCTTTCTGCATTTTACCTTAAATGTTCCATGTTTTTCTTTTTTCAACAAAACATTACTTTAATTACCACAACATGATACTCACTCTGTGCGACGTTTGAGCGTAAATGATTTGGCAGGGCCCTCACTTCTTGACCTGCTGGCATTCATTCTAATCTCGGTTTCAAGTTCATCCACTAAGTCATTTGAGAAGGTATTATCATCCCACACCTTGACTTTCAAGAGTATATCACCCTGGTGTTGGAGATACAGAAGAAAAAAAAAACTTGATCAAATATGCAATTTTTCTGCATAACAGATTGTAATTTATAAAACACCTTTAAAAAAAAGCATATACATGGCTACGGCCTCGTTGTACATTGACATTTTCAGGTTACAATATAACGATAGTTTAATTGCGTATCCATGAACCCCATCCAAGTGTCAGAAATAAGGTAATACTCCCTGCAAAGTTTTTTTTTTATTTCCCCATTATGATTCAAGGGAAAATAGCCGTTTGTATACAATTTGTCTGATCCATTAATGCCAAGTAGGTTACATCCTAAGCTTTCAGAATATGCTTGAATTTGTAAACTCGGATAAATACTGACGAAATTATTAAATAAATGTACAATCAAGTTAGATCTTAAGAATTGCTGGTACTGGCTGATTTCATGATTTCTAGCGTGATGCTGGAAACGTTGCTTTAGGCTCCGCCTACTTTGTGGCTGCCTACCAATCACTGTTAGTATACAATGAAAACTGTTGTACATGAGGTTTCGTACAACGGCATACATAATGCTGAATTTCACTGGTGAGTCATACCAGATAGCATTCCAAATCGACCCGATGGTCGGCAAATAATCGTTAGCAGGTTTGAAATAAGTCTCATTAAAGAACTTGCCCACCTGGCTCTTTTACCTTGAATTTGTTTCTTTTATTTGAGGTGGCGTCTCTATTATCACATAACTGTACTGTCATATATTGGACGTATCTGAATGAATGAATGAATGAATCAATGAATCTAATCTATGATTGAGTTATCCTGTAACTGATAACATTGCTATATAGATAGATAGTTTATTTTGACAGGTATGTACATTATATGACACGAACAAAGGTTTTCTTTGTAAAGGTGTACATATAAGGTTACATATTCTTGTTTACAGGAGTACCTATCCAGAAACCACCTGAGCAGAAGCTGTTGTAGTCGTACCATAACAAAAAATTAGAAAAATAAATGTCTTAAAATCTGACATTATTTACAAATGTAGCTTATCATCACTTACTAGTTAACATGTTGTCATTGTTGGAGAGAGTGGGAACTTATGAGGACAGACGACTAGTTATTTTCCTTATAATTATAATTGTGTAGTTTTTAATTGTTTGATTGAATAACATGCACAGTATCTATGATACGCATGGCATATTATATAATATGCTAGACAAGGAATACAATTCTCAGTACATAGAGACTCTGTAATGCACACATTTTGGCAAAAATATATTATAATTCCTTTCAAAGAAATCAAAGAATATAAGATAAGTTAATTAATGTTATTTACATTATTTTGTTAAGCTTTCTAGCTATGCAACTGCACACATTTTGTAAACGATTTTTTAATACCTTCATCAGATTCTGTTCAACACTGGTCCAAGGTTACATTTTTATTCATTGTACAAGGGGCTCCCTGTTTACAGATGTTTGTTCTGCTTCACTTGCCCATCTTGACAACAAATCCTATTTTCGTTAACTTGTAATTTTTATTAGTATAATTATGTATGGTAACTAGTTTTAAAACTTTGTAAAGAGTATTTTATGTATTTTCTGACAATCTGGTCGAAGCATTTGCATGTTAATTGTCTTAGTTTTTAACCAAGTCCAGATTGAAAGATTTGAATGAAGGAGCTAGTCTGGAAAAACGTTCTAGATGATAATAATAAAATTATGTGATATCTGTTGAGTTCAGCTTTTAAGACATGGTTTCTCAATATTTTTTTGGAAATTACTTTTATTTTAATATTTGTATCTGATCATAAAGGGAGTGATTCAATATTCATTGAACTGTTAGATTTTTTTACTTAATAATATATATTTTTATTGCCAATTCAGCTAGAGGCTGATGACACATGCCATCATTCTTGCAAGCAGAAAAGCCAATGGGAATCCAAGCAAATTGATAACACCTGCTACTATATATTCCATGGGAATAAATAATTGGAAGGAAATGGCAAATTCTACAACTCACAACATATGAATATGTTAAAGATGAAAGAAGAGCATGACGAATTTGACGTGCAAGACAAGTTCAATCAATATCATTACAGGATATTGGAACAAAGCCTACAGTTTCTACATATCAGGACCTTGCACTTTTACATACATGTAGTACTATCGAGAGGACATATCTGTAAAAAAAATGGTGAGAATCCAAGCAGTTCTTCTAGTGTTTTTGGGACTTTTTCATTTTGAGAACATCAAAAAGTGACAGAATAGGGCAAGTAGATTAATTTTTAATAAGAAGGTAGAGCATTTACACCTTTGAGGCAGAAAGTGCCATTTTGGATCAATAATTCAGATACTGATATTGTCTGACATTATAAGATCAAAAATATCACAATGCCCAATTGCTTATACCCCTAACTAAATGTGGCAAAGCTTTAAAGACTTCATATAAGCATTTAATTAACCAAGAGCTTTCCCGAAAGAGGAAATGTCTGGTGCAAGTTTTTAGGCCGCACCCTGTACATTTTAAACTGTTAAGTGACCTCATGCATATATAGTTGTATTTTGGTTATTCTCTCTTTTTTTATTATTAACCAGTAGATTATTTTACCCATTCTAGTGCCCAGTTCAATAATTTCATCAACTCACACATCACTTTTGCCATTTTCCAAAATCATATTGCGGGCAAAGGTGGTTAACGCCGTGAATGAAGATCTAAAACCCTAAAGTGGTCAACACAGGGTTCTGTGCAATGCTCAATTTGGTTATGGCTGTCCAACCCATAACTAGCACAGGTTTGAATAACCTTTAAATTAACTTTATTTTAAAAATGCATCAAATACTGACTTCCAATTATTCATAAAAATCTACATCCACAGCATGAGCAGTTTTGCAGGTATGTTGAAAATGGAAAACAGCTAAATTTGTAGAAGATCTCAAAGCAAAATCTGTCCTGTTAATTCAGTTGGAATTAAATCTTTTTAATAATTTTTGTACCTGATCCTAATCAGATCTTAATCTGCATGGAAGATCATCTAAATGACAAAGTTTTTGTTACAAATTTTCTAAATTTGTTTGCGTATGACCAAATATGGCATCCTAAATCTGTTGCTCCATGACTATAATTGACATAATTTAATTGGTAACTGTGGAATTTTACTGCAGTAGAACAAGCTATACATCATGGTACTTTAAGAGCATTGACCACATGGCCTATATGCACTCACAGCTATCGATTTATAGCCTGCCGCAGTGGCTAAGTGCTCTGAGGCTTTTGACTGCTTGGGTGGGGTTGGGGGTACCAGGATACAAATCGAACTCTGGAAATTTTTTTGTTTGTTTTAAATATTATTACCAGCCAAAGGCCTAGAGGCCGTAGGCGGTATGATAAAGTTGGCAGGAGCTAGGTGGCAGCACTCCCCACAATAGTGGCAGGTGGCAGCACCAGCACGATTAGTCAGATTACTGGATGTTTTTATAATATTACCATCTCACGCATGTGCAAAGGGTACCCTAGAAGTTTTTCACACGAGATTCTCGAATGGCAAAGCAAACGTTATGATGAGGGTCGTAGATTTACAACTCTAAAGTAATCTTATGTAACAGAGAGGCTGCATACCAATCCATAATGGAGCGGAAAGCGAATGAGCGGCCGAATTCATGAGCTTACGCTCCTTCCGGTATTGTGTGTAAATCTGTTTTTGAATCATTGAGGTTGAATGTTGGTTAGTCTATGAGAAATTTCAGAGCGTCACAAACTCTTTCAGTCACGTGATTTCTATGGAGCTGCCGCAAATCATTTTCTTTGCTGTAAAATCTTTGTTTGCTGTAAAACAATCGGCTTTCACTAAATCTTTAATTTTAAAAATATATACAAGTTCTAATGCATTAAAATAGTTGTACTTGCCAATTCAGCGCTAACTGTCAAGGATTTCAAATCGTTAAACAACACCGACATGCTATATGCAAAACGCGCTTTGCTACGGTTTCTTTGCACCAGAGGACGCCACTGTACAGCAATACAGCCACGACCGCCCCTAGCGAAATTTGTACAAAGCATCATCAGACAATTCAACGGTGTTGACAGCATAATTATAATCCAAGCTTTCCGCTCCTTCTGTCTCTGGCAGATAACATATTATCTTTGTATAATATAACTCTTAAGCTTTCATTCGGTGTATTCAAATCAAAAATAGACCAAGTATTAAACAAGTGTTGCTGCCAATATCCAATATCTGCCGAGATTGCATATTGGGCTGGATATTATGTCCTTTAGGCCGATAAGCAGGTCTTTGGGCGACGAGCTAGCCTTTGGGCTTGCTTGCAGAAATCCCCTGTGACTTGTTCAAAAGAATATATAGTCTTTGGGCTTACCGGCGAATACTTCTAATATCGCTCCGTGGCTTTATCCAGAAAGCTTCGCCTAGTACGTTCCGTAAATTGCGGACCCAATGCTAATATAAAAGGGCCCCAAACTGGAAAATTCTGTCCACTGATTTCAAAATGTCATATCTTTGTAAATAATTATTTGATTTTCAGTCTGTTTTCACTCACATGTAATATAAATTATGTGTTTTATGATAAGAAAAAAACGTTGATATCTCTGAAGAAGAGAATTTATAATTTCAGGTTATATATATGCCTTTAAGTCCATAAAATTTGAATGTCCGCACCCCTACCTTTGTGTACTGAAATTTTCATTGTTTTCTACAAAATCCATATAGAGCTCTCAAATCTGGATTTATTTATCAGTTCCGACAAGCAGCGAGTACAGGCAATTTTTATTTAACTTCTTCAGTTTTCATCTGATTTTTAAAATTAAAGCATTTTCTAAAATCTAAGAGCTTCACCTATTAAATACGTGACTAGCATTAATTATTTAGACGAATTGTGGAAGCAGCGCTATTTTTATATTGAATCGTAAACAATGAAAATAACACACTGACAATACTTCAGTGGTACAAAACAATGACACAATGATTACATTGTGAGACATGAGATATTTACACCCTCAAATTATTTATATGTACAGGGGTTGAAGAGGGAGATCTAAAAATTAAAAATGCCCACTTATGCTGTGGCATATTTATGTGTTTACAATGTCATTGAAAAACGGCCTTTGGCTTCACGCTTAGGCATTAACATATTATATCAACATGTAAATGAGCTTGGAAGTTTAATTTGTCGTCATCCATTAAAAACAATTTTTGCACAATGTACTATCGACTATTATAATATCATCACACAAGCTTTACTTGTTAATGAAGCAAAGCCAAGCTGGCTCCCCAGAAGCAACAATATCCATTAATGTAAATCTTGTCCTTATTTCTTGCTATATCATCTCACTTAAGAAAGAAACAATACAATTTGTCTGTTGATTTTGTCTGTCTATGGTCAACACACTATTCAACCCCAATTTACTCAATTCCATATTTTCAGATTAAATTGATGTTCCATAACCATTTTCGCAATAACGTAACTGTTTGAAAATAATCTTCATTCATTAAGATTTGTTCTGTTGGATAATTTCCTGATTATTTGTGTCTGACATTACCTAATTTTGTTTTAACACTCAAATAAACAAGCCATATGAATGCACTTATATATTAATGAGGAAACAACAACATCACAGGCAATGAGGAAGAATAGGTCATGCTGTGTTATGAATGTTATCGATAGCAAAATACCTTTGAATTTAAATTTGATGATGAGATCATGTTTACCTTACCATCTCTGACTTTCTGGCTGTCACTGTGTTTTATTTTTTGTAACTATTAAAGTATAATTTTGTGTAGCTTTGATACAAAAAGTGACTAAACATGCCCTACACCAACTTTCCATTTGCGCTCGGTAAATGTGCAGTGTCATGTTTACCTTTGTATACTACATTAGACTGATTTGGAATTGTGATTTTATACAATGACAACTCTTGTACTTTACATTACAGTGATAAATCCAGTTTTCGTAGTCATTGGCATCTGTCACTGCAATATTCTGAACATTTTTGCTTATTATTGCAAGCATTTGCAGAGTTTATGAGAATAATATGCAACAAATATATCTACTTGCAAAGTATATAAACACCCAGCAAACATGTGAATGCAATACTGAATTTCATACTGTTGTATTTCTTAGGATTTTATAGCATATGACAACTTCTGTTTTACTATGTTGTAATTGCAGTAGCGGAATTAACGGGGAGTGGGTTGAACGCCCTCCCCCCTCCATAGCCTAGTACATTTTAATTAAAAATTAAAAAATTGAGTTGGTGTAATGGCACTCTCGTTTCCTTCGCATGTGCTCCTGAGTTCAGGTCTCGTCAGAACACTATCCTGAATAACTTTTAGGCTACTAAAATTTAATTAGAAAATCTTATGCTTCTATTTTCCCATTTTGTTTACTTAATGAATTTTTTTTGACAAAGTTTGCAAATCAATATTTAAATATAGGCCTATTTATCCGCAAAGCATTGAATTTAAGATTTCGAAAATTAATGCACAGCACTGTGCAATACATAACTGACCTCGCACAATGAGCAAGAGTGGCATTGGGCCGATGGAACTGCTGACATTGGGCCAACACCAGGCCGACATTGCATTGCTATCTGGGTACAAAGGCCAATGTACAACATTTAGTTATTCATTATTTATTTCAATGTAGAAATGCGTCTTTTTATTCAACAAATGACTGATTGCAGTGTACTAATTGAAACTGTTAGCCACAAACACAGACATATAGTCAGTCTCTTACTTTAATATATACCTGTCACCAACTCAGCTAGTCTCTGTTTTTTCTTTCTCTTTCTTTTTGTAATGTGTCATCTACATTGCCTCTTTTCCACAGTAGTGACTATGTTCTTTACTTGTAACATGTCCCACAAAGATGAGAATCTAATATAGTCTTTGGCGTTAATGCTACTATATGAAGTTTTCTCTACGTTTTCACACAGCAACCAGTAATTACCATAAAGCTGAATCAGATCTTTGGATGTGGTTTTGATATAATAAATTATTTTAGGTGGTCTGTGTGCAATGTTTATCTTCTGCTAATCAATACTTTTTTTTCAGCATCAGCAGAGATCAAGAACTTTTCATCATCAGTATATATTTGACTTACCTGCCACTTGTTAAGGGTGAACACCTTTGGATTTTGTGTAATTGGTGTCCTGAAGAAGTCAATTGTATTCTGGCTTACAGAAGTTGTGGTGTAACATTCAAATTGGCCTACACAGACTTCAAAAGCGTGGTCACATTTGGAAGCGTAGTCACACCAGCTACCATCACTTAGTCTTCCCTCTGAGTTATTGTATTTAGACAGGGTGATGGATAGAGTGGCTGTTCCTATGCAAACCTGCAATATAATCATGCTTCTTGTGAGTAATTTCATTTGACTGCATTTGTTTGGTTTGATCAAGTCACTACTATATTGATCTAAAATAAAGGGGGGGGGGGGAAGTGGTAGCTTGATGATGGGCCCCAACTTGACCAAAAAAAAATTGTCACTTTTGAGGAGCCCTAGTTTACGCTAATAATTTAGAGACCCTCCACTCCCCCATGTCACCCCAGACAGAACATCACCTTGATATTTTGCATGTTATAGTATATTAAAGACTGAAGGTAATGCAAGTCATTAAATCATAATCTTTCCTCCTCAAAAGAGATGGTCACTAAACATATGATAAAATAGTATTGATGTAGCAAACATGCTAGATAGTTGAGTTCATATTGTGACAAACATAACAATCCCGAACTGTGCATAAAGAACTATAGGAATTTATCAAGTATTGTTAGACATAATTTGAGAAACCCAGAAAGCTATGTGAATAAATCTATTCTATTACTATGTTTGGACCGCTGTTGTAAACTTTAGGAATTCAGAATTATATGGAGTTTTGTGCAAATTCATGTCATGAACTCACGAAGTTACCCTGCACAGAAGTGCATTAAATGTTTCATATAACATTATAATGTTTGCTTTCAGGGACTGACCACATTTTCAATTACTGGGACGTTGCCAATGCCAACTCTTTTCTGGCTAACGAGTCGAAGAAATTCAATTCAATACGGTCACTTTTATTGTTAATTTATAGTATCAGCAGCTGCAGTGCATTTAATTGTAAAGGTTAATGGTCATGCATCCAGAAAGAATTGATTAACTCATTCTTCTTACTTCTGATTTTTTTCTGACTTTAACATGAATTCCACTTCATAGTGAATTGGATAATGCAATGGGTGAAGCATCCATTACCTCGGCTTTAAGGGCGAGACAACAATTACATTGGGATGCCACCTTGTAGTATTATTGCTTACAGGGGTGGATCCAGAATTTTTTGGCAGGGGGGGGGGGGGGTCTGATTTTTCGGGATCTATACGCTCGCACGTAGAATGCAGGTTCTCCTCCGGAAACGAAGAATTTTGTAAAACATAGCTGAGATATGGCAACGTTGCCACCAGATAGCATTTTAAATCGGGCATTCAAAATCGGGCTTGCATCGTTTCTTTATGGGAAGCCGTCAGTACAACATGGCTGCAATCAAAAGGCACAACTAGGCCAAGCATAAGTAATACCAGACAATTAAAAAAACTATTGATTTATTTTCTGTCTCAATTTTTTTGATTACTTTTTCCTTTTTTGGGGGGCTGGTGGGCTGGATCCAATCCTGATTGCTAACTAAAAACTTTGTGAAGTCACAATACTGCCACCCAAATGGCTCGTTTATTATCAATCTAGCATCGCTAAAAATGAGTTCTTTATGCCTACATAAATAAAACAGCTGCTGCTGCTTCTTTCTAATTACTTATTTTGAAATTTATTTAACAAGAAAACGTGTCTAAACAAAGTCAAAATATCACCTGCAGGCTAGCCCTGTGTTTGGCGTCACTTAAGATGGGGCAGTAATAATGATGACAAAATCTATGTGATGATCCTGTTTCTGTTTAGTCAATTTTGGTGCTTTTTTTGTGAAAACACAGTTTTGTAAGCTGCAGAAAAACTGGGCAACTGAAATTACTTCTGATGATTGATCATAAAATCAAAAAATTTTCTACACAAATTGTTAGCAGGAAATTTTGTTTTATTTTCTTGCCTCAAAGTTACAGTCAGTTGATATCAGGTCACAGTAACAATTAGCAAACTGCATGTCCCAATGTCAAGTTTTCAGATTCATAATTCAGTATCTCCCTGATAAAGTCATAATTAAAAATTTTGTGCTGTTGTATATAAGTTTTTAAGATAAGTACCCTAGATATTTTGAGTTCATTGTATTCTCAAATCTGCATCAGCCAGAACAGTCTATTTCGAAAAATGAGGCATTAATAATTTGATTCAAATCCAATTTTCAAAAAAATATATTTATGTTTCAGTTACTGTAGAGTGCTCCGTTGTAATACCTTCTGATCATGTAATACCTTCTAATCATGTATGTTGACTGACTGGCAACACGTTTTCCCTACAAACACTTTTGAATAATATTAGCACTCACTCATTGGGACAATATCTGACAAAAAAATTTCCAAAACAGATTGTGTAAATGTTGAGACAACATTCTATAATATAATTTACATGGTTAAACTATTTTTATAATGTTTCTTGATGATATGATTTATAATATTGGCACAAGCATTTCTAGGGTCCACACTTTCATATTGTTACATTATGCTCAAATAATATTGCCACAACATAATTTGAATGATAATGTGGATGTTGTAAAAAATATCTGTGCCATATTTATTTTAATATGCTATTAAATACATTGCAAGAAGGATTTTATTCACCTTATGAAAATGTGTTCTGCCAATGTTTCCATAATGTTTTGTTATAATATGATTAATGATGTTGCTGCAACTATTTATAGGTCCACACTATCATAATGTTACATTATGCTCAAATAATATTGTCACAACATTAGGTAAATGATAGTATGTCTGTTGTAATGATGTCTGTGCAATATTTAAAAAAATATTATTAAAAACATTGCTGAAATGTTTTTATTCACATTATGAAAATATTAATTTAAATTTACAAGCGCCATCTAGGGATTATATGCATCTGGTAGCCATTTTGATATGGAGAGAGTTTAGCCATTTTGATATGGAGAGAGTTTTCAAGTCTCAGCAACAAAGTGCAGGAACATCTGCAAAACAGGTTGGTATTTTTGTTATCTTTTGTAACGTTGTCAGTGATAAATCATTGTAGAAAACAAATGAGGATTAATTCCCTTTGAAATGTGATATGTTTGTTGCCTGGTCAGCCCCTAAAGAATTTGCAACATCATAAATGGATGGCAACACAGTCACTGTTGTCATGTAAATGTAAATAATATATAGCTTATGCTGAGTTTCAATTAAACAGTTTTTTTTGTAAATCATAATTTTCAGAGGTGTATACTGATGTTGAAGTGGACCTAGTCATGAGCCTGACTGACAACAAGACATGATATGGAGAGATACATCACTGTGAATGCTCACCAACTATTGCCATTTATATATTCAGTATTAAAATAACTAATTGCAGTTTTCTTAAAGTTAATAACGGCAAGATATTGATCGAATTTTCATTTGAAAATAAAGATTTTCTCTCCTTATTCCAGACATGTTGCTGTTATTATTTATATATTAAATCTAAATCATGTTGTAAAATAATGTCAAAATCTTTGTTCTTAATATTTGGAAAATATTGCTTAAAAGGGTTCAGGGTCCACACTTCAATTTTGTGACAATATGTCTGCAAGTAGTCACAGTATTTTGTTCAATACAATAATATCAATGTCATGAGTATCTTCTGGCTATGTTTCAGGAAAACATGTGCAATAATGTTTCTACAGTAGACACTTTAATGTGGTGACAATATGATCTGCAACACTCTCAAAATGTTAGTTAATGCTGTGAAAATATTCTCACAATATTTTATTGGAATACTTATAAAAATTATATGATTATTCTAACAATATATTCATAATGTTTTTGGGAATATTATCAAAAATGTTGCCGCACACTTTTCTAGGGTCCACACTTTCATACTGCGACAATGTGATCTACAATCTTGTGACAATATTATACAAATGTTGTTGTCACAATATGCTTGTGTTTGCAGGGATTATACCCTTGATTCTTAATGCATCTGTAATTAGTAAAATACTTACCTTAAACAAAGTCAGAATGAAGATTATAATGCGTAATATTTTCATTTTCAATCTTTGAAGAACATAGTCTGAAAAAAGAATAAGAAAGACATACATTACTTTATATTATGACCTGGAATTAATTTATTAAAACAGGTAAAAGTCCTATGTTTAATGATGCAACAAACATATCCATTAAAATTTGAATTTGAATAATCAGATAATGAGTATAGTATTACCACACAAGCACCATACTACACATGGACATCACAGCCTCAGCTGAAAGCTTAAATCTCCACAAGATCTGGAGCTCAGTGAGGATAACCGACATGGACTGTAAACTTCATCAACACGGGTATGTAGAAAAGGACATTTCACCAAAGTAAATATGAATTAAATGTCCAGATAATTGAATGCGATCTGCACTGGGCTATCAAGAGAGAACAAAGAGATTATTTATAAACATACAATGTAGTCTAGTTGATTTTTATAGGTTATCACTTTTTTTAAAGTTTGATGAAAAATGTTTATTTATTAGTAAATTATATACTAAATCAGATTTAATGTTTTTTACTTTGTTGTCGTGAATGCAATAGTTAAAATCAGGGAAAAATAAAGTTTTACAGAATTACAACAAAATAATCTGATATGAGAAATTAATGTCTACATTAGATTCATAAATTGCACCATGCATAGACTTGGGTATATGTGCTTACATTATGTCATATATTTGTTAATTATACCATGGTAGCTGTTAAAGGGGAAGTAACACCTTCACCACTTCACCTCTAAGAAGTTAGCTTGGATCCATAGATACACATCCACGTTATCCATAACTTGTATATGTGCTGTGGTAATGTAATATCCTGCATTTATTAGCTCCATGTTGTAAACTGTGGAGGCAGACTTTCTCGGTGTTTTGCACTCGCTGGAAATACGTCACTGTTGTCTAAGGTCTCAGCCAATGAGAGCCAAGTATTCTTGAGGCTCGGCATTGCAGTCCAACTGGTGTCAAAGACTGTCATCAGTTTCAGAAACCCTGTTAATATCTGTTAATTGCGCTTTAGTTTAGTGCATGTCACGGTTCTTAGTGTGAAGTAACTACTGAACATCTGAGTAGGCCTGTAGTCTAGACTATAGTACTAAATGAATATTGAGTGATTTCGAGCAGTTCAGATTGTGTATTGGATTTTGTCATATGTATAAATAAAATGTAATGCACTGCCATGGATATTTTTGCTGTAATTTCACAGGCCTTGGGGTGGGGGGTTCTGACTCCATATCCCCCTAGCTTCACTGGCGGATCCAGCCATGCCTCTACTGGAGGAGGGCTGTAGTATAGTTCATACTGATTCCATACGCGTTTTTGGATCTAAAATCGACCAAATATTAAGCGAGTTATTTGTCTGAGAAGGCAGCTAGGTTGGCGGAGGCAAACAGTGGTGCTCCCGCACACGTCCGCGCCCGGACTGTATCAAACGCTGCTCAATTTAATATAAGTCCGATTTTCGTCAAATAAGACTGGATTTACATATTTACATATCTGCATATCTATCTATCTATCTACATATCTATCTATCTACATATCTATGTATCTAACTATCTACATTAAAGAACAGCGATTAATGTTGGGGGCGTTAAACTATTATATAAATTCTACACATTTCCCTGAACAATTCAGTCTTTATTCGACGAAAATCGGACTAATATTAGGGGAGCAGCAGCCTTTTAAATAGTATATACAACCCCCAGCAGTATATTTTTATATAAGAAGAATATGAAGAATAAGAATAAACTATCATCTATCTATCTATCTGCATATTCTTTCGAGAATTTTGCAAAGTGTATCACCTTCTTTATACTGCCATTCATTTATAATATATATATAGCTTTTATTGACACTTTTTCATATCAGAAAAGATACATATGTCACATATCTACTCACTACGTCTATCTAAAACTACATCTACAGAATTATGATATACAAGTTCTCATTATTTTATACATACATAATATACAGCTTAACGTTCAAGGTCCCAGTTGCCACAATTTGATGTTTTCTGGACAGTATTAAGGCGAAATAATATATATAAGTACATTAAAGATAGCAAATAAAATCACAGATCAAATCACAAATACTAATTACAATATCAATATTAGATTAAATTTTACAAATTGTGAATGACAATCAAGACAATGTCATATTACTGTGTCATCTTTGAACAATCCATGAAATGACAGGTCAAAGAACCCCAATTTAGGCAATTAGGCAATTGACACATGTGTTGAGCATTTGCTGTATTCTTTGTATCATTCAAAATGCTAATAGCAACTGACATAACAGTCATGGCAGTTGGCAGAATGAGTAGAAATGAATTGCAATAAAGCTCATCCAAACAATGTATATATAATGGTCAAAAATATTGACCACACCATTCAAGTCATGACCATACACAGAGCACCTTGCCGCCGCCAGACTACCTGCCTTCTCAGACGAATATCTCGCTTAATATTTGGTTTATTTTCAATCTGAAAATCGGTGTGGAATTAGTATGAACTCTACTATAATTCAATATTTATTTGACGAAAATCGGACTAATATTATGGGAGCAGCAGCCTTTTAAAGTAGCGCTCAGCCCTACCTGCATTGATACAGTCCGGGCGCGGACGTCTGCGAGAGCACCACTGTTTGCCTCCGCCAACCTAGCTGCCTTCTCAGACGAATATCTCACTTAATATTTGAATTATACTACAATACAGTCTTTATTTGACGAAAATCGGACTAATATTAGAGGAGCAGCGGCCTTTTAAAGTTTATACAACCCCCTACGCTGATGATGCATGTACAAAAAAAAGGTAGAACTCGGCGAGTTACCCGCACTCCTCGGCGAGTTACTCCTCGCACTCCTGAACAACCCGCCGGGTGTAGTACGAGTGAAATTATAGCGCCGAGTAACCCGTCGACTTCGACGGCTACCGGCTCCAAATCTCACGGATTGGCAGTATTCCAATTTTATTCCCAGCAATAACATGTTCAGAAATATAGTGATGTCAAATATGAGCTTAATTTAATCATAAAGTGATGACATCTAGCATATTATGCCTATCATGATATTAAATAACTTTCATTTTGCTTTGGACAAAATAAAATGTCAAATATAGGTACTATTAGATAAGAGGCTTCAGATAATATAGAATCAGGGTTATTTGCCCATGCAGGGAGCAAATATGCATATACTCATGATTACGAACTGGTAATTGCAATGCCAATCATGCTGTATCCCAAATTACAATTAACATCTTGTATGTTGTGCTCTCTGTCTTTGCCATTGATTAAAATTGCAATGAACAGTGTGCAGGATGATACATTGATTTGTATGTCTGATATGTATTCAGGACATAAGTGAAGTCACTAGCCTTGCGTGCCGTGTGCAATAATGACGGCACCCATCGTTTCGGCGGATCGTATAAATTGTTCTTTTAATTGGCTGAAAACCCTACCAAACACGACTTTAATACATTTTCTTTAACTGCAATATATTGTATGTAATTGAACTTTTAAATTTAAAGTACAAATTTCCTTTAGTTCCCCTTTAACTGTTTCAAAATAGTCCTGGGCCTCCTCGTGGCAAGGGTGGCAACACTGTGATGAAGACCTCGAACCTGGTGGCAAACACAGGGCTATGATCAATGGACACTGTCAGATTTTGCTTGCTCTCCCTACACTAGGGGCTTCCTTCACATGGCTCTCCCTACCTTATAGTGCTCCAGAGTCCCTACAGCAACCTGACCCAAAACCTAGTGCTCCCCATAACTAGCTCTCCCCACCCTGAGCACACCAAGTGCTCCCTACACCTTGCTCCCCATAAACCTAGCTCTCTCCACACCTAGTGTTCCCCACACTTAGTTCTCCTTTCTACCTACACTCTAAGAAATAAAGGTACAATGACTTTTTTAGAGCACCCATGGGTGCTGTGAACTCCTCGGGTGTTAAGCTCAGCTTCAGTCTAGAAAAATTGAGAAGGAGTGAGAATTTGAACTCTGGTAAACCATACAGAAATCAGCAATGCCAACCTTGTTCTATTTATAGTTTCTGCTATAAGGCCAGTAATGGATTGGCTTGGATTCAACACTGGCTCGGGAATACCATGGGCAAAACCTGCATGAGTTTAAATCCATTATATATAGTCCTGACTTGAATGAACTTTTAGGTTACATTTTGTCAAACATAACGAGGCTAAGCCTAAGCCACATCGCTATAACCTTTCCTATTAATCCCGAAAGATCAGCTGTTGAAGCAGTCAAAGGCTGCCGTGAAAGAGGTATTTTCTTATCAGTGCATGGTGGCTTAAACTGTTGTAGATAATGAAACTATTGTTTTTTTTGTTTCTTTTTAAAAATCTCTACAAAACATACTGATCCTAATACTAAATAGCGCTGCAGTTGGCTGATGTCAATACATATATAATAAATACACCCGCTTACACCAGGAAGAATTTTAGAAAAGGACTTTTTATTCATGGCGAGAAAGAACGCGAGGAGCTATAAGCCTAGGTCTCACATAGCCGGTTTTGCCGTAGTGAACCCGTAGTATTACATAACGGTTATGCAAGAGGCTTTTTCGCCGGGTTGGCGATGGATTCTGGCGGCAAAAAGGGGCAGGGCATCATCCGACGAGTGACTCGACAGGGTTATACGGGTGACTCTACGGGTTCTACGGGTGATTCGACGGGTTCTAAAGGTGACTCAGCGGGTACGGCCAATTAGTGGACGAATTCCACGAGAGTTTGATGGCTTCCAGGAGTAACTCGCCGAGTTGGATTGAAAATATATTAGGGGAGCAGCAGCCTTTTAAAGTATATACAACCCCCCTCCCTGCCTATGCTCCTACAACTCGGCCGGTTACTCCTGGAAGCCGTTGAGTTACTCCTACTACCGATCGGCTTACTCCCAATAAACAGCCGGTTTTACTACGGGTGATTCAACAGGTTCTAAAGGTGACTCAGCGGGTAGGCCAATTAGTGGACGAATTCCACGAGAGTTTGATGGCTTCCAGGAGTAACTCGCCGAGTTGTAGGAGTGACTCGCAGAGTTGTACGATAGACTAGCCAGTTTCTTATTTTTAGAAGAAGTTTAAAGCAAGGTAGCTACGACAGCGCCGGGAAAGTCGGCGAGTCACCCATAGAACCCGGCGAGTCACTCGTCGAATGATATTTTGTACATGCAGCTGTGGAGGGGGGTTGTATATACTTTAAAAGGCTGCTGCTCCCCTAATATTAGCCCAATTTTTGTCAAATAAAGACTGGATTGTAGTATAGTTCATACTGATTCCATACGTAGTTTTGGATTGAAAATATATTAGGGGAGCAGCAGCCTTTTAAAGTATATACAACCCCCCTCCCTGCCTATGCTCCTACAACTCGGCCGGTTACTCCTGGAAGCCGTTGAGTTACTCCTACTACCCGGCTTACTCCCAATAAACAGCCGGTTTTACTACGGGTAAAATTAGGGACGGATAACTCGCCGACTTCAACGGGTAATCCGCCCACTTCGTCGGGTAATCCGCTGACTTTTGACAGTTTTTAGACACCCGGGAGTTTGCCACGGGTATGCCATGCAAGCATGGCATGCAAGCATGGCATACCCGGCTACCGGCTGCGAAAACTCCCGGATTGGCCAAGAGTCCCAGGAGTCACTTGACGGGTATCGGCGGGTAGTCGTCGGGTTTGAGACAGGTAGCGCGTTGCATAACCGTTACGTAATACTATGGGTTCACTACGGCAGAACTGGCTATGTGAGATGGGGGCTATAGTACTGCACTTCCGCTTCACTACCCTGTAAACTGAAGCAATGCTGATAACGCCCAGATCCAGGGTGATGTCAATTGATGAAAAATCTCTTGTACAAGTTATCTGGCTGTTAATTTTTTATCTTTATCCAAAAAACTCTTGTAATTGTATTATTAAAGTAGTCTTTTCTCTCTGGACAAAAGCATTTCATGTGATTGCTAAGCAATTATATTTGCAATTATGTTGGTAAAACGAAGTTGGGAACTGTGTTGTAAAAAGAGAATAAAATTGCAAACATAGGGATAAATCTACTTGGTCAGTCTTATGCAACAAGGGGGTACTTAATTGACTTTTTCTGTAATTTCAATATGTATACCAGCCCAAATGATGCCATTGGGTCTGCCATGAAAGGGGAACCAAAAATTATTTTAAGCTGGATAGTGCTAAACCCTATGTACATGAGCCTTGAAGTTTTAAACATTTTAAATATTTTCATATATATTTTAACTTACCGCATTTAGTTACAGTTACACATATCATAAAAATGATGCCACCATTAGGTTTCTCTATAAAGGGCTACAAAGTGAGTACCAACATCGGGTGTCTGAAGCTAGATTTGTAACTCATCAAGCTCCTTATTAAAGGGGTTTATCACAGAAATATGGAAAAATGATCACTTTTCAGTGTGAGACACATCCCCTTTGTTATTTGTATTCCAACTTGTATTACCAGAGACATTCTGGTATTACAATTGAAACCTTAAATGCGTAATAATTTGGGAAGAAAGAATTCTTTCTGTCTATAATCGTATTATATGCTCAGCCAAACTGTCCGAAAATCTGCATTATCTCTATTTCATTCCATGGGCATGGAATATACTGTATTTGCGGGATTATCCACTATAGCTATATATAGGATGAAACTAATATTGGTAACATCCTAATTGGACCTTTAACCACAGCCATGTCTGAACTGCCTTTTTTTTGTATTCCTTGATCATGAAAACATAATTGTCGACACTAAATTCATTGTATCATCTGTCATAGTTTAGGAGATGCATGTTATTAATAGCAGCCCTAATTGGTATGATGGAAAGTGATTCTGGGGTGTACTCAATTGATAACTAATAACATTTGATAGTCCCACATGCACTTTTAATTACTGAAACGTAGCCAAATTGAGCCAAAATAATGGCAATTTTTACATGAAACTTAAGGCTCGTAGGACCCTTCACCTAAGCATGGGGACCGTATAATGAAAAATTTAAAATCAGCTTGTTAATAGCACGATTAAAAACCCTGTATTAAAAAAAAAAATCAAGAATTGACCTGTTGCTTGCTTTGAACACAAAATACATAATTTTCCTGAATTATTAACAGTCCAATGACAAAGCTTAAAGATTCAAATATAAAAGAATACAACTACTTCCACAAGGCCTAAGTATTATATGCTTGATGTGCAAATCACCATCTGAAGTCTAATTTCAAATAGAAAACAATCATGGATAAACATAATATTGACTTTTGACTCAAATCACCAAAATACTGATGTGACAAACGAAATATGGATGGATTGGCCACAAAACTCTTAACAAATATATTTCATTTACCTAGTTTAAATGTGCGTCAAAATAAAACAAACCACGTACCTATGTAGGCATGGCATACATTAGGTTTTTTCATATGATATAATATTATGATCAAGTGGCATATTTTGATCTGGTATACGTGTAAAATTGGTATTATGTTCTGGAGCAAGTGGACTTCAAGTTAGTGAAAACCAGCCAAGGAGTCCTACTAGGTGCTATTGTTGGATGAATACTTTTTCTTTTCCTTTTCCTTAGCAGATATGTCTGAATACATGGACCACACTTGAGGATTGATAATTAATCATAACAAATAATTGCTGGTATCATCTGTAGTAATGGAGACCTAGATATCACCCATAATCAAGCACAGCTTTTGTCATTAGCATATAATATCAGCTAAATTAATTTGGATGCAGGATGCACAATATGATTTCAATATGAATATGCAAAGTCCATAGAGCAATTGTTTAATACCTAGATGCATGTGTAGCGCCATACTGAAACTTTTGCATAGGGCGTTGAGGAAACTGAATGTCAAAATGGGTTTTCTGGGGGATGTAGTGTTTTAGCAATATGTCTTAAGTGGTAGCCTCACATTGTGTCATGATTAAAATAACACACAAAACTTTAGAAAAAAAATTATTGCATATACGAAATTATATCTTGGAAATGGCTCAGATAGCATACAAAATCTGGCCAGCATGATTTCAATATCAAATTCGCCAGCATTGCGACAATATTTATGCAATTTTTTATGCTATCTAGAGTGTTTTTCCTGTTAGTTTGACATCATCAAATATATAATAATTGAATAAATACTATCAATGGCTGAATGATTTGGTGACATAAAGTACAATTTTTACAGTAAGCAAGAATGTGTAAATTATACTTTGAAATTAATTTATTTGATTACTGTATCACAATACACATTAGAAAGTTTAAGTGGAAAAAGTAAAAGAGGAGTAGTGTGCTTTAATTCATTAAGTAATATCATTACCTATAACTGTACGTTTACAACTCTGGAAAAAGATTAAAGAAATATTTTCTAAATGAGAACAATTCATAGCAACTGAACTTGCTACATAAAAAATGAACTTACTTAAATTGGAACTAATTTCAGGACCATACGCAAGTAATTTTATGTATTCTATATAATTTTATTAATTTTTTTTTATCTTATAACTTTTTTTTATTTATGCAAATATGCCACCAGGTTTCAGGCCAAACTTTAACCATATAATTTCTTTTTTTTATTTTAATAATGGTACCTTTTTTAAATTTTCGTTGGTTGCAATAAAATACTTGAACTCAAACTTAAACTACAGATATGTCCTACAAATGCAAGTTATTAATACTGAATGTCTTTCAGATGAGGCGTTAAGTTGGTGGTCCCTTGTACTCAGACTCTATGGTGAGGGAAGTACAAGATCCCATCCATGGGGTAAATGTATAACATGGGTGGAATCCTCCTCTTTCTCACCGCATCAATCAACCCTTGATAACGAAAAAAACTAGCCTTAGAGGGCTGCACTTTCCATATCTATCTATCTATCTATCTATCTATCTATCTATCTATCTATCTGTGTGTCATTGCATTTAGTACTGCTTTTCCCTGAGGACACTAGCAGGCAATGTCTTTGGGGCACACTGACGTATGTTAAGCTAATTTTTGTTTTCCTATTAGAAAATGTATAATTCAATTGAAGGTGTTAAAGTCATATAACAGATGAGCAACTTATATGCTGATATGAGCACAATGACCTCTTCATGTAGATATAATTTATTAATGATGCCCATCTTTGTAATTATCTCTGCATTTAGTAAGTTTACATAAATATACTTCTTGAGAAAGCAATGTCATATACTTCATGAAATATACCAAAAGAAAGCACAAACTTACCTCAAAATGCACAGTTTCTCTTCACATGCATCATGTAGTCATCTGCATTATGCAAGTGACTATTACATGACTTTTACATCCTGTATAACTGAACTGTTAGATAGCCGTGTTGAGATCCATGTCACTTCTCTGAAATATTGTGATATGTATGTCAATATAATTTTATCCACACAAATAATCCAATGATTAAGTTATCTTCCTGGTTCATTGTCATTATAAATCAACTAATTTTCAGTATTAATATACTTTGCTCGAACCGGACACATTGTCATGGAGTCAAGAGTTGGAGTGAAAACTCTTTTTCTCACACAAAATTGCTAGTTTTATTTTTTTCTGGTCATTATTTCCCTTAGAAAAAGCATTGGATTGACCAATGTGCCATGCTTTATCCCCCAATTTTATCGGCCACTTCATAGTTTGCAGCAATCAATGTCACACTGTCCCAAAGAGAGGCAGTGGCCTCTTTTTCGTTCCTGCTAGGGAACCTCTTTAGAAACCATGCACCCAAATGGAAACCGGTAGCTGTATCAATGAAATTCCTATCTAATTAGACAGCATTTAGCTGGTTCTTTTTTCTCCATGAAAATATGATGAGTCTAAGTTAATTAACATACAAATTAAGAGACAAAATAGCATTTAAAATTGATGAAAATATGTTTTCTTTAAACTGTCATAACTTTAGAGGGTTAGTTATGGCGAATTTGTCAAGACAGTAAATATGGTTCCTGTTTCTGGTAATATTGCAACAAATTAGAAAAGCAGCGTAAAATGAAATACTTTTTATGTGTCTGAATACCTTTGGTCAAGGTTACCATACTGTTACTGTTTGCCTAAAGACAAAATAACTTTGTGTGGTGCAACCGAACCAATTTTCAACTGGAAGGCACTCTCAGCAAATGTATCATACAGACATTGTAATGTTCGGTTTGTTGTCTTTGTAGAACACATAAAAGAAAACAAAAAACAAAAAAAATTGAATACTTAGATTTACTTAGATTACTTTATTACAATATATAAAGATAAATCTATGCGTGCCGCTAGCAGGAAGGCAATGCTAATATATTCTTGATTAGTTAGAATATACATGGTTTAATATGACAAAAATAAATATTAAATATCAGTTTTTTTGTCAAAATCACATGTTATCATGAGGGTGCTGCTACCTGGTAAGCACGGACCATGAAAGTATGCTACACCTATTGGATGACATTTAAAAATGTTTTAAGGCCGAAACCCAGGATACCGAAGTGTTTTTTCACAATATTTTTTAATATCAAATAAAATAAATACTAATAAAATTAAGGATATTGAAAAAGTAAACATGTGCCCGTGGTTTATTGTGTTTCTTGGTAGAGAAAATAATCTAAAATTATTTTTCTGCTTATAAATCATGCACATAGTTTCAAATTTTGGCAATACAACATATATTCCTTGCATTATTACAAGAGACATTTTTCACATTGTTGCATGTAACATTCCATTGAAGAGCCAAAAACTATTGCAAACTTGCAGAAGGTATTTTCTCTGGCATGTGTTTGATACGTATGATTATTGAATGATTTAGACTATTCACTCAGAAAATATTTACAAAAAAATCATATTTGCATTATAACTTCAGACACACTGTAGTTATCATTCTCAATGTTTAAATTCTGACCCTCGATGTAACCATTGAAAACCACAACTCTGTTATCATCCACAACTTTGCTGCTGGTCTCAGTAAGAAATTATTTGAAAAATATCTAATCATATCTTGAAATACTAAGTTTTGGTTGGAAAAATTCAGTAACAACATTAACACAGACACTGTTGGCAGATATAGTCCAATACGAAATACTGTTTTCCGAAAATGATTTCCTTACTGCTCATATTGCTGAAGAAAAATTACCTATCATATTTAAATATATACCTGAGAATCTGATATGACATCCAGTCATCTTATCTTAAATTTCTTCTGCATTACAACAAGCACCAGCTGTCAGTTTGTGAATAATTCATAATGCGACAAAATTATTGAACCTCATTTCTTCATTTATGCCAAAGAATCTGAACCACCCTTGACCATCTACTACTTATAATGGATTTCAATGTTAACGTAACTAGCATTAACATTTGATTTTTCACAATTGCCACGAGCAGTTGTTTTTCTCTCTGCATTGTTTTGCGTCACTTTTCTTTGCAACATGTCACAATTTGTTTTATCCAGTGCTGGAAGGAATTCTAAATAAATCCGCTCCTTTTCCTGTCTTGGCTTGGTATTCTCATCATCAGTGCCTTTGATTGTAGTTTTCTTTGCTAGTTGTTCCATTTTCTTTTTTCATTTTGTTCTTTTAGCATGTCCGGGAATTTCCATTGCCCAAGGTTCCTGTATTAATCATGACAATGAAATGTTAATTCAGTGTAATGATATAAAAGTCAAAATTAAATAAATATTGTGGAATTATTGGATGCTTTTTATAATAAAATATAAGCAGGCGTAAGTATATTCAATTCAGTGCAAAAACTTTTATTGATCATGTATCTATTCCAAATTGAAAGAGAATCATGATTTCAACAGCGGCTGTCTGATGGAACATGTATTGCTGAATGGAAGTGTATGATGTTTGCAGATGTCAATTTGGTTAAATTATGTCTTTGTGATGTCAATTAATTGTCAATCAACCATATGATAGCCTTATTTTGGTACAAGATAGCCATCATTTTCTCCTGCAACATTAGCGCCTTCTTGCTGATTAATTTTGTCTGGCATTTGCGCAAGTGTGCTAAAGGTCATTTCTGTCCGTGTTATGGGCCCAAGCCCTATATCTTGCGCTTTTCTGTAATGCAAATAATTATTACAAAAGGAATACAATTGATTTGTTCTAACTGTTCTAACATTGATATTTGCAGAACTTACATTATAAATTTGTACCATATAATGATGGTTATTCATAATTGTACTACAGTAATTATAGCATAAATTGAATAATCTAAAATATCTATTGATTTAAGACATTTGTTACATATTACATGACCAGGCTCAATATCTTGCACATTTCTGTAACGCACTTAAGTATTACAGCTCATAATTTCAAAATTGAGAATTTGATGAGATATTAGATTAGATTAGCATGCTGCTGCTCCCCTAATATTAGTCCGATTTCCGTCAAAAAAGACTGAATTGTAGTATAGTTCATACTGATTCCATGCGTGTTTTTGTATCGAAAATAGACCAAATATCAAGATACTTGTCTGAGAAGGCAGGTAGGCTGGCGGAAGCAAACAGGGTAGCTCCCGCAAACGTCCGCGCCCGGATTGTAATAATGGAGTTTATATAAAGAATCCAGAGATGGCTCAAGCAACTGCAGGTTGGACTTAATAGAGACTAGCTTCTCCAGCCGCTCATTGGTGAGCCTATTGCGATTTTTCGTGCGTACTCTGCCGAAAAGGGACCAGTTACGCTCTGAAGCAGCAGACGACGGCAGAATTTGCATGAAAACCGTGGAATTTGTATGATAACCGAAGTGTTTGGCGAAATTGCCTCACTGCCACACAGACCTCTCCACCACGTGCTGAAGAAACATGCTGGGCCGAATTGTGGACTATTTTGACCAGATCTTGAACAGAAATGCCCATTACCTTTCTTTGTCTGCAGTGAAGAATGCTAGAAACGATCCCAGGATCCAAATTTCTAAACTTTGCTGCTGCCACCTTGATGATGACAAAATATGCTGCAGTGGTCCCCAAACTAGAACACCCACTAGTGACTGTGAAGCAGCACTGTCACGCTTCCTATGATCACCTGCTAAGAGCCTAATTATGAGGGATCTTTGTTCTGAACACCAGCTCCTAGTAAGAGGGAAGGACAACCAATTCATGTTTTCATAAAAAAAGTCTCATATTGTATGGAGGCTTAATCTTTAGTATTTTTTTTTTTTTATTCAGCCTCATCTGTAATTATTCTACAGACTCTACTTGTATACTTTTACACTGTCCAAAGTATTGACTAGAGATGACATTTCCATCCAGAAATAAAAATTTTAACCATGCATGGAAGTAAATCAAGGTAAACCAAATGACTAACAAGCAATGACAAGTATGACATCACTCATAACCATGATAACTGTTGTTTACATGTGCTATTGGCCCACAATAGACCAACACTTGATTAACCTTGACAAGATTGGATTCTCATTAGCTCTAATTAGACAAGAAATGTAATTAGGAAGAATGTTAAATATTTCAATATAAACCTTTTATTTTGAAAATTCCCAATATTCCCAAAATTCCCGCGTAAATTCCCAGAAATTTTCCATGGAAATATTTCCAAAATTCCCGGAAACTTTTCCGACCTTTGCATCCCTATTTCATAGTGAGACTGTCTGGTAGTAGTCTAGCTCAGTCTAGCTTCAGAAGAACATTTAGCTAAATGCGCAGTTGTACACTTAATGCCAAGGACTTTGGAAAAGCTACCATGAATCCAAATAAAATTCAATAACATTTTAACAAAATTATTCTGAATTTATCATTCTCCAAATGTTATCACAAATATTCTATATTAATCATCTTCCTGGACCTGTTATTTATTTATGATATACATTCGTTGGAGCCACTGATTGCAATAAATTACTGATTAGTGTCAGTAATTATTTTAGATATGAAACAGGACACAATTAAAAATGCTGTACTGATTATGCAACTCATGCATAAATGAATAGATAAATATTACACAGCAATTATAAAGTTGGCTATGACCAATATTACTGTACATAGAAATTTCTAAGGATATTTGAGATGGCAAGCTGGCAATAAACAATTAAAATTTAAAGTGAGTCGCTGAATCTGGAACTCAGGACATGAGGACATCACTGCTAAAAGCATTCCTCGTATTACAGGCATCCTCAAAATGGCCAAAGAAGCTGTCATACCTTCTTTTTCCACCTCTTTCCCCATTGTCTTATTATAGCTACAATTGAATATCTAATTTTGTCACTGTCACTAACTTTCTTCTTAGCCTTGTGAGGGTTGCCAGTGATGTCACTGATGTTTGTGTACACCTAAGCCGTGGCCCCATCACTGATCTTCTCATCCTTGAAAAAGGCTTAAATAACCTAACTACTGCATAATTCTCTTCCTTGAATAATATTGAGCTACTTTGAATCGAGGACCAAATGTCAAAAGTGGCTGGGTTAATTGTGCAAAGGTAGTTATTAATTAATCTTGACAGTCCCCCTCTGACATCAATGGACTCACCCTATGTTTGTCCAATTTGTTAATTTGACATAACAGGTTACCTTGTCATATCTGTTACCTGCAACTAATACCCTGTAGTCTATAAAAAATACATAAAATCATTTTTCCCCATGTCTAGACTATATCAACCAGTTCTAGTACAGGCCTCTTTTTTGAAGAGCGATTTGCTTGGTTTATCCACCAGGACGTGGTGCAAAAATTATGTACAGATCCAAACAGCTGCAGGAATTTTTCAGAACTAAATTCCATGTTTGCAAGATGAATGTGTTGTGTGTATTAAAGTTGATTTGTTTAATTGTTTGAAATGACTAATTCGGTTTGGTATGATATTCAAAAGAGTCATTTCACACCAATAGCACTCAGGTTTTATCTTATACTATAATTATGATGACTAAATATGTGTCTGTATAGTAGCAGTAGTAGTATTATTGTTATTATTATTAGTAGTAGAAGTCAGGGGGGATCTAGAAAAGTTGGGGGGTTGACAAAATCATGATGAATTGCAGGGACTGCTAAATTATTTTATATTTTTAAAATTAAAATGTACTATGTCTATGTCTATGTCTCAAAGGCACTGGGTCTGAAGGTTAGTCAGCTTATATGGCCAGCTGCCAGAGGCAGACATTATTATGATGTGATCAGACTTGTAGTTTGTGCCATGTTACACATTTACCCAATAGGTAGGGTATTTTACTTGCTTCAGCATAGACACTGAGTACAAGGCACCTCCAATTTAACGTCTCATGTGATCGACATCCAGCTGGTATTTAGCTCATGAATTGTGCCCAGGTTTAAGCCCCCCCCCCCTAAATACACTACTGGTAGTAATAGTAGTAATAGTAGTTATAGTAGTAATAGTAGTAATAGTTGGTTAAGAAATGATGTGTCATCAAATATAGCTGTACACTTAACTAGAAAATGTGTGACTGCCCAACAAATAGACATTAGCTTAGAATCAAACAACGATTATTTCATTTCTTTATTCAGGACAATTTTTATGGGAAATAGACAAAAATTAAGAAGTTAATTAAGAAGTTGATAAAGTGAATTAATTCAATCTTTATTAAAAAAATTTTTTCAAGATTATCAAACATGATGACAATAATTGTTATGTGACAGATAATTAAAAAACCTGTACATGCAAAGTACTTAATTTAAAACAGTACTGACTTCAACTTGAGTGTTCAGCAGATCTGATTCTGTGTACAACACTGTTCATAACTAACATAACAACATGATATATACATGATTAATCTCTTGTGAATAATAAAAAAAACAAGCAAAAAAAAATGTGTAGCAAAAAAAAAAAAAATGTATTGATAAATGGCTAAACATAACAGACAAACTATTGGTTGGACCTATGCTGGACCCATTTTTTCAAAACAATTATATAAAACATTCAAAATTTAGCTGATACAAATTAAAGGAGGAAAACATGTCTCTTCTCAAAAATTTATTTGTAGCAGTGTCAAAACATCATGCAATCGATGCTTTGTAGCATATATCTATTCAAAAACTACATAACATATATTTGAGCATAGAAAAAGACAAAACTATCATGATGCAGAATATTATTTTGAAACAAAACCTCTATATAAAGATTAATTACTTCTAGAAATAACATGCAATATAAGTGTTTTGCAAAAAATAAAATTTCAAAACCAAATCATATATAAGCATAATATTAAAAAAAAAAAAAAAAAAAAAAAAAAAATTCTCCTCGTTAACAAACATTTCAAGAGACAAACATTAGATCACTATCTTTGCATTATTGTCTAATATTTATAATACATCTCATGTAAATTTAATATATATGTCTGAATGGCATAAATTTCCTTTTGACACCCGCTCAAGTCAAACATTGAATACTTTTAAATTACATTATGTGATATACATGGAGTTATTTGTTTAAATACAATTCATGACATTAAAATGGCAGGTCACGTGAAATTCAACTATTAATAAAGAACTATATGCAATGGAACATAGTATATTATATAGACTAAATAGAGCAAAAAAATGCTTTGTCATAAAACAACAATGGGCACAGTGTCATCAACAGATAGACAGATAAATATGAGAAGTGCAGCCCTCTAAAGGTAACTGTCATGTATAAGAATAACGTACGCCCACGGACGTAAAAAATCGGCTCTATGTGCTCAGTTGTGGCTCTGTTAGTCAAACGCTCACCAAACATCCGTCAAATGCTCGCCAAAAGGTCCACTCATAGGCATTCGTAGATCACTCGTAGATCACCCATGCGAGTGGTTCAAGGATGGGCGAGGGTGGGCACGGAAAACAACGCAGGTGATAGACGTCCAAAGGATGTCCACTGAGGATTCTACCAGTGGACGTGAGTGAATGGCATACAGATGGGATAGTGGCTACGTATGGCCATGGATGGCCACGGATGGCCACGGATGGCCACAGACATATGTAAAATGTTCGTCGAGTGAATCGTGAGCTAGTTATGTAACTAATGTAAACAATTCACTCGTAGAAGTCTGCCAAAGTTTTAAACATGTTTAAAAAAAGTATACGTAAAACGCTCTGCGAGTGAATCACATATGGCCAAGGATGAGCAAGAGTAAAAGTATTTTCATAAGTGGTCACTCGTAGGTTGTATCTGTGATAGTGTGAACTTAAGGCAAGTTCTTGCCACTTTTGAGGGTAAAATGATTAACAATTTCCAATAATTGTATGTCTAATTTTATATGGTTGTTCTCTGTTTTCATTCGACAGACCCAAGTACGTATTCTCAGAGGGATTTCCAGCCATATCTACATATGCCTGGAAATCTGAATTACCTCCATTCATGGAATTTGCCACAGAATTAGCACCAGTCACATCTTGATATGCATCACAATCGTCTTTCCTGTCATCGTCTTTCTTCTTTGGTTGATATTCCGTGTTGATGTGACAGGCATTGGATAATGATTCCTCCAGGTATTTGCAAGCATCGCCTCTCTCCACATTTCTTTCTGATTTAAGACCTACTCCGGTAATATTAACTATTTGTAGGACTTCCAAATAAACATGCCTTTCTTTCTTTCCTGATTTGGTTCTCTCTTTGTCGGTGCTTTTGTGAAAAGTCTTAATTGCAGCAGGCTGAAAGTTGCATCTACTGAAATGTGTAAGAGAATATATTGATATAGAATAAGTGGAAGCTGATAATTATTGTTGAACTACAATGTCTAATCTTTTACAATGTATGACATAACTTATGAAGCTTGTGATATGAAGTTGACCTCCTTTCTTTCGCAAAGCTACTCAAACATTAAGAACAATGTTAGACTGTATATTTGCCCTACTTTGGTGCTAGATAACCATCATTTTCCTCCTCCAAGTTTGTTGCTGTGTGATGACTGGTTCCCTCTGGTATTGGAACATGTTTATTAGATACCATATCTGCGTGAGTGGTGAGACCTTGATCAGCATCTTGCCTATTTCTGCAATATGTCCAAATATTGATTTAAGATTTGATATATGCAAGACATTTTTAAAATTTTATATTAGCCATTTTCTCTACTGACATTTAACTGCAGATATGAAATTATGCTTTTGCACCATAATTCAATAAATTTTGTTTCTTCATCTAAAAAATTCAATTGTCAATACCCTTCAATAATCTAGCTGGATTGTATATAATTAAAATCAAGGGTCGTATAATTCGCATTCATATGATGTATCAAAGATCACAATCACCTTGCCATAGCTCTGGCTGCATAAACGGCGCTGTGAGGAATGTAGGTGTATGCATTATCAAGCAGTAATCCCACCCTCTTGGTTACCAGCATGTGACCTCTTGCTGGTACAGCAGACAAACTTCCTTAAATATGAGGAATCCTTTACAATGATAATAAAGAAGTAAGGAAAAAAACATTATGGTAAGTTAGTGAACCAAAAAATTTTATATTCCTAAATGTGATAGTAAGATCAAGTGCACAAAAGAACAATAACATTTTTTTTTTAAATTAACAAAACCCATGAAAAGTAAGAAAGATACAACGGTATCAGAAAGAAAATATCTTCATGAATTATACATAGTTTGACAGAACTAGGAGAAAAAAGGCATAAAATAAAAAATAATTCGCAATTTGTCATTCTTTCTCTTCCCTTGTGCTTCATGTAACTTTGGAATGATTTAATCTTCTTTTTTTTTTTTACTGATGTTTGAACCTTCAAGTATTGTAACACATGATATTGATTTTCATATCATAATTTCATCACTGAATATTAATTGCTTAGCTTACCTTCTTGCACAGACACATGTAAGAATTCCAGAGTACAATAATATTATGACTCCCACCACTGCTATTATTGGCAGAACAACTGAAAAGTATAGGATGGGTGTAGGTGGTAGAACAAAGTAAGATACTTGGAAATTTAACTTCAGAGAACATCATGTGAGTCCAGGCCATAGTTCTTTATCATGAAACTTCAAAATTAATCCCACTTTATCATACGTTCAGATGACTTTGGTGGATGAGACATTTATACTTAAATTTTTTGTGCAATCTGAACTTTTGAAATACACTTTTGAACGAAATTGCATATAGTTCAGGAAATTGGTGTAATTGCAGAGGAGTTTTAATCGCACTGTAATAATCCCTTTTGAGCAAAACCTCAAATAGGGCAGTCCAGTTATAAACAATAAGAAAAATAAAGATACACATCTAAGAAAAAAGAAAAGTTTACTCGTTGAAAACCTCATTGCGCGACTTTTTTTGAGTTGCTGCACTTAATGTCGGATGAATTGCTGCATGGTTTTTCACAACCTGATCCAATTTCTTGGCAACCCTTAGTTCCAGGTGCACAGTGAAAATATTCACTTTTATTGTGCATTTTTGCAGAACAGTCACATCGAGGTCCATACCAATTGTCATCACATTAGACTCCCACCTGGATGGTTAACCTGAATATACAGTGCTGTGCATGAGTAATTGAACAAAAAATCATCTTGAAAATGATAGTTTGATTTAAACCCCTAGGTTGTTTTTTCCTAAATATCATGATTTAAGGACACCATATTAGTTACTGTAGACTATTTTCTTGATACTTTTTTTCTCTTAATTTTAAGTACTCGTATACAAATTAATTACAGTAACTTTTTTCTGTGGGATTCACTTACTTATCCACATCATTGTTCAGTAACAATGACAGTGCCCTTACATGAACGCCATGATTTCAGCACTTGTTAATAACGTGTTTCTCTTTACATTTACACAGAGCAACACGGAACACATTATTTTCAAGATGGTGAATCTATGGACATTTTGATAGAAAGTGCACGCAAAATCCTTTATTTTTATATTCTGTCATCTATGAAAGAAAATACATGTTGCAGTTTTTGTCATGGCATACAGGTTTCTGCCAAAGATATTTCAATTATTTAGTTAGTGTTTGATAATATATAATATTCACAAATAAGCTGTTGTGAACTGTGACGTGCTGCCCTCTGTAGGTTATTTAAGTGTGATGCTCTCCCATGTCTGAGTTAAGAAAATAAATAGTTTTGACTTCCTGTTGAAAATGACTGGAGTTGCGTTTGTGATTCTGGTCATGAAAACGAAATAATTCCCCACATAAATTTGGTGCCGGAACCCGGGAAGGGTGGGTTTTTCTGCCTGAGATGTCCAGGAAGCCGTTTATGAAGATTTCGTGGGTGTGTCGTCTGCGAAAATCGTGAAATTGAGATCGTTTTGTGGGCTGATGTGGACCACGTGGTTTGTCTGCAACGTTGCGGGATGTCTGCTGTTGACGTGGATGTCTTGAATGATCCTGTAAGTTAAAGATATCATTCAAACAGTGAATATTTCGTCGGAAGTGAAGAATTCGTTTGGAATTGAGATCGTTTTGTGGGCTGATGTGGAGCACATCGTTCGTCTGCAACGTTTTTTTGTGATGTCTGCTCGTGGCTGTGGATACATGTCCGGAACGATCCTGAAACTTGAAGATTTCGTTTAGAAAGTGAAGATTTCGTTCAGAAGGTCAAGATCAGTTAGTCTAGAGGTGAAGTCTTCGACTGTCAAACTTGTGAACTTAAACTGAACAGTCAGTGTGTGAATTTTATGTCACTGCAAAGTTCTTGCATTTGAACAATATCAATGAACTTGTTTCACAATGAAATGTGTGAATTTGTAATATAGAAGAATTGTTTAGCATTACATGTGATGTTGCATATTGATTATTGCGCTGTTTCAGTGATGGTGCATTGCATGTTGTGTTGATTCAGTGTTTGTGCATATTGTATTGTTTCATTGCACTGTGTATTGTGCTGTTTGAATGCAATCAATGCATATTACCTCATGTGATGCATATTGTGTTACTTGAATGCATCTTTGTGTCTGATGTTGTATTGTCATTTTGTTGTGAATTTGTAACACTGCAATAATTTCAAAATGTCAGACATTGATGATAAATCAGAAGTTGGTGTACAAGCTGAAAAGCTTAGACGGCGGACAACCGCCAGAAGTTGGTTGAACAAAACTTGTAAAAAGTTAGAAACTGCTGTAACTGCTGAACCAGACAGGATCTTATTGTCTGAATTATTGAGTGAATTTGATCAGAGATTGTCAGTTGTTGATGAGGCTCAGGATGAATATGAATATGTCATAGAATTGAGTACTTTAGATGATGTCATTGATGAAGCTTCTGTGTATAGAGATACATGTTCTACTTGGCGTGTAAAAGCTGTAAAAGTGTTGTCAAAATTTGAAAGTCATCATGAACTTGCCTCAGTTAGTGAAGCTGGTAGTAATAGAGAGTGCAATGTAAAGTTACCTAAGTTAGAGTTACCCAGTTTTAATGGTAATGTTCTTGAATTCCCAACATTCTGGGAACAGTTTGAAGCTGTTATTGACTCTTCGGATATGCCTGTCATCAGTAAGTTTACCTATTTGAGGTCACTTCTAGAAGGTGAAGCTAGGGAAGCAATTGCTGGTTTAGCATTAACTGAAAAGAACTACAACAATGCCTGTGATTTGTTAAAGCGTAGATTTGGTAGAATGGAACAAATCATTTTTTCCCATGTACAAGGATTGTTAAACATGACTCCTTTAAGCAAGCAAGCCAATGTTAATGAGTTATGGCAACTGCAAGATCAGTTGTGGAATCATGTACGTAGCCTTGAGAGTTTGGGTATTACTGGTAAGCAGTATGGTGTTATACTTACCCCTCTGGTATTATCTCGTCTACCCCCAGAAGTTAGAATGGAATGGGCTAGGCAAAGTGAAGGAAAAGAAGATGACCTGTTTTGGTTACTAGAATTCCTAAATAAGGAAATTGAGAGTAAAGAAAGGTGTCAGACTTTCAAAAATTTGTACAAAACGGATGTAAAGCAAGAAGCTAGAAAAGATAAAACACAATGGAAATCTTTGGGCACTGCTACAGCATTACCTACAGTAGCTTATCAGTCAGGTAGCAAATTTGAAGTTTGTGATAGGTCTCATCCTACTTACAAATGTTGGAACTTGGTACGATGCAGCTTTTCCGAGAGAAAAGAAAAATTGAAAAGGAAAGGATTGTGTTTCAAATGTTTAGCTAAGGGCCACTTGGCCTCCAGTTGTGAAAAAACATGCAGTTCTTGTAATGGTACTCATCATTATCTGTTATGCTATGACTCAAAGAGAGAAACTGTACCACATTCTGTTAAGTATGAAATTAAGAGTAAAGATGTTAAAAGTGTGTCACACACAGGAGTGGCAACTCTGACGGCTAAACAATGTGGTGTAAACGTTATAATGCAAGCCATGACGATTAAGGTTCGCGGTCGTAAAAGCACAGTTTTGGCAAATGTTCTATTTGATTCTGGCTCTGATAGAACCTATGTTACAAGAGAACTAGTTGAGAGAGTAGATCCTGTTTTTGTACGTTCTGAAACCGTTTCCTTTGCCGCCTTTGGCAATGGAAAGGCCAATGGCGAGGAACTGAGAAATGTGTATTCATTAGAGTTAGGGGGATCGGCCCCAGGAGGTTTTGCGATTTCTGCCATAGAAGTGCCTGTGGTGTGTGTGCCTCTGCACCGCAAGAGCATTCCTGAGAATGTCTTGAATTCTTTCAAGAGGTTAGAATTTGTTGAGAATTACAGGGAAGATAGAACTCTTTCGGTTGACATTTTAGTTGGATTAGACTATTATTGGAAGCTGGTCAAACCAGAATCAGGTGTAACTGAAAGTAGAGAGGGACTTGTTGCCCTGCGAACTGTGTTCGGGTGGATGTTTTCTGGTACTGTCAGTGGTAGTCCCAGCTCGCAGTTATCTCATCCACTTTTGTGTATTCAGGACTCTGATTTTAGAAGGATTTGGGATGTGGAAGTGGAATCAGATTCTGCTTCAGTTGAACCTCTTCTCAATGACTTTAAGTTGAAAGTGAAATTCAAGGATGGCAGATATGAAGTGGCTCTGCCGTGGAACTCTCCTGAGAGAGGTAGTTGTTTAGTCAACAACTTTGGTCTTGCTGTTATGCGGTTGAAGTCTTTGTCTCGAAAGTTAGATAGGAACCCTGAGTTAAGGGAACAGTTTGATCAAGCCATTCAGGATATGGCTGACACTGGAGTGGTGGAGGAAGTTCCTCCAGATGAAGTTTTGGTTGAGCAGCCAGTTTTCTATTTGCCGCATCGTCCGGTAGTTCGAGAGGCTAGCGTGTCTACAAAGGTCAGACCGGTTTTTGATGCGTCTGCAAAGAGGCATGATTTGTCGTTGAATGATTGTCTTGAAACTGGGCCTAATCTCTTGCCCAATCTAGTTGAGATTTTAGTCAGGTTTCATAGGTGGCCTGTTGCATTGGTTGCTGATGTTCGGAAGGCATTTCTCCAGATCGCTGTGAGAAAAGAGGACCAAGATGTCCATCGTTTCTTGTGGGAAAAGAATGGTGTAATGTGTATCATGCGCATACTTAGAGTCCCTTTTGGGAATAGAAGCAGTCCATTCATACTTAATGCCACAATCAAACATCATTTAGAGCAGTATGAACCCACTCAGGTGGTCAAAGAGCTGAACACCAATTTGTACGTTGATGATTGGTTGTCAGGTGCTGATAGCGAAGCTGATGCAAGGCAGATGGTTGATGAAGCCAGTAAGATCATGTCTGAGGCTGGCATGACTTTGACCAAGTGAGGATCGAATAGTGTAGATGTGCTGCAGAATTCGTATGATCTTTCATCTTTTGAACAGACTGATAGTCTCAAGGTTCTTGGTCTGAAGTGGTTTTCCACTGATGACCATTTTGCTTTTGATGGTATCGCCGTTGACGAAGATTTGGTCATTACCAAGCGTGTTGTCTTGAGTTTGATTGCAAGACTATTTGACCCTTTGGGTTTGATAACGCCTTTCAGCATCTTTTTGAAGGGTGTGTTTCAAGATTTATGGAAATTTGGTATTGAATGGGACTCTGAAGTCCCTGAAGAGTATCGAGTTAAGGTCCTTTGTTGAATTGAGGGACTTACCTGTTTGAAGTCATTCCGAGTTTTGCGGCCGTATACTTCTGGGCCTTGGCATGACATTGTTTCTGTGCAACTTCACGCATTTGGTGATGCATCAGAAAGGGCCTTTGGAGCCTGTGTGTATCTTGTGACACAAGAGTTCTGAGGGCATCCTCACATCATCTCTTGTGCTTTCCAAAGCTAGAGTTGCTCCGGTAAAGAAAGTTACACTTCCTAGATTAGAATTGTTAGAGGCTTTGTTGGCCTGTCAGTTGGCAGAAAGTGTACGTAAAGCATTGAACTTAGAAAAGGATTGTTGTTGGTGCTGGACAGACTCGATGGTTACATTGAGCTGGATTCGCGGAGATCCTTCCAAGTGGAAACCCTTTGTGGCAAATAGAGTTACTCAAATTCATGAGACCACAGTCCCTTCTCACTGGTCTCACTGTAAGGGTACAGAAGACCCTGCAGACCTTGTCACTCGAGGAATCTCTGCATCTGACCTGCTGAGGTCTGAAATATGGTTGTCTGGACCTAGATTCTTGGTTACATCAGGGAAGTTCCCTGTTCTAGATGTCAAAGTTGACCCTTTAGATGAAGTTCCAGATTTACTGGTACAGGACGATGCTTCTCGCACTTTAGTGTCTGTTGGATGCGATTCAGTCAAAATGGTTGAGACTGAGCGCTGGGGTACTTTACAGAAAAGTATCTGTATTATTGGTTGGATTCGCAGGTTTGTGCACAATGCTAGATCTTGTAAGGAGGAACGGATATATTCTGACTTGTCATTTTCAGAGTTGGAATGTGCCAAGACACTTTTAATCAAGATTGTGCAGGTTGAGAAATTCCCGGAGGAAATCAAACTGTTGAAGTCAGGTTCGCCTGTTAAAAAGGGTTCTGCTTTGTATAAGCTGTCACCTTATCTGAACAAAGATGGTTTGCTTAGAGTTCAGGGTAGGCTTGATTTTGCTGGTCTGTCCTTTGAAGAGAAGCATCCTGTTATTATTCCCAGGGGCCACTTAGCTTTGCTTATTGTGAGATTCCAACATCAGTTGCTGAAGCATGCTGGTGTGAAGCTGATGTTGAACAGTTTGAGGAACTGTTATTGGATTATTGGAGCTCGCCAAATTTGTAAAAGGGTGAAGAATGAGTGTTTCTCATGTCAAAGGTTAGATGCTCCGGTGGGTTCCCAGGCTACGGCTCCTTTGCCAAAAGTGCGGGTCGTGAAGTCACCACCGTTTGCAGTGTCAGGACTGGACCATGGCGGACCGTTATTTTGCTGTGACCAGATTGGCAAGAAGTTTTATGTTCTTCTCTTCACTTGTGAGACAACTAGGGCCATTCATTTGGAGTTAGTTGATTCATTGTCAGCTGAAGCCATGATGTTGGCTCTGCGTAGATTTATAGCTAGACGTGGCATGCCCAAAACTTTGATTTCCGACAATGCTAAGGGCTTCCTAGCTGCAGAAGATCTAGTTTTGAAATTGTATGGTCCTGAAGGACCTAACTGGAAATTCATTGCTCCACACGCCCCATGGTGGGGAGGTTGGTGGGAGCGAATGATTGGTTCGATGAAATCTGCATTGAAGAAATCGATAGGAAAGAGGTCTCTGTCTAGGAATGAGTTAGAAACTAGTTTTCATGAGGTTGAAGCTTGTCTGAATTCACGTCCTTTGACTTTTGTTGGTGATGATTTGCAGTCGGGGACTGCCTTGACCCCTGTTCATTTTCTACTTGGCAGATTGGCTTGGTCTAGGCCTGTTGACTCCACTGAGGAGTCTTTGTCTGAATCAGAATCTGAGAACCTTGTTGCTCACCATGTACATCGTCAAAGTCAGTTAGATATGTTCTGGAGTTGCTGGAGCCAAGAGTACATCCTTAATCTACATTCTTGTAGAGGACCTCCAGCTCGAGACTGTGTTCAGGAAGGATCACTTGTTTTGGTCCAGGATGAGAGGCCTAACAGGTTAAGGTGGCCTTTAGGTGTTGTCCAGAAATTGTTCCCTGGCCGGGATGGCTTAGTACGAGCTGTAGAGATCAAGACTGCCAAAGGTGTGTTAGTACGACCTATTCAGAAACTTCATCCTTTAGAGTTGTCCATTCCAAGTGCTGACAATAGTGATCAGGTTGAAGAATTAGTTGTTAGGTCAGAAGATAAAATTGTTACTCAAGTTCGAGACAGTTCTGATAAGGTAACTAGAAGCGGCCGGGTTGTTAAGCTGCCAAATCGATTAGACTTGTAAGTACTTCTGTTTATGGTAATGTCTGTAACACTGTAAACTTTTATTTTATTTGTTTTGGAGTTTACTCCAAGGTGGGGAGTATGTTGTGAACTGTGACATGCTGCCCTCTGTAGGTTATTTAAGTGTGATGCTCTCCCATGTCTGAGTTAAGAAAATAAATAGTTTTGACTTCCTGTTGAAAATGACTGGAGTTGCGTTTGTGATTCTGGTCATGAAAACGAAATAATTCCCCACATAAGCGTTATAACTGGTAGTATATCTTACTCTGTGCGGTTCTTGAGGTGAAATGATACGGCTGTGCTGCCATTCCGCGACATGCTGGCATTCATCCTCACAATGGTGTGAAGTTCATCCACAACATTATTAGTGATCAGTTCATCACCACCCAACACCTTTACTTTCACCATTATTCTGCCCTGTTGTTCAAAATGCAAAGGATAACTTTACTACATCTGTGTATTCTGCCACATTCATGTCATTCTACCCTTCAATTATCCTAATCAGAAACCCGAACCACGCTAGTGAAAGTTTCTTTAAAACATACAACAATTAAATGTTCAGATCAATTTGGTATTTAGGAAAACCTTAAGTTCTGGGTTTACACACAGCGCAGAAACTAAGCATTCCAACTTATTAAATGGAGTTTTACAAGTGGCTTTCTGTCTGTTTGAAAACAACACAAAGACGAAAATTTATTACATCACTGCATGAATTATTCTGATTAATACAGTGTACTTACTGTGAAAATAATTATCCCATTTTTGATTTTTTAAATCCACTCGTTATTAAACAATAAGTGTACATATAATAGGGATCTAGCTCCTTGTAAATTGCCAAAGTAATTATCCAAACTTGAACAATTGGCCTCTTTCCTACAGCAGTCAAGTTACTTATAAATTTATGTAATTTTCACGGCCACTTTCAGACAATTAACATTGTATTTTTTGGAAATCCACGAAACCCAACCCCAAAACTGATAATACATATTTTACTTTTGAACGAGACGTAGCATGTTATTTGCCCCTAACATAGATTGCTATACTTCCTGCAGAACAACTATATTTCACAAGGCATGAAAAAGAAGGTGGTCATATCATAGTATGATACTGAAATACAAACTCACCAGCCACACATCAAAGGACAGCCTCTTTGGATTAGACAGAGTCAATTTAGAATTCCTGAAGTTGATCTGATTTTTATTGCTGAGCTTCTGTGATTGTATTTCATATTTGCCAATCTTGCAGTGATCCCCATTAGTTGGAATTCCATGAGGTAAATCTACACATACATGAATTTGTGGTCGCACGCCTTATTGAAAATCTCACTGTCACACTCTCCCTTGGTGTTTTTTAAGTATTCCAGAAATAGCAACACTTGACCTGTTCCTCTGCATGTCTGTAAGATAAATACCCTTCTAAATGTGCCTTGTATTTTATAGCGAGACTGTCTGGTAGTGGTCTAGCTCCGTCTAGCTTAAGAAGAACATTTAGCTTTATATGAGCAGTTGTACACTTAATGCCCAACGACTATGAGGACTTGGAAAAGCTACTATTGAACCAAATAAAATTCAATAAGACAAGCACTTATGTAATTGGCTCCACAAATTGATATTAATGTATGAATAAATAAATTTATCATACTCAAGGTGATAATGGTAGAATTCTTTTAGTGTTAGAAACCTTTCATAGTCACAGATTTGCAACCATACTAGCATTTCTATGCTACCAGATCACAAAAAAGAGATTATTCAATTTATTTGTTTTTGCAAGGTTTGCTTACCATGAATAACAGAAGACAGAAGAACAGTGTAATCGATGAAATTCCCATCTTGCATGGTGTTGAACCTTAAACTGTAAAATTATAAAAATAAATGTATAATATAAGAATAAACATTTGTAACCTTTAATGATGAAGTGATCTTTATGAAAATTTAAGACTGCAGGTTTTAATACTAACAGCAATTAAAACATGTGTAATTTATGGCAGGGAAAACTGCATGTTTTGGCATCTGGAGAATGAGGGCCTGAAAGCTCATGAGAAATACTCAGTTACGGGTTTTCCAGTATGGGAGTAAATGAGGCAGGGATAGATAGGAATTTATAGATATTTAGATAAAACTACATAATCATACTTTCATGCACCACAATTTAGGTCCTCTTCCTTGTAAATTGGCTGCATGTTCTGAATTTGGATTTAATGAGGTTATTGACAAAAATAAAATACCTAATTATTTCAGTAAATTATCATGAAGTTCAACATCAAAATAAATATTATTTTGAATAGTACTGAAGATGAAATTCTGCCAATGTTATTTCGGCACTTTCATAAAACATTTCCATTGTTGTCTAGAGAAGTGTGATGGGTAATTATCTGACAGAAAGATTAGATATATATATATAATCTTAAATCACACATAAATGGTGTACTTGATATGATACTATGTAGAAAAAGAAAAATCAATTATTATTTACATAGTATATAGTTGATTTAAATAGAAGAGTCTCTCATTATGAGAAATAAATGAAATAAAACTGGTTATCAAATCTTCAATCACTTGAATTGTCACAAGGTCACTTTCGCTGCATTTGTAATATGACACTTTAGATGAGCAATTAATTTAACATGTCACTCTTTGAAATTCCAGTATTTCTCTGTATGTGGCTTAAGTTGCTGGAAATGATTGTGTTGGCACATTTTATGCCATTTTGAGCCACATATCTAATTATGGCATTGTCTGAGTTCATCATCATTGACTTTAATAATGAGAGGAACCTCTTTGAAATCAGATCCAATGAATGGGGACAGTCCATAAGAGTAGGAAGATATTTCACATAAGTTTGATATGGGACTCCAAGAAGCTTTCTAACACCGGCTCCACGTGGTGAAGATTACTCACATGCTTGTCAGAAAAACTTTCCTAGTCAGAGCAAAGGGTGCATTTCGCAGAATTTGGCACATTGAGTTGCCGGTCCTATCATGTCGCCTCTTTTCTGTTCAATCTCCTTGGCTTCACTTAGGTCACTTATAAGGCAATTCCCAAGATGCTTAATGTTTGATACAGTATCTTCCTTGTATCCATTTAGATACATCTCAGGCAAAACTATCCTTTTATTTCTGGAGAAGAACACACAAGCAGTTTTGGTTGGGTTGTATAAAACCCCATATTCTGATGCATAGGCTTCACGTGTATGCAACATGTTTTGTAATCCCTTTATACTAGGGCAGCTAAGAGTCATGTCGTCTGCATATCCAAAACAGCCAACAAAGTGTTCACGCAGCCAACACCCAGTGCCTTCACGTTTTAGTCTATTCAGTAATTCATACAATAAAGTACGGGCAAGGAAATAGTTCCCTGCCTTATGCCATCCGATCTGACTCCTTTCCATACTGTCTGAGTGGTTTGTCTCTGAAATAAATCACAGAGTGCACGAATGTCTACGGCTGATACTTTGCAGTCGATTAGCAATGAAAAGAGCTTGTCATGTTAAACACGATCAAATGCCTTTGTGGCGTCGATAAAACAGGATGCAACATATGAATTATTCTCCAAGTAGTGCTTAATAGTTTCCTTTAGCACCAGGGCACACAACACAGTACCATGCTGTGTTTTTTAAGGCAAACTGTAAATTTTAGGTCACAAGTTTATCATCATTTCTAAACGGGAAACCCTTGTCAATAACTTTCCCAACACCTGATGTAAGGGCAATTCCCCTGTAGTTGCTGATCATCAGTCATGTTTCCTTTGTTGCTTTTTGGAATGGAATATATTGAAGCGAGTAACACATTGTCAGGTTGATGGCCATGGACCAGAATGGATGTGACCAACATGGATAATTCTTCACTCAAGATGTCTTTAGCATATATAAGATGATTAGAAAATTACTCATTGCCACCATCATTCTTATCTAATTTCAGTGTACCTATGGCCTTACCGATCAAATCTGCTTTAACAACCGCACCATTGTATGCATGACAGTTCATTTCAATGTTAATTTTTTGGTGTATGTAATCCACAGTCTCTGGATCTGATGGCACACTATTGTATAGGTTTTTATATTTTTCTCCAAATATCAGGGCTATGGTCTTTGGGTCTGTCTCACCATTTATACAACCAGAGTACCCCCGTGCAGCCTTGATCTTTAAAGAAGTCTCTGTCCTTGTTTTCAACAGTGCACTCAGCCATTTGTTGGTATTTTAAATCCTGCTGTTTTCGTTTGCAACGTCTTGCAAAAAAAACAGCCAGTTAACTTGTACTGTCTTTTGCTATTGCACATATTCTCATATATGATTCAACACTGTCTTAAATTAGATGATCATTTTCCATTCTGCTCACGGTTACACAATATATTGATTTAGCATTTTTCATTTTTTAATACAAAGTAAAAGTGTAACTATAAACTCTAAGTTTTCCATGAACTTGAAACCTTCTGTGAAATATTCATGATGACAAGACATTCAGATGAAGACTAAGGTCTGTCAGTAAAAGTCAATGGCATCCTGTTTTGAATACACTTCCCCTTGTTACTTAAATTTCATGAAAATTCAAAAAGAACTACAATTTGTTACAGTGAGAAAGATAGATACAATATTTAGATATAACCACCTTATTAAAACACTGTCAAATGCCGATTGACCATTTTCTGTTTTTTGAAACGATGATTAAAATTGACTCTCCAGAACACATTTCATTCTAAAATAATTTTCACTGAACACCAAAGGAAATCACTGCAATTTTATTAAATCACCACAACAGTTGTGGGATGAAGATCAAAATGAACTATCCAGAAGACACATCGATTTTATTAAATCGCAACAATCGTTTTGAAATGGTGATCAAAATCTTATGAAATATTATGTTATTTAACCAGGATGGCAATATTAGACCCAATTTTGCTCAATTGGAGGGTATTAACGACCCTATCATCATATGATCATGCAATTCATACTGCAGCATTCAATATCTATGGAATTTTCATTTGTATAAAAATCCACCAAGTGACTATAATATGAACAGTTGTAATATCTGTAGTCCTTGTCAGATGACATCCTTATTTAGAAATGCATTCAATAGGAAAATATGTTGCAAATTATAATCGTAATATATTATGGCTGTTAATCAGTGTAATAATGCCATGACAAAACGAGAGTGACACACAGCTAAAAAGACATCTCACAGATTTACAATATTCTGAATTTCAGTTGCAATTTACCAGAAAAATCAACAAGAAGTAAGAGGAAAATAACTGGAAAATGCAATACCTCAGATTTTTCCAAATATTTAGGGCAGTCTGTGTAAGGCGTCGATGATACCCTCCCCCCCCCCCATGTCTGTAATACCCTCCAAGAGAGTGTATTATTTAATAAATTGTAGCACTAACAGAGCTTCTCTCATACGAACAATCCATAGTGGAGATTTTAGCACAGTATTAGTTCTACATTTTCCCGCACATTGACCGACTTTCGAACGCACATGCTTGAATTATTTTTTAAGGTGTCAATAATACCCTCCAATACAATTCAAAGTAAATCGAGGCCTATTGACATTTCAAGCAGTTGACAATTCAATAACAATATTTCCACTTTATTTATTCACAACCAGTAACTTGGTGATACTCATCATAGCATAACATATAACGATAAATTTTTCTGCATTCAATTCCATTGCGAAATAAATCTTCCAAGCCAGCAGTTTTAACAAGTACTGCATACTGCAAACATGGCACCAGCTTGTCATATGGTTCGAATGGTCGTTTTGTTGGAGATCTTCTTTGTGATATATGGTGAGTATTTAATCATAAGAAAATACATGATTATTAAAGGTTTATTTCATTAACTATAGTTGATGATATCCATGTGTGTGACTTATGTGAGGCACACTCAATATTTCAGTATCCATGACGGACACGTAAGCCTTTCATGAATATAAAAATGTTCAATACAAAATTCTGGCACAGTTTAAAAGTACGTTTATACACTTGTCAGTTGTCAGTTGCAGAACTCCAATATCACAATAGGTCCTTGTTTTTCAGAGTCTCATGCCATTGTAATAGACAAAATTGAATGGCGACTTTTGTCAGAATTGAAAGATTTGACAGATGAGGTAGCGCTCTATCCCGGACTCCACCATATTGCAAGATTCAAGATTGATGACCAGCTGATCATTGGAAGACACAATAAGCCAAAATTCCAAGGAGCCTTAAATGGTCAGCACTACCAACGAGGTTGGTGGCAATTTAATCCAGAACTGTTTTTTTTTAAACAATTTTGTTATTTTAAGTTGTTATCAGGCATCTTGCCTAGTAAGGCCATCCAGTCTGTGCTAGGTATTAGGTATGGCATAGCTATCAACAAGACATGCATACACGCAAACATATTTTACTGCTCACTTTCACAATGTTGCTGAGTCTAAAGCTTATACAGCTGTTGTGGCCAAAGTTTTTGGACACTTACTAAAGATGGGGCTTGCTTATGGGTTTTTCTTATCTTGTATCTTTGGTTTCATTACATTCGCCAATGTATTTGGCCAAAGTATTGCAATGACTTGCACATATGTCAGTTTGTCCCACCCTTTTGCCTCTGTCCGTTCGTCAACCATACTATATAATATAGACATGATAACTTCAGGTCTATTAATGCTAGGCTCATGGAACTGCAGGAACGTGGGTAAGGGGTGCAGAGGAGTTGATGATGTCTTAATAAATGGTCATCAATGCACATTAATGCAAGGTAATATCAGTTCTGATGATGTTTTAGCTGGTATTGATGAGTCAGAAATGGAAGGGCCTGTCAACACAACTAGACCTGGTGATCAGATGTATTGGGTCCAGGGACTTCCAGAAGATTTTCCGAAATCTGCGGTTGTAGGTGGCTACAGTTCATCAGGAGAAGATGTGTATGTTGCTTCAGTCATGGTAGAAAATGGTGAGTGTTCACAGCACTGGAATATATTTCTTGCACTCTGATGACCTGTTTTTCTGTGTTGAAAACTTAAAGCAATTAGTTTCTCTGGACCAGGAAACATTTTCTAGTAAGATAATATAGTCTGTCACAAGTAAATGAAATATAGTCCATTTAGAGTAAGCTTCAACTCAGTCAATGGATTACATTGAAGACAAGGTAATATAATAATTTATTAAGACATATTTTGTATATGTTTTTTCATGTTGCAGAAGGTGAAGTGGTTGGGGCCTCGTTCCTCATTAGTGCAGGATGCGCAGCCTATAGCATTGGAATTAATTATGTCTGTGAACCAAGAAACTTCTCACTGTTGGTCCTGAAACAAAGTAAGTCTTTAATTCATCCATCGTTATCTGTTTCTGGCCTGGCTTTTATAAGTGGTTGTATGTGTCTGCAAGCCTTTAATTACGCATAACTCATACCAATAATTTTCAAAGACTTGGTAGAGGTCACACACAGTTATTGAAATAGCACCACGACAACTTCACACCACGACAAATGAGCACATTATTACCATGATAGTGATAGTACTGTCGTACCACGAAAGTAATACAGCTTCCCAACAGCGTGAGTTTTGCACCATGACGATGAAAGCTGATTCAATTGACTTCAGCTATGCAACTTTGTAAGAGTGGCTACATTTCCTCCTCCTCCTCCTCCTCCTCCTCCTCCTCCTCCTCCTCCTCCAGAACTGCTGACCACAACTAAGTATTTCATTCAGTTTGCATACAGGCCTGAGTTGAAAACGATGCAAAATTCGATTTTTATACCTTACAAGACTAGTTGCATTCTGCCTCGTTTTCAACTCAAGATTCTACACAAATTAAAAGCTGTAGAAATACGATATCAAAACACCTGATATAGTAAGAAATCAAATTTCTAAAAAGGCATTAACCAGGATTCTCGATATAATATATCCAGAGATAAGAGTGCATAAACACAGGCTCCCAGACCACATACGAGGGGACTTCGTCACCCGGCCGGCTCGCCCCACTTGCTAATTTTTTCTTGTCCTTTACTCCATTAACACTGCATCTACTGCATTGTTCTTTGCAGGGTTAGGGCATCCATGGATATTAATAACATAACTGAATATTTAATTTTTGTTTTGAGATAATTAGCTAAAACTGCCCATGAGGGGGGCAATTTAGTAACTATCGTGGCACGAAAGTTATTAACTTGCACGCCTCTTGGGCCGTTTTAGCTAATTATCTCTATTATTTAGTTGCGCAGATACATTCCATATAATGTTGGTACTTTCGTTGTATGAAAGTTGGTACTTCCTTGGTGGGAAAGTTGGTATTTTCTTGGGACGAAAGTTAGTAATTTTCTGGGGCGAAAATGGCACGAAATTGGGACTGTCGTGGTGCGAAACTGACTCCCTACAAACTACTAGACCACGAAGTGAACTATTTGGCCGCCATACATAAAATATATGTTGCATTGTCTACTAATGTGTAATGATTTTTTTTTATTAACTTAAGTAGAGGTTTGTAATATCCTGATAAAGAAAACAGCCTAAATAAATCCTTGCGATGTGTTTTCCTGGGGGGTCACACTCATGAAATTCGCCGCTGTAAGCCACTCAGTTGATCAGTTTTATCATAGAATTTAGGTATGATTTGCATACTTGTTTTATGACCAGTTTAAAAAAATCTCTATAGGGGATTAACATTGGGAGAGTAATGCGTTGTTCCCCCAAAAATGTTTTTTTAGGACCTGATGACATAGAAGTTGCTGCACCACCTTGCAGATAATGTGGCGGCAATTTTAATCTTACAGCAATTAACCAGAGTCTATGGTACACTGGACGTACCATAGTATCAGCTGGACAGTGAATGGACAGTCAATCTGCACATTTTCAGAACTCTGAGTTTGCAACACACCCAAAGTTTAAAGAACATTTAGTGTTGTTTATCACATTCCATTTACATTGAATCTAAGAAATAGCAACCGCTAGTTTAGGGAATGTTTCATTCTTATAAGATGTGCTTATGCAAGATGAGAAAGAGAACCAAATGACCAGGGCCGGCGCTAGGTAATATTGCACCCTAGGCAAGATCACACTCTATTTCCCCCCCCCCCCCCCCTCAACAAACTGAACAGGCAGAGTCCATCCAAAAAGCAATTATTGACCTCGTTAATATTATTAACTTATGACGTCATTCGGAAGGATTTTCCTTTGAAACTTACGTCACATAACTCACATTCTATTGTATCTCACTTGTTTTCCTTTGAAATCAAATGAAGCATAAATTGTGCAAAGCTTTGGAGATGCATCTAACAAATCGAACCCACAACCGAGCTCCTTAAGACTTGGGCCATTCGATAAAAAATTCGCTTGGCCTCAGCATATTCTGCATCTAGTTACTTTCCAGTGTGCCAACTCTTTATGAGCCATATCTTATCTGCATGAGCATGATGAGAGCCACTTAAGCGGGTTGTTATAAAGAAATAGGATTTTAATGCTTTTCTGGTCATATTTTGAAATAAATAAATTGGAGCATCACAAGATAGAACAACAAGTCAAACCGCGACCTTATAGCTAAAAGAAACATTTCTGTGAAAGAATTAACTTGAAGTTTGCTGCATTCTCCATTGCCATCTCTGCTTCGGCTGCTGTAACCATGACAGATGGCTATAATGATAGTATGGCAAAAATATCATTGGCAAGATAGGAAACTTAAAGTTTAGTGGTAGAGAGAGGGCGTCACTCTTTGGTTTATTAAGTTACTCATTCTGTCCATTTTGTGGTGCTCCAAGCGTTTTTTATATAATATGACCAAAAGATATATTTATTTGAGATTATTGGATAAGCAATTGTGTCAGTCTATTTTCTGCTGCCCCATGATGAGTGCAAAAAAATAGGGCTCCAATTCACCCGTCCCTCCCCCTAGGGCCCCAATTCACCCGTCCCTCCCCCTAGGGCCCCAATTCACCCGTCCCTCCCCCTATGAACCCAATTCACCCGTCCCACCCCCTAGGGCCCCAATTCACCCGTCCCTCCCCCTATGGCCCCAATTCACCCGTCCCACCCCCTAGGGCCCCAAATCACCCGTCACTCCCCCTATGGCCCCAATTCACCCGTCCCACCCCCTAGGGCCCCAATTCACCCGTCCCTCCCCCTATGGCCCCAATTCACCCGTCCCACCCCCTAGGGCCCCAATGCCCCCGTCCCCCCCACCTTATAAGAGTGGAAATCAACTTCAAGTCCTGATAATAAAATTTAAAAATCTGTATTATTTTACAGAGCTGCAATTGCTTCAGGCTGCCTATCTGCCTACAGTTCACCCATGTGGAGATTCTTCGCTAGCTTTGTTGGACGTCAATAAAACTTTGTCTTTGCCGGATTGGAACACTGAATCCTGTCTGAATTTGACATTTCCCAGTGAATTTCATGCATGGAGAGCTATTTACAGTGTGCAAAATTCATCGAACGATCATAGTTATATATTGATTAATATAAGAACCAGCAGTCTCACGCAACTTTGTGATCATATGCAAGTAACAAGCCAAGTGTCTTCGATATGTCGACTGAGAAATGTCGCTTCTCACAAGACTGGGTTTTATGACTGCGAATACCTTTGCAACACTGGGTTTGGTTGCGCTGATATATTCTATATTGATATTGCTCATTCTGAAGCCATGCGTGTTGGAATATGCGATGTATGGTTCAATGGATATATATAATGTATATTTTTGAATGATGGCAGATTTTGCTAATGCTTGGGTGATTCTTCTAGAACATTGTAACTGTTTTCATTTCATATTTGCTTACACAAACGTGCATATACAAAAACATAATTTCAAATGTTTATTACCTTATTCCTAAAACACCACAGGATGGCCCTCCTGCGGTGGTGCATTACACTATATTAGGGTCCCCTCTATTAATTTATTTATTTTAATTGATGGGTGTGTAATCACAGCCATACAATTATAGGTGTAACTGATTCTATTCTGATTCTCTTAGACAATTGGGATTTATTTGATGAACACAAATTGATATCGACTTGTAAAACATGGCGACCTGAAGAGGGGTAAAATGACTGCATCAGGTGCATTTGGAAGATTTGCCGTAACTGTTAATCCGTCCTATCAGATCTCCCTTTTTTGCCATAATCTCATTCGTTTCATTGAGATTATAGGACACATAAGTGCTTCACATTTGAGGCCCATTTCAACTTTGAGCCACACAATGTTATGTCAGGGTATCTTCATGTGTGGTCATGCCTTCAGAGCATTATACAATTAGACTTGGTTGCGATGTACTGCATTCAAACCTGTGCAGCAAACTGTTCACAAAGTAGTATCATTTCCGGAAGGCCTGTGATACTGGGACAAAGCAAAGTGAGATCATCAGCACAACAAATCGCACCAGTATAATGTTGGCCAACCCAGCATCCATATGTCCTTCTTTTTTCAAATTTTTCTAATATCTGGTCCATATAAACACAGTACAGGATAGGCGAAGAGATGGCACCTTGACGTATGCCACTGGAAGACTAAAAATAATCGGAATAGCAATGTTTCCATGTGGTTCGTGTTTGCTGACGAAAATAAAGGTCCATAAGTGCTCTGATATCAATAGCACTGACATTTACGTTTAATTAGGCACTGAAAAAGTCTGTCGTATCTCACACGATCGAATGCCTTTGTCGCATCTAGCAACATATAATAATTCACCACTTCTTTTATCACAAGACAACACATAGTGGTACCAAGGTTGGCTAAAATGTCAATTTGGAATTTAAATTATTTACACAAATTATAGAAACGAATCAATGATATTTTACCAACTTCCAAATGTCACACTAAAAATTTAAAAAATGCGGTTTTTCTGCTGTTCATTTGGATATAAAGTCAAAACGGCTGAATGGATTTGCCTCAAATTTTCATAGAATGCTCACAGCGTCTGCCAAATATAAGATATACATAAATAACAACTGAAGTATTCGTAGTACCCAGATAGCATTCCAAATCGTTTCAATGTCGGCACGATGTCGGCACGATGTCAGACGATGTTGCAACAATGGCTGCCGATATATAGACGAAGCTGGTCCGATTTGGAATGCTAACTGGGTATAGCTGCGTTTAATGTGAGACTAAATATGACACGTACTTTCACAATAAGAAAGATCATAACACAAATTTGAATTCTGCTTCATTTCATTTCATTACAAATTGTACATATACGTTATTATAAAATTCTGACACATCAAAGGCTTAATTATTTTTGCACTGAGCCTAATGTACATGATATTAATAGATAAATAATTCAATATTGGATCGTCTGTCCATCCAGTCCTTGACCTGTAAATTGACCTTGTGGCGTGGAAGCAGGTTCCATGTTGACCTTGACCTCCCAAGTTTCGCTCCAGAAAATGCTGTTGAGGAACATCAAGTCTCTCCAGGTCACCTTAAATAAAGATAAGTGAAGTTAATTACTTTTTTGCAAAGTGGGAACTTCCTCAAACGTAAAGCAACCAGCCACCCAGCTAAGCGCTCTTCATTATATTGGATTGGGGTGTTAACTTGGATAGTACCTTGTACTTGAGTCTATGCTGGAGGAAATGAAATATCTCACCCGCGTTGTATATGTATCATGGTGCGTAATCCAGATCTTGTCATCTCATTATTACATCTGCCTCTGGTAGCTTCTGGTATTTGATTATTTATAATTTTGAGTAAGCTTTAAATGAGCAATTGAAATAAAGTTCTACATTTCAGGAGTAATCTTACATTTAAATATAAGAGGAAATATTCAATGCTCATGCAGCTCAATATATATTTCAATTACTAGGGCAGTACATTGTACACCAGTTCTCGATATATATACCGTTAGTAAAAACTGTACAATAAAACGGTATGCAGATCGGCGATTTTGAGCAAAACAAGACACCTGCCACCCAGATGTTCCGATGCTTTAAAAGAAAAATATCAGCCAACCTTTATTGCAATGACATTTAGCAACAGTCGATAATTATTTCATAGAGACTTGTTCATGATATTTCATAGTTATTTGTCATTACGGCAGGTTTTGATTAATTATACTATTGATATAGCTTACAATATGTATCATGATCAATATTGTTTGCCTTACTGTGTCATGATTCATCTTATGTCTTTTTAAAGGTGAAGGTGTACAGTTACAGTTGTGCCACTTTATTTACTGACCAGGTGGATATATGTAGTCTAGAGCATGGCCTATTAATACAGTTGTGCGGGGCCTAATTAGGCGCGGGGTCCAACGCGCAGCCACCTTGCCCTGATGGTGCAAAGGATACAATTATTGATACACATAATTAAACAAAATAAAGCTATTCACCGGCTAAGTATCTTCAAATTCTAAAATATCTGCATAATTGTCACATGTCCTTTAACTTATGAAAATAAGCAAAATTGTTCATTGTTAACCATACACTGGCTAATAGTTTATTCAAGTCTCTTTATACTCGAAGGACCAGTGGACATTATAGAAAGGATTTATCCAATTGTTGACACGTATCCAAGTAGCGAGACAGGACAGTTGGTGGCAAATAATAATTATAAACAGATAACTAAAATTGCTGGAGCAATTTTGAATAGCTTCCCACTATCCCACCATCCCATTATCCCACTTTCCCACCATTCCACTATCCCACTATCCCTTCATCCCACTATCCCACCATTCTACTATCCCACTATCCCTTCATCCCACTATCCCGCCATCCAACTATCCCACTATCCCACCATCCCACTATCCCACCATCCCACTATCCCACTATCCCACTATCCCACCATCCCATTATCCCACTTTCCCACCATTCCACTATCCCACTATCCCTTCATCCCACTATCCCACCATTCTACTATCCCACTATCCCTTCATCCCACTATCCCGCCATCCAACTATCCCACTATCCCACCATCCCACTATCCCACCATCCCACTATCCCATTATCCCACTATCCCACCATCCCACTATCCCACCATCCCACTATCCCATTATCCCACTATCCCACCATCCCACTATCCCACCATCCCACTATCCCATTATCCCACTATCCCACCATCCCACTATCCCATTATCCCACTATCCCACCATCCCACTATCCCATTATCCCACTATCCCACCATCCCACTATCCCACCATCCCACTATCCCATTATCCCACTATCCCGCCATCCCACTATCCCACCATCCCACTATCCCACCATCCCACTATCCCATTATCCCACTATCCCACCATCCCACTATCCCATTATCCCACTATCCCACCATCCCACTATCCCATTATCCCACTATCCCACCATCCCACTATCCCATTATCCCACTATCCCACCATCCCACTATCCCATTATCCCACTATCCCACCATCCCACTATCCCATTATCCCACTATCCCGCCATCCCACTATCCCACCATCCCACTATCCCACCATCCCACTATCCCATTATCCCACTATCCCACCATCCCACTATCCCATTATCCCACTATCCCACCATCCCACTATCCCATTATCCCACTATCCCACCATCCCACTATCCCACCATCCCACTATCCCATTATCCCACTATCCCACCATCCCACTATCCCATTATCCTGGTATCCCACCAGATTTTAGTCTGGTTTTTATTTTTATTTACTTTACAGCACTTTTTATTAAATTATTTTGTTAAGGCACCACCTGAAAAGACATTTAGACAATGGTCATGCCGATATATTATATATATTATATGTGTTAGGTTACGGATGATTGGTCAAAGGGAATTCCAATTTTCTTTTTTAGCAAGAGTAGAGTGCATAGCCACAAGGTTCTGGATAAGTCGGATTCTTGTTAGCACAATAAAAAAAGAGACAGAAAAGAGTGACCAAATTATAATTCTTTGAAGGTCTTGCTCTGGGGTAAGTCACCTATAGTTCCATCAGCTTTGCATCAATATCCCTGAAGGTATCATGTCTATGGGTGCAATTAGACAACAATGGAGGGATAAACTGGTGCAGGCCATCACAATATCCTTACCCATAAGCATAAGGTTATTTTTTTGGCATTGCAACTCTTGTATAATGTTTTGCGTATGCTTATTTTGACAATTCGAGACGTCTGATTGGCTGGGAGGCCGTGAAATTAATTTTTTTTTGTTGGCGATGGCGGTCGGCAAACATTCTTGTCTAAATACTTGTCAAATAAAAAAAGATAATTTGGAAATAGTGTAAACCGTGACCCATCGCGACCTAAAAACCAGGTAAACAAATCATAGTGGCATGTACATATCACCAACCTATCTATGACAACCTGAACTGAGAGGTTTTTAATCCCGTGTTCAATAAATTACATTACACTACATATTCGTGGCCAAGGTTTATAAAAGCTATGGTGCAAAATCAAAAAAGCACCATTGGATATCAGGATATCTAATAGGTCACAAAACAGCAAAATGTCAAATAAAACTGCATACATGGAGACATGGAGACATGGAGACAGGACAACATTGGTTTGTCGATTAATTTGTTTTAATTAATGTAATAAAGTCAATAGTTCATGGTATGAATATGCATGCCTGTGTGAATAACGTTTTATAAATACTGTTCTTGCCATATTTAAAGTAATTATTACAGAATAAAGAAAATGTGCTCCGGGTAGTTATGTTTGTACATAATAAGAGAAAGAACAGATTTGATGTAATAATTTACTTCATTATTTCTTTATTATATTGACACTATTTTAACATTAAATCAAAAAAACATTTTTTGTCTATCACCTTATATACCTGATATATACAATATGAAAATAGAGGATTATAAACACAAATAAGAAAAAACAGCCATATACATGATGGCTCAGATACTTGTAAATTGTAAAGAAGCAACATTTAAATGTGGAAATATAAAAACAAACATATGTAATGCAAAATATAATATTGCAATAAAATGAAATATATTTCAATGCTTGAATATTGTTGTCATTTTGACATTTGTGTTATTGTAGTACATGATTATTTATGGCAAGTCCACAGCATTTTACAGTCTTTTGAAATTGACATCAAACATTAACGTGTCATAATATGGATAAATAAAAACTTCAGGTATAATTATGCGTGCATGTGTAAGCAAATCAGTATATAAATGTCATTGAAACAGTGTAATGTCACTACGAAACACTCACATAACAAGTTTCTAGCAATTTTGATCATCTGAGTAATTCAAAAGTTTGCAGCTCCAGATTGCTTTGCACAGAGTGTTTAATATACTAATTCCGACGGCTTTCCATTTCTTGTATAATATTTAGCAAGTTAGATTCGGGGACCATAGACCTTGGTTAGTGGTGCTGGATCTTATGTGATTTGCTCAGTCATTACAGATGGTGCTGGCGATCGACTTGTAGGCTGATCTGTCTTAAGTCGTGTCTTACATGTTGCAAGTAGTTTAATACATGGATGTGTAAATAAATTGGGATTAAAAACTGCCCTTCCAGCAGTGGTGGGGTATTACATGTTGCAATTAGTTTGATGCGTGCATGTGTAAATAAATTGGAATATTACAGCAGTTGTTGTGAATTTTATGTTGCAATTAGTTCTAGTTTACGCAACCGTAAATGTAGTGGGATAGTACACGCTATTCCAGCAATTTTGTATTGCATGTTGCAATTAGTTTAATGCATTCATGTATAAATCGATTTGGAGAATAAATGCTTTTTTAGCAGTGTTATCTCAGTCGTGTATTTTTTGTTGCAAGTAGCTTCTCAGTTTGTCCCAGCATTTTTGTCTTTCTAAATCGGACTCTCCATACTCAATGTGATTGTAGAATTTGGTGATTCTGTAGATGTAACCATGTTTGGTCGGATCGATGCGTTCTTTATACAAGATCAGAACTGAGTCTTCCCCTTTTGCTAATATCATTTCCAGTTCCCATTCACAAACTTGATCATTGCAGAAATTAGGTGAGATGACACACATACAAACTGAGGCAAAATTAATTGCAACAGCCGAATGTGCTCTTCCTACACCCATGTCCATGTCTCGCTCAACTGAAAAGGTTGTATAATGCCATTCTTCTTCTAGCCTCGGTATAACTTCTTCGTGAAGCCAGTGAGTGTCCTGCCCAGAGCAAGATATGAACACATTCTTTGCAAGATCTTGATCTATGATTTGTACATCTTCACTGTCACTGACAACTGCATTCTGTGCCCTTCTTCTGAGTAATCTGTCTTTCATAACGTAATAATAAAACTCAATTTTTGACCTTTTTTTGTATACCTGTCCAATTGTGATGACTATGAAAGCTGTAGGAATTAGAGTACTTAGCACCACAGAAAGATGAGTACGGGTCATGTAACACCTGACAACCTTGGTTGAAAGGTTGATACCATTCAGGTTGACAATAGTTTGGCCATCGTGACATGTCATACTTCTTTTGTTTAAAAACTTTACTTTAGTTTGCTTAAACCACTTTAAAAATGTAAGGGAATCACAACTGCAGATTAAAAGATTCCCAGACAAATCCAGCTGCACCTCATTTTCAACAGCAATTTCATCTAGAGACTGCGTAAATCTGTCACTGACTGAAGTAATGTAATTCTGTGAAACATCTAAAAATTTCAACTCGAGTGATCCGTTAAAGTCCATGTCCAAATCTGACAAATCGTTTCTTTGAAGTCTTATCTCTTGCACCTTTGGTAAATGAGAGAATGCAGTTTGCTTAATGTATTTGATTTTATTACCAGACAGATCCAGGTGTCTCAATTTCTTCAATCTTGCAAATGTGGCCAATCGATGATGCTCAGAACCAATATTCACGAATTTGTTGTCTCTGAGTACCAGTGTGCTCAAATTAGGATATTGCAGTGGTCGTGGGTCTAGAAAATTGAAACGACAGTTGCTGGCATCCAGAACTTGTAGGTCTTTGGCCTGCTCAAATGATGTGAATCGTCCAAACAAATTAGAGTTTGATATATTGAATACTAATACTTGATTGGATTTGCTCAACTTATAATTGAAAATGGAAAGCATGGCAAATGAAAAAAAGTCTAAGTACAAATATCTAAGTGTCATAGGCAGGTTTCTGACCAGAAAATGTCCAGCAAGACTGGATGCCTTTCGTGGAGTATCAGGAATGACAATTTCATTTGGAGGCCTGCGAAAGAACATGTGTGGTTCATCGTGAATATTGTCTGGTTCACAATAATCTTGATAAAACTGTTTCTCACTGTAGCTGCTACCACCGTAATAACTCATATCGACTGTCTCAATCTTGGTAAAGTTTATCACATTCATAATATCAGCACCTGTTCCTAAGTATATCCATGGCATATTTCCGGCCAGCCCTGCATATCTTAATTCTGGCATTGCATATAAGATCCTGAGTGAGCCAAGATTTATATGTGCTGTGTTGAGAAAACGAAGTGATAAATCTTTCAAATTCTGCCAAGCATGCTTGAATTGCAATCGAAACACTTCAATGGAACTTTTTCCTGCACCTACCCCGTCTGCAATCAAGGTGTTGAGAGTTGCATTTGGTAGATTGTTAACCACTTGAACAACATTGCTGAAAAACATTTGTCTGTTGCAAGCAACATTGAAGTATTTCAGCTTTTTCAAACAATGCAACACGCCGGGGCAGATCCAATCGACTCCTGCATTTCTTATCGACAGCATTTCAAGAGAAATACTTTTGAGGGCCTTGAACATGTCACATCCTAAAGTACCACCGTTGGTATTTATGCCTGTACTAGAACCAAGTAGCATTAAGTATTTCAAACTGGTCAGTTCACGGAAAGCTTGATTCAGGTCAGTGCCCTTAACAAATGGCAAAGAAAGTTGTCGGAGTTCTCTTAAAGGCTTCAGTGCTATACCGAGGTATTCAGTGATGTTTTTACTACAATTGTTATTGGCCAACTGCAGAATTTTGAGGTGCTCTGTAATATTGAAAACACCACTCAAGTTATCGTCAGTTAGACATAGTTGGTTTTGCCTCAGATCAAGTTCCTTCAAGCTTCTCAGTCCTTTAAATGCTCTTTTGTTCAATTGATGCAGTTGATTGTTGTTTAGATGAAGTCTTGTCAGTTGAGTGAATTCCACAAACACTGAGTCTTTGATGATTGTTAAGTTGTTATGACTCAAATCCAGGGTGTGTACATCCTTAGAAATGCCCGTTGGGACTGCATTTAGGCCACATCCCTTGCATGAGTAGGTTTTGTGGGCTCCTGTGTCATACTTGCAGCATGTGGCAGCTCTGGTTGGATCCCCCTGGTGGATTACACACAGGCAATTAACAACCAACAGCCAGACTTCCAGGTTCCCTGCAGCAGCAAAATGAAAGATGTTATGCCCAACAAAAGATCTTTTTAAAAAATAACTCTTAAAAATATTCCTCATTTAATTAATCCCATCAAAGTCATTTTACGTTTGAGCAACAATTCTGCAAAATATAAAAAGTACAAATAACTTTCAGACTATATTCACAGAGTAATAATATCCAGCCTGTTCAGTGTTGGAATTCACAATATGACAAGCCCGCAGTGAAGATTTTATATCAAAACAATGAAATCTGATAATCACATTAATATAACATTTTATGCTCAGGGTCAGTGTTACATTAATGTTAAGCATGCAGATATGACGTAACAATACACAACAATCACAATGACGTCACAGCCGATTGTTATAATTATGACATACTATAGCAAATAACACCAATTATCGCCCATAGCCAACCCTGACATGGTTTACAAAAATGTGTGACAGACAGACAGACAGAATTATTTATTTTTCATCGCATACACCATACATACCACACATATAACATTAACATACACACACACACAGGTAAATCTAACTTTAAATCGAAAAAAAAATTATAATAATAATAAAAAAAAAAAAAAAGAAAGATGAATGAACCCTGTGAGCGTCCCCAATTACTATTTCAACTTTTTGCTTTATCTTTGAAAGGTTGAACAGTGAACATGGTTATGAAAATCAGCCCATTGGAATGGAATTAGGGATCATTTGTGTCTGTAGTGCCACTTGTACACGACAAATGTTATTGACAGATTTAATGTGACTCAGTCCAGTTTACTTTTGCAAGAAATTCCCTCTTTTGATTGACTATAGTATTTCCTAATCTGTATTCAATAGCAGATAAACATTTTTTAAATGCTATATGCAGAACCTGACAATTAATATATTTTAGATTAGAAGAACTGAAAAATTAATAAAATTCTTGAAACATGGATCTAAATCATAACCATGCGTTTGTGCACTGTTTTGTAGGCTGCATATTTGAGCTTACTCAAAATAGTTAGGGACTTATAATACATATCATAATAAACTAGACAAAATCCGATACAGTTTGAGACACTACCTGCATGCGTGATGACATTGCTAAGGTGATTGTCAAAAAATATATCATTATAAAAAATAATAATTGCTCAACATTAGTGTGCATCATGTAATTATTGTCGTCAGTTAGGTGATGTCGTTACCTGTATACCTTTATAACATAAACTTTCAAAATATGTCTTTGTTAGGGCGACATTGAATTATGAATATGAAAATTTGGCACAAAATGTACTTTGGGAAGTGCAGATTGCTTATTTTCACTGTGACTTGAAATCACCCACCTGTAGAAAAAGGTTTTGTTTTATCATAAACTAGCTTAATTAGGCTCTCTATCGGGAGCCTTAATAAGCTATGGCAGCAGTGAACATGTTGTCAATCAACAGAGGGCGCCGATGCGGGGCACAACTGGGTCAAGTGCCATATAAACAAACAAACATGCTGAATTAAAAATTATGAAAAAGTTTTCAAAAACTATTAAAAAAGGGTTGATTAGGACAGGATTCAGGCGGGCAGGACAGAGTGAAGTGAATGCTCGAAGCTACTGTGAAGAAAAAATAGGATATTCTGGGGTGATTGTTCGTTTAAATTGCCGAAAACGTGGAAAAACAGACGCAACGATTTTATAGATATAGATAATCAGAAGTAAGTTTAGCTTACTCAGTTCTTCGGAAACCGCAGCAGCCTAAACAAAGTTTTTAAAAATTGCTAAATTATGACTTTTCGGATTAGGCTGATCAGATATTAGCATCACTAGCATAGGCCTAATCATTTAATTACCTCTCTAATTGTAATAATTCTATTTGTGATGAAATTCTTTAGAAATAAACTATAGAAAAGCAATATGTTATGACGTGTCCCCCAGTATTGAGACATAGATATCCCTAACTTTTGTGAGCATACTATCCCAAACTATTTGGAAATAATTTACAGTATTTGATGACACTTAATATTTTTTATATTCATAATAATACTTACCCATATTTTTTCAATGGAGCCGTGTTTCTATGTGAAGGTTTCTTCAGATATCATTTTCGTGTAATCTGGAATTAACAGATATGTATTAAATTTCTTTCTGTAAATTACAGATTTAATGTTTCTAACGTAAATATTTGGTCCCTTTATCCGAAGTGCTAAAAGTACAGATATAGCTGCATTGAAATATTAAAGGCCACACTTAAACTTCCTTAATCGTGATTTTTCCCAAATAAAACCTATTAATAATATCCCCACTATTCATTGGTGCAGCCTCGGCAAACATTTGCAATAGTGGTGTTTCTTTATGAAAGAAATATATTGTATACAGTCCACCCTGTCCTTAAGTGCCAACGGTGTATATAAATAGCCACTTGCTGTATAATTCATTAAATTAAGACTCCCAAGACGGACCGTACAATATAAGTTAGTTTCATAAAATGCAGTTGACTCTAGTTGTCTGTAGTGACCTGTACCTGGCTGTGGTCTTAACACGCTAAAGCCAGCTGCGTCTGTCCACTTCTATAGCTAATAATTGGCTTACATCTATCACCAGATAAATATAAAACCTTGGTAAATGTAAGAAATTAATATAACACATCATTAATATGTACTTTTAGATCTGGTTTTGAGTAGCCGGCTATGATAGCTTTGTCTAGTTTCAATCAAACTAACTGTATGTATTCTCTATTAAATGCACACCTGTTTTATAAGGCCAAACTAATGTATTTCCTCGTGTGACCGCTCAATAAAGGTTACACTGTATTCTATATTATTAAGTATGTTCCAAATGAATTCAATGACTATGCTGTCCCAAAACGCTTAAGATCAGTAACTGATACAGTGATGTTAAAAAGTTTAGTTGCTCAATATTATGCCACCAATAAAAGTTTCTAAGAAAATGCTTAAGGCAGCATTGAAATCTTTCATATCAATTAAGGACAGCCAATTTGCTGCGGTTTAATGTACATTGGCGTCATTCTAAGTGTATCGAGAAGTTCACATGCCCCATGTCTCATTGAAATAGCATTGTGTAGGGCGTATGTATAATGGAAATACATTGCAGTTAAACAGATAGGCTTTTCCTAGCATTGGACATGTTGCAAACTAGAAGCCTGTTTTATGTGATATATAACATATATTATCATTATTTTAGAAATGTTTTACTGAGTGCAGTAGCAAAATACTGAGGTGTGTGTAAACTTTTGAGCACTGCTGTAACTCCCTCTATTGATATAGTGTATTCGTTAAGTATATTAATTTATAATAAATATTAATTTGAATATTAATGTGTGATGACCTGGAATCCGTTTTTCGAATGTTACCCGTTCCCATGACCCCAGTGACCTCAGTGAGGCCGTTGACCTAGAATGTGGGGCATTTCCTATGCCCCAGTAAGGGGAGCACGTGATAGGGGCATGGCTGGGTTCCTATTGGCCAGAGTGGGCTGCTGGGGGCTACAGGGATGCTGGCAGCATCAGTTTGATTGAGTTTGGTCCATAGAATGGTATAGGCAGGACGTTTGGCTAGGGCAGGGCCAATAAAGCTTCAAAATGTATTCTTTGAGTTTGTTTGAGTCAAGTCTGAAGGACCTTACAAATTGGCGCCCGATGTGGGACTTGACTCATTCTCAGGAATACTTTGGATCTGTGAGGACCTTTTCAAATAAGGTGCTTACAGGGATTTACTTGTGTTTTTGAGGATTTACCATTGTGTCACATTGGAGTACTCTTTTGTGTGTTTTCTACAACAGAATCTGAACAGCTAAGTAGTTTCACTTCACTTTGAAACTGGTCTTGTTGAGTGGCCCTGCCCTGGTTACTCTGTTTGTCTTGTTTGTCTTGTTTGCTGTTTGTATTGTGTTCTGTCAGAATGCCTGGAACTTCAGCATTGAGACCCAAGCCTGGTAGAAAGGTACCCCAAGACAGGGAGAGCCGATCATTGGCTCCCCAGTCAACAGGGGTCGACACATCAGGCCCCCCAGTCGCCAGCATGGCTTCTGGGGATGCCACCCCAGTTAGACCACGTGCTAGCTCCATGTCAGGAGTGAGGCAACCTGGGGAGATCAGCTCCAATTCCGGAGTGAGGCTCCCTAGGGAAGGATCTAGAGCTAGAGCAAGTAGTGGAAAGAGGTCCAGGGATATGGTGCAGAGAGAGTCGGATTCGAATGACTCCTGTGCGTCCACTCCCACCTCTTCTCCAGAATATAGGACCCGGGTGGGGACTGAGCCAACTGGGGCCGGTGGGGCCGCTGGAGCAGTAATGGCGGACCACGTGGCCCCTGGCAATCGTGCCTATCGTCCAAGGCACAGGCGTCGTAGGGAAGCCTTACCCCCTTTGTATGATGGTCAGGGAGTAGCTTTTGCTGATTATTTGATGGAGTTTAGGAGAGTGGCAGACTTTAATGGTTGGACAGAAGATGAGCGTTGCTTCCACATGTGGACTAGTATTTCTGGCCCAGCTAGGCTCAAGATTGTCTCTTTGCCCTATGAGAAATCGTGGGTTAAGATGATAGAGCAATTAAATGGTCTGTTTTGTTCTTCCCGTGCTCTAGATGCTTATCGTAGTAAATGGTTTAATTCAAAAAGGGGGCCCGAAATGGATCTGGAGTCATATGGCTTGTTCTTAATGGATCTTTCCAGGAAGGCGAACCCTGCATCCTCGACTGAGGAGCAGGAAAGGTTTGCCAAGGAAAGGTTCATGGAAACAGCCGGTTCTCCCAGCATGAGGTTCTGGTTAGGTGCCCTCAAGCCCTCTACTTTACAGGATGCCATTGATTTGGCTGTCCAGTATGAATCCGCCTATGAAGCCACAAGGCCCCACAAACCCGACCTTGGGCCAATAGGGGCCGTGGCTTTGCCCGTTGTCCATCCTGAGACCTCAGAATTAGCTCCAACAAGTCAAGCAGGGGTAGCTCCTTCAGCTAAAGGAGACCCCATGACTCAGGAGCAGGTTAAAGAGTTGTTTTATTCCCTGATGAATGATGTATTGGCAAATCGAGGTGGGCCCAGCGATAAGGGTCGCCGAGATGGGCCGAGGCCCCCTTCCGGTTCCAATAGGCGCTGTTTTAATTGCAATGATTACGGCCATATTCGTAGAGACTGCCCTAAGCAAAACAGAGGCAGAGATCAATCTGGCCGGGGCAATCAGGGAAACAGTCGTTCAAGGGACAAGAAAGATTGGGATAAGGGGTCAGGGGCCCGAAAAGGTGCCCCAAAAGGTGCAGGGAATGGTTCACAGTCAGATAAGGGAGCTAGTTCGCTAAAAGAGTAAGGGTGGAGGAAGATCTGGTCCCAGGTCCTCCACCCTTGAAGTTAGTGGCTCCCATGAATAGTAATGAGGAGTTCTTTAAGGGACAGGATAGGCCTCAATGTGCTGCTGCACAGGAAGCCGTAACAGCCTGGTATTTGTCCATCCGGATTGGTTCCACAGATCTGGAAATGCTGGTGGACACAGGTGCCCAAGTTTCAATGATGAGTAAGAAAGTGTATGATGAGATAGCTGGAGTGTATAGGTCTCCACTTTTGTCTATGGAAAGGAAAGTAGCAGCTGCAAATGGTGGTCTTATCAAAGTACATGGAAGGCTGGAGACAGAGATCTGTGTGGACAGAGCTCTGTATCAGTGTGAGTTCCTAGTTGCTGAGATGGGACAACTGACTGGGTTGCTGGGGATGGATTTCTTGAAGAAGCATAAAGCCACTTTAATGTGTTCCTCTGGAGTATTGCGTTTAGGTGGGTCAGATGTTTTGTGTAGAGAAGGTCCAGAGGGTCTTGGAGGTCGAGCAGTGGTCAGAGAACCCATTTGCCTGCTAGCAAGGCATGTGTCATTGGTTGCAGTCAATCTGGTGACATGGGGCAAATGTCAGGGTCATGACCTTTTGTTCGAAGCCATTCCCCAGGTTAGTCAGAATTTGCATGTTATGGTACCTCGGGGCATAGTGGACGTGAATTGTCCTGATGCCAAGGTCTGGATAGCAAATCCAACTGAGAAAGATATTTGTCTGTCACAGGGTCAATTACTAGGGGAGTTGACTAGTGTCCTGTCTAACAAGGATTCTCTGGAAGAGGACACGCTGGTATCAGCTGTGGCTTCCAAGGAGGGCCCTAGACACAAGGACCTTCCAGATCACCTGAAACCCCTTATTGACCCGACAGAAGGCCTTAGTAGTGAACAAAGGGAAAAGTTGAAAATGGTTCTGTTAAAGTATGAGCATTGCTTTGAGGGAGGTCAATTTGGTTTAGGTCGAACAGACTTAGCAAAGCATGAAATCGATACTGGTGACCATAGGCCCTTTAAGCTACCTGCTCGTCGGTTGGGCTGGGCCCAAAAGCGAGCCCTAGGAGAGGAAGTTGATCGTATGTTAGATCTTGGAGTTATTGAGCCTAGTAGTAGTCCTTGGTCTAGTCCTCCAGTCCTTGTTCGTAAGAAGGATGGCAGTTTCCGGTTTTGTGTAGACTACAGGCGTCTAAATGCTTGCACCAAGAAGGATGCTTATCCATTGCCTTGAATTGAGGACTGCCTGGATGCCCTTGCTGGTGCTAAGTGGTTTTGTACTCTTGACCTGTCCTCAGGTTATTGGCAGATCGCTATGGAAAGTGAGGACAAGGAAAAGACAGCTTTTACAGCTCCTAGAGGGCATTATCACTTCACAGTGATGCCCTTTGGAGTCACAAATGGCCCTGCCACATTAGAAAGGTTGATGGAGTTGGTGTTGGGTGGTTTAGATCTGACCACTTGTTTGTGTTATATGGATGACATTGTGGTCCAGGGTTCCACTTTTGACCAATGCCTAGCTAATCTAGTTACTGTCCTTAAACGCATGGACCAGGCTGGTCTGCGTTTGAAGCCCAGTAAGTGTGAATTGTTTAGGAAAGAAGTGCCCTTTCTTGGCCATGTGGTAGGAGAAGCAGGGGTTAGGCCAGACCCTCGGAAAATTGAGGTTGTCAGGAATTGGCCTGAACCCCAAACCCTCCATGAAATTCGTAGTTTTGTGGGATTTGCATCATACTATAGAAAGTATGTGCCGGATTTTGCTGCCCTAGCTGCCCCATTGCATGCCCTGATGACTCCCAAGGTCCCTTTCGAGTGGACCTCCGAATGTCAAAGGTCCTTTGAGGCCCTGATTAAGGCTTTAACCACTGCGCCAGTTTTGGCTTTGCCTCGAGAAGGCTGCCCTGTTATTCTTGATACAGATGCTTCTGATCTAGCAATAGGTGGTGTTTTGTCCCAGGTAATTGAGGGAAAAGAACGTGTTATTGCTTATGCATCTCAAGCTCTGTCGACTAGCCAGAAAAATTACTGTACAACTTACAAGGAGCTTTTGGCTGTTGTCCGAATGGCTAAGATTTTTAGACCTTACCTGTATGGACAGGGATCAGTGCTTTTAAGAACTGACCACCGTGCCCTTGTTTGGTTACAGAATTTTAAAGATGCAGAGGGCATGCTGGCCCGTTGGTTGGCATCATTGGCTGAATATGACTTCAGAATTGAATACAGGGAGGGTAAAAAGCATGGAAACGCAGATGGTTGCTCTAGAATTCCTGTACGAAGGTGTAAGAGAGATGATTGCCCTGATCCAGGGCATGGTGACCAGGGAATGATGGTGGCCCTTGTACAGTGGAATGCTGACAAGGCTCACTTGTTGATGAAGCCATGGGAGCAGGCGCCATTGTGGCGCCAGGGACAGGGGCCAGGGAGAGCTAGAGTGGTAAGCAGCATTGGTGAGGTGGCTGATGGATCAGCCAGGGCTGAGACAGTCTCTGTGAATCAGCCAGTGGTGGCAGTTTCTGAGACCAGCCCCGGAGTGAGCAGTGAGGCATCACCAGAAGTGGTGACTGCCCCACCGGAAGTGGGTGGCCCTGAACAATCTGAGGTCCTGGGTTCGAACTGGTTGAATGTGTGGACAGGGGAAGAGATTGTGGCTGCCCAAGCTCAGGATAGTGCGACTTCTTTGGCCGTGGATTGGCTGAAGGCAGGACAAAGGCCCTCCTATAGTGATATAGCAGATAGGCCAGGGAGTGTCAGAGATATTTGGGCTCAGTACAATTGGTTGCACTTAAAAGATGGAAAATTGTACAGAGAGCATAGATTGCCTACAGGGGAAAGTGTAGAGCAATTGGTGATCCCTGCTAAGTTGAGACGAGCGATATTTGAGCAATTGCATACCTCACGGTTAGGGGGACATATGGGAATCCATAGCACAGTGGCCAAGGTCCGGAGACGGTTCTATTGGCCAGGGTACAAGGAGGACATCGTCCGATGGGTTGGATGGTGTGAGAGCTGTCAGAAGCGTAGACAGACAGGCAGGAATAGGGTCCCATTACAACAGGTTCCTGTTGGGATGCCTATGGAGAGAATGGCAGTAGACATTGTAGGTCCTTTTCCAGAGACTAAGAAGGGGAATAAGGTCATTGTGGTTATTGCTGATTATTTCACAAAATGGACAGAGGCTTTTGCCCTACCAAACCAGGAAGCTTACACTGTGGCTGACTGTTTGGTAACTCAGGTGGTTCTAAGGTTTGGAGCTCCTTATCAGCTTCATAGTGATCAGGGCACCAACTTTGAGTCTAAGTTGTTCCAGGAAATGTGTAAATTGCTTGGCATTGTTAAGACCAGGACGACTGCTTATCACCCCCAGAGCGATGGCTTAGTGGAAAGGTTCAATAGGTCTTTACAGGACATGCTCTCTAAGTTAGTGAATGACTACAGAGATGATTGGGATGATATTCTGCCTTATGTCATGTGTGCCTACAGGGCTACGCCCCAGCACTCAACTGGAGTTACTCCCAATAAGTTGATGCTTGGGAGGGAGGCCCTCCTGCCTGTTGACCTGTTGTATGGTCATGTCCTCCAGGATCAGCCATCTTGTACAATTGAATATGTTGAATGGATACGGTTGGCTATGGAAGATTCCTTTGAGCGCTGTCGCCTAAAGCTGCGGAAATCAGCTCTGAATCAGGCGAAGCACTACAACAGATTGTCCAGCAATCAGTCTCATGAACCTGGAGACTGGGTGTTGCTGTTTTATCCGCCCCTGGCTAGGCAGAAACTTAGTTTGAAGTTTTTAGGGCCTTACAGGGTGGTGAGAAGAGTGGGGGAGGTTAATTATGAAATTGTGGCTCCTGCAACTGGGAAATCTCGAATTGTGCACATTAATCAACTCAAGCCGTACTTGGCTGAAGTACGTGAGACTGATGTAGCTAGAATTCCTGATTTGCCCTTGACTGACCCGTACACAGACCCCTTTCTCTATGATGAACGTCAGAATGAGCCCCCCTCTGAAAAAGAGCAGGATCCGCCTCTGACGCGGTCTGGGGAGACGCGAGATGGTGTACTTCGGAGTGCAGTGAGGCCGGCAGCAGCATCCTCTGAACACGTGATGCTGGGGGATGATGCGGCGTCCCCAAACGCTGATGCAGCGCCGTCTACCCACGTGGGTACAGGCCGCACGGAAGCGCCCAGGTTGATGCCTGCAAACCACATGGAATGTGGCGGGAAAGTGGCATCACCTTGGCTGGCAGAGGATTCCAGACTGAATCCTGAGGCTGAGCCCTTTGTTTCAAAGAGGCTGAGACAGCCACCTGACAGATATGGTCACAACATTGGATTTGATTAAGGTTCACTAGTTCAAATCCCGGTCTGTCGTCTATACAGCGACTATATGTATAGAGTGTAATTTGGTATTGGCAGATATTTTTGATTGAGTGGGATCCCCTTGCTAATTTTAGTAAGTTACTTTTTCATTAATACGGAGTAGGCTAGCGAAACTGTCCGGAAAGGAGTGAATCAGCTTAAGAATTCCGTAGGGCAATTTTAATTCTTTAAGTTGTACCATGTACCTGATGTGGTTTTCCAAAGAAAGTGTCAGTGTGACATGACCTTTCTCCGAAGGTTTTTATTCACTCGCCTAGTGAGTTATGTGTGACTTTAACTCTAGTAGGAATAACTTTCTTATTTTTAATAAGATTGCGGAAACATGGGGGTCTTGTCATGTTCATATTTATGAGCATGTTGCTGTGACATGTAAAAAGTCGGTTTAATACTTTTTCGGTGCCCTAGCAGTGGTTTTTGCTGTAGTATGTCAGCTTTAATTTCTAGAAATAGGAATAGCTGTCTTCATGTGGTAATTTGTCAGATAGTGTGTTTCTTTCTCTGAGTCTTATCATGTGACGGTTTATTATGTGTTAATTCGTCAGATAGTGTATTTCTTTCTCTGAGTCTTAGCATGTAACGGTTTATTATGTGTTAATTCGTCAGATAGTGTATTTCTTTCTCTGAGTCTTATCATGTAACGGTTTTTATGTGGTAATTTGTCAGATAGTGTATTTCTTTCTCTGCATTTTATCATGTAACGGTTTGGGACATGACAAATTTGTCCTGGTTAATGGATGACATCAGTATGGAGTTGCGAAACTTGTTAGTTTTGGTTCTGTTCCATTGGGTGGGTCCTGAAAGGTCCTAGATACTGATTCCATTAAGTTTGTATTTGTTGGCAGGTTGGGGTTTCTTTGTCTGATGGAAACACGTGTTTCTTGTTGGTTAAAACCCGCCAAAAAGTGCCTGGACTTTTGACCTCTGCCATTTAAGGTCATTAGTTCAGCAAGTTGGCACAATGGGGTGTCTGTAAGATGGTTCCAACACCCCCCTTGGTTGGCAAATTGACCGAGTTGACCCTTCAGTATGAGGGGGGGGGGTGGGGTAAATGGTGCCAAAATTCCATATTTGGCGAATTTTATTGCCTGTGGGGGGAAAGACATAGTGATGCAGGACCTCCTTGCATCACTCCTTCCTTGAATTTCATTCAGGAAAGAGGTACTGCCCTAGGCAAGAAAAAGTTTAATAGTGAGCAGTTTGATATTTGTACTTGAACAAAATGGACATGGACTGCAGTGAATTGGCTGATGTGGTCATGCAGGCCCTAGATGCTGCAGGAGTGGATCTCCAGGTGTCAGTGGAGGAGAAGGAGGTGGAAGCTGTTTGTGGTCACCACTTGGACTATCTGGGGGCAACCCCAGTCCTTGTACAGGAGACCACTCCAGCACCACGCCGTCCGGGGGCAACCCCAGTCTTGGAGCAGGAAGCCACTCCACTTGACATGCAGGGGGCAACCCCAGTCAACCAGGAGTACTGGACGGTGGAGAGGGAGAAGGAGGCCCAGCAGCACATGTGGGCCTTCATGGAGTCCAGGGCTTATGAGCCCATTGGAGTGGCAGGCCAGGCCCCGGACCTCGTTCGGTTCCGCCGGCTTGTCCGGGCTAAGCCCTTACGGGAGGACATGGCAGTCCTCCTCCAGTGGATCCGGGATGAGCTGGGACCCCAATGCCAGCTGGAGGACGTTCTCCGGAGCATGGCCGACCGGGCGTGGTATGCTGGGTCTCCCCAGGCCCAATGGACCACCCCTACATCGGCCCAGGCGACCACCTATGCAAAGGCAGTCAGGGTGGGTGAGGATTGTGAGGAGGCCCCGTTACTGGGCCCCTACAGCCCCATCACACCCCCGCCAGGCAGCCCAGAAGCCGAGGACGAGGAGAATCGAACCCAGGACCAGGCCCCAGAAGACCCCGTCGTCAGTACTGACGACACTGGGGCAGAGGTGTCGGTTCCAGAGTCCCCCAGTGACGCAGTCGCCCCGGACATGGGGACCCTGACTGTGACTTCCCCAGTCTCCGTGGCCCAGTCACCCAGTGCCTCTCCCCAAGAGTCTCCCTTGGCCGACAGGTACACCACGTGGGTCTCCACGTTGCCAGCTGGGGCGGAGGGAAATGCGACTCCCAGTGAGGTTTCCTCCAGCCCCACCCCTTCCTGTGTCCATCCGGTCCATAGGACCCAGGAGGCCTTCCCTTGTACTCGCTGTACGAAGGTTGTGACCTCCAGGAAGGCCCTGAGTCGCCACATGGCGACCTCTCACCATGCTTCTTACATGGGCTACCAGTGTCCCAGGTGTACAGTTGGGTTTGTGGCGGACCGGAAGTCCAATTTCCGCCGCCACCTGGAACTGCAACACAGGGCGACCCGGAGGGAGGCTGAGAGAGTTGTGGCCGCCACTGCCCTGGAGGAAATCAAGGGGCCCCACACGGATGCCTCTCTACCGGCCTCCAGGCCATCGCCCACCAGGACTCAGATGGTGCCCACGCTGATGTCGACCACCTTGACCTGGACACCGTCCATGCACACCCAGACTCGGGTGAAGATGACCCCTGCAGGGCGACACCTTGCCTCTGCCTCTGGGGCCCCTCCCCGGAGAACCCTCAGGGAGAGTAAAGAGAACCGGATGGGCCGGCTCCCCTCAGAGATGACCTTGGAGGAGAGAATCCAAGACCTCATGAAGGACCTCGTCAGGGCCCGGGCCCAGATTGCGGCCCAAGCCCGAGACTATGAGGAGGTTGTAAGACAACGAGATGGGGCCCTGAAGGATGCGGAATCCGAGAAGAGGAGGCGCAGGGATGCAGAGCGACAGGCTGACCTCCTCCTGGAGGAAGTAACCAGGATGTCCGAGGAGCGGACCAGGATGTGGAAGGAGCACCGCCGGGTGTCCAAACCCTGAGTCCGTCCATCAGCCTCCATCCAGCCTCCGGTGTGTGGCCCGATCGTTGGGCCCACAGCCCCTGGATAACATCCCCAGACACCAAACCCCAGATGCCAACCGGAAATGTCCCTGGAAAACGAACTGGACCGCTCCCCCCGGAGGCCATGTGGTGACAAGGACGTGTGTCACTGGTCCTCCTGGGTGGCGGCCTCAGGCAGACTAATCAACGGAAAACGACCCAGAATACGCCCCTGGATAGCATATTGGACACTAATACATAGACACTACCACGGAATGACAATAGAATTGGGTTTAGGCTTACCTAAAGTGTGGACTTGACCTTGGATTAGGTCTGTGGACTAATTAGGTAGAGTGCCTAACGGATACCCAAAACTGGTTGGAAAGTGTGGACTTGACCTCGGGTTAGGTCTGTGGACTAATTAGGTGGAGTGCCTAACGGATACCCAACCTGGTTGGATTATTGTGTGTAGTGATTTCAATGCGCAGGAGTGTCCATCTTTGTAGTGATTTCAACGCGCCAGATTCTGACAGATGACCTGACAAGGTCACGGCTTGACAGCTGTCAGACGGTGTTTGGCTTTAAGAAATTCAGTAAGGTACAAAATACCCAATCACCTGTTGTTAACTAATTCAATAGTCAAGATATTGCTGCTTTAGCCAATATTGCCTACAGGGCTGGCTGCCCAGTGGAATATAATAAATAGTTTGTTTTATCTTGGTTTTTCTCAAATAACTTTACTTTTAAACTGGAATTTGTTTCCAGAAAGGTAATAAACAAACCGGAAAACAAAAGAAAAAAAATAGTAAAGGGCCATTTTGTTGACCGACAAATCAAAATTCAAGTGTAGACAAGATTTGGTATCGAAGTGTCACAGTCCCTCACACCTCCGACTTAAATTTTTTCCTTACAAACAAAACTGACTTCAATCGTCTTGAGCATATTTGAAGCGTCTACGAAGAAGAAATATATTATTCCCGAAAACAGCGACATAGATATCATTGGTTTTCCCAGAAAATTTTGATTTTGTATGACCACAGAAGGTGCAAATGCACTCAAAATCTGGGTCAAACTGGGCGAGTGATATCATTATATTTTTAACTCACTTCCGCAAACAGAAGTTGCACGGAAAGTACAGTATATTAAAGTCACAAGAAAAGTATAATAATGTATATTTCAATGAACTCAAAAGTTATGGAGCATTGAATATTACCTACCCTAAAGAAAATAAACGAAATCATTACTGTGGCAAATTATTAGGAAACAAAACTGCATATTGAACATCATCAAGAATAAAACAAACATCCATGTTGAAAATATGACCCATTTCATTTGTCTGTTATATTGTTTCAATCACAAGCATTAAAAGATGATCTTTAAAAAGTCAGTAGCCTTGGTCTTATTTTATGCTAACTTGCTAGGTGATGTCATAAAGCCTGTGTTTCAATGGTGTTCAAACATTTTCGACCAAATGGTCAAGTGCAACTGGCAACTCACACACTTGTCACTTTGATTGACAGTTGTTTGTTCAACTGTGGCAATGTTATTGTTTTAGGATCATTGGAGCATCCAATGCAGTGCGTAGCAATTTACTTTTATTTGTTGGCTCAGACGCATCACCACGTACTGCTCTTAGTGTAGTATTAATTTTGTCTTGGTTAAAAAAAAGAAAGTAATCCATGATTGAGTCCTCTCCTCTCCTCTCCTATCCATATTTTGAAATACATGCATTATTGGCAACGTGTGGATTAATTAGCCGGAATACATGTTATTTGCAAGGTACCCTCACTACCGCAGTTTCAAAAAAGGAAAAAATATACGTTGTAAAAGGACAAATGAAAACATATGATTATACAATGCACTGTATAATTATGATCACCCAGTACTAGCAGTTGTACCTCAATATAAAAAATCTATCTATCTATCTATATATCTCCATCACAAACCTGTGCTTTTATGTATATTTTGAATACATATACAACTATAAAAGCACAGGTTTGCGATGGACATAGATAGATAGATAGATAGATAGATAGATAGATAGATTGATAGATGTCATGCTTACAATGCCTTTCTGAATGATTTTAATAATTTGTTTTTTTTTGGTACCATTTTTTTTTTGTCATAATTTAATAAAGGCTAGGGTTTTTTTTTCTTCAGAGGGACATGTTGTGATTGTATATGTTAACCTGTAAAATATATATTTGTTGAGTACATCTACAGGACTACTTTATTTCTGATAACTGCCTTGCACTTTGTTTTGTCTTATCAAACTCAAACATTGTCACAGTTGGCTGATTAAGTATCAACAAAAGTGGCAACTCACAGAGCAACAGTTGCATTTGACCATTTGGTCAAAAATGTTTGAACGCCATTGTACATACAGTTCACTATTTGTAGTTTAAAGCAAATTTTCATATTAGAGTGCTCATCACATACATTTTTCATTCAATACATTTTTTTTCCACACAGGGCACTGCGTAATGCACACCACAGTTGCCATTAATGCCCACCTGTTTTTCTGCCATATTTTATCATAAATGACGACAAACATTTTGCGAGAAGTCATACTCAAAACTTTTCCGCTGAAAAAGTAGCCCTTTGTGGCAATTAACTTAAAGTGAGCTATTATATTGTCCACTGTAATTTCTGCTGGTTCTCTGGACGGAACAGGCTTAAACCTTCAGCAAATGTGAAAAAAAAAAACACCTGTCTGAAAAAACATATTAAAAGTCCCCCAAAAATGCCCCTTATGGCAAAGCGGGAATTACAGATGGCATTCAAAATGGCTGCCTGTGTTCTGCCCAGGAGCTCTAGCATAAAAATTAAGGAAGATAAATGATTTGTGTTTGCTGTAAAACAAAATTTAAGGACTTAGAGATCACACTGAGCTGGAAATACTACAAATCTGCAGGGCCTAAAATAACCTGCAAGTACATGAGTAACTCTTTTTGAATTGTGGTATTTCAATGGGAATAACATAGTGCCCTATAAAAAGAAGAAGTAAAATAATTGATTTGAATTGGATAGATATAGTATAGAAGATTAGCGGCACAGTGGTCGGGTGGTAAGACACTCGCCTGCTCCTCTGAAGGGCCCGAGATCAGTCCCAGGCTGGGCACCTTTCATGAGCATCATACCAGCCGGATATCGTTCGGACAAGATGTTAAATTGGCGGTCCCTTGTACTCGGTATCTATGCTGAAGTAAGGAAAAGACCCCACCCATGGGGTAAATGTGTCACATCGGTGGACTACTCTCTTTCACCTCTTCTGGTTTCTACCATCAAATATAGATAATTAATCTTAACCTAGAGAGCCTCTACAAAGCCCACTCAGGTGCTGATGAGGCGTTAAACACACACACACGTGCACACACACACACGCACGCATGCACGCACACGCGCACACACACATGCACAAGCACACACATGCACACACACACGCACGCATGCATGCACACACGCACACACACGCACACACACGCACACTTTCTATTTATCTATCTAAAAAAAAACCTCCTATGAAACGTCATGATCTATATCTGACTGTAGAATAATGATGCCAACGCTCATCACTGGGTGAAAAAAAACGAATGCAGTACAAACAAATAAAAAGATTATAACTTTTTTATTGTAGAGATGAAAATCATATACAGTAATTTTTCGAGAATATATGAATGCCTTTGATATTGCCAAGTTTACAAAAAAATTAAAAAGGTATGTTATCAGATTATATTTTGTATCTATCCACTTTCTATGATTATTACAAGCCATACAGTTCAGTTGTGGATATGAATTTCAAACAGTTGCACTGATAAATATTTATCAAAAGGATTGATGAATAAAATAAAAGCATAGCACAAGTACCTAACTTATAATTATTAACAATCAACTTGAAAGAAATGACATAAACAATGACATTTGATGAATTATACAGTGTTGTATGGGTTTCACAAACAAATAAAACAATCCTTAATACTACACTCAGTATATACTTCTAAGCACAGTGCTTTTTATGGAGGGTGAAAATGTGCGTTTCATGTCAGTTATTGATAAATTTTGAGCGAAAAAGCAAGTGGACATATATTTTGAATCCTACTATAATCAATACTATTATAAGCTGAAGATATGTGCGTGCAGGGCACCTAGCCTGTATCATCTTATCCCTTGGGTGGTTTCTATCCATCACCTGCATGTGGACTCATTCATAATATGATATCGAGACTGAAATCTGTGGCGAATCTTGAACACAAGACACACTATAATTACTACTAAAGCAGCAGGAACTACTGCAGCCAGCACAAGATAAGTATCTCTTCTCGTAAAGAAGCATTTGATGGTCATCTCAATGGTGTTTATGTCAGCGATCTTATTACCGTCTGCACATTTTGTGGCATCGTTCCTAGCGATCTGCACTTTAGTCGTTTGGAACCATTTGATAAACGATAAAGACTGGCAGCTGCAATCAAAGTTATTTCCAGATATATCCATATCCACTTTGTGTTTACTCGCAAGTACATCCATTGATTGCATGAAAGCTTTGCTTAACGAAGTAATTAAGTTTTGCGAAATGTTTATCGATTTGATTGCAGGTGATCCAGTGAAATTAAAGTCCAATGTGGTCAAGTGATTTCTATTCAATCTTACCCCTTGCAATAAAGGTAAATTTTGAAATGCACTGGGCTGAATGTAGCTAATCTTGTTGTCATCAACAGCAATATATTTGAGTTTCGTCATCAGCTGAAATGGAGACCATTTTGCTTTACTCGCTCCGATGTTTTGCAGGTTATTCCCACTTAACAACAGTTTCTGTAAACTGGTATAGTTGAGTGGCTTTCTTTCCAGGTCATTAAAGCCACAGTTGCTAGCATCAATAATTTGTAAATTGGTCATGTTTCTCCATGTTCGGAATCGCCCAAAGAAACCTGAATTTGAGAAGCTTGCTAGTAATATTTGATTAGAGGGATTTGGCTGTATTTGGAAGATATTTACTAGTCCAAATGTGAAGAAGTCAAAATAAAAATAATGGAGCGACAAAGGCAGATTTCTTAAAAAAAACTTGCCCTCCGTAGCCGGACCATCTAGACTGAAATTGGCATTTTCCGGAGCAATAGGTGGGAACACATCTTCTGGCGGTTTGCGAAAGAACAGATCGGGTTCATCATGAATATTATCTGGATAACAGTACTGGTTATAAAATTTATTTTCATTATATCCTGTACCTCCAAAGTGACTGAAATCAACTGTCTCAATTTTAGTCTTGTTGACGAATTCAATCAGTTGCTTCTTGGCCTTGTGGCTATAACTTACAAATACCATATTTCCTGGTATTCCAAGATACCTTAATTCCGGCATATTCATAAAGAAATCGAAGCTTTTAATGGTTAGATGTACACTGTTCATGAATCGAGCTGAAAATTTCCGTAAATTTTCCCAAGAATATGAATAGTTGTACTTTGATAACTCGGTGCTTAATTCTCCTGCTCCAGTTCTGTCTAAGATCAACGTTTGTAGTGACGGTCGTGATAATTTGTTAACAGCTTCATTGATATCCCCGAAAGGTACATTCTTATTGCAGGCAAAATTCAAGTATCTTAATTTCTTCAGTGGGACAAGAGCAGACAGACAAACCTTCTTGATGCCAGAATTTCTGACTGATAACATTTCTAAAGACACATTTGACAATGTTTTGAATGCGCTACATCCTAAATTGCCTCCGTCATTGTTTGGACTCTCCGAGCCAAGTATCATAAGGTATTTGAGATTACTCAGGTCACCAAACACTGGTCCAAGGTCAACGTTTTTCACAAATGGTAATGAAATCTTCTCTAGTTCTTTTAAGGGCTTTAGGGATTTATCTGGAAAACTTCTGATTGGTTTCTTGCAATGATTGTGCACCAGCTGTAGAATTTTCAGATGCGGTGTATCCTTGAATATACCGCCAAGATTGGCATCGTCTATGCATAATAGGTTTTTTCTCAAGTCAAGCTCTTTTAGACTTCTCAATCCCAGTAATGCATTAATACTCACGTGCCTGATTTGATTATTGTTCAGATACAAGTACACCAACTTCGATAAACTTGAAAATACATTGTCTTTGATTAATGTCAAGTTGTTATCTGCCAAATCAAGGGTAGTCACTTCTGTTGGAATTCCCTGTGGTACCTCTGTCAATCCACATCCTCGGCATGAATATGTTGTGCAATTTGTGTCAAATTTACAGCAGGTGTCAGCACTTCTTGTGTCCCCCTGGTGAAATGCACACAGAATGTGCAGCAGCAACAGCCAGTAAGCCAGTTTTTCTACATTGAAAAGAGAAAAGAAAAAGACGTTTACTCAACATTCTACAAAAGGATTAAGCATCCAGTTCATTGTGCCAATGTACTTTTAAAAATACCTTTGAACGAGATTACTATTGGATGATACTTTTTCTGTGTTTGTTTTAGGAAGCTTTACAATGAAATGGATCATTATTTTACCGAAAACATGGCACACACAGTTCAACTTCGTGAAAGAGGCTGATTTAAACATCATACATCTTATTCTGGGGCTGGTATACTCTATCTTATCTCCAGATAGCTTTGCATGGATGGATTAGCCTTACTGTATTCTAATCCCAATTATGTTAGTTAGCTGGGCGTACCTTGTCAGGAAGTGCTAAGACAGCTACGAAGCAACTAAGAACCACTAAGTTATGCATACGTTTATCTGGGTAGAGCTACGATTTACTAAGATTATATACAATGTCCAATAGCTGATCATAGCAAAATCGTAGCAGTTTGCAACCCCTCGTCATTTCAAGCTCGGCTGCGTACCAGGGTGACCAAATGCAATTTACGATATCCTACGACCTCCTACGATGAGCTACGATGAACCTACGAACTCATAACTATAAACACTCAAGGACCTCTGTACGATTCGTACAGGTTCCCTATGATGAATCACGATGCTTCCCGATCATAAAGCCAACTTCCGACGATGCCTGACAAATCCGTTAATTGTGATAGATGGTCGTCAAAATCAAGAAGGTGTGAACTTTAATATATGAATATAGATAAAACTTTATGTTTCTATACATTTTATTATTTCTACAGCACTTACCAATCATATTGAATGAGGGATCCTCCTTGGCATACTACAGGAATTTCTGAATTGGATTTTCTGTCGTCTGAAATAAACAGAAAAATCATTAAATTGCATTTTTTACATTACGTAGAATAATGACATGTCTACTTTCAACTGTGATGTATGTAAAACTGCTAGAAATCCCACCCTCCAACAGTATTTTTCAATTGCTTAATACTAACGCTCTGAAGCTTAATCAGTTATATAACATGATATAATAGGCAGATGTACAAGGTTATGGTGAGATGATAAACTTTGGAGTCCACACCATGTTACAATTTACCCCCACGGGTGGGGTATTTTACATGCCTCAGTGTAGACACGGATATACAAGGTGTCTGGCTGTGTTCTAATTGTGGACATGGGTTTTCTTAGATACATGATCATGCCACAAAGACTGTTATTCATTGAACTAGCCAACTGCATACATATTTTATATACCAGGAAGTATGTGTAGTAAAATTTTGCAAAGAGCTGAATAAATAAATCGTTGTCATAAAGTTCCCATTTATTCATAGTCAAACCTCTGTTAAGCATTCACCTAAGGAAATACATTCATGTGGCTGTTTACGTCCTTTGAATAGGGTAAAATATAATGAAATTCTGTGTGTGGGAGTTGGAAGAGGCTACAGAGAAGATTTATGATTTTAGTTTACTGTCAAACCTCATTGTGTTCATTTGAATTACTGCAAAATCCCACATCAAAGCCATTTGGATAGTCTTTTGTATAATGACATGGCTAGTTTTGCTACAGGTCCGAGGTTTGATTCCCGGTCTGGTCACTCTTTGTAAAGCCCCCTTCACACATAGCCGGATCAGACGCCGGATTTTTCCGGAGTATAACTCCGGCAAACTCCGGGTTATAGCGTGTAGACCTCGTGTTTATTTCTGGCATAGCCGGATCAGACGCCGGATTTTTCCGGAGTATAACTCTGGCAAACTCCGGGTTATAGCGTGTAGACCTCGTGTTTATTTCTGGCATTGTCTGGGGTGATTCGGGAACACCGTGAGACTCCGGGGAAAAAACTAAACATGTTCAATTTTTCATGCCGGAGGTCCCAGAGTAATTTAATCCGTGTTGATTCATGTTGATCCGTGTTGATCTGTGTAGACTCCCAGTAGACTCCGCCGATCTCCGGGAATCTCCGGGAATCTCCGTATTGACTCTCGAATACTTTGTGGTATCTCCGGCTACGTCCGGCATCAACCGGGCATGAATATTTTGCTGCCATTAACGCCAGAAAGTACAAGGACCAACAGGGTTCCACACAAATGAACACGGTGTAAAGACCGGTTATATCCGCGAAGGCACCGTGTAAAATCCGGTTCACTCCGCACTCTTCCGGGACAGTCGTATTGCTTCTTGTTGACATCGTATTGCCATCGTGTACACATCGCCGAACATTTACTTTTTGTTGACATTTTCAGCTCTTTGATCCCGAAACCCCCCGGAGTGAAACATTTTTTACTCTGGGACACTCTGGCGTCTGATCCCGCTATGTGTGAAGGGGCCTTGAGCTGTATCCAAGCTGGATGTCGGTTGCATAATAATAATATCACAGATATAACCAGTTGATATTGTTATATATTTACGTGTCACGGGGCACATCAATAAGGGTATGACTCATAAGAATTCTTACTGAGTGTACTTTTAATATGAGTCTGTATAATCCCACATCTTGTGATGGGGAAGAATATTAGATACGTGTGCCATTTGTATGATATTAAGATGAGTGATCTCTATTTGATGGATTATAACTATCTGAAGAGCTGTTTGTTAAAGAAATATTACAATAATATAAATCAAGAGGATGTGGGAATGCAGATCAATGAACTTGTTTTTATTAGAGATAGGTTGGAAATTGACGAATGGAATTTTAATAAACAAGAGGTAGTGTCCTTTATAGATTTTCTTTGCAGCAATTGATATATTGTACGGAGGCAGTGCTATAGTATATGCAGGGTGATTTTATTTAACTTCTATATTTTTTGTTAATTTACACTGTTTTTATTAAAACATTTTTGTTTATACTGTGACTGTTCTTTTGAACGAATAAAGAAAAAAAAATAATGTTAATTGATGGGGTTTTCTATACTGTGGCAAGTATAAGACTCCACCATGAATGAAATGTCATATCCCGTTGAAATCTATTCTTTATTTCCCCATTAAATTTTATTTACTACTGAGGTTGTTGTATAACATTGTATTGCCTTAAATCTTAGATTTGATCGTATGTATATGTTCTTCCTGTTCATCCCGTGCAAACAGGGTTATTAAAAAAACTTTGGCAGTTTCGGTTTCACAACCTTTCAGTGATATATTTTTTCTTTTTTAAGATCACTCGTGTGTAAACTATTTGGTGCATGTTAGTGACATGAGAAAAAAAACAATAAAAAAAAACACAAAAACAACTAAAACAGCAACACTTGTATTGCAATGATTACAAAACAAAAATATATCATTGAAACTTGCCATTATGATCACCTTTGGTACAAAATTTGCTGTCTTTGTGGTGAGGTGGTCTTAATGGTGAGGTGGTCTTAGTGATGAGGTGGTCATATTTGAGATGTAAATGGATTAGATTAACAGTGACCTAATTCCTATTATAAGCATGGTGCAACTTTTGGTGGTCTTAAATTAGAGCAAGGTGGTCTTAATAGAGAGTAATAACACATTTACATTGGAAAGATAACATTTTTTTTCAATATTGAGTAGTCTTAATGGCGAGTTGGCCTAATAGTGAGCTGCTCTTATGGGTGAGGTGTTATGATGGAGGCTCAAGATTGAAAACTGATCAGAATATTTAATCAGTATATTCTAAAATATGCATGGTGTTGTGGCCTCAAAAGATTGAAGCTTTATGTCCTGTATTTCTGCATCTAATTAGGACAGGCAGGGAACATTACAATGAGATGATGGATGAAACAGCCATCCAACTTAGGCTCAACCGGGAATTGATCTCAGGACCCAGGGGTTGGAAGCCTAGCGCACTACCACTGAGCCAGGCCCATACACCCCCCCCCCCCACCCGCCAAAGTTAAGTGGTCTTTGTCTTAATTGCTAGACGGTTCCAATGTTTGGTATGTCTTCATGATGAGGTATTCCTAATTGTGAATTGTTCTCAAAAGCAAAGGCATAAATCATTCCAAATCGTATCAACTTTGGCTCGACGTCGGCAATGTTAATTTATGATGCTAGTCCGATTTAGAATGCTATGTGTAAAGGTAGTCTTTGAAAAATATCCCATCGCCATGTTTAACCCAACAAAAAAAACTGAGACCAAGCAAAATGAATTACGATATCGATTACTTTATATTGACATCAGGTTATAGTTTTATATTATGCAAGATAACTTGCCACGATGACATTGGGCCAACATCGTGATGACCTGCTAAGCCATCTGAATTTGTATACGATTTCCTCAAATTTGGAAAATAAATTTACTTACCAGATGTTCGCTGAGCTAATGCCTGTAATACTCCGAGCTCCGTATAAACAGAGTACAATGATATCGTACAGAGTGGTTTTCTTTCATGGGATACTTCCTCATTGCTTTTTAGGGAATTTTAAATGATGTATTTTGAAAGGTGACACAAAAAATAAATATGATTAAACTCTGTAAAAAGCACTAGATACATTTCAAGCTAATGCGACCACACAATTTTAGGAACAAGAGTGGCCATGTTCTGATCATTTCTTCCACTAGGTTGTATCAAAATAGCCAAATTCCCACTGACATTTTTGACATTTGGACTCCGTCTAGCTATGGCTGACTGCTCTGCCCCCATCGTATTTTTGATGAACAATTTTGTGCTAACTTCACCTAATATGTCAACCTCTACCCTTAATATTTCGAACGCAAAGGAAAGAAAACCTTTTAGTCAAGCAAGCAAGGCCTGAACGCGGTTCTTAGTACCTCTACATTGCCAGGCCCCTGACTGAGCTGTTAGGTAAAGCAATGAGGAAGTCTTTTTTTTGTCAAAAACAGAAAATACTACATCGTATCAGTGGGCCTTGATCAAACAGTGCCTTGCCACCTTATTGTAACAGCATGCTGCAATAAACACAATGCCATCTTTTTTCTGACAAAGTATAACACAAATCCTGCATTAGGCAAAGATATTTATTTATTTATTTTTCCGAAAATATAACAAGATAAAATATTAGTATATATGTATATAGCAGCAGCAAAACAAAAACAAAAAACGAAAAAGAAAAACCAATTAGACATTCAGAAAATATGCTTACAAGAATTATTAAAATAATAACTGAAGATTATATAAGGGAACATTTGAAATTAGATTATAATATTTCTAATAAGATATGCAATAATTCGTAATACATCAATGTGAAATAAAATAAAATTGATAATCAATCATACAATGCTTAGATGAGCAGAAGTATATGCACATTAAAATTTTTATATTGAAATGTATATCCATACAAACATAGCTATGTGGAACATTCTGGGCTACGATTTGTTTGCCAGAGTGCATAATTAGGTAATATTATTACTACTAAACTGAATCATGGAGTTACCAATTAAGTAGGTCATTATAAACAAATGGTTACGAATATGTGACTCTACATGACCCATATTGGTAGAAGAAACCTGATGCTACCATGCAGAATCTACATCATAACATGATCAGGATCGGGGATTTCATTATTGGCATTTGCTTGAATAAAGCTTTTCAGTTTGTCCCAGCACACTTGTCTTTCCAAATCAAATTCTCCGTATTCAATATGATTATAGAATTTTGTGATTCTACTGATGTAACGATGCTCATTTGGATCAACTTGGTCTTTGTACAAGAAAAGAACGGATTGCTCTCCTTTAGCTAGGATCATTTCAAGCTCCCAGAGACAAATGCCATCTTCACAGAAGTTAGGTGAAATTATGCTCATACAGGCAGTGGCAGCATTTAAAGAAGCAACTGATGATGTCTTATGGTCTCCCATGTCAATGTCACGTCTGCGTGAAAAAGTCGAGTAACCCCACTGGTCTTCCAGTCTTGGTACAACTTCTTCATAAAGCCAGTCTGTATCTTCATCTGCACAGGAGATGTATACATCAATTGCATTACCCTGACACAGTTGGTCCAAGCTCACACTTCCACTAGTGCCGTTTTTCTGACCCAGTAAATAGTCCTTCATAATGTAGTATCGGAATTGGATTTTCCAGCGTTTCTTGTACATAAGTCCCAGGGCAATGACTACGAAAGCAGTAGGAATTACTGTAGCAAGGACAACTGTAAGATGGGTTCTTGCCAAAAAACATTTGATGGTCATCTCAGTTATGTTTATGTCAAAAATATTGTTACCATCTGCACACTTTACGGAATTGTGGCTTTTGATATGCACATCAGTAGTTTGTATCCTTTTGACAAACAAAAGCGAACGGCAACTGCAATCCAATGTATTTCCAGATATATCCAAATCCACATTGTGTTTACTTGCAAGTACATCCATTGATTGCATAAAGACCTCACTAACAAAAGTAATTAGATTTTGTGAAATATTTATTATTTTGATTGGTGATCCGGTAAAGTCAAGGTTCAAAGTGGTCAAACGGTTTTTATCCAGTTTTAACTCTTGTAATAGAGATACATTTTGGAATACATTTGACTGAATGTGGCTGATCTTGTTGTCATCAAGAGCAATATATTTGAGTTGCCTCATGAGAAAAAATGGGGACCATTTTTGCTCTACTTGTGCCAATGTTTTTCAGGTTGTTCCCAGTTAATAACAGTTTCTGTAAACTTGTATAGTTAAGAGGCCTAATTGCCAGTTGAGTAAAACCACAATTGGTCGCGTCAAGAATCTGTAAATTTCTCATGTTCTTTATTGTTCTAAATTTTCCAAAGAAATTTGAGTTTGCAATACTTATAACAAGTAACTGATTCAGCGGATTAAAATTGAACTTGAATATATACATCATCCCATTTGAAAAGTGGTCAAATTAAAAATAACGGAATGATAGAGGTAGATTACGATAAAAAAATTGACCTCCTGTTGTTGGTGCATCTAAATCAAAATGATTTGCTTTTGGAGCAATCGGTGGGAAAATATCATCTGGTGGTTTGTGGAAAAATAGATCAGGTTCATCATAAATGTTGTCTGGAATACAATACTGGTTGTAAAAGTCTTTTTCACTGTATCCTGTACCTCAAAAATGGCCAATGTCGATGGTCTCCAATTTAGTTTTGTTGATTAATTCAATCAGTTTCATTTTCTCATCCTCTCTATAATTCACCCACAACATATTTGCTGGAAATCCAACATATCTAATTTCTGGAAAATGATCAAGGAAATGATAACTCCCCAAATTCAAACGTGCTGTGTTGAGAAATCGTGCTGACAGTTTCTGCAGTTTATTCCAAGAAGTAGAATATTTGTACTTGGATAAATCAGTTTCATTTTCTTCAGCACCTGTTCTATCCCCAATCAATATCTGAAGTGTAGACTCTGGCAAGTTATTAACAGCTTCATTGATATAACCATATAGTAAATTGTTATTACATGCAAAATTCAGGTACTTTAATTCCTTCAGTGGCTGAAGAGCAGATGGACAAATATTTGTAATGCCAGAATTTCTGAGGGATAACATTTTCAGAGACACATTTGCCAATGTCTTAAAAGTGTTACAGCCCAAAGTACCTCCATCAGTATTAAGACTGTCAGAGCCAAGAATCATCAAATAGTTCAGATTGTACAGTTCCCCAAAAACTGGGCCAAGATCGGCATATTTGACAAATTGCATGGAAAGCTGCTGTAAACTTTTTAATGGTTGAAATGCTTCATCTGGATAACTTTGAATAAAATTCTTGCATTCATTATTCACTAATTGTAGAGTTTTAAGATGTGGTGTGGCGTTAAATATCCCATTGAAATTGGAGTCATTGATACATAACTTGTTTCTTCTCAAATCCAACTCTTCAAGCTTATTCAGTCCCCTGAGTGCATTTCGACTTATGTGGCTGATTCGATTGTTGTTCAGGTACAGGATCATCAACTTTGTTAAGTTCGAAAACACTTTTTCTCTGAGTGATTTTAAGTTGTTCTGGCCTAAATCAAGGGTAGTCACCACATCATGAATTCCCTGAGGGATATCTGTCAATCCACACCCTCGACAACTGTATATTGTATGATTTGTGTCATATTTACAGCAGGTGTCAGCACTTGTGTTGCCCTGGTGGATTCCACTCAAAATGTAAAGAAGCAACAGCCAAACTGCCAGTTTTCCGGTGGTTACAAAGATACAAAATAATTTTTTTTTTATACCTCAACAATTATTGCATTGCATGCATTGCTGCAATATTTATCTTTATATTTATTCATATTTTTTGTTCCTGTATTTTTTATTTAATGAACAGCTGTTATTAATATAGTGCAAACCACCAGGTTTCCTATAACTTTTTGCCCTACAAAATTCACTGCTCAATTTCATGATTGTTTTATTAAGTGAGAAATTTAATTTATCAGTGCAATTAGGTAATTAGTTTTAAAAAAATGCATCAGATAGGTAACAATGCAACCAAGTTATTTGGCTTTTATTTCTGGCATGCATAACAAGTAACACAAATTATAAATATTCACTTTCATAACCATTTTCTAGATATATAGTTGATAGTATTTTGTGTGAATGAAAATAGTTAAACATATCATTGGATTGATGATGAGTTGATCTTTCAGTACATTTGTAATGTTTAAACATAGATTTCTCTTTGACTCCTAATTTTAATGGATATCATGAACTTCCACGTAACATTCAGGAAGTATGTGGTGATCAAATTACTGCTCGTCATCAAGTAGGTAAATTTGGAGCACTTTGTAAAATTTGTTGCAGATTTTATAACATCAATTATTGCTTTTATAAATTACACGTACTGTGGCTGGAGTTTCTGAAAATGTGTGACAGAGAGCTGTTTGAATAAACATATCCATCATGATGCAGGGGTGCTACAAGGATGTTCTATGGAATCGGTGATGCATATGATGTTCTGATGATAAGTTCTTTGATCCAAGGATGTTCGTGGTTCAAGCGGTCACAGGGGAATTCTATTAAGGTATCAAAAAACAACCAAAATATGGAGATTGGTCTAAAGGTTGAAACTGGTGCTGGATGGAATGATGCATATGTTCCTTTACTGATGCACTGAATAGTCTAATTCTACTGTCAAGACCACCCCACTATTACATTCTGTCCAGTCTTACATACGGACAGATATACAATGACTCTCATATTGCTCATGCAAAATTAATTGTGTAATGATTACCCTAGAGGGAGCCAAATCAAATCAAATTTTATGGCATTTAAAGGTAATTGCAAAGTGAATTGCAGAAAATTCAAATATTAATTTGTGTTAATACATGCGAATTTAACATGCTGTGCTAAACAAATGTTAACCTTTCACTAAATGCTAGTATAATAGTTATTGATGTATTGTTGATCTGTGTTTAATTTCATACGACTGAGTTTTTAATAAAATATTATGGAAATACTCTACAGAAATTACAAGATTATGCTAGTTAAAAACAGTTTACTCGTCCCTTTTTCAACGATCCCCATTTAGTTTTGCTATCCGGCCTATTACAGAAAAGGTGTATTCCACACAGTACATAAACGTTGGGTTAAAAAATTGAACAAAAAAGCAGCATTTTAGTTGGCCTATTACATGACCGTAAAAAGACTCACTCCAGATACCTGGGTTGTTTAATAAAGTCTGTTCCATCTACTTCACCAAAGAAAATGCTTTCTTCATTCCCGACCATTTTTTCGGAATTCAAACTTTATTGCCTTGGCAGCCAGTTGCCATTGATACCAAACAAAGTTAAAGCCCGTCAAATATACATTCTGATGGCACCAAATACTGCATCTAGGGTGTGGGGCTCGTGAAAACTGTTGGGAAAATTGATATTTCTAAGTTTGACCTTGGATACCATTTGAGTATGTCATGTGACCTCTTAGGTCACATGACCATCAAAATATATACTTCAGAGATAATATGCCAGGTCAGTTGAACTAAGCATGTCTATGGTCTAGGTCATTGAAAAATGGGTTTTGATGATGCCACAATGAGTGTTGGTAACCAATTTCACCCTTATAACGTCATTAGAAATGATGACTACAAAAATACTTGCAATACACCCTTTTCAGCAGCCATGTTGGTATTTTTGCCTCATTGACCTCCTTTTGATTACGTCATATATCATGACATCATTATTTCTCTCTGACCTCACCATGACCATTGTCTACTGATGATACATGTCACAATATTATTATCTGAGTGCAAAGGAAGGCCAACATGGCTGCTGTGTGAAAAGGGTGCATCTGCAGGTCTCAAGGATTCAGATGGTATATGGTGCCAACCCCCTTCATCAAAAAGTTTGAAACCCCCTTTTTACTACATATGCCCCCGGACTATATAGCCTCAAAATGATCCAGGATTATATTAACAGAATAGTTGTTACCTAATTGAAGGAAGACTAATTTGTGATTACTAGTTCATATATACAGGTATATTTCCAAAAACTGTTATTTAGTTGTTCAATATATAACCCCAAAGTTTATTCAAGAGCACTGCGTACAGCGTTGGTATAATTTTAACATTTCTGAGTCACGATAAATATGTTATGCTGACTTACCATTCATGGTTGAAATAAGCAATCCAGATTCCCTGGTCCTAGTTGTCAATATTTCTGGAACTAAAATGTATATATATGATAAATCTAACTAAATAATTTTTACAATTTTGATGAAATTAAACTATTCAATAAACTAATTTTAAGATTATATTCAACAAAACACACTTGTGTGTTTTATTGAGTAATCTCAAATAGTAAAGTTGAATATTACTAGTCGTGCAGGGAAACTTATTCAATATATTAGAAATCAAAACTCTCCTAAAAGACAAAAGTTTACATCTCATACAACAGCAGAATGTTTGATATCCTATTATATGTGTGAAATGTAAAATAAATGCGTATATGTTTATATATTTTGTTTCTATATTTATATATATATTTGGTAATAAATAATGAAAATTGAACTTATTTGTTACCGAATTCATAGCAGTGTATATTATTTATTATTATTTATGTATTGTCATGCATACTGAATGAGGATTTTTCATATTTCCACCGAATGCTCAGTATATGTTTTGTTTGTACTAAATCATGCTCAGTGCTATGTTTTTATTAATAATTTAAATTTAACAATATGGATTAATTACCATTATGTAGTGAAATTGCCCAGTGTTTCTCGCAAAATGAGATATTCTGCAGATCAATTCTCAATGGTTTGCTGTCATCCGGGTGATTCTGTATGTATGCAAATTAGGTTATATTAGTCTTCGGTTTCCATAATAGGTATTATGATTTGCAACCATTAACGAGGAAATGACCTTTGTGTTTCTGAATTTGTTGTATCCTATTACTATTATTAACTCCTGAACTTAAAATTCGTCAGTTTTCAGCAAGCATGGACTGTAACATGCAGTGGGGCCCAAAACTCATCATACACTTGAACAAGATGACATAATATAAAATTGTGAATAAAATCATAAAATGAATGTTGTTAAATTTGATATAGAAAAGAAAGAAAAATACAATAAATGTTGAGAATGTATAGAATGATGCATATAAACTGTTGGCCTAATAGTATCACATCAAAATTAGTCATCAATGACAGTGAGTCGACTTATCTTGAGAATGTTTTAAACTATGTATGCAGTAAAACCTGCCCAAATGCCTACCTACATATCACAGCAACCCATACCTGTTCAAACTTTGGCTGTCTGATTTAAAAGCTCATAAGAAAAGAAACTCACTACTTCTAGAAATAAGAGATACAGCTGTATCACTACATCTTACAGAGCGGGAAACAGAGGCAACTATCACTCCCTCAGGCCAAATAAAACTTACTAGTGCCCTCGCACCAGTCAATACTTGTATAATATTGATTGACGTGCCTGATGTTTCAGAAAATGTTCTAAATTTTACCAGTAATTCCCATTGCTTCTAATATGGGAACACCCTCAGCAACTTTCAAATTGTAATTTCTTTCAGTGAAAATGTTGACTCCATTCGCAAGATTATCTTTTATGACATGTTTACAGATGGAAAGAGCCATAAATTCAATTTAACTATTACTTCATAACTGAAATGAAAAATTACTTTAAAAAAAGAACCCATAGATATTTAACTAGACAAACAAATAAACTAAAAGCACCCAATGTGAGACATGAATTTGCCAAACATTGAATATCAAACTGTCTACAAGCTGACCACCCATGCGATCTATATTTAGTTGTATTAATTATTGGGCGAGTTCCGCGAGCATGTACAGATTTTTTTTTAGATCAACTCACCAGATATCAAACACAACTAACCCAGGCAGTTTTGACCTATGGTCATCGATTCAAAGTTGCTCAATATTTTTCAAGTTATACAAAACAACCTCAATGTCAAACAGAACACATTAGAGTGGCAAAAGAAACTTTAATCAACACCAACTACAAGCTACTACATGTTCAAAGAACAGACCAAATTAATTAACCATTATATTATCAAGAAAATGTTGCATAAGCAAGACAGGTTAAATGTAGATAAAATCCGCAAGAATCCATATAACATAGTTACATAGGACTGAATAGTATTGTAGTAAAAACTGTAGTAATTACAAAGAGTTAACCATCTGCAGTTTCTGGACTGGCAAGGATTTCAGGTAGCGGAAAACACAGTCACTTTTCAAGTCTCAAAGGACCTTGATAGCTTCCAAGGGTACTTCCCACTGACAGCTGGTAGGAGGCGCCAGAATGACGGAGGCTGTATTAGTTATATTCAGAGGGGGGTTTTCTGATAGCTGCTATGAGTGACTGGGGACAAGGACGGAGGGTGGGCAGCTCCAGGTGTCCCGGTGGGGACATCATAGACCAGGAAGGGCAAGCTGGTGGGGGGGGGGGGGGAGACTTTACCAGCCACCCTAAGCAAGGTAATGAGCGCATTGTTGGGGCAAATATAAATGTCTAATCTAGACAGGGCGAGTTGGAGGGTATGTTCACATATAGTCGTATTAGACATAGTCATATTATTCATGGAGTGTGATGTGCTCACGTAGGATGATCCTGGAGGGGTCCAGCACTGTTTTGAATGGGCTGTCTTATTGCTTATGCGGAGAAGTCCGAAATGCCATGTCAACATGAGGGACCAGACCTGTGCATCTGCAGGGAGATCCAAATTTAAATGCCTCCTTATGGCCTGCAGATCATCACAGGACAAAGTCATTTTAAACCATACATCATTGGTTTTGTGGCGTTTTACTGCTGTAATAATCGAGTCAATATGAAAATTGTCTTTTAATTAATGGGGTTCCGAAGGCCTAAAAGCAAGTGCAACAATCTGATGACAGTTGAGTATTGGGGAATGCTAGGAGTTGCTTTAGTGTGGCTGAGATAATCAATATTTCGGCAAATGTTGATTGGGGAGGCAGGGAGTGCTGGTATGTCATGAAGGGCACATAAACTTATGTAGGACTGTAGGTATGTGGCGTAAGTTTGTTTAGTACTGGCTGCCAATGTACGGGATCACAGCAGTGCAACCTCTTGATCCAGAAATGTTTTGAAAAGGAAAGCTAGGGCTTAAATTGACATATGATATCAAGCATACAATTTATGTATATCCAGTCCCCTGGTAGAAAGCTCCGCCCCCAACAATAGAGCTATCGGTATGAATGTGGATGCTGAGACGGGTGTCCCAAAGCTTGTGGACATGGTGGGCAGTGTCAGAAGCAAAGGCTTGTCCATGAAGGCCCTGCTCCAGGGATGTACATTGGCAGCCCAGTTCAGCTTACCCACCAGGCATGAATGAGGAAAAAGCCATATCTTAATTATGCCATTTAAAAAAAAAGTCCTCATTGTCATCACTGGAAAGTTTGTCCTTCCACTGGGGCAGGTATGCTCGAACCCCGGGGAGGTCAGACTTTTGAAGGTGCTAGACATCATGTTCCCCAACGGAACCCAAGATCTTGTTGCTGGGCACACTATTCAATATCATAGGCCAGGGCACTAGGCCATGCATAAGTTAGGGAAAAATGGCAATTTGCACCATGTAATGTATGTAGTCCCTTACATGCTCAGTCTGTGGATGCCCCATCCTCATGAATAACGGCTCTCAGGAGGCGAAGGGAACCCTCCATGTACTGGGGGTCGGACAACCGGTCATGTTGTCAATGCTCCCCAGATTCACAATTGTAGACTCCTCACCCCTGTTCAGGCATGAAACAAAGTCCACCACTTGCCTTCTTTGTAGTGAACTGATCCTTGAAAAAGGCCATAACCAATTTTGGAGTTTTCTTGTTTTTTTCTACTGGAACATCTACTGGAACAGAAAGAAGAACAGGAACAGGATAAGGTGATTACTTCTTCGGAGAAATCTGAGTCATAAGGAAGGAAGAGTTCATCAGCTGGCTCATGTTGATCGGAGTCAAACAGGCAGGAACGTTGTCACTGGCAGACTGCAAGGATCCCACTGAAGAAGGGTTCAAGGAAGAAGAACCAGGCACCACTGGAGAAGGTACAGCCGGAAAGACACCCAATGAAGGTCCAGGTCCAGAAGACTGGTAGGTACCTGCAGGCTGGCCCATGGCAACTTAAGAAGAAGGTCTTGCAGGCAGGGTTGTTTTGTGAAATCTTGCAGGCTTCTCAAATCATATCGTCTTGCCATGGGTCACTTCCTTTCTTTGAGTTGACATATTCCACCAAGTACAGTCATTGTAATTTGGCACTCTGGGTAGCATAGTTCCCTCCGATCCTATGTGGTGGCATTTCAGGAATTTCTGCAGCTTCCCCCCAAGCCCCAGGATTGGCCTCATGGGTGACTGGATCTTCGTGGTCAAGCATGTTGTTCTGGGTTATCGGATATCTGATTCTCATGAGGTTGCGGAGGCAGCATTCAAGGACTAAAGATTCCACCGTCTTGATTTTCTCGGGCAAGGTGGTTAGCAGACACCTAAACCTTGGTGCCAGGTTACCAAAGGCATTCTCCACAGTTCTTCTGGCTCTGGAGAGTCCGTAATTGTAGATCCGCTGCTGTTTGGTCATGTTGCACAGAGGCAGTGGTTTCATCTGTCAGGTTCTCAAAGGGAAGGCATCATCCCCAACGATGAGGTATGGTACAGGTCTGTCACCACCAGCAATAGGTTCAGGTGGAGGTAATCAAATGGTCCCATCTTCTAGAGCATTCCTCAGGGCTGCATCTGCAAAATCTCCTCCATCAGATCCAGAATAATTTGCTCCACAATCCACACAGATTAACTTGTAGTCTGCATCCACAAGAGCCATGAGTACAATGGAATGGAAGCCCTTGTAGTTATAGTAGAGTGAACCTCCTTTGGTAGGACACCTGATGGCCACATGCTTCACATCTATGGCACAATACAATGGGGAAAGTTCCATCTTGCCTCAAACAGCTGCGCAATTCCCACCACTCTTCTGGTGTTGTTGGACAGGAGATGACATCTTCTGCATATTCGGCTATGATGGCTTCACACACTTCAGGAATGGTGTTGCTGATGGTGTTGTGGGCCGCTCTGAAGCCATAAATCAGTGACTTGTAGCTGTTGCCAGTTGCCAAATACATCAGGGTGATGGCAATCCTGATTCCTGGCCTCAAAGCTTTCCTCCAGAAGGTGTCTTGCTTGGTAATTCTAGGCCAAACTTTGGCAAGCAGCTCTTGGAACTAGCCTGGCTGCATTCTCAAAAACTTCTTGCAGTGGGTTGCATCCTCCATCAAGAATTCATTCATCAAGCGTTCGTATTGGCCCATCTGAGGTCTTCGCAATAGCCATGGCATCACGAAAAATCTCTTCCTTCTCCTTCTCTTAATGACTGCTTGTCTTCTTTCTGCAGCTCGTCTGGACTGTTTTTCATTGTGCATAATAACCTGTGCAATAGTGGCTAGTTGCACATTTAATTCCAAGCTGGCCTGAGCCAATTTTACAATGGCTGTTGGTTGTTATACTGCATGTGCCATGGTCCTTTTGTCTGTGTTAACAAGGAGCAGAATGAAGGTTACAGACAAGCAGCCACTTATATATTCACATCTGGCCCTCCACCTTGACAGCCTTCAAACATAGTTCACATAGTTAACTCGTCGGGTCGTTCCTTGTTACCTTCACAGTCGTGATTGATACGTACTTGATACGCCCCTCACACTACGGGTCGTACATAGATGCCGTGGGGTCTCCTGTCATAAACGTCATCATCCATTGGGTTTGGTATGATTCACATCTTACTGCTGCCAACTCACTTGTCGTATTAAGCCCCGCCCCTTTTTGCTTCCAACAACCATGGTGAAGTCGTCAAAATGGGGTATTACATAATTCTACGAGAGCAATACGGCTTCACCGGGGAAACCGGCTATGTGAGAACCCCAATTTTCACAATAATCAGAACAAATTTAGTAAACCTGATTTTAGAGTATATATCAATCAATAAGAGTTCTGATATATAGAGGGTATCTTAATGATTTATATATCAATCAAGGAGAGTTCTGATATATAGAAGGTATATATCCTAAGGATTTAGATCTGAAACAAAAAGATACATTCCGCAACTCCGGTTTGGGCATATTGTGCTCCATTTATGACTACTAATTGACTAGTTCACTATAACTAACTGACTGATCACTTGATCAACTGGTTGGTTAAACAGACTTGGTTACAGTGGTTTGCAATGACTTGTAGCCAGCCACTTGACAAAGTCTATTGGTGATGTCAAAATTTACCATGCTTGAGTGGCTCCCAATCAAGCCCACAAATAGAAATGGACTTAATTTCTTTGGTCTCAATTACAGCTAGACAGTTGTGTTTTGACAGTAAGCGTTTGGATGAGCATGATCAACCATTGTGCAACATGAAGGTCCAGCACTGTTTTGAAGGGACTGTCACATTGCTTATGCGGAGAACCACACTTGGAATTGGACTGATTGCCTTTTGACTACACTTCAATTCAATCAGCGGTAATTAAATATTTAAATGAATAGCTAACCCACTGAATGGCTGAATGACTAGTGAGTCAATTGGTTGATTAACAGGCTGTTAATTGAAACATGATTGACCACCTAACTGACTGACTGACTGACTGACTAACGGGCCAACTGACTGGTTAGCTGATTGATTCATTTTTAACTTTACTGGTAAACAACCTGTCTTGACGCAAGATCCTCGATCACACCTGCAGGAGAGGGTCTTGTAGAGTTCATAGTGCCAACATGACGGTCCCACTTTCTGCCAAGAAAGTTAGTCATTATCGCCCAAGAAAATTGCCATCTTTCGTACCACAAAGATACCAACTTTTGTACCACGAAAGTACCACTTTCGTGCCACAAAATTACCACTATTGTGCCACAAAAGCTGGGTGCCAAAGTCCCTTCTCAAGCGGTCTGGGAGTCTAAGTTATGCACAATTATCTCCAGATGTGATTCACTAGAATATTGGTTTATGGATCATAAATAGTGTTTCTTACACTCTTAGTTATAATCATATCAACAGTGTTTAGTTTGGTTACAATCTTGAGTTGAAAACGAGGCAAAATACTTCTAAGCTTTTTAGGTTCGAAAAATCACATTTTGGGTAGTTTTCAATTCAAGATTGTTACAAAACTAAAGCCTGCAGAAATATTGCGTTTGCTCAGCTAATAGCTTATATAACATCTCCTTTTGGAAGAGGTATTCAAAATTATTCCAGGTAAAATAAAATTAGAGATACAGGCACGCAAGCTTAGGCTTCCAGACTATATATATGAAGCACCCTAACTAACATGAGGATGCGCATATTTAAAATGTTTTAGAGAGGAGATGAGAGGAGAGGAGAGGAGAGGAGAGGAGGGGAGAGGAGAGGAGGGGAGAGGAGAGGAGAGGAGAGGAGAGGAGAGGAGAGGAGAGGAGATGAGATGAGATGAGCAGAGAGGAGGGGAGAGGTGATGAGAGGAGAGGAGATGAGAGGAGATGAGAGGAGAAGAGAGGAGCAGAGAGGAGAGGAGAGGAGAGGAGAGGAGAGGAGAGGAGAGGAGAGGAGAGGAGAGGAGAGGAGAGGAGAGGAGAGGAGAGGAGAGGAGAGGAGAGGAGAGGAGATGAGATGAGATGAGCAGAGAGGAGGGGAGAGGTGATGAGAGGAGAGGAGATGAGAGGAGAAGAGAGGAGCAGAGAGGAGGGGAGAGGTGAGGAGAGGAGAGGAGAGGAGAGAAATGCATTCCTACAAAGCAAAATGCATACCTGCAGTCAAGCGAATTAGCCTTCACTTTTGTGGTGCGAAACCTATATACACTGTTGGGGGTCGACACTTTAATAGCTATGTTACTTTGGTGGTACAATAGGTACGATCACTGGTGAAACCTTCGCACCAGAAAATGTGCTCCTTGGCTATCATACTCTTGTGATGAATGGTGTTTTATGAGCGGAACATTATATGTATTTTATCTTTATTAACTATTTATAATGTATTACAACAAACAATGTACTTTGCATAACATACTCCAATACTGGCAGTGCATTAATATCTGGCAAAACAATCTCACCATTATATTCTTTATGTATATACTATCTAAATGTGTGCCCTGATTCCAGAACTATATAATTAATAGCAACACAGATACCTTTGCAATTAGGATAAAAATGTAAGTTAACCACATAGAAGGTATATGCCCTTATTCTTTTTTCTTTTTTTATATGCAATTCTTGATGGTTCTAACTCTGGGCTTCCTGATAGTATTATGGTTCCAGGCAGTATCTACTGGCTGCTATATTTATACAATTTGTCTCATTTGTGTTTCCCCTTGGCCTTTTTTTGGACTTGATTGACAACCTTCTTTGGCTAATATGGGCACAATGTTTGTATGCAACACAACATTTTATACATGAATTTGTTAGCTTTTAAAAACATTAAATATTCTACAAATGCACCCTCTATAATATAAGCAAGGGATTAGTGACCCACCTCTGCTGCAAGCTCAACCCAATGTTAATTGCGATTAACAATGTGAACTCAGCATTAATTTATTTCCAGCAAAACAAACATGTACATATAAAATAAGTAAAAGGAAAATAATACCCAGAACATTTATTCATTTTTTATCTTAAAGGGAGAGAGTGATTCAGAGGGAGTCTAAAGTTGTGACTGGGAAAAGTAGTGGGTGACTATTCCTTACTGAAAAGGTAGTTATACTTTATTTTGGTTTGTACTGTCATTAAGTTGGGTGGCATAATGGTTAAGGCATCTGCCAATTCCACGTTGGTTAGCTCCCCTGAAGGTCCCGGATTCGATCTCAGGCCCTAGCACTCTTGATAAGCTACATCCCGACTAAATGTCGATCACATGAGATTTTAAATTTGATGTGCCTTGTACTCAGTGTCTATGCCGAGACAAATGAAACACCCCACTAATGGGGCAAATGTGTAACATGGCGTGAAGCCCAAGCTTAATCATCTCATCATTACATCTGCCTCTGACAGCTGATCATAGAAGAGGGATAAGCTTCAGACCCAGTAGCACTGAGACATAGACAGACTGTACATGTATGGCTAAAGTCATCTGCTGTCAAAAAGCTGCATTGCAAATGACCCTGGTTCTCATGCATCAGGGGGATTGGCTTCTATTGATTGACACACATTTAGACAGACTGGTTTGACATTGCTTGCTCCACTCAAAGCACTGTTTGATGTTAAGCCTTTTTTTCCTGATCTGTTTTTCACCACTAATATCTCAATCACTAGCACACACAATGCAGAGAATACTCCCACTGCAAGCGTAATCAGTGGGCCAACCAATATATTAAGAGTGATTATTGGACTCCGATTTTCCTTTTCTCTTTGGCAAGTAGTTGTGTTGAAAAATTTTCTTTCGTAAGACGACACCCACTTTGAAACAATTCCACTTTCAATAAGAGCCAATATGCTGAAAGTGAAACATGACACAAGAAACAAAAATGTAACATCAATTTTTTTATCTAAAAACATTAAATATTTTATCACTTTCATAATTCCAGCAAGTAAAATTAAACGTTGAGGCAATCAACTTGTCAATATCTTTATCGGTTGTCGAGTTGGTTATTCTTAGAACAACATGTAACCATCTTACTTATACAAATAATTTAATTTATGCCTATCAAATTATATCTACAACTACATGTGTAATAATAAAAGGCAAAAATGTGGCCTTGTGTGAAATACCTTTTGCCATATTTATGCTTACTGCACATGGAACTTGGGTCACTTTAATGTGCAATACTCACTGTTTATTAAACTTCTTTGCCAATGGAGAATCCTTGCTTATCGCAAATGCTAGATCAGATCCATATGCTCTGTCTTTGGCAATATGAAGCTGGCAATCTAGAAAAAGAAGGCCATTGAGTGTATCTTTGCTTGAAACGAAAGCAGTTCTACTTGCAGTCAGATGACTGATAATCAAAGATTGCGGGTCAGAGAAATCCAGGAAACTTTCTGGATATGGCTTGATTTGATTCTTCCAAATGCGAGCTAGGGCTCCCTTGCTGGATGCCTGTAAATCAATTAAAAATAGCATTTGATTTATTTGATTAGGGATTTATGGTATGCATTCAGCTATATAATTGCACAATGCACATCAACAGAAACTTCGCATGTGCTTGGTCCCCATATATTAACCAGGGTCAGAGAACAAAATGGTCTTACTACTGAAATCACCTTACTTCACGAGCAAACCAAACAATATTGATCATGGTTAATACACTCATTTACATTATACATATACATAATATGGATATCTTGAGATCATAGCTGCTATCACAATAATTTCTAAATTGGTTGCCAACAATTTACAAGCTTTCCCTCTAAGCTGGTTTATAAAGTAATTTTGCATATATTTTTTATTGTAATAAGTGTATAACCTGAAAGGCTTCTTTCACAGAAGATCCATCATAAATCATCACTTTATAATCAGATCTTGCAGCTAATTCCTCGAATGAGTCAATCGTTTGTGGTTTGGCTGGAACTGCTGTTAGGGCCACCAAGAGAGACACGTACAGCGTTGTTACGATTAGAGACATTATGTTCCAAAATGCGAAGATTGTTCGAAGTCGGCTTGATGAGGAGTTGCATAAACTTGAGACACCTGAAGGAATAGGGAAGACTCAGAAAAACCATGTTCACACTGTCATAAAATGCATTTTCTCAACTTCTCCATGCTTCTTGGGATACCCATTGATTAGGCTTTTTAAGTTCACATATTTAATTGCAAGGGTGCCATGGCCTTAATACACACTGGTCTAAAATAGGTGCCTGGCCAAAACTTGCCCTTAAAAATACCAAGGCCCATCCGTCTAATCAAGAAAATGTGATAGACCATTTTTCTGTGGCTTCTAAATACTTGTGCTAGAAATGATTTTGCAGCCAAGAATATGAATATTTCACGATTGAAAATAACCTAAGACTTTAATGATAGCCAAGACAATAATTATTAAATACAGCCAGCATTGACAACATGCCTGTCATACCAAAATAAGATTAGTACAAACGTATCCTTATGATAAAATTAGACTTTGTTGATATTTTTTAAAATTCTTACTTTGCTTGAAGCCAGCACCAAACATATCAGATGCAATGTCCAAGAAGAGGCACCATGTCTTCTTCAAAGGATTGTTACGTGCCATAATTAAAAAAATAAGTAAACTAGACATTATCCATGTAGTGACAATTATCAAAGTTGTACTTAATGTCAAAGGTCGAAATGATACATAAATGTCAGGTTGTGGTGTTCCTTGATGTGCAGTGAAACTAGTGTCGACGACTCGATATGCTGTTAGGAAATCAGCTGCTTGTTGGCGCTCAAAGGTTGGTGATATAGCTCCAATTGACATGTTAACCTCCTATATAATAAAAATATAATACATAGGCTGCACTGCAGCAAGACACTCAGCTAATCCTACATAGCACACAGCCATCATTGAAATTGCTTAGCGTTCATCTGACAGGCAGAAGGGCGGGCTGAACACTTTCGTTTCCAAAGCAGAACTCTCAAAACTAATGCACCTACCCTAATAAAATGTCATAAACCAATACTCTATATGGCCTAGTGGTTCCTTTTGACAGTTACAGTAATACTGTATATGGCCTAGTGGTGCCTTTTGGTAGTCACATTGACATATGTGGGCTATATTTTACAAAACTTTTAATTGTTGTTTTTTCTTTTGTCTGTGAAGCCAAACTCAGACACCGAGTGTTAAAAATACCCGGTACCCAGTTGTCTGAGATAACCATTTTCAGCTCAGGATGATCAATTATATAACCCAACTAGTCCGCTGGATAACCAATTTATTTACTGAGTGCTTTAGTAGTGTGTGCGATCAACCTGAACTATCGCGACTAGGTCTACGTAGTATGTTACGCAATGGCAATTAGAGTCCAAGATAACCTAATTTTTTAACTCTTGAATTGCACCCTTTGTTAGTAGCATTTGGACAGGTGTGAATATAGCAATCCATCCTGGTCATATTAAAGCCAAATGAGAATCAAAAGGCTAAGCATTGTTGATCAAATCTTCCCCTCTAGTGGTAAATAGGTGTGTGACTAGGTCAGAAAATGCAAGCGACGCACCAACTTTTCAAAAGACTCAACGGTCATTGCAGGCCATTGTGCTGTGCTAAATATAGATACATTTCATAAACGATGGTGCTGATTCCGTGCTCCACAGATCCTCAATCAGACTGATCTGTATAAACCAGGTAATTAAGCTTATTTATAGCAAGGCTGCATAGCTAGGCGAAGTTGGCTAGGCTTGCTTTAGGAAGATTTGCATATCCATTTCGTGCTATTTAATTTGTTGGTTTCAGAGGTGTTATGCACAGTAAGGAGTATTCAAGTCACTAGAATTATCAATACAATAGCATGTCCCTGAAATAATCTACACCAAAGATGATTGTTTTTCTGTCCAAATACTCATTCATGGGCTATGACGATACTTCCAAAGGAATGTATGAAATTGAAATTACACTATAAAAAATATATAACAGTGTTAAAGAAGATATCTTAAATGTCTTGGATATAATTCCATACAAAATAAACCTGCAAAATTTGTATTTAACAGTATTTAAATAGATACATTTTAAATACAAATAAACAAATCTTAAGGGTTTATTTTGCATGGGATGATTATTATGCAACTAATTATTATGAATTTAGTAAAAATAATCAGAACCTTACAATGAGTTGCTGAGAGTGACGTTAAGAGACTCGGTGAGATAGATCAGTCTTGCAGGAGAAAAAACATTTTGTTGATTTCAAAATATAACTTTAAATGTGAAAGTACTGCAATTAAGATATATTATAAAAAATTTCACTTATATAGGGGTCATACCGTCATTGATATGGGCGTTTGAAAGAGTACCAAATCTTCATATTTTTCCCTTTTTATCTATCTCTACACTATTTTAGACATATTATAACAAGTTTTTGGATGCAGCAGTGAGTAATTATGGTCTGGAAATAGAAAAATTTGTAAGTTTTGTTCTGAATTTTGTAAAAGGCAGCCGAGATATGTCAATGCGACCATCCAAAGGCACAACAAGGCTTATAACCACATTTTGCATATAGTATATAGAGTAATACCATATGAAATGTTGTTGGGTAAGTGCACTAGTTCCAGAGTTCTGCTCCGTAAACAGCATAAAAATGAATGTAAAAATGAAGTTTGAATTTTCAAAATGTAAATACTATAATTAAGAATTTTCCCTTTTTTCCCCCTCATTTGAATATTTCACAGGTATTTACAGCCATAAGTCCCCCAAAAGGCACCACTACACTATCTTAGACATATAATGGCAAAGTTTTAAGCATGTAGGTGCAGAAGTGTCAGAGTTTTGCTTCAGAAACAAAAAAAGTTCTTTCAATTTTTTTAAGTTGTAAATTATAGCCGAAATATGTTAATTTGACTATCAAAAGGCACCACAAGGCCATATAGAGTATTACTGTACAAAATGTTGTTAGGGTAAGGGCATTGGTGTTAAATTTCTGCTCCAGAAACAAAAGTGTTATGCCCGCCCGCCTGCCCGCCTGCTCACCTGCTTGCCTGTCGCATTGACGGACATGAATTTTTCCAGTGACGACAATATTCCCCTTCGAACTTTGTTGGCTTAGGGTTATGTCTCTGGTCTGGTCTTTACTTCATTGTGGACAATTATCTCAAATATTTTCAATCCTAATTTGGTATCTTATTATCATCTCTGGCAGCTGTTTATATAAACTGGCCAAGCCTCATATCGAGAGAGTTACATAACACCATGTATTATAGTACAATACAATATATGACATTCACCTTGTAATACACCATGCCAACAAGTCCTCTTCTTGCTGTGCCATATGTCTTGGCAGGGATGACCTCATACCTGGTCAAATAAGACAAGAAAATGTTCAGTCTACATAATTTATAATACCAGAAAACTGAAGAAGATATATTCCAGCACCTGTCAGCAAAATTTGACAACAAGCTGCAGACCTGTGCTATATAAATACAGCCGGTGGATCAAAATATTCTGCTATACACGAATGATAGATATGTCCCTAACTACAGTGACAATTTTTTTGTTTTCAAGGATATTTTGTATTAGCTTCTGTACGTCTTGACTAATGCCTGCAACTCACAGTCTACCACAACCTGCTGACAGTTTTTGTAATCTGTAAATGATTTGGCTTTCATTTTCAGTTGTGCGATTGTTTATTCTTTTTGTTAATTGGTTTGAATAATCAATTCAAAGTACTAATGTGCTTTAGTTTGAGATTGCTTAATTATACGAACGTGAAATTAAACGCTGTTGATAATGACAGTAGAATGTCAAAGACCAGTCCATGATATTCTGTCATGTTATTCTTTACAGATATCCAATTGTAGTAGAGGTAGTCCTGCAACAAAAAAAATTGCACTTGTAAGACACCACTTACGAATATCCCTTTATGTGAACATTTTCTGATATCAAAATTTAAGATTCTGGAAAGCCAGCCTGAGTGTGAATGTATAGATTACAGAAGTTTATTTTCATAGGTTGACAACTTGATTATTATTTGACTCATTTTTATCACCCCAAACACCATATTTTGCTTGTTTATTCGTCTAAACTAAGTTAATTTTGTACTCTTTTAGTCTATGGCCTGGCTTATGATATTAAAGGCCTAATAATGTAATTACAGAATAATTATATGTTTATGTGCTGATTTTACACAATTCTTGTTCGGACATGCAGGTAATTTTAGGTGTTTAACAGCTGGGTGGTCAAGTGGTGAGACGCTTGCCTGCTCCTCTGAAGGATCCGGGTTCAGTCCTGGGCTCAGGCACCCTTCATGAGCAACATCCCAGCTGGATGTCATTCGGATGATATGTTAAATTGTCGGTCCCTTTTACTCAGTGTTTATGCTGAGGCAAATAAAAGATCCCACTCATGGGGTAAATGTTTAACATGGGTGGACTCCTCCTCTCCCTGAACTCATCAATCAACCCTTGATAGTGGCAAGAATTTACCTTAGAGGGCTACACTTTCCATATCTATCTATCTATATATAATTTAGAAAAAAAAAGCCTAAGTTGCAAAAAAATAAACCCATTCCTCTTGTATTTTCAACAGAAGATTTTCTTAAGTCAATATACAGCCATTGGCTACAGTACACAGTTTAACCAATTATTTTGTTTCACATGGTAAACTAGAAAAGAATATTCCTAATTAGATCGCTTGTCTTTGAAGTGACAGCACACAGTGTATAGCACTGATTATGCTGACCACATTTTGCATATAGTAATGCATTTAAGCAATAAGACACAAACAACTCATTACAAAAATATTAACAACTGAACAATTATAAAAATATCAAGCACTTATTATTAATAAAAGATACCTACAGGGGGTGCTGCAACTCGTAGATGCATTTGCGAAACAACTGGAATCCGATGTGACATGTCAGAATTGTAATAAGCTAATAATGCTGCTTTTTTTCACCAGCAATCCATATATAGCAATAACACATTATATACATGTATATTTATGCCTCCGCAAGTATGTTGGCATGTGCTCCATTTGTAATGTATTGTTACTCCCAACAGTGCAGTTATTTATTGAGTGGTTGACTCGAAAGTTTTTAAAATCCTTTTTCCTGCATCTAAATCAAAACGTTGGTGTGTCTGGCATCCATTATATTGGACATAAATTAAGCACATATGAATTGAAAAGGGTACTGAGTACTGTTTTGGATAAAGAAGCAACATAATAATGAACCATCAGTTTGCTACAGTGCTCCATAAAAAGTCATGATGGATGCGCTTGCAATAGCTATTTCCAAGGTATGGTACCTAATCTCACCTGGGAATATCTGTAGCCAAGGCTTCCGATTGGCTAAAGAAAAATCTGGGTCAATCAATGTTACCATGAACCAATGAGATTCTCGCATTAAAAGAAAACTAAATCAGGTCAATTTAAAGGTGTTTGAATTAAAATTATTTTATATATCAATTATAAATAGTGACAACTCCCTATTTATTTAAAATCTGCCAATTTTAGAGACTTGGAAACTAAACTTTATCTGAATCTATGACTGCTATGGCATTGGTTAAATTAGCTATAATAAAATATACAATACAAAGACAGCCATTAAAATGACTAGAAACCATATCTAAGTAATAAAAGTGTGATGCTGCAAAACGTACTACAGAAGAGCTAAATAGTATTCTTATCTGATCAATAATTATAAGCCATGATAACACCATGATCCATTGTATTGTCATGCATTGTTATAAATTAGCATTTGATCAATAGGTTGTGTTGATTCAGTGTTGTGAGAAACGTTATTAGCGGTAGTGTAATGGAAAGCAGCAGACCTATTGATTGTGTTAACATAGACGGTTGCATTGTAAACATTCAGGCCTTTGTTTGGTCAGACACAGACACAGAAAAAAAGTAGTTACTTAAATTCAATGGTTTCTAGGCTTTTTGAATATATCACAAGACCTTTTACCAATAAATTACAGTTCAAAATTGCATTACAGGTTTTGTAGGACTTGGCTGTGTATATGACATAGAGTATGCAATTGCCAGCACAGCAGTCAGTTTGTTCTTTTTTGTCTATCTGTCTGTCTGTCTGTCAACCACACTAGCATCATTAACATTATTACTTCAGGTCTATTAAAGCTAAGCAAATACAATTACAGGCAATGAAACTTAGAGTAAGACCTTAATTGAATAAGCTATGTTACTCCATGGATGTTTTACTTGCCTGAGAATATATCAATACAAAGCACTTCCTAATAAGCCTATGATAATAATAATAATTTATAGATTTTCTACTACCAATAACTTCCATGCAATTGATACTGCCCAGCCCTGGAATCAAATTCTGGCAATGTGAAATTTGAGCAAGGTTCGAATTTAAATCAAAACATCAAATTAATCAAAAATTTGCATTGTCTATATGTTCATTACTTGAGGATTTTGAGAGATTAGGTCACTGAAAATGTAACATATGTTTTGATGTATGTATGTATGTGGTTTTTTTACACATGAGATTAAAACAGAACCAAATTAATAACAAAATAAATATGATAACTACGGCCTCCTGCGCACACTGGCTTATATGTGACCTTAAACAAAATATTACACAAAGTTGATAATTTATTTATGTTTTTACATTATGTCCACAGAAACATTGATGTGCCTAAGGTACTGTACACACCAATATAAAAGCTTCCAATGATTCATACTGATATTGATGTTGTAATCAGAAATACATCACTGAATATATCTCACCTTCCCCATTAGATTCCTACCCAGCAACAATGAAGCAATATAGCTGGGAGCACACTGATTTCACTTTTTTCTTTGGAATTATTTTGATATGGCTAAAAGCATGGTCTGTGATTAACAAAGGGAAAGCACTCTTTAATATATTTAGATTTTGCTCGGTTTTTTTTATTTTGTGGCATATTTTATTTTTTTTATTTTTCTATAGGGATCACCTTTAATGTTCTAGAAATACCTTTGCATAATAATCATGCCAATATATTTTTGATCACCAGGTCTTCCGCTTAGGTCTATTACCTGTATTTCAATGAGCTTAGCATCAATAGACCTGAAGTTATCATGTCTATAAGTGTGGTTGACAGGTCGAAAGAGAGACAAAATGGAGTGACCCACTGACTGACACGCTGAACATCACAATACTCTAGGCCATATACATGGCCAAGGGTTATAAAAGCAATAATGTAAGATCACAAAAGTGTCATATTCACCATCTATAGAAACATATGGATGCTGTTGTCTGTTGTCAATCCATACTCAAATATTTAAGGAGAAAAATACACCCACAAAAGATCATAAGATTACTGCTGTGGTTTATGAATGACTCATATAATGGTACTTCTAGATGGATGCAAATATATCAATTATTTCTCTATTTTTCTTTGGAATTATTTGAAAGAACAAATGATTAGTATAATCTGTTTTGTGAAAGAGCCTTTATTGTGAAATGAGAACAACATTTTAACAATTTAATTTCATACAAGAATACAAAATTATAACTTTAACACATTACAATGTCAATTTTATCAAAATACGGAAAATGTACAATTAATGCTTAATATAAAATGAATTTGACTAATTATATTAGGTAATATGTACTGTACACCACTCATATTAAAAATATGTCATCTTGCAAAATGAAACATTTCGGTTTCTGTTTATAACAAAACATACTATAATTAAACAAGGTTTATTTATAAAATGGGATGTGAAATTCTTGAGATTGTTTAAAATTATAGGGTTTTATTTCATTATATTCAAACATTACATTGAAAGTTGAAGGAAGGTATTTTCTTTTGAATTTGTATAGAAGAATAATAAATACATTTGATAAATTGACAGGATTTCCAGTGATTTGAATAGAGGAGTGGAAGGCTCTCTAGGTCCAGATGATGTCATAAATTCAGAATTCTTAAAATCGTTTTTTGCAATCTGTGCAAGGAAATTAAATAACAATTACTAACATTACCCCAGACGTATACACAATCAGATAAATGATTGATTGATTACTTTCACAGTAATGTGAGGAGCCAATGAAGCATACATGTAGCTTTTTGGGATTAGCCCCATATTACAAAAAAAAAAAAAAAAAAAAAAAAAATAAAAAAAAAAATAAAATAAAATAAAAAAAAGAAAAAAAAAAGGGCAAAATCCCAAGGTGTTACAAATACAGAAGTGACAGAATATTAATACAAAATTGCATTTAACTTGGCATAATATGTTATGGATGACTATTAGACTATTAGTCATAGAAGTCATTTATAGAGAGCATTTTGAATTTCTTGTGCAATTGCACCGTCGGGGTTCGAGGATCTAAGTTGAATAGTTTTTTTGAATGCTGTGTGTTAAAGTATTTCTTTGGAGCTGTACCATATATTTCTAACCCATATTGTAATTTTGAATACCAATAGGCAAAATACTTAAGCTTTTGGCTGTTTGGTACCCAGTTCTTACTGATTTTAAATGAACTAGTAGTTCTGACCAGCTCCCTACCAAGTTTTGCAACATGGTCACTGAATTTTAATTATCAGTTAGTTAGTTTACCATCAACATAAATGCTATTTAGACAGTCGGGAATATTTATATTATGAGACATGAAGATACTGAAATTGGTTTTCTCGTCACTAAGTAATAACTTGTTAGCATTAAGCCATTCAGTTATGTTATTAATACATTGCTGTGCTTTCTGTGAAAATATTTGTGTCATCAGTGTAAAGCCTCAATTGTTCATACGTACTGTTTTGTGTATCATTAATAAAAACTAAGAAGAATAAGGCTCCTAAGACCGACCCTTGTGGTACCCCACATGTTATTTTGCTGATGCTAGATTTGTAACTCCTAAAATTAGTGTACTGGTGTCTATTTTTTAAGTATGATTTAATCAATGAATAATTCTGGACCTCTGACACCATACATTTTTAATTTGTTAATCAATATATCATGGTAAACTAAATCAAATGCCTTTGTTAAGTTTATATAAATGATCATTGTCATGTTTTTGATTTCGGTTTTCTGTCTTAATCGGTCAGTAGTTTCTATGAGAGCTAAGGTCGTGGAGTAATCTTTCTTGTATCCAAATTGGTATTTCAAAGTTATCTTACATTTTTCAAAGTATTCATTATCCCATATGTATACAACCTTTTCAATTACTTTATTTATTGTGCTTAAGAGATTAATGGGCCTATTGTTTGATGGTTCATGAGGACTGCCTTTTTCGTAAATGGGTATGACTCTTCCTAATTTTAATTGATCAGGATATGCACCAGTCTTGATAATTGTATTGGTTAAATGAATAATTAATTGTGGGATAGTTTTGGTCCTACATTTAAAAAAATAGTCATTAAGAGCATTAGCAATTTTTTCTGTCAGTTTTCAGGACTTCCCCTTCATATTCTGGCTTCTTTATAGCCTTGTCCTTTTTTGTTTTACCTGGATTTATAATAGGACCATAAATTTTTCCCAGAGTGCTTTATTATTTTTCTTTTTATCGTATATATTTTCTTCATAGGACTCTGCTTCTGCTTTTCAAAGTATTGTTGTCAATATGTTTCTATATCTCTTGTAATTTTCTTTATTCAGATATGTGGGATTGTTTAGGCATCTTTTGTATAGCTCTGCCTTTTGCCTTATGCTTTTGCGTAATGCTGCAGTTATCCATATTTTATCTCTTGACCTTTTCCCAGACGATGTGGTTAATGGGAATGATTTATTAAAGTTATCTGTGTATTTTGCATATAGGATTTCAACCATCTTATTCGTATCACTTGCTTCATATAATTCACTTCAGTTATCCCATCTTAGTGTTTCCCTGAACTTCAACAAGTTCTTTTCTCCAAACATTCTAATTTCAGGTCTCTGTTCTGATTTTGGACCGACATTTTGATAGTTTTGAATGGTTTGCCCTCAACATAACTAGTTCATTTTCCATACAGATTATTCTGCCATATGGGCTGAGTATTTCTTTTATTTTGTCATCACTCCAACTTAGCATTGCATCTTTCATCGTGACTCTTGTAAGTTCTTCACTTTCATCTTTTAACTCAATATGATGCTGCTTTATATGCAATCAAGAATTCATCAGACTTTCTTTCCCTGTTTCATTTGAAAGTGTTAAAGCACTCTTCTCGGCCCTTGTGGTGGGAAGATGTGAACACCAGCTAAATAACTCACTATCAATCTCACTATGACTGGTATCACCCAGTATCCCTAATGGGAAAATGAGAACAAGATTCATTGTTGAAATTAGCCCTTTAATTTTCACTTCTGACACTATACCTGGTGATGGTCAAGGACAACATGTTGCATAATACCCCGAAGTGCAGCAGGGCTAGGCCACGCATCTTGTGAGGATTTCTTTGCAAAAAAGAGGCTGTCTGCTAAATTTGTAATCCTCTATATGTGCACACGAGTATGACAGTGCCCCAGCATGACACCCGATTCGTTTACTGTCAGTGAATAACTATACAATACAGGGGAATATTGTCAGCGTATGTGTATAGTGTACAGCAGCAGCCCCTGTCATCTAAACAGCCCCTGTCAGTGTAAGCATACATATGGGGCTATCAATCCTGTACACTGTACCACATGCTAGCAGCCCTTATTCCAGTCCCCCCTGCCTTGCAATCATGCAAATAAACATGTAATCCGAAATCCTTTCAATGAAAATAATTATAGCATAATGTAAATAAACATCATGAAACAAGGTTTTAAAAGTCCGTAAACATTGTTTTAAATTAGTGTTTTATTTGTTTTTTAAATTTTTCGGATTTATTGAACATTTGCTTTCACCTAGCTGTAGTGTAAGTTTCGTGGAGCCTATAAATTCATACTTCACTTGTTGACACCAGCCAGCTGAATTTAGGATGGCATAAATGTCAGTGTGGAATGCAAATACCCAGGTAATTTGTTTATGCATCATCACAATATATTTGCAGTATTAATTCAGTATAGACTGAAAAATTGGTCTGTGCACTGGGTAGTCTGGCGGTCACATTGATGAGGACATCACTAACGTGATGTCTAGTCAACATTGGTGCAATTTGCGATCGTTTGCAATAATAATTGCTGAATTGTTCGGGTGCATCACATAAGTAATGTCGTCACGTAGGTGATGTCGCCTGATGGTACATGTAAACACAGGCCTAAATTATTAAAGGTTCAGCTGATGAAAAATGTTGCATCCTGTATATATATATTAATCCTCAGTCAATGCCAAATGCAGATCGCTGATTGGTCGAAAGCTGATCGATATATTTCCTTATTCACAAAATGGTCAGTTTAGCAACGCCCTCTCCACGGATATTTTCTGTATTCCGGGGCACTGACGTCACAACTTCCACATTTCGGCCAATCAGAGAACAGTATTTCCTTCAGCCCTTCTATTGATAACATCAGTGTCGAAATGAGTTGCATTCAACAAAATGTTTAAGCATAGTCAGGAATTCCCTCTCGTAGCAGCACAGCAAGTGTGAACAACAGTTGTAAACTATATTTAGGACAATTCTGTGCTTTAACAGTCATGTCATGCTACAGTTATCACAGAAAAACATCGATGAAGTGTGTGCATAAGTTGGGGGGCTGTATGGCCGATGGTCGGCGATGGATATCTTTAGGATATATATATAATTGCTGGTTCACCAAAAGCAATGTTTTTTTAGTCAACTGGCGTTTTTTTATCGCCTTTATCTTGGTAACGGAGGGAAGTACAGTCAAAAACTTAGTGTCTACATGGTCCAAATTAAATCAGAATTCAATTGCCAGATTAATTCAACTCCGCTCGAAAATGATCGCGGCAGTATTATGTGTTTCTGCCTTATTTATTTTTTGGTGTTTGAAATAGACAGCTCTAGGATTAAATCGTTATCACATGTTGATATTTTTAGAATTCAGAAAATATTTGCTCAGTTGTCATGTTTCAGCCTTCAGCGTGAAATTTGAAAACTTCGTGGAATGATTTCCTGTATTTTCAATATAAACATGTGATAACTTGTAATATCCATTAAGACAAGTGCCGAAGTCAATGAACGGTAATTTGGGTCTGTGGTGTAAACTGTATCATGAGAAACATCATAAAGCTTGTATGCTTCTGATTTAATGGCCATCAAGTGACTGCACCCTGATACATGTAAGTGAAGAATCAAAACTTATGTTCACGTTGGACACAAGACGTTCTGGAATCATGGCCAATGTCATGAAGAGTGGCAGCTGATTTACCACTTCTAAAATTCTATCTCAGACTCCTTAATTAAATGGCATTATCAACTCTTACGTTGTCTGCATTGGGTTCCAGATTATGTTGAAAGAAAACGGAAAGCAGGCGATAAATGGGCCAGTCTTAAAGACGAAGTAATGAGAACCTTCATTGAATATGAGTGCCCTGCAACTTCCTCCTGTGTGGTATGCAAGGCTGAGGAACGGGACATATGGCGGTGTAAGGACTGTGGCCCTACAGCCTACTTTTGTACAGACTGCTGCAAAGCACATCACTTGATAACATTGTTTCATAAACCTCAACAGTGGAGAACAGATGTATGTATTCTAACTTAGATAATCTTTGCTTGATATAATTTTAGATATGACCTCCTATCAGATCCATGGCAAATTGGCAATAGTTAAATAGACTTTGATTTACTTTCAGATGAACTGTTTTGTGAGTGCACATTACCGTGGCACATTGATAAGGCCAAGGCATCACAATTGTCATTCAGCTAAATTTACAGACATTGTCGTCATGGATAGTAAAGGTATTTTCCATTCTTGACAGAGATACCCACAGGTTTTCCTGTCTATATAGGCCACTAAGAAAACTTGCGGTCTCAATAGATTTGTTGCAGCGCCTTCACAATTACAGGGCGTGTCTTTTGATGATCACCATTGTTGCGATGCTTTAGATTAAATATTGATTCCTAGCATGGCCTATGATTTTGGTGTACATGTCATTTTACAAAAAAAGAAAACTTTCAAACATGCTGTGGAAGTGGTCTCATTATCAAATAGATTTTGTAACCTTTCTTTGTGTAAGCACTTGCATACTGAACCGGTTTTGACGGTTTTGATTGTTCTTTACCCTGAATTCAGCAAATTTCAGTTCAATAAGTACTTTGTGAAACAGTTTCTCTGTCATGGAGCCTTCACGTCTAGTATAACATGTATTGTTTTTTTTAAATCAAATATACCTTTGGAATGTCATACTCATGAATTAACTATACTGATTTTTCTCAATATTTTCTTTTACAGGTCAACAACAGGTTCAAAAGGTTGAAATGTGCCAGTGTGAGGATTTGGTGGTTACCTTAGTCCGACTTGGCCTTTGGCCAGCAACACCAATTCATCCAAAAGTTGCCTTTACATTTGACTTCATGCTCAACCTCAGGGCTCTGATTTATGAAGGTCAGATAAGCCTCCAGTCGTTCTGCACTGCCATGCAACATACAAGACTAGCACCATTTGAAGCATCAAGGGGGTTTTTGGGCCATTATCCTCAAGTTGATGCCTTTTAAAGTACATGGGAACTATCAATATTATTTTGTGCAGATACCTAAAAAAAAATCTATATATGTAAACATATTATACCACATGAGAAAATTCAGTTTGCTAATTTTTATCAAATGTCTTTGCCCTGTTTTAGAGAAAAATTGCAATTAATTCCTACTTTTTATCATCATAGACGTAAAATCACGAACATATTTTCAATTAAACCTTTATGATATAAAATCTTTTAAAGCATAAAGTTATACATTGGCATGCCATTAATTGACGTGTCAGAACTACCACAAAATTGGTACCATGATCATATATAAACAGAGACATTTTTACGGGTCCTACTGACACTGCTGATGTCAGAGGCTTTTAAATTTTCCCTTCTTCCTGACGTCAGGATGCCTACAACTTGGCATCCTTAATGACCGTCAGGGAAAACCCAGAACTGAAGACTTACTGACAATGTATAACAGTAGATGCACGTCAGTAATGCAGTTTTTGCTTGGTTCCTGACATCAAGATGCTTACAATATGTCATCTTTACTGACGGTCAAGAAAAACCTAATATTCATGACTTACTGACAATCATAGGTATCTCATTGATGTTAGCAATATACAACTTTTATTTTGTGCCTGACATCGGGATGCATAAGTATTGTCATCCATACTGACTGTCAGAGGAGTCAAAATTCTTGGGCCTTACTGACATATCACAGGTTTTGAATGTTTGGATGGGAGCAAAATTGCATCCATACTGACATTGAAGATGAGGTCATTATCAAAGATTCATGGTCACATAAACCATATACCCTTACATTTGTATGGCACTTCAAGGCCAACAGCAAAGCACAGTTTGTTTTGGTATGTGCCTGAATGATGCAAGGTATCATAAAAAACCAAAACAATAGCTACACAGAAAAGTTGAAAATATATTTAATGACCATGGCTTCCTTTTTTCCAATATATTGAACAAATATGTTTTTTAAAACAGCCATGGTGTCATAGCCAACCAATATATATACATTTCAATTCCATGATAAAATGACCAGAAATCATTTTAAAGGATCTTAGTATCATGTGCACCTATTTCAAATGATCGAAAAAAATTCACATTAAACATCACCAGTAATTTATCAATTTTGAAATTTGAAAATGCCCATCTTCTCTTCCTTCTCCCAGATTCTTCTTTTTATTCTGATGATGACGTTGTCCTCCCATGTTATGTTTAGGATTCTTCCTTTTATATGGACTGCTTTACCTGCAAAGATTGTGCATTATATGAGATTTACGTACCATGTAAATTTGGTTAAAGTCACTGGGCAGCCATATTGGTTTCTTCTTGCTAGCCACTTCCTGTATGGCCAGGAAGCGTTCTGGTCTCTTGACCAGCAGCTAGCCAATCAGGGGGCACTTCCTTGCCCCTAATCCTGGGAGCTTATATAAGCGGACTCTCCCGCTCAAATTCAATCGTCTCATCAGATTCAGTTCTCCCACCCACCCATCCCTATTTTTATAGGATTATCTTCACTAATTCTTATATAGTGTTTTCATTCATTGTGACTGTACAAATTCCTAGATTTATACTGTGTTGCATCATTACCCTTGCTTTATTGCACATTCAATATTATGTGCTTGTTCAATTGGTACTTAAAAAATGTATAAACTTAAGTTCCAATCAATGTCAAAACATTTAAAAAACATACCATTATGTATGAATTCAAAAAAAGTTAATAATTGCCACCCATTGTTGGGAAGCCAGATATGTCTATTATAATTTTAGAAACATGCATTTATGGTATGTCATAACACCCATTGCTTTGGGCTGTCTACAAAAGCAAGCTGTATATATATGTTTTGTGTTTCATCTGTCTCTGTGTTGTCTGTCGTCTATCTGTGTCCATCCATTTCTTGTTTAGCCAATAAACGGCAATGTGTCCAAACGTAATCAAGCTGACTTGTGTTTGTTAAAGGCTTATGATATTGCACATTTCTGAAAGACATTTGTGGCAATTTGCTCATTCATGCATTACATAAGATAATACCACGTGTAAAATAAGGACCTGCACACCATGCAAGCCTGTAGGATTTAGAATAACTCATATATATGACTGTCTAGCCTAAAGTATATTTCTCAAGGTTTTTTTTTAATATATAGGAAAGCTTCAGAATGAGGTTCCAAGCCATGGCGCCGATTAGGCATGTGCATGGCTGTGTACTCCCAAGGGAGCAGAGTTTCAGGCCTGGGGAGCTGTTGTATACCAAGTAATGGGTATACTGGGTATAATTGCTATTGAATATAGTAAACTATACATTGTTAAAATCCAACCTTTGGGTTGCAATTAAGACCATGATGCCCTATATACATTATATATTTGTAAAATATGAATATATCTGTGTCAGTCAGATATGACAGGACTAAACGCAATAGTTTGAAAAATGCATTGCAATAATTAACAGAACGAGGCAGAGTCCTAAAACGAAAAATTACATCTTAACATGTACATTTCATAAATTGTTAACAAATTACCTTTGAACCATTTCTTACTCCCATCATCCATGGAATATAGTCGCTTCACCTTTTGTGTCTTTGCTTTTCCTGAAACAAAATTAGGATCTTCTATAACTCTTTAATTTATCTTGCATGATAATAGACAAGCTTCCTAGTCACAACTTTCACCCATTCATACATTGCGTACGTTGACATGGTAAAATAATTCTGGGAAGTCGACTGTCCCTAGACCAAAACTAGGCATAACCAGTCTTTGGAGGGGAGGAGTGTATATTTACGGTGAGATCAAGTGGACCAGTCAATTGTGGTGATTGTATTTGCATAGACAAGTGGAATGTAAAACATTCAGCATAGTATTGGAAATATTAGAAATATGTTATACATCACTACCACTCATTAATTAAAATGTAGAACGTTCTTGTTGTACATTGAAATACGGATTACCTTTGCTGATGCCCTTTCTCTTCCTATCCACTTCTTCCTGAAGTAACTGAAAGGGGAAATACAACATAATTTAGAATTTGATCAACCAATTTGGACAAAACTTTACATGTTTGACAAAAAATTCATTCAGATTTTACCTTTAAAGTGTCTTCTGCACTACACACCCTGATGAAACAAAAAAGTGATATTAGACCTTTATACAAAATTCCCCAATGAATAACTATAATCTCTATTGATGTATTGATAAGAAAACAAAACAAAATAAAGAGTAATGTCCAGCATGGAAAAACAGTTTAAACTAAAGGGCACTCAGAGAACGTAAACCTCCGCCAAGGTTCACTAAAACCACTGCTGACCCAAGTTAACCACTGTTCGCTCTATGTTGGCCCACAGCTTGTCAGTACCGCCAACTTAGGGCCAATGACAAGTCAACCCACTGTTAGATATGCCCACCATTGGCCAAATAACATGTCAGCACTAAGTTCGCTTTACCAAAGGCAGGTTGGCCCACTGTCAGATAGACCCACTGCTGGCCAAATGTCAGTGTAAGTCTTGCCTACTTGTAGGTTGGTCTAATGTATGACAAGCCCACCCTTGGCCAAATAATATGTCAACCGAAAGTCGGCCCAATTTTGAGTCACTGTCAGATACACCCACTGTTAATATTTCAGCTTAAATTCAAGTCAGACAACTTTCTGGTTGGCTTAATGCTGCTCTGAGATGATGGATAATGCCTAACCATAGAGCTGATTAACATTTGGAGGTGATCCGGATCATATTCTGGATCCGGATTACTGTTCTAGAATATACAATCAATGAATGCTACAAGACTAGTCACTTTTGTTGGTCTCATTTCCATTTTTAAGTTACCCGTATAGTTAATGGATGGTATGATCACACTATGGATCTTGAGCCATGACCAAATATTTGACCAAATATTCAATTAAGACTTTAAGCTCATCTAGGGCACCATATTTCATCTAAATCTATTCATAATTTTTGAGATATCCTGCTAAAAACACAAATAAATAAACAAAACTGACAACATAACCTTTTTGGAGGAGCAAACTAAAATGTGTGCACAAAAAATCATGAGATGGAATTAGACTGTAATTGCAAATAAGCTGAATGGTGATTTCTCAACAAAAGTCTCAAGGCTGTGTAAACAGGACAGTTCTGACGGTGATATCGCCTTTGTGATAAAAGATATTTGAGATTCCACAAATGGTGGTTAGCTGTAAAATACATGTTAAAATCATACGTTCAGCTCCATAAGGTTATCAGTCATTTTCTCGTCACAACGATGACTGGTCTTAAAATAGATGAAAAAAAAATATAAGTTATATAGTTTCTGCAAAAATTACATTTTTATCAGTTTGTTTGTCAGTTCAAGCAAAAATAAATAAATGATGTGGGTGTATTTTTTACCATTATAGATGCAGTGGAGACATATGTGTTTTATTTTTATTTTTGTGTGCAAATTTTTAACTGATGAAATTTTATGGATAACAATTTTACCCATAATAAAGTAATGAGAGTTCAAACAAAGTGATACTTACCTGTAGTTCGATGGAACTGCCATTCTCAATCAGCCCATGGTCTTCTGATAGCATATCCTGGAAATAGCAGATTAGTTTTGCACATACTGAACAATTTATTGGCAAATGCTGTAACAACAGACTACATACTTTACAGTTATATATAGATATATATATATATATACATGTATCAAATTGGTGTTTTACCTGTGGTTCAGACGTCGATTGAGCAGACTCCATTACAGCTTGGCTAGTCTACAATAACATAATCATCACAAATGAGCTGTTTCCATAAATGACAATTGTTTTCACTATTTTTCTCAAAATTACCAGAGCGAAGGCTAGAGGGAGGTAAAAAATGCCATACATAAAAACAGGTACAATACCTTGTCATTTTGAGGTGTATGCTCTTCGCTCTCCTATACAAAAAGGCAATGTGACATAATGACCATTATAAAATACAAAATAACACGGTCAATATGTATATGTCAAAGATATCTATAATTGACTAATTGTTTTTACCTTGTCAATTAAAAATATCTATCTCTATTTATCTATTAGCACTTTTCAGTTAGGTGAAACTATTTCTACCATGGGGTTGCCTGACAAATGTGTTGTGTTTAGTGTGCCTCTGTATCTATGATGTTACACCAACAAGCCCTGGCTTCTGTGGGTCTCCTGGCCGTTACATTTATCTATATTTCATTTGTTAATGACGATGTGTGCTTGTGTAATTGTTACTGACTGTACTATTTGTTTCATGTTAAAAATTAGATGGTCGAATAAAGTCTCTCTGTCTCTCTATCTGTCTTTCTCTCTCTGTCTCTCTCTCTCTATGACATCACAGAACCAAACATGGTTTTTAGTTTAAAGAAAGAAACAATATAAATATAGCACACCTAAATTTATGACCATATTTGCCTCCATGGAATATAAAATGTATCACTATTTTGACCAAGATCTTGAATCACAATAACATTTGTGAAAGGAAGCAGGGTTTTTGGGGAGGCAGCTGCTAAAAATAAAATAATGAACTGTGTTCTCGCCTTGAAAAATAAGGCTGCCGTCATTTGTTTGTGACTTCATCCATTGAATTCAAGCATATGATGTCATAAGCATAGCAACGAGGTTCACTAAATAAGGTACTGGACGTTATCACAGAAATTTCCCCTGCAAAAACGATAGGTGACACAATACTGCTTCTATCTAAGAGTTATGCCATTGGAAAGTAATATGAAATTTATAAGCCAATGTATATACACACCATGTCTGTTGAAGTTGAAGTCTGTTCAAAAACTTGTTCTTGAGCCTGAAAAGGTAAAGTAGCATTTGTTTAGGTCATGTGAAGGCAAAATTTATTTATAGCCAATAGTTCTAAATAGCCTGCAAGAAGTAGGCCCACAACATACACATGCAATGACGTTTAATTATGAAAAACATTATGAGGAAACTTACATTGGAGCTTGTCACTTCTTCCCTGAAATTTAAATTTAAAGCCATGTTAAATTCAATTTAAAGATTAAACCATAGCGGACACTAACCAAACCGACACTAATACAGTATTGATTTGTACATTTATGTCAGCACCCTGCTTAATTTTGTTGAGGCAGCAGCAAACAGCAGGCAGCAACAAACATCAGGCAGCAAAAAACAGCAGGCAGGCTGCAAGCAGGCTGCAAGCAGGCTGATAGCTGAGAGCTGTAGGCAAGCAGCATACAGCTGCAGGCAGGCAGGCAACTGGTTTATTTCCAGGCCTGGGCACTTTTCATAAGCCCTATCCAAGCTGGATGTCCGACCCCATCCCTGGGGTAAATGTGTAACATGGTGTGGACTCCTAGCCTTATCTCATCGTTATGTCTGCCTCTGGCTGCAGCTCGTCTACTAAGCTGTGGCTAAGCTTCTTACCAGTAGCATTGATACACTGAATATTGTAAACTAATTTCAAAATGTTGTATCCGACAAATAGTGTGGATCTAGAATACAATAATAGTTCATTTTTTTAACATGCATTCATGTACACCCAGAATCAGCGAAATTGCCACAATCAGCAAAATTTGCCTCCCTTGATACTCTAGCGAAACTTCAATTACAGTTTGTAATATGAATGACAAATGTGTAACTAAGTGTATGCATTATGCGCAATGTTTTAATACCACGCCAGTCCACAATCATTGAATTAGCCAATTGCATTTCATTGAAAGTGGTGAATTTTGCTGATTCTGAGTGTATGCAATGAAACATAGCATACCTTTGGCATTTCACTGAACTTGCCAGAATAGCCCTCAGATCCTTCATGCTGTAATCTGAGGGCTTCTTCATAGGGACAGGCAGGTCCACCATTTGGTACTCGCATGTCCCTGCCGCCATCCTTCTGTACGGGCAAGCCTGAGTGAATCCAGATGATTCCTCTAAAAATAAACAAAAAACTTCACCAATGAAAAGTAACTCAATGACTTTCGTCATGGTAAGTGATTTCATTGATCACTTCAATTTGGAGGTGTGTCCTTGATATTGTTGCTGATTGGTGGAAATCAATATCATCCCTGTTTATTGGTTGCTCATTGGTTAAAAATTTAAAAAGCTGTATCCTCCCTGCAGTTCTTGTCTATGATTGGCTGAATCTCGTATGGTCCCTCGAAAAGCCATATCATCCCTCCAAGCCTTTGATATCATCCCTCTGAGATCAATATCACCCACGGAAAAACATCAGTATCAGGGAAAAAACATGCTCAGTCACGGGATAAATCTAAATATTCTTTGCTGATAGTGTGGCATATTGTGTAACCAGTGTCGAGGTTTTTTGAATTTTAATGATAATATGAATTTTTTTTTTATATCATATTATTTTAAATGCCTAATATATCACGATGATATATTATTATGATTATTATTGTTGTTATCGCCCCCCCCCCCCTCCCATTTTAAGAGCCAGGCACAGGTACAGGACTGAGGTGTCAATTAACATGACGTGGCTTCCTTCACAATTTTAATACAGATTCATTGGAGGGGGTGGGGAGTATAGTTCAGATGTTTCTAAACTTATAGCTGCTGGGGGGGGGGGGGGGGGGCTTAGTTAGCTAATATGGCAAGCTGCCAGAGACAGACATAATGATTAGATGAAAAGGTTTGGAGTCACACAATGTTTCATATTTATCACATGAGTGGGTCTTTTATTTGGCAGAGAAAACGAGTACAAGGCATGAACCTCCCATTGAACGATACACCTCATGAAGAGTGCCCAGGCTGAGTATCGAATCCGAACCTTCAGCTGAGGTGGCCATTATAAGTAACTGAGCTTAGATCCTAATAGCCATGGTTCTGGGTAGAGAGATGTGGCCAGCCACTTTCACAATAGGTATTTTATAGGTCTGTACACCGGTTCTCGATATACCGTTTGCATCGGGTATTGATAATCGTTAATCATAATAACGATACACTAAAATGATCTGCAGATTGGTGTTTTTTGCATACAAACGCCTGCTACCCAAATGTTCGAGTGTTTTTGAAGAAAAATATCAGCCCTATTTAATTGCAATGACATTAAACAACAGACTGGAATTATTCCATAGAGATTTGTTCATGATATTTCATTGTTAATTTTCATTTACAGTAAGCTTTCTTTAATTCTGCTATTGATGCAGCTGAGCGATATGTATCATGATACATATCGTATCGGTTTTACTGTATCATTATATGTATCGTATCATTAAAAAGATAAAGGTCTACAGCCATGGGGACTAGCTTCTATCGATTGGCACTCATTCAGACTGACATGTTCTGCATTATTTATACGTTTTAATGCATTATTTGAGGTTAAGCATTTTTTTCCCTGATCTCAATCAAAAGCACACACGATGCGGAGAATAATCCAAGAGCAAGTATAATCAAAGGGCCAATACATTAGGTGTGATTTTTGGATCCTGGGTTTGATTTTCCTCTTCTCTCTGGCAAATAGTTGTGTTGAAAAACTTCTTTTCGTAAGACAACACCCACTTGTGAAGTTTTCGAAAATAGTAATTTTGACAGACAGTGCAGCTTTAAACAAATTGTCATGTATTTCAAGTACAGGCATCATGCAAAGGAGTACAAGCTCAAATCTGGGAGAACCAATTAATCCACATCCAGATAATTTCATTGGTTTCTCTGAACCCCATGCAGCCATTCATTACCGACCGTCTGTTGGCAAATAAAGTTGCTTTCATAACCAGCAAGGAGAAGCTCAATAGCCTTGTCTCTTGACTGCCAGCTCATGTTGCCAGAGAAAGAGTGCATTCATCTAATCTAGCATTTGCAATTAGCAAGGATTTTCCACTGAAACAAAGCTTGATATCCAGTGAGTATTACTGACTGTGTTTGGTACAGGTTTTATGTATAGTGCTCCGTTGTAATAACGTGAGATTATATAAGACATTATCAGGCTTTGTAATAACCCAAGGGAAATCTGTATTATTTCACACTTAACCGAATATAATGAACAAACAGGACATCTTGGACTCTAATTTGCATTGCGTAACAGGCTATGTAGGCCAAGTGGCAATTGTTTCAGTTCATCACACACACTATATAAACACTCTAGAAATAAAAGTTTTCCAAATGTTGTAAAACATAGCCAAGATATGTCAGTGTGGCTATCACAAGGCACAACTAGGCCAAATAGAGTGTTACTGTTTAAAATTTCCTTAGGGTAAGTGCATTAGTGTTAGAGTTCAGCTCTAGAAGTGTGTGTTAGAGTTCTACTCTGGAAATGAAAATGCAAGACCCTTGCCCTCCTGTCTGTCGGATGAAACAATTTTAATGATGGGTTTGTGCTATGTGGGATTTACTGTGGGTTTAGCTGCAGCGCAGCCTATGTTTTATCAACCAGATAAGCATAACATGAACCTCCTTGAATAGGATTCTAGGTCAGTTTGCTTGTTTACACATTCAAATGAGTAAGTTAAGCAGATCATGTTAACAGAGTTATTCCATGTTGTGTGAAAAGGGACCATGAGAATTAAACACTATTTAAACTCAAAGGGATAAGGTAATTAGAGGATACACTCTGCATCTCAGGTTGGTCATTGGGCATATTGTAATCCATTTATGACTACTTATTGACTAGCTCACTGTAACTGACTGACTGATAACTTGATCAACTGGTAGGTTATAGTAGCCAGCCACTTGACAAAGTATATTGGTGATGTCAAAATTGCTTGAGTGGTTGTTAATCAATCCCACAAATAGAAATTGACTAAATATCTTTGGTCTCAATTACAGCTTGTCAGTTGTGTTTTGATTAGTAAACATTTGGATGAGCATGATCGCCCATTGTGCAACGTAATTCAAAATATTGCAAATAAATATAGGTCACTGTGTTTTAAATCTTATCATTCATCATGACTGATTTTAAAATTTATATTGCGTGACTTTGCTGTTCAATCAATGAAATGATAATTGACTAGCAATCCCCCAGCTCTTTTAAAGTAGCAGATTCAGATAGTTTAACCTAATAGGGAGACACTTATGCAAAACTGTGACATGGCAATTCAATCAGCTGTTACAGTAATTGATAATTTAAATGAATGGCTAACCCACTGAATGGCTGACTGACTCGTCAGTCAATTGTTTGATTAATAGGCTGTTAATTGAAACATGATTGACCATCTAACTGACTGACTGACTAACTGGCCAACTGAATGGTTAGTTGATTGATCAAGTTGAACTTGATTAGTAAACAACATTAATTTGCGTTGGTTAATTGAAAGGTATACAACTGACTGATTGACAGACTGACTGAGTCCAGATTCTAAACAATGATACATACAATATCATATTCCAGCTTGTGAGATAAATATCCAGACGCCAATTCTCCAGACAATGTGCCTTGAAATTGGATTATGGGAAACCTAAACTGTACACGCGAAGTAAAGCATAGGTAAAGTAATGTTGTATAGAACTCTTCTATATTTCAAGCTGCTCAGGTTTGTTTTAAAGCATCAAAGCCGAGTGATATTTATCATAATTCAAAATTACATTTAGGTCTTTGGAAGCAAAAGAACTTGAAAGAGGACCTGGGTGCACAGCAAATGAGGAGTATTTACAATTTTTCTGAAAATTGCAAGAGTTATTGTATTTATATGTCAAAACTTGTCTTATCAATTCATAGATAAAAAGCTCACTAGGCCTAGAAATAGAGATATCATGAAATCTTATATCGGACACTTTATCTTTGTAAATGTGTTGAGGACCTTTTCTTCAAAAGAAATCTGCAGTATATAATTCATTGACATTTAGTCATTTACTTCATTAAGTTTCTATAGAATATCCACAGTTCTTAATTACAATGTCAATTACTATTTCATGATGGTTGATAGGTTATTGTCAAAGGTCTTTGAAAAAACTTGCTCAGTAACAAACCAAGAAAATGCAAAACACAATATTTTGGAATTGCTGGTTGAAAATGAAGAGAATATTGTGAATAGAACCCGGACAGTAATCACAGAAATGGTGAAGCAGTCTCCTCGCTTTATAGAAAAAGAACATTACATTGATGTTGTGAAGGTAAGGAACTCATAAAATACAGTTTTGACCAATGTTGACCAAATGTTGCTTGACCTGCCTCATGTTTTAGCAAATCTACTAAATTCTACCAGTAATTCACAATGCTTCTAACGTGGAAACACCCTCAGGAATGTCAAATTGTTCTTACTTTGAAGTTGTTGACTTCATTCACAAGATAATTTTTCATGACATTTTTAGAGATGGAGAGAGGGTTAACTGCGACTTGTGGTTTCGGTACACTGTAAAGATAGATTTATATGTTAACTCAATATTTTCCTGTGATATATTGGTTTTTTTATCACACCAATAATGGTATCTGTTGACATTTTTGGAACAAACTTTAAACAGGGCTGGGCAGCTCGTGTGACCTTTGTACCCGGACATACATGATGTCACCATTACACAATACTATATGGCGTCATCAATAATTGGGCTGTGGTGACGTCATGTATTGTTAATGCACTGCCGGGTACAAGGTCACATGAGAAGTGACCAGACCTATTAGCTGCATGCATTGTGAAGAAAGCATTATTGAGTGGTATAATAAACTGCAATTAGCCTGAAAGGTAATGCCATTAGATTAAGGTGTGCTTCATTGAATTATCAATACTTGATCTTAAGCAAGTGATAACTTCTATAAATTGGTTGGTTTTATGTATAGTGTCAGAGCCAGGATACATACACAATATTGCACATGTGTACCTCACACATTTGATTATATGTGAGATATCCTATTTCTAGGAGATGGTTGCAATACACCAGGAAAATCAAGAAAATACACAAGTCAGCCTCCTGGAGACATTGGTACAACAGATAGATAATGCGGACAATATACCCGTATTTCAGAGAAATCAGGAAAACTTGTTGCTACTTATAGAGGTGAGATTTAACATGTGACCAGAATCTAAGAATCAACCCAGGTAATATGCTAGTCTGCTTAACATCAGCTCGATGACGTCTGCTGACGGCTGATGATTGAACGATGTTGACCCAATCTGGTACACTGTCTGGGAAATTAAATAGGACGGCTAATTAGGGACACTAAGGTATTCTCTAAACAAGCAAAATCACTTTGAAGTAAATTGAGTGGGGAGAAAGAGTAACAGAGCCTGCAGAGGGCACTACGACTGTAGTATATCAAAACAACAATAAGATGACATCGCTACACCGTTGTTGGATGGATGATGTCACAATTTTGATGACGTCATCAAACAATACTTATCTGCTACGGTGTCAGTGACCTCTTGTGGTACCTTTTTTCCCCATTGTATTCTTGACATTGTTTCAGATTCTGTTGGGGATAGATGATTCGTCTATATCAAGGTAAACGAGCATACTATACAATGAGAGTAATACAAAATTGAATCAATAATTTCTTAGTGAACATTGTATTTCATAAGCCACTAAATCAAACTATTTATGATATACCTTAATCTAAAAGCACATTGTAATCAGTTATAAAGTTGTAAAAAATGAATGCAGCACAATGCAATATGATCCGTCTGATTTCTATTCATTTATTTTTGTATAGGACTAAGTGCTTGTGGTCCCTCATCTTGAATGCAAGACATATTTATATCGAAGGATGGCTTGAATGGACAGTATTATTTATCAGAATTTTGAAACAACTGCTTAATGAGGGCGCGGATCCAACATGGCTACCAGAACGTCAGATAGAGTGTGCACTGTATGATTTCTTTAGGGGTATTAGCATTTTACTTGCTAATGAAGGACATCTTTCATGCGCCTTGATGGAACTGATGCAATTATTTCTGAATGAGAAGTCTCTGTGTTACAAGACAGTCAGTGGCAGTGTCCTTCACTACCTTGTAACTTACAGGTAGGTGAATTTATTTTGTATTTTTCCAGCTACCAAAAATATGGAAGCTAATATGTGTTAAGTCCCTTTCACACTTAGCCGGTTTTGTCGTAGTGAACCCGTAGTATTAAATAACGGTGACGTAACGCCCTTCCCAGCTCCAACCCGATGGCTACCCGTGGATACACGGCGATACCCGCTGGGTGACTTCTGGGACCCGTGGCCAAGCCGGGAAACCCGGCCCCTGTAGCCGGAAGAGCCGTGCTTGCATGGCAAACTCCAGGGTGTCCAAAACGTCCAAAAAGCCGGCGGGTTACACGTGAAAGCCGGCGGGTTACCCGTCAAAGCTGGCGGGTTAACCGTGAAAGCCGGCGGGTTACCCATGAAAGCCGGCGAGTTACCCGTGAAAGCTGGCGGGTTAACCGTGAAAGCCAAGTATTGTACGTGGTTGCGAACGTCATTATCCTATATAAAAGGGCCTGTAGGTGTTGGTTGCTGTTCATTCTACCTCTGCGAGCCAGACAGTGAACATGTCAGGACATCCACAAGAAGAACTGGAGCTTATAAAACTAGCAACTTGCAACTGTATTGGAAGCTGTGGCAGACGGAAACCAGAAAAAAAGAGGAAAAAAGAAGAAGAAAGAAATAATTAGCCATCAGGCGGAGGAGAATGTCAGGAAGAGGGTTTTGTGTGAGGCCTGGCCGCTCAAAAGACCTCAGATGGGCCAGTACGAATGATTGCTGAATGAATTCAGGGATGAGGATCCAATGCATTACAAGCACTTCCTTAGAATGGACCCTGCAATGTTTCAGGAGCTTCTTGGTAAACTTGGTCCTAGGATAGAGAAGACAGACAATTTCTGGAGGAAAGCTATGGACCCAGGACTGAAGCTAGCCATCATTTTTTGTTATTTGGCCACTGGCAACAGCTACAAGTCCCTCATGTATGGCTTCAGAGTGCCCAGCAACACCATAAGCAGCATCATCCCAAAAGTCTGTGAAGCACCTGCACCGGTTTCTGGTGGTGACACACCTGTTCCCTACTTAATTGTTTCCCCTTGCATGAGAATGAAGAATTTGGACCAGAAAAGTAGTGGTGCGAGAGGCTCAATTGGACGAGGAAGGCAGACTTGCAGTAGTCAATTTGAAGGTTCAATGCATGCTTGCTTTACTTATAAGGAGACGTCTGTTGCATTTGCTGCATGAAGTGTTGATCCAGGCAGCTAAAGTTAGCACAGACCCACTTCTCCTTCGCAGTCAGATTCCTCATTACAGTTTTGGAAGGTCCCACCTTCAATAACTTCCCAACATATTTTCGCATGGACTGGGTCAGTCCAATTATTGGACTCCAACCAAGTCTTGAGTTGCTGGCCAGTGCAAGGGGCTGACAGAGTCTAAGCCACTTTTTAAAGGTCTTTCTTCTTATTCTTCCAGAAAGATATGAAGAACATCAGGTATATTTCCATCTCATCCAATGGCAAAGGTGTGAATGATGGTCTGCCACACCAGTGGCACTTATATAGTCTGAAGTGATGCGTAGATATTTAATTTCCCTCACTTCTCCATATGTTGCTTAAGTAGAACCTTCTGTGGTATACTTGGACACATAAGGTGAATACGTGGGTGCTTACGTGGCATACTTGGCTAATTTGCCGGATCATTGAAGACAACGTAAGCCACGTATAACCGACAAAGGGGACGTCCGTGCTGAAATCACAGGTTTTGACTACTGTTTAGGTTCTGAGACCTTTGTTGATTATTTTATTGTGATATTTCATGGACAGGGATGATATTCACTCATTAAGGTTGTATGAAATTACATGGTTTATTCACATTAGCGGAACATCATACTTGAGTGGTGACGTTGCTGCTCATCAACAACTGAGAGCTTCAGGATCAGGATGCCTGAAGCAGATAATAGTATTTTCAAGGCCAGTAGTGCCACAGATTAAGTAGCTACTGAGAAAAATTTGTAAAGTGTAAGAGATTGAAAAACTCGCACTTGATTAATGCACAAAATGCGGTCGGAACTGGTGACGTTCAGGACATGCTGAATATCCAAATTTGTCATTGTTTTAAAACCAAAACATTGAAGAATAGGCCTAGTCATGATAATGAAAATTATCTTTGATTGATAGTGGCTAGATACCTGTCTCAGCTACACAATAATTTCACAAACAGTTGGCTCAAATAGCAACACTTGAAAGTCCCAGGCCTCCTCATTGCGAGTCATCATACCGTGTTATCCCATATCAGTTGAAGCTGCTTGTGCAGCCCAGTTATTTAGTGAGCATTCGTGATTTGCAGCTGCATAGGGCATCATGATCTGAAAATCTCACTACTTAGTACGTATCTTTGTTAAATTTTTTCTTTTGAGTGAGGCTAAATGGACTCACGATGGACATAACTAATATTTTTGTCAGTTATATTCCTCTCAGAACAAAAAGAAAACTATATTAGTGGAGTATAACCGTAATATCCCACAATTAGCTGTGTACCATATGGAAAATCCAATGGAATGTGGTATAGCCTATCTGGTATATATACTATGTGGTTCACCTTACAAGGAAGGAAATGTATACCACTCACCTATGGCAGGCTACTGAGAAAACATTACATTTGCAGCTCAGCTCTTTTCCGTTTAAACTAGTGCCGTGGCTTACAAAAAGTTTATGGAATTGTAATTTTACATTAAAAAAATGAAATATTTAGCTCTCTGTGAAATTATGAATGTTTGAATTCAGACCAAAATCACTGATTCTAGGGGGAACACGTTACGGAAGTCGTCTGTTCAATCCAAAACACAAGCTGTCGTATATCTGTGTTGCTAAGGGCAATGCCATTAGAGCGTCGTCGCCTTGGTAAAACAATTACATCAGAATGAATAATAAATCATTTTCTTTCCACATCAAGTACAAAACAAATCTGACAAGAAATATCAACAACTGGTGTATAAATATCATCCGTAAAATGCTTTGATAATCTTAAAATCACTGGGAAAGTTTGAGGTGATGACGTTGCCTCATAGTTTTGTAACGTTATGCAATGCATTGATTGGCTGATGGTAACAATTAATATTCATGACTTTTCTAAGCTATATGAGAAATTATATAAAGGTCTCTCGTGGACAGATTGGCTTCAGAATTCACTCGTGGCTAACGCCACTCGTGAATCCTCGTCAATATGTCCACTCGTGGGAAATATCAAAATATACCACATATCCTTTGGGTCTTATTATATTAATTGGTGCAAAACCTTGTTCTGTCAAGCTTAGCAGTGACATAATATGTGTAATAGTTATTGTAACCATCTAAATTTACAGGTGGCCAAGGAGAAACCAAATCCTGCCAAAGGATTTTTTTGTGCGGAACAAAGAAGTTATCAGCAAAGTTGTTGAAATCAAGCCAGATCTTGTTGAGAGTCTGGATTGGAGAGAACGAACTCCTCTTCAGCAATTTCTGGATGAATTTGAAAGGCATCCAGACTCTCACGAAATTCTCAAGGAAATTGGTGAAATTGTATGTCTTTTACGGTCAGACAAAATTATCAATACACAGGATCGGTTTGGAGAAAATAGTTTGTACATGTTGACCAGAACAATATTCTTTTATCCAGAAAAAGGACATACTGTTCTCTCTATTTTTCCTATCCTTGCAACAACTTCCAGTGTGAATGCTCAGGACTCACATTCTATGACTCCTGTGATGACCTGGAATCCGTTTTTCGAATGTTACCCGTTCCCATGACCCCAGTGACCTCAGTGAGGCCGTTGACCTAGAATGTGGGGCATTTCCTATGCCCCAGTAAGGGGAGCACGTGATAGGGGCATGGCTGGGTTCCTATTGGCCAGAGTGGGCTGCTGGGGGCTACAGGGATGCTGGCAGCATCAGTTTGATAGAGTTTGGTCCATAGAATGGTATAGGCAGGACGTTTGGCTAGGGCAGGGCCAATAAAGCTTCAAAATGTATTCTTTGAGTTTGTTTGAGTCAAGTCTGAAGGACCTTACAAATTGGCGCCCGATATGGGACTTGACTCATTCTCAGGAATACTTTGGATCTGTGAGGACCTTTTCAAATAAGGTGCTTACAGGGATTTACTTGTGTTTTTAAGGATTTACCATTGTGTCACATTGGAGTACTCTTTTGTGTGTTTTCTACAACAGAATCTGAACAGCTAAGTAGTTTCACTTCACTTTGAAACTGGTCTTGTTGAGTGGCCCTGCCCTGGTTACTCTGTTTGTCTTGTTTGTCTTGTTTGCTGTTTGTATTGTGTTCTGTCAGAATGCCTGGAACTTCAGCATTGAGACCCAAGCCTGGTAGAAAGGTACCCCAAGACAGGGAGAGCCGATCATTGGCTCCCCAGTCAACAGGGGTCGACACATCAGGCCCCCCAGTCGCCAGCATGGCTTCTGGGGATGCCACCCCAGTTAGACCACGTGCTAGCTCCATGTCAGGAGTGAGGCAACCTGGGGAGATCAGCTCCAATTCCGGAGTGAGGCTCCCTAGGGAAGGATCTAGAGCTAGAGCAAGTAGTGGAAAGAGGTCCAGGGATATGGTGCAGAGAGAGTCGGATTCGAATGACTCCTGTGCGTCCACTCCCACCTCTTCTCCAGAATATAGGACCCGGGTGGGGACTGAGCCAACTGGGGCCGGTGGGGCCGCTGGAGCAGTAATGGCGGACCACGTGGCCCCTGGCAATCGTGCCTATCGTCCAAGGCACAGGCGTCGTAGGGAAGCCTTACCCCCTTTGTATGATGGTCAGGGAGTAGCTTTTGCTGATTAGTTGATGGAGTTTAGGAGAGTGGCAGACTTTAATGGTTGGACAGAAGATGAGCGTTGCTTCCACATGTGGACTAGTATTTCTGGCCCAGCTAGGCTCAAGATTGTCTCTTTGCCCTATGAGAAGTCGTGGGTTAAGATGATAGAGCAATTAAATGGTCTGTTTTGCTCCTCCCGTGCTCTAGATGCTTATCGTAGTAAATGGTTTAATTCAAAGAGGGGGCCCGAAATGGATCTGGAGTCATATGGCTTGTTCTTAGTGGATCTTTCCAGGAAGGCGAACCCTGCATCCTCGACTGAGGAGCAGGAAAGGTTTGCCAAGGAAAGGTTCATGGAAACAGCCGGTTCTCCCAGCATGAGGTTCTGGTTAGGTGCCCTCAAGCCCTCTACTTTACAGGATGCCATTGATTTGGCTGTCCAATATGAATCCGCCTATGAAGCCACAAGGCCCCACAAACCCGACCTTGGGCCAATAGGGGCCGTGGCTTTGCCCGTTGTCCATCCTGAGACCTCAGAATTAGCTCCAACAAGTCAATCAGGGGTAGCTCCTTCAGCTAAAGGAGACCCCATGACTCAGGAGCAAGTTAAAGAGTTGTTTTATTCCCTGATGAATGATGTATTGGCAAATCGAGGTGGGCCCAGCGATAAGGGTCGCCGAGATGGGCCGAGGCCCCCTTCCGGTTCCAATAGGCGCTGTTTTAATTGCAATGATTACGGCCATATTCGTAGAGACTGCCCTAAGCAGAACAGGGGCAGAGATCAATCTGGCCGGGGCAATCAGGGAAACAGTCGTCCAAGGGACAAGAAAGATTGGGATAAGGGGTCAGGGGCCCGAAAAGGTGCCCCAAAAGGTGCAGGGAATGGTTCACAGTCAGATAAGGGAGCTGGTTCGCTAAAAGAGTAAGGGTGGAGGAAGATCTGGTCCCAGGTCCTCCACCCTCGAAGTTAGTGGCTCCCATGAATAGTAATGAGGAGTTCTTTAAGGGACAGGATAGGCCTCAATGTGCTGCTGCACAAGAAGCCGTAACAGCCTGGTATTTGTCCATCCGGATTGGTTCCACAGATCTGGAAATGCTGGTGGACACAGGTGCCCAAGTTTCAATGATGAGTAAGAAAGTGTATGATGAGATAGCTGGAGTGTATAGGTCTCCACTTTTGTCTATGGAAAGGAAAGTAGCAGCTGCAAATGGTGGTCTTATCAAAGTATATGGAAGGCTAGAGACAGAGATCTGTGTGGACAGAGCTCTGTATCAGTGTGAGTTCCTAGTTGCTGAGATGGGACAACTGACTGGGTTGCTGGGGATGGATTTCTTGAAGAAGCATAAAGCCACTTTAATGTGTTCCTCTGGAGTATTGCGTTTAGGTGGGTCAGATGTTTTGTGTAGAGAAGGTCCAGAAGGTCTTGGAGGTCAGAGAACCCATTTGCCTGCTCGCAAGGCATGTGTCATTGGTTGCAGTCAATCTGGTGACATGGGGCAAATGTCAGGGTCATGACCTTTTGTTCGAAGCCATTCCCCAGGTTAGTCAGAATTTGCATGTTATGGTACCTCGGGGCATAGTGGACGTGAATTGTCCTGATGCCAAGGTCTGGATAGCAAATCCAACTGGGAAAGATATTTGTCTGTCACAGGGTCAATTACTGGGGGAGTTGACTAGTGTCCTGTCTAACAAGGATTCTCTGGAAGAGGACACGCTGGTATCAGCTGTGGCTTCCAAGGAGGGCCCTAGGCACAAGGACCTTCCAGATCACCTGAAACCCCTTATTGACCCGACAGAAGGCCTTAGTAGTGAACAAAGGGAAAAGTTGAAAATGGTTCTGTTAAAGTATGAGCATTGCTTTGAGGGAGGTCAATTTGGTTTAGGTCGAACAGACTTAGCAAAGCATGAAATCGATACTGGTGACCATAGGCCCTTTAAGCTACCTGCTCGTCGGTTGGGCTGGGCCCAAAAGCGAGCCCTAGGAGAGGAAGTTGACCGTATGTTAGATCTTGGAGTTATTGAGCCTAGTAGTAGTCCTTGGTCTAGTCCTCCAGTCCTTGTTCGTAAGAAGGATGGCAGTTTCCGGTTTTGTGTAGACTACAGGCGTCTAAATGCTTGCACCAAGAAGGATGCTTATCCATTGCCTCGAATTGAGGACTGCCTGGGTGCCCTTGCTGGTGCTAAGTGGTTTTGTACTCTTGACCTGTCCTCAGGTTATTGGCAGATCGCTATGGAAAGTGAGGACAAGGAGAAGACAGCTTTTACAGCTCCTAGAGGGCATTATCACTTCACAGTGATGCCCTTTGGAGTCACAAATGGCCCTGCCACATTAGAAAGGTTGATGGAGTTGGTGTTGGGTGGTTTAGATCTGACCACTTGTTTGTGTTATATGGATGACATTGTGGTCCAGGGTTCCACTTTTGACCAATGCCTAGCTAATCTAGTTACTGTCCTTAAACGCATGGACCAGGCTGGTCTGCGTTTGAAGCCCAGTAAGTGTGAATTGTTTAGGAAAGAAGTGCCCTTTCTTGGCCATGTGGTAGGAGAAGCAGGGGTTAGGCCAGACCCTCGGAAAATTGAGGTTGTCAGGAATTGGCCTGAACCCCAAACCCTCCATGAAATTCGTAGTTTTGTGGGATTTGCATCATACTATAGAAAGTATGTGCCGGATTTTGCTGCCCTAGCTGCCCCATTGCATGCCCTGATGACTCCCAAGGTCCCTTTCGAGTGGACCTCCGAATGTCAAAGGTCCTTTGAGGCCCTGATTAAGGCTTTAACCACTGCGCCAGTTTTGGCTTTGCCTCGAGAAGGCTGCCCTGTTATTCTTGATACAGATGCTTCTGATCTAGCAATAGGTGGTGTTTTGTCCCAGGTAATTGAGGGAAAAGAACGTGTTATTGCTTATGCATCTCAAGCTCTGTCGACTAGCCAGAAAAATTACTGTACAACTTACAAGGAGCTTTTGGCTGTTGTCCGAATGGCTAAGATTTTTAGACCTTATCTGTATGGACAGGGATCAGTGCTGTTAAGAACTGACCACTGTGCCCTTGTTTGGTTACAGAATTTTAAAGATGCGGAGGGCATGCTGGCCCGTTGGTTGGCATCATTGGCTGAATATGACTTCAGAATTGAATACAGGGAGGGTAAAAAGCATGGAAACGCAGATGGTTGTTCTAGAATTCCTGTACGAAGGTGTAAGAGAGATGATTGCCCTGATACAGGGCATGGTGACCAGGGAATGATGGTGGCCCTTGTGCAGTGGAATGCTGACAAGGCCCACTTGTTGATGAAGCCATGGGAGCAGGCGCCATTGTGGCGCCAGGGACAGGGGCCAGGGAGAGCTACAGTGGTAGGCAGCATTGGTGATGTGGCTGATGGATCAGCCAGGGCTGAGACAGTCTCTGTGAATCAGCCAGTGGTGGCAGTTTCTGAGACCAGCCCCGGAGTGAGCAGTGAGGCATCACCAGAAGTGGTGACTGCCCCACCGGAAGTGGGTGGCCCTGAACAATCTGAGGTCCTGGGTTCGAACTGGTTGAATGTGTGGACAAGGGGAGAGATTGTGGCTGCCCAAGCTCAGGATAGTGCGACAGCTTTGGCCGTGGATTGGCTGAAGGCAGGACAAAGGCCCTCCTATAGTGATATAGCAGATAGGCCAGGGAGTGTCAGAGATATTTGGGCTCAGTACAATTGGTTGCACTTAAAAGATGGAAAATTGTACAGAGAGCATAGATTGCCTACAGGAGAACATGTGGAGCAATTGGTGATCCCTGCTAAGTTGAGACGAGCGATATTTGAGCAATTGCATACCTCACGGTTAGGGGGACATATGGGAATCCATAGCACAGTGGCCAAGGTCCGGAGACGGTTCTATTGGCCAGGGTACAAGGAGGACATCGTCCGATGGGTTGGATGGTGTGAGAGCTGTCAGAAGCGTAGACAGACAGGCAGGAATAGGGTCCCATTACAACAGGTTCCTGTTGGGATGCCTATGGAGAGAATGGCAGTAGACATTGTAGGTCCTTTTCCAGAGACTAAGAAGGGGAATAAGGTCATTGTGGTTATTGCTGATTATTTCACAAAATGGACAGAGGCTTTTGCCCTACCAAACCAGGAAGCCTACACTGTGGCTGACTGTTTGGTAACTCAGGTGGTTCTAAGGTTTGGAGCTCCTTATCAGCTTCATAGTGATCAGGGCACCAACTTTGAGTCTAAGTTGTTCCAGGAAATGTGTAAATTGCTTGGCATTGTTAAGACCAGGACGACTGCTTATCACCCCCAGAGCGATGGCTTAGTGGAAAGGTTCAATAGGTCTTTACAGGACATGCTTTCTAAGCTGGTAAATGACTACAGAGATGATTGGGATGATATTCTGCCTTATGTCATGTGTGCCTACAGGGCTACGCCCCAGCACTCAACTGGAGTTACTCCCAATAAGTTGATGCTTGGGAGGGAGGCCCTCCTGCCTGTTGACCTGTTGTATGGTCATGTCCTCCAGGATCAGCCATCTTGTACAATTGAATATGTTGAATGGATACGGTTGGCTATGGAAGATTCCTTTAAGCGCTGTCGCCTAAAGCTGCGGAAATCAGCTCTGAATCAGGCGAAGCACTACAACAGATTGTCCAGCAATCAGTCTCATGAACCTGGAGACTGGGTTTTGCTGTTTTATCCGCCCCTGGCTAGGCAGAAACTTAGTTTGAAGTTTTTAGGGCCTTACAGGGTGGTGAGAAGAGTGGGGGAGGTTAATTATGAAATTGTGGCTCCTGCAACTGGGAAATCTCGAATTGTGCACATTAATCAACTCAAGCCGTACTTGGCTGAAGTACGTGAGACTGATGTAGCTAGAATTCCTGATTTGCCCTTGACTGACCCGTACACAGACCCCTTTCTCTATGATGAACGTCAGAATGAGCCCCCCTCTGAAAAAGAGCAGGATCCGCCTCTGACGCGATCTGGGGAGACGCGAGATGGTGTACTTCGGAGTGCAGTGAGGCCGGCAGCAGCATCCTCTGAACACGTGATGCTGGGGGATGATGCGGCGTCCCCAAACGCTGATGCAGCGCCGTCTACCCACGTGGGTACAGGCCGCACGGAAGCGCCCAGGTTGATGCCTGCAAACCACATGGAATGTGGCGGGAAAGTGGCATCACCTTGGCTGGCAGAGGATTCCAGACTGAATCCTGAGGCTGAGCCCTTTGTTTCAAAGAGGCTGAGACAGCCACCTGACAGATATGGTCACAACATTGGATTTGATTAAGGTTCACTAGTTCAAATCCCGGTCTGTCGTCTATACAGCGACTATATGTATAGAGTGTAATTTGGTATTGGCAGATATTTTTGATTGAGTGGGATCCCCTTGCTAATTTTAGTAAGTTACTTTTTCATTAATACGGAGTAGGCTAGCGAAACTGTCCGGAAAGGAGTGAATCAGCTTAAGAATTCCGTAGGGCAATTTTAATTCTTTAAGTTGTACCATGTACCTGATGTGGTTTTCCAAAGAAAGTGTCAGTGTGACATGACCTTTCTCCGAAGGTTTTTATTCACTCGCCTAGTGAGTTATGTGTGACTTTAACTCTAGTAGGAATAACTTTCTTATTTTTAATAAGATTGCGGAAACATGGGGGTCTTGTCATGTTCATATTTATGAGCATGTTGCTGTGACATGTAAAAAGTCGGTTTAATACTTTTTCGGTGCCCTAGCAGTGGTTTTTGCTGTAGTATGTCAGCTGTCATTTCTAGAAATAGGAATAGCTGTCTTCATGTGGTAATTTGTCAGATAGTGTGTTTCTTTCTCTGAGGCTTATCATGTGACGGTTTATTATGTGTTAATTCGTCAGATAGTGTATTTCTTTCTCTGAGTCTTAACATGTAACGGTTTTTATGTGGTAATTCGTCAGATAGTGTATTTCTTTCTCTGCATTTTATCATGTAACGGTTTGGGACATGACAAATTTGTCCTGGTTGATGGATGACATCAGTATGGAGTTGCGAAACTTGTTAGTTTTGGTTCTGTTCCATTGGGTGGGTCCTGAAAGGTCCTAGATACTGATTCCATTAAGTTTGTATTTGTTGGCAGGTTGGGGTTTCTTTGTCTGATGGAAACACGTGTTTCTTGTTGGTTAAAAACCCGCCAAAAAGTGCCTGGACTTTTGACCTCTGCCATTTCAGGTCATTAGTTCAGCAAGTTGGCACAATGGGGTGTCTGTAAGATGGTTCCAACACCCCCCTGGGTTGGCAAGTTGACCGAGTTGACCCTTCAGTATGAGGGGGGGGGGTGGGATAAATGGTGCCAAAATTCCATATTTGGCGAATTTTATTGCCTGTGGGGGAAAGACATAGTGATGCAGGACCTCCTTGCATCACTCCTTCCTTGAATTTTAGTCAGGAAAGAGGTACTGCCCTAGGCAAGAAAAAGTTTAATAGTGAGAAGTTTGATATTTGTACTTGAACAAAATGGACATGGACTGCAGTGAATTGGCTGATGTGGTCATGCAGGCCCTAGATGCTGCAGGAGTGGATCTCCAGGTGTCAGTGGAGGAGAAGGAGGTGGAAGCTGTTTGTGGTCACCACTTGGACTATCTGGGGGCAACCCCAGTCCTTGTACAGGAGACCACTCCAGCACCACGCCGTCCGGGGGCAACCCCAGTCTTGGAGCAGGAAGCCACTCCACTTGACATGCAGGGGGCAACCCCAGTCAACCAGGAGTACTGGACGGTGGAGAGGGAGAAGGAGGCCCAGCAGCACATGTGGGCCTTCATGGAGTCCAGGGCTTATGAGCCCATTGGAGTGGCAGGCCAGGCCCCGGACCTCGTTCGGTTCCGCCGGCTTGTCCGGGCTAAGCCCTTACGGGAGGACATGGCAGTTCTCCTCCAGTGGATCCGGGATGAACTGGGACCCCAATGCCAGCTGGAGGACGTTCTCCGGAGCATGGCCGACCGGGCATGGTATGCTGGGTCTCCCCAGGCCCAATGGACCACCCCTACATCGGCCCAGGCGACCACCTATGCAAAGGCAGTCAGGGTGGGTGAGGATTGTGAGGAGGCCCCGTTACTGGGCCCCTACAGCCCCATCACACCCCCGCCAGGCAGCCCAGAAGCCGAGGACGAGGAGAATCGAACCCAGGACCAGGCCCCAGAAGACCCCGTCGTCAGTACTGACGACACTGGGGCAGAGGTGTTGGTTCCAGAGTCCCCCAGTGACGCAGTCGCCCCGGACATGGGGACCCTGACTGTGACTTCCCCAGTCTCCGTGGCCCAGTCACCCAGTGCCTCTCCCCAAGAGTCTCCCTTGGCCGACAGGTACACCACGTGGGTCTCCACGTTGCCAGCTGGGGCGGAGGGAAGTGCGACTCCCGGTGAGGTTTCCTCCAGCCCCACCCCTTCCTGTGTCCATCCGGTCCATAGGACCCAGGAGGCCTTCCCTTGTACTCGCTGTACGAAGGTTGTGACCTCCAGGAAGCCCCTGAGTCGCCACATGGCGACCTCTCACCATGCTTCTTACATGGGCTACCAGTGTCCCAGGTGTACAGTTGGGTTTGTGGCGGACCGGAAGTCCAATTTCCGCCGCCACCTGGAACTGCAACACAGGGCGACCCGGAGGGAGGCTGTGAGGGTTGTGGCCGCCACTGCCCTGGAGGAAATCAAGGGGCCCCACACGGATGCCTCTCTACCGGCCTCCAGGCCCTCGCCCACCAGGACCCAGATGGTGCCCACGCTGATGTCGACCACCTTGACCTGGACACCGTCCATGCCCACCCAGACTCGGGTGCAGGACGACACCTTGGCCCTGCCTCTGGGGCCCCTCCCCGGAGAACCCTCAGGGAGAGTAAAGAGAACCGGATGGGCCGGCTCCCCTCAGAGATGACCTTGGAGGAGAGAATCCAAGACCTCATGAAGGACCTCGTCAGGGCCCGGGCCCAGATTGCGGCCCAAGCCCGAGACTATGAGGAGGTTGCAAGACAACGAGATGGGGCCCTGAAGGATGCGGAATCCGAGAAGAGGAGGCGCAGGGATGCAGAGCGACAGGCTGACCTCCTCCTGGAGGAGGTAACCAGGATGTCCGAGGAGCAGACCAGGATGTGGAAGGAGCACCGCCGGGTGTCCAAACCCTGAGTCCTTCCATCAGCCTCCATCCAGCCTCCGGTGTGTGGCCCGATCGTTGGGCCCACAGCCCCTGGATAACATCCCCAGACACCAAACCCCAGATGCCAACTGGAAATGTCCCTGGACAACGAACTGGACCGCTCCCCCCGGAGGCCATGTGGTGACAAGGACGTGTGTCACTGGTCCTCCTGGGTGGCGGCCTCAGGCAGACTAATCAACGGAAAACGACCCAGAATACGCCCCTGGATAGCATATTGGAGACAGATACATAGACACTACCACGGAATGACAATAGAATTGGGATTAGGCTTACCTAAAGGTGGACTTGACCTTGGATTAGGTCTGTGGACTAATTAGGTAGAGTGCCTAACGGATACCCAAAACAGGTTGGAAAGTGTGGACTTGACCTCGGATTAGGTCTGTGGACTAATTAGGTGGAATGCCTAACGGATACCCCACCTGGTTGGATTATTGTGTGTAGTGATTTCAATGCGCAGGAGTGTCCATCTTTGTAGTGATTTCAACGCGCCAGATTCTGACAGATGACCTGACAAGGTCACGGCTTGACAGCTGTCAGACGGTGTTTGGCTTTGAACTGTGACTAGTCCCAGGACTGTGTGAGTGGACTGTGCCTCTGGAGTGTGACTGACAGCTCCCCTGGAGCTAGTGCCCAGTGACAGGGACCAGGAGGATTGACTCTTTATTGTTAAGAAAAAGTGTGAAATCATTGTGGACTCTTGTGGACTTTGAACGGAAGCCATATTGTTGTGCCAGTAATGGCCTTGTTATGTGCTGAATATTGTGTGTTTGTGCCCAGCTATCATTGGGCTGGGGTGGGTTGTTGTTGTTGTCGTTGATGTAGTGTTGTTGCTTATGACATGTCTGCCCTGATCGCTAGTCAAATCGTCCTATTCATTGTTAACCAATAGTGGGTACTTTGCTAAAAGTCACTGTTGATGCTGCCTCCATCCCCCCCGGAAGACATTGGTGATTAGGTCTCCTCTGGGCCCTGTCAGAGGCATGAGGACATGCCTCATTTGTAGGAGGGGACAGTGTGATGACCTGGAATCCGTTTTTCGAATGTTACCCGTTCCCATGACCCCAGTGACCTCAGTGAGGCCGTTGACCTAGAATGTGGGGCATTTCCTATGCCCCAGTAAGGGGAGCACGTGATAGGGGCATGGCTGGGTTCCTATTGGCCAGAGTGGGCTGCTGGGGGCTACAGGGATGCTGGCAGCATCAGTTTGATAGAGTTTGGTCCATAGAATGGTATAGGCAGGACGTTTGGCTAGGGCAGGGCCAATAAAGCTTCAAAATGTATTCTTTGAGTTTGTTTGAGTCAAGTCTGAAGGACCTTACACTCCATACAGCTGGGTCTTGGCTGGAGAATTGGTATACCAGAACAAGCCTGAATCTTTAAAGATTTTCAGAAAAATCAAAGAGATTTTTGTGAAGAATCAAGCAGATTTTAACCTTGCAAAGACTGGCTTACCATCTGTGTTGTAAGTATTAATTCTCTATGTATATTGAGGACTTCTAAATCTCCATGATAACAATACTTAAACTTTTGATTAGAAACTTTAGTAATTATGCAGTATTTATTACACCGGTTTTTATTTATGGAAAAAAAGCTTATCATTACCTAAAAGAAAGGTTTTGCCATGGCGCCACATTCAATAGATGAGAACATGGTGTAAATTTTTTTTTTTATGAACCTATATATATACCTTTGAATAGACAATTTTGCCTGTGCACTTGATGAAGTTAATGACAACTTTGCCAATCATACTATTCTTGATTGTCCCTGCATAGTTGAAGCACTAAAAAGTTTCAGAAATGGACGACTGACTTCACTCAACTCCCTCCAGCTAAGCATGTGGAAAACCAGGCTCTTCCCTCTGACCAACCATCAAGCAAGAATATTGTGCTAATGTGTTGTCAGGACACTAGATATAATCCATGCCGAAAATAATTGATTCCGAAAGAAAGAATGCTGTTTAGTAAAAAAGAAAACAGACAAAAGTTAATTTATTAAAAGTAGTTCAAAGTGTACAAAAAACTTTGGCCATTGCTGTAAACACTCCCCATCTCTGTTCCGCTTTAGAATAACATTTGATAGCTTGTTGTTCACACTTGAGACCTCAAAGAGAACAATATAGACTCAGACTAGTCCTAAATGTGCAAAGACACCCTCTTACAGCAAGGTACTTTTTTCAGGTTCACATGGATTGAGAAAGAACTGGAGGATCAGAAATGTACTTTGAAGCAGCTGCAAGATATTCGCAGTGGCATCAGTTCCATTAATAAATGGGTTACAGGACCCTGCAAGAAACAATTGAGTCCGAAAGCTTGTGAAAGTTTATCCATCCAATGTAACCCAATATTTTTCCAAATTATAATGGATATTATGGCTCTCTTAGTTGAAAATGAAAAGGTCGCTTGTCATCTTTGGAGATCGCTTTTAGAAATACGTCCTGTTTATTCAGCATTAACTTCAGCACGGTTGGAAATTCTGTATCTCTGTGCCCAGAAAGGAGCAGAGCCAACAGAAGAGGATTCACGTCAAATATCATCATATATCAAACTTGTTAGAGTGAGGGAACATCTCTTTGTACCTTACTTGAAACTTCTCCTATTCCTGCCATCGTATGACTATCTTAACCCTGACTTGAGTTTCCTTGGAGATTGTTATATCCTTGGGGATGATATACGTAAGTTTGCAGGGCAGCTTATGCATGGTATTTACAAGACACTGGACAGTTGTTTGAAATCAAAGAAGCTGATAGACTGCTTACTTTTCCTTTCATGTGAGCAAGAACAGCCAAAACATAAACTGACCTTACCTAGATATTCAGCAGAAAATTGGCTCAGAAGAAATCCCCTGCACCTGACAGTTATACTGGTTAACAATGGAGCCATACTGAATTGTCTTTCTAGGAGATTCATCAAGAAATACATCAACATGAAAGACATACATGGCAGTAAACCATTGCATCTTGCCTATTTACATCAAAATAAAAACGCTGTGGACTTTTTGATATCACATGGTGCAAAAGAGGACATCACTGATAACTTTGGGATGACAGCGAAGTCTTTAGGATTCCGAGTTGGAGTGGCATCTAGGGATTGCCAGTTAGAGACAGTGCATTATTGGGAACCAGAAGGCTGCTACTCTCAGGAAGAACACGTCGACGTTAAATATGACAGGCTTTGCCGCGATGTTATGCAAACAAAATGTGGCGTACTGGAGAAGCTAAGACCGATGCTTGTTCTTTCGGAGCAAGAAGCAACAACTTTAGTTGAAGAGTTTGTAGAATTATTTAAGAGATTGGTGAAACAAACCCAATACAAGGGAGCTGTTATGGGAATATTCCTTGCTGGTAGTTTAAGAGAACGATTAAAAGTAGGACGTTTGGATGAAGCAGATGTTCAGATACGTCTGGATGCCAAAAAGATGCCGAAAGACATGTTCACACAAAACCTAAGCAATGATTTGGTTAAGAGTCTAAGCAAGATCAGTTGGGATGGTATCTACCTTAGGCCAGTTTTTGTAACAAAAAGCCCATGGAAATTTGTCAAAGAAGGTCAAAGTTCTCTTCAGGGCTTGACAATATCGGTGGATGTGGTCCCAATTGCCGTGCGAGAAGAAGAGAGAATTGATCTCCACCAGCGACAGCTAGAGCTTCTGGAAGATGCTCCGATACATAAGATGATGATGTATGTGTCAATGGAATGTCGCTTTCCCTCTTCTGATATGTCCCTGTTTGGGAAGACTCCATTCGCTTTTGAGTGGGACATAATTGACAGCCTCCCACCAGATTGTCGGCTTGCTATTGCCATTGCAAAGGCCTTGGTCCAGGTAAGTCTCATTTTCTAGCATGAGATGTTCGTGTAAAAAACAGAAAACATCCACCAGAAGTACGATTCATTGTTTTATGAATGAAACATACAATTAGATCACTGAGTGTAGTTACTGATGTCAGATTCAGATGCTGTCATCAACCATTATTTGGAATGTCTGACTTTGTTAATAAAATTATGTCCATTACTAGTCTTTTAATGACCTTGCCAAACAGTATATGTCATCTGAATAATTAAATTTTCGCCATAGAGCTTTTCATTCCTATCAAAAGAAAGCTACCAGGGGCCCAGGGTCAATGTTAATAGAGAAAAAAAGAAATATCACTCAGTTTTGGCTCACAAGGCAAATCTGGCTTAGTTACAATACTAAAAAATGTATATATTTCATGAATTTATCAAGTTTATTAATATTCAATGGCATTATCTTTAGTGATGTGAAATTTGAAAGCTGATACTTAACTATATGAAATCATATAGGTTTTTGCACCCCTTAAATTTCAGTATGTAGCCATGGCCAAATGTTTTGGGATACTAGCTAATGGGTGAGGTCAAAAAGTGGGTTACTTTGACTTTTTTGTGTAAGGGCCAACATTATCACAATCTTGTGGCTCTTCATTTCACTCCCGCCATCCAGTGATGAGACTCTACTCTCTTACTACTCATCCATACCTTAATATACATATTGGTGTGATAATTGTGCAGATGTCTTATTAGGACTGTAAATATGGTCCCCAGAGAAACTAGTGCAATAAAGTAACAATCAGACCAAAATCGAAGTATTTTAAAGTGTCAGCAATCAGATGCCATGGCTGTATAGCTTCTGAACCATAAAAGACAATTATTCCTTTCTTAGTTACTTTGTCTGCATCTTTGTTTGCAGGCATACGACTGGTGCAAAGGGGACAGTGCACATGTGAAAATGTCCATCACATCATATGTACTGAAGAATTCTATCTACTTCATTCTTGCTGGTGAAGATTCTAGTCAACTTGGTCGTCCAAATGAGGCACCAACTTTGAAAGCAGTAAGAAAAGTAAATGAAATTAAGGATGGTGTGACAAATGAAGAGGTACATCAAACCAAAGTCAACAAAAAGAAGCTAATGTTCAATCCTAATCCAAGATGGAACACTCATCACGACTTGGATCAAAATGGAGAAGAAGCAAGAATTATAACCCGGAAAATTTTCACGTTTATCAAAAGCCTCGCTGAACAAGGATTGAAGGTGGAGAGTTTTTGGGAAAGACGGCAACGCTTATCAGACAATATTGGTTTTGGGGAGATTGAGTATATCCTTGAAGTCTGTGATTTCCTATTACAGCGACTTGACAATAATACATTCTACGCACAAGAAAAAACGGCAGAGAACCGGACAGACAGACAATGAACTTTTGTCTTTTTAGATGAATTTTCTTAAATTGGTAAAAATAAAAATATGATTGTTACGATAGATTCAAAAGTAATAAAATAGGAAATATTAAAAATTGCATCAATGATTGTGACTTACCTCACGGTTTTATTCTGCCAAAATAGTTTATCGGGCCACTGATAGACATATAATATCTAATGGGTAGTCAATTAGAACCTTACTAACAGTGGGTCAAAGCAATAAAATCACTTAAATTAAATCATTTGGTACATAAAATCAAAAATTAAGTTGAAATGTTAGATGATTCCGACTCAGTAAATGATGTTAGGATGAACTGCTAAGATCAACTTTAGAAGTAGTTTTGTATTTGACTAGAAATACCTCAATTAAAAGTAATATGAGAGAGATACTTATGCCAATGGCCATGGTGATAACAGGCCCAATGATATTTGCAAGATTTACTGCAAAAGCTTCCTCTGTTGCTTAAAGTCATTGAGATAAATTGAAAAAGCTCAAGGAATGAGGCAAACAAAAGAGGAAAAATGCCATCCCAATAATGGAAATTTTCATTTCCAGTTCTAGAAAGTTTACATTTTTGCAAATATACTGATATATGCAACTTGCTGATGTACTTCTCGAATATGGCCCTTTCGGGCTTTCTGCTATGCCACTTCATTACATATCTACAATGGTTACTATAAAGAGATTAAAATAGGTTACCTTGACAACTACACCAACCTTATGTATAATTCAGTGAACCATTGTTAAGTATGAAAATATTACCAAGTAATGCCTCTGTAACAAGCCTAGTAACAGTTTAAAGTTGAATAGCTGCAGAGAGAAATAGTGAAAATATTGTGAACATCTTGTCCTTACTTTATTTTTCACTGTGGTTGCCATGGACACCAGTTTTCAAATTAACTCATCATAGGAGAATACACCCACATAGCAATATGCTTGGAGCAACAATCTATATTACCAGGCTTATGATGAAGTAGTATATGCTGGCATGGATCTATATCAGGACTATTGTTGGTTTTGTTGCCATGGTGGGCAATCCATACACATTCCTTTTTATTTATTCATTATTCAAATTTTTGTAATTTTGTATTGGAAGCCGAATAAAACATCGATGAGAACAAAAAGACAAATGTAAGTGATTTGGCTCCTGGACTACCCATTGCAGTAGCCATATAAGGAATATATATAATTTTATTGACAATTAGATGTATGAAAAGACATATAAGTCACAAGTACAGCCACCAAACTTAAGCATTATCCACTCTATAAGATATAATCAAAATATGTTACATTTTGTATCATAAGCATATAGTACATAAACATGTTCAACAAAATACTATCCTTACATAATGTGTAAGATATTAATATTTACAGAATAATTTGATTTCAAAATGCAGCTCTATATACATTGATAGAAAGTATATAAGTATTTACAGAAATTATCTGACATCTAGAAAACAAAATCACAAAGAGTTTTTATCATGGCAGTTCATTAAGCCAGTTTTAAAGTTCAGGATATATGACAGCTCAATTTTAGGAGACTGGTAAATGGATTGTATAAACATTGGCTTGTAAAATAAACAGGTCACAAGACAGTGTATTTCATCTTCAACTTTATTCAGATTACATTTTAAACAGGTTCTATCCTCAGCTGGTTTTTTAGGCTTTCCATTTCTTCCTGTTTCTATACGGAGGTTATGTGAACTGATTCTAAATGTAGCTGTCTTGCTGCATGTTTTCCTATTCATGTTAAGAAGTAGATAAGGTTCTAATCTATAGTCAGTTTTAATGTGTTTGTAAGTTCTTAGCTTAGGTTGCTGTGTCGAATCGTCCATTTCTGGAAATATTTGTTCTTGCTGCTTTTGGTAAAGGGCGAGTTTAACAGTTCTACAGATATTGTGAAGATTATTGTGACTATTTTCATCAAAGGTTGTACCACAAGTATTTAATATGTGGTTCACTCTGCCAAACCAGCTACTTCCACCACGTGTATGCAGATCTTTTTTAATATTAAGGCATCTATTCAGTAATTAATCATCCGGCAAATTCTCCAATTTTGTCCAATTTATCATTCTTACTTTTAGTCTGGCATGTAGTGGAAATCTACCTGTCTCACTATATACAGCCAAAGTTGATGTTTGTTTTCTTACCCCCTAAGATATTCTTAAGATATCCCAATTGTAGCTGTTCTAAATTATTTATGGGTTTCTCGCCAGCCCACATTTCACTATTGTATTGTAAGAATGGGTAGTATATAGGTGTCAAACAGTTTTTTAAAGAGAGTTGGGGAGTTATACATCCTAATTATTGCTTGGTGTCATATTGTAGCGCAAAGATTGCTTATTCGGTCATTTTACTGTGTAAGAATTCAACTTCCTCAAGTTGTTCTGTATTGTAATTTAATCTGCAAGGTGATTTATCATTGAATTTCATAATTTTGGTTTTAAAGGAAATAATATGCAAATTAATTATTCATGTAATGAAATTTATGCAAATTAGTCATTTTAAATGATCAGAAATGAACTCCTTGACCCTGAAGACATGGTGTTTAATAATCAATCTGTGTTTGTACCTGTCGTTGGTCCAGAGATATGAATAATGTAACATTTGTACCTTTCAGGGTCTGATATTGTTTTCACAGTAACACAGTCAAAAGAAAAATACATCTGTGCAAGATAAAATGGGTGTCAACCTTCACAAATGCATTATAACTAGAAATCTGCTGTTTCCCCTCTTTAACAGTGTGCTTATATCATCTAATTGCAAATTTGCCCATATAAGGAAACAAGGTTACAGACACACATTTCCATGGCAACCAGAGACTGCTAGAAAGACACACAAAAATTGGTACATTATAAAACATGACATATATATTATGAAAGAAAATAACGAGGACTTCCTAACATATAACATAATATATATATATCTAATGAAATTGCTTATTCCAGTCGTACAAACTCGGACCCGTGCATAAAAAACAATTTGGTATGGTCTAAACTGTTTGTTATAGCCGGCTTTTGTTATGAGCCTATTTAGGAAAGAAATATTTTATATGATATATGTTTCATATTTTATCATAAAGGTACTTTTTATCAATGTATCCGTCTTTAATATTAATTTCTTACAGCTGATATCTTCGATATAGAAACTAAACAGCAATGGAGATCATGTGAATCTGGAGACTCCCATTGGCTGACAGATTGCTTTCCATAATTTAATGACGTCATCTGCAGTTTAGTTTCCAAGTCTATGAAATCTGCTGTTATGAAAGAGCACAAAAATGCAATTACATACTGGATGTGCTTCAATTAGCAGATACATGATAAGGAACACAGCAGCTAGACAATTCGGAGCGAGCTAGTGAAATCAATGATGTCTTTGGTGCATTGCCATAGCATTACTATGTTTTATATTTTTCTCGCAATGATTTGGGCTCATTAATTGATGTGTGCTCAGATGTACCATATTTACCTTAACACTGATTTCTTCTTGTTATTGTTACTTTTGTTGTTTATTGATTTGCCAACGTTTATTGTGACTTATTTCGCAATGGGTCCCATGCACTTATGTTTGTCTGTTGTCGTCTAACTAAGCATCGAATGTCACAGGAAGCTGATAGCTAATGGTGCATTTTAGATACTTTATTGTGCCAATGTACCTTTTTTGTAGATTACAGCAGATGTCACAAATTTGGAAACTAAACCACAGATGATATAATGTGATTCAAGGATTTCCTATTGGCTAAGGCAGTCACTGAACTCATAGGAGTCCTACATTCACATCATGACCTCTAGAGTTAAGTTTCCATTGAAGTCTGTGAAATTTGCTATAATTACTCAAATCACATTACAAATTAAATTATTGATTTCATATTCTCAAGATTCTAGAGTAGTAACTCACCAGGGAGCTTTTATTTTTAATTTCTCGCATAGTCTTCATCAGCCAACTGTCAAACTCAGATCACACGACGGACCAGGTCATGTGACAGGGGTGGTAGGTAGAATGGGGGGTAGATCGAGGCTGGAATGACCTTGACCCTAGGTGGTCATTTGACTGATCTGAGTTTGACAGTTGGCTAATGAAGACTGTGAGAGACAGTCGAAAGCGCCCGGGTGAGTTAGAACTCCAGAATCTTGAGAATATGAAATCAATATATGGATTACCAAGATTCAGGAACCAATCTACATTGTGTTACATTACAAGTTACTTTCCATAATTGTGAGCCATAATTACTACAGATGCATCTGCGTGTGGGGGCACCGCCGGTATGTATTTGGTTTAAATTAATTTTCAGCATAACACTCTATAATCAAAGCAACAAACTTTCAATATATTTGTCATTATGGTGTACTTAGATTATGGCTTCCAGAATGGTGGTTCAGCTAATTTTGCAGCACACTGTTATATCATCAGGTGTGTCAGGTTCCCGAATAGTTTTTTTTTTATTAGTTTGGGTAGCACCGTAGAGAAATTCAGGAGTGTCTGAGTAATTTTGGTACCTCTTAGAATGTATACATTGCAAATTTGTTTAATGTATTTTCAGGATTTATTGTTCTACAATTATGTAATTTTTACAAATGGGACACGGGAATACAAGGGACTGGTCTTCGACATCTTGAATTCCTTATCAAGCACCTTCCATTTCACGTCAGTACTGATACCCCGTTGCTTAATATAACTCGAATCCGAGTTCGTAAATTGACATACTTACTGTTTGACTTTAGTTTGTGACATTACACTACTTATTATTTCAAGGTATGATGTTCTTCGTGCTAAATCATATGGGACTACAAGGAATGGCCTGGCTGGTATGGTATACCACAAGGTACTATATTTAGCCTCATAACAGACTGTAATTTAACTTACAGCTATTTCCGTGAATGCTATTTATCACAGTTGTAGAGATTGGACGACAATACAAATTACTCGTTTGTAAGAATTATTAAGATACACAGAATGGAAAAAAAAAGCCAAAGTAAGAGGTACTTGGAAACATATATCAAGATGACATCATGTGAATTCATAACTCCTATTGGCTCAGTGATTGCCTCAATCAATGGAGTCCTTTGTTCACGTGTTGTATTCTTTAGTTTCCAAGTCTTATGATAGCTGTTGTAACATATTGTATGATCATATTTTACTGCCTAAATATTTCCATGCTTAAGTTGACACAGTGTAATTATTTATTTGTCAGGACGTGAATATGTCTATCGGGTTAATGGCACCAACATTTGAGCGTTTAAAATATGTGGACTTTTTGAGTCAGTTTTATTACAGTGACATAACATTTGCCACTTACATCAAACCTCCAGAACCAAATATGTTTCTATCATTTGAACCACTAAAAGCCTTGACTCTAGCAGCCATAATTGCAACATGGCTGATATCTAGTGTTTTCCTGAGTATAGTTGCTATTGGAAGAGAATCAACATTAAGTGGAGGGTGGTAACAAATATCATGTATGAAATGCTTGGCACAATCTTCAGACAAGGTAAATTGATACTTTTTGTGTGCTTGCTACATTGTTACACTTTCCCTTGGTATTTTCAATGACTTTGTGTGAGATAATGATCATGATTGTAAAAGCATTTAGAATCGAAACAGTTTTTAGCAGTTGACAGTTTGTTTGACTGACTCAATCAATGATAATAAAACAAAGAAATTTGATTTTTTTTCCAGGTGTGAACACAGGCGATCTAAGTTCCTCAATGAAATTTCGAGCAATTTTTGCAATCTGGAATTTACTCATACTAGTAATTACAACATTGTATATATCACACCTGACTGCACTTGCTGCAGTGCCACCTCAAGCACCAACCATTGACACAGTCGCTGAACTGGCAGAGAGACTTGATTACAAAGTGGTGACTTATCGTGGGTCTGCTATGATGGAGGCATTTGAGATATTTGTACATTCATTACTTTTGTGCATCAAGTGCACACAGTAACATCACTTTGATGAATTTTAAATTATGAATACAACAAACTTCAACAGGTGTGAACTTGGTTTCAATTGCTGAAATAATTGGGAACTTTGTTTCAATTGCTGAAATAATTGGGAATTATTGCATGGTTCTTCTAATGATATGAAACAATTGCAGGTTTTTTTAGACAAAGCTTGCAATGTAGATTGTTTCAAATCATACAATAATTTAAATGAAATATGATGTGCTGAAATAATCCTGAAGTAACATCATCAAACCGTACATCAATAAACACTTCTTTTTTTTAGGCATCAAAAAGGGGAGCAATGGCTGATATCTGGAAGAATCAAATGAGTCCATATCCGGAGAATTTAGTATCTTTTTCTCAATCACAAGATTCTCTTATTAAGCAATTATCATGTAGTAGAAATGCATTTGTGACACTTCGAGAAGAATTAAACTACATCCGCTCGAGAGACTGCCACGTGTATGTTGCCAGAGACAGGGCTTATGGGGCAGGGACATCATTTGCTGTCACGAAAAGTGCACCATTTGCAGAAAAGTTTAGCGAGCAGTATTTGATTTTGCTTCGGTAATAACGCAAAGTTGTAAATTTTTACCAAAGCAGACAAACTAATCGCAAATTAATGCTAGTTATATTTCCGTGGGTGGATCTTAATATGTTTTTTATCACAAAGAAATTTGGTTGCTGCGCATAAATGCTAAAAGACTAGTATAATGCAAAACAAGAAATAATAAATTAAATTCCATTAATTACAAATTTTCTCGTAGTCTATATTATTAATTATAACATGCAGTTCTCATACTTATTGAACAGCCACCCATATGTAATAGTTATATCCCGAACAGGAGGGAGTTAACTAACATTTTTGTTGGTTATATCCCGTCATCGAAGGCGGGATATAAGCAACAACAATCTTAGTTTAACTCCCGACTATGAGCTATAGCTAACTTATATTCCATTAGGCTTATGTTTGATTGTGTTCTGTTTTAATGCCTTTATTGTGCAAAAGAAGTTTGCACTCAGGAGGGAGTTAACTAACCTTTTTTTAACCAGTAGGAAAACAGCATTTGCTATGTAAATATATTAATGGAGCCAGTTGAGTGACACCTGCAGTGGTTTGGGGAGAGTAATCAAATAATATATCATGACAGAAACTTTTAATGGCTTTGTTTAAAAGTCGAATGCTATGTAGAAAATAAATCTAAAGTCATTACTTTCTAAAATCAATAGTCTTTTGTCTCTGATGTCTAAATAACGAAACATATGCATCATCTTCCATGTCTGTAGTCATTGATATCTAAATGATGAGTATTAGTATGCAATTTTTGGATCAATGAGGAAAATGATAGCTATAAGAATAAGTTTTGAATGAACTCAAACAAAATTCACGATTTAATTTCATAGTCTAAATGTTAATTATTACAGCATAACAGAACTTGTAGAGAAAGGCATAATATCCAAATGGGTGGCGCTATATAAGGAAACTTTTTTCAACATGTCGCGATGTCAACTGGAAAAACAAATGACAGCTCCGATTACCCTTGCATATATTGGAGCACCTTTACTGATTCTGGCATTGAGTGGGATAATCTCCACTTGTGTTTTGATTGTTGAAGTGCTTTGCAGGAAAAAAAGAGAAAATTTAATTAAAGAAAAACGTTCACAGTCACAAAATTCCACAAATATACATCCAATTTATTGTAATTCGGCCAAGATAATATAATGATTGATAATATCTCTTGAAATATCCAGTTATTCCCATTTAGTGAGAGAGATAGGTGAAGGGTTCTGCAAATTGTCATACAAGTATGAAACTTGGCACAATTTTTGACATATATATATATTGAACATTTTTTGATATGGAGCCATTCAATAATGGGGGTGTCTTGGGAATGGCAGCCATATTGGAAAATGGCGGCCATCGAACATAGTCTAAACAGTTTAATATATTGAATTTCTAATTTTCATTAGATGTTAACCTTCAAATCAGCTATAAAAGAAGACAAAACACATTTTTTATTGATGTTAATCGATCCTGGTATCATAATCCAATAAAATCTTTTGATAAAAGCCTTTTTTTTCAAAATATTAACACAACGACTACTGTTACTGCTGTCAAAGTCATACATCCACTGGAACTGACTGCACATGTGGCACACAGAATTAGGGTACCACATTACACTGAGTTTTCTATCGATCTTAACACTATCATATATAAAATATCATTAGACTAACATATACATCATTTGATATACTATACTACAAGTATCCGACGAATTGCACAGCAAACTAGTCAAACATACAAGCAAAGATGATTCAATTTAATATAATGATGAATTAAGACGTCTATAGAGTATATATTGGGCAGTGAGGATCTCTTAAAATGCTATCAAAAGTTCTTAATCTATCAGTCTAACTATCAGTGAGCAGAACATAAATGTAACAAATTTATAATAAACTTATACTAAAACTGGTGAAACAGACTTGATTCCAATAAAGTCTTCTAAAATCAAATACACTCCATTGTTTATAACTTAGGATTCACATGTTCCAGCACAGGCACATACTGCTGTGCATTTTAGTGCTGCTTTACGACATTTACAGGCACTTTGACATCTTTTCCTGCAGCCACACTTGAGTAGTTCCCTGCAGGAAGAACTAGCTTCAGGCAAATTGGTCCACTTGGGTGTCCAAATGTCCCTATTATCTCTTGACCATCCCCAATCTGATGGTTCTGGAAGATTCATGACAGTAATCAGTGTTTGTCCCCAGCAAAATGCTCCTTGGTATGTGGCACGTCTGATGTGTAATTCCAGAGCGTCCCTAGTAGGTGGAATATGTTCCATTGTTCTTCCCTTTGCAGCAAACAAGTGAATTCTGGCTGCATCTACAGTGTCAAGTTCACTAGTTCTGTCATAAAGTAAGACAGTGTATCGTTCCAGAAGGGTGAGGGAGTCCTCTGAAATTTGATCTGGCCTGAGTGAGAGAGCTTGGAAAGCCTTGGTAACTTTATCAAATGTGAACCAAACATCCCAGGCAGTTTTCTTACCAATGCCACAAAATCCTGAAGTTGTATCCAAACCCGTAAAGGCGTGAAACATCGGCAAACTGGCACATTTCTCTTACCCTAAACTTTGTGAAATTGTGTGGACTGGGATATACCTCAGCTTCCGTCCAACTCCAAATGTAATCCAAAGTTCATCTAGCTCTGTTGTGTGGAAAATGTGGACTGCCAGCACAACAACATCAGTGTCAATCAGCTGTGTGAATCATCATCTTTGTATCCGATTTTTCACGGTTACAAGGATGAAGTCCGCTTGAATCCACATTATTGGACAGGACATTCTCGCCATAAGTTGTTATAAGGACTTTGTCTGTTGCAATTTCGTCAATCTGGCTTGCAAGGAAACGGAAGAGTTCAACTTTGTTCTCACTGACACGTAGAAACTGGTACCAGTTCCTGGGTATGTCGTGGTTGGCAGCAACTCGTCTTCTTATTCCTTGACCTCTTTTTTCTCTTTGTTGTGATTTCAGTGAAGCCTCGTGGTATTCTTCCCATACAACATCCATCCGGTTAATTTTCCTGAGTTGACTGTGAATGTAGGGAATGAAGACAGTTTGGGAATAATCTCCAAATGTCTTACATGTTGGCAATGGCTTCAGAATGTGAAATAATACAGCACCATCCAAAATGATAGCATCACATTGTAGGTTTGTTTGCTTGACTAGGGGAACGGCGTTCAAAGCATTCCAGTAAATCAGATTTTGTTGTCGGACGCAAAGTGCCATTTGTAGACAGTGCTGGTGGACAAGCTTGATTCTCATGTGCAAAGAAATCTGTACGGTTGCCTTCACGAGTTTGGCAGGCAATGTAGAGCCGTGCAAACAAAGAGCAATCATTCTTCAAGGATCCAATTTGCAGTGTACTTTGTTTTCTATTGGTTCTTGATGGATCTTTGAAAATAGCAAAATTGTTACGCTTGACTGGGGCATTCAGTTTGGATTCCCCAGAAATTATTTGCTGTTTCACAAAATCTTGGTACTGTTCAGTTCCAATATTTTCTGCATCTTGAAGGTTTTTTATTGCGGATGAATCTGCCATGTCCTTTCCCAGCTAACACATAACGTTTTTATAACATGTTAGGAAAAGGTTATGGCATAACGTTTTTCAAATAACGTTTTTTTAACATTACTTTGATGTTGTATGTTCATGTTTATTCATAACATTAATTAATAACAGTGTTATAACATTTTCTGAAAACATTTTGCAAACATTACAATATTGATGTTTTAAGAAGCTTTCACAATGATGTTATTTCAATGTATTATACAGCAGTCACAGGTGTTATGTTTTAATGATGCTATTTGTTAACATTATGGCAACATTTTTTGATAACATTCTTATAACATAAATCTGTAATGTCAGTCAAAAACGTATTCCCAATGTAATGGGATGATGTTTTTATAACGTTTTTAAAATATGTTAAAGAAAAACATGATAATGCTGTAAAATAAACATCAAATATAAACATTTTTAAAATCAGTTATTATAATGTTAAGGGTTGATGCAATTGTAACATAACTATAACATGTTTTCTAAACATCAAGGTTATACGTAAAGTTGTGACGTATTCATGATGTTTATAAATAACATAATTTCAATGTAAATCTGTAATGTCAGACACAAATGTTTTGCCAATGTTATGGGATGATGTTTTTATAACGTTTTAAGAATATGTTAAAGAAAAACATGATAATGCTGTAAAATAAACATCAAATATAGGCATTTTAAAAATAGGTTATTATAATGTTAAGGGTTGATGCAATTGTAACATAACTCTAACATGTTTTCTAAACATCAAGGTTATACGTAAAGTTGTGACGTATTCATGATGTTTATAAATAACATAATTTCAATGTAAATCTGTAATGTCAGACACAAATGTTTTACTAATGTTATATGATGATGTTTTTATAACGTTTTTTAGAACATATTAAAGAAAAACATGATTATGCTGTTACAAAGCCATCAAATATAGGCATTTTAAAAATAGGTTATTATAATGTTAAGGGTTGATGCAATTGTAACATAACCCTAAAATGTTTTCTCAGTATCAAGGTTATACGTAAAGTTATGACGTTTTCATGATGTTTATAAATAACATAATTTCAATGTAAATCTGTAATGTCAGACACAAATGTTTTAATAATGTTTTGGGATGATGTAATTATAACGTTTTTATAAAATTTTAATAATAAACATCATAATCATTTAAATAAGGCATCAAATGGCATTTTCAAAATCTGCTGTAATTATGTTAAAGATTGATGCAATAGTAAAATCTAGGAATATCTCTAAATATTCCTAGGTAAAATAACCCACATATTAAACACTGACCAGAGTCAGGACTTGGCACACAGTTTGCAACAATGAGGGAAAGTTGTAAATTCTGCCATTTCTGCAACCCCCCCCCCCCCTCTTCACAATTAACTTCAGCCATCATTGACAGGTGCACTTTGACTTGGGATGGCAGGCCAGCATGTCACAGACAGTAGGTAAGTTACAAGTTTTGCACAATCTTATAAAACTTATCTTTGTGACTTTACAATTATCTATCTATAAATCAATCAATCAATCAATCTATCTATCTATCTATCTATCTATCTATCTATCTAGCTATCTAGCTATCTATCTATCTATCTATCTAGCTATCTAGCTACCTATCTATCTATCTACCTCTCTGTATATTTGTCTATCCATCTATATATTGGCCATGTTTAAATATGCTAACTCAATATACAATGATATACAGACAATTATCCTTAACTGATCTTGTGTTTTTATTTTTAAATTAGTTTGGCTTTAATTTGTATAGGTCCAGATATTAAGACAAATTTTGTAACTACAATGATATGAGCAAGTATTAATTAATAATATATGATTTATTTTGCTGGTACAAATTACACAGACTATATATTGTCCACTATATGATATTAGTTAGTCCTCCTGAAAACTGTGCAAATATACATTGTAAAATATAGATAGCTATGGGTGATTTCTAGACTCTATAGAGCTCAGATTCAAGACATTATAGACTGAGGAGGCATCATATTACAGCATCTAGTGAGTGAACTTGCAGTACCCCTTCCCTAATTAGGCCCAAATCACTGAAGCAGAACCATTTGCATACATTATAGCATGCATGCATAATTACTATCTACAGGTGAGCTACAAAAACTTAAATGACCATGATAAGTTTTAAATCATATAAGTAGTTTTAGTGAAATTGTGTAGCACAAAAATAACATAATATTGCAAGTTGTTTTCTTATCACTCTTGCTTATAAAGTTTTATATATTTGAAAGTTATTTTGTTATCAAGCTTGAAGTTTTATTAATATCTAAAATTTGATATAAGTGTAGAAATGCCATATCTCAGCTAACTCTGAAATACACTATACATGGAGAAAATTCAGTATCATTGTTATGAGATTGATCATAGCCAAACATATCTTTACTGATTTAATCAAAGTTTAGATCCAATGTCATGCAATTACCTTGTGATAATGTTTGTTGGCATTTATGATTATGTCCAATGATCATGATGATGGAATTTGTTTCATTTGTTTTACATTCCTTAAACGATATAATTCAAATAGTATTTCACTTGGTGATTAAATGTTATTCTTATTGAAATATTGTAATTGTTAGCATTCAGTTTGGAAAACTGCATATATATGTAAATTAAGGTCAATTAAATGTAAATTTTTACAGGGTTGCTCTTCAAGACCAATTGCTATACTATCAAGATGACCACATCTTACTCCTGGTATGAACACTACCCACCTTGAAGGCTTTTCTCTGGCAAGGTAGATATTCACGATTTGTCAGTTATTATCATACAAACTGAAGATCAGCAATGCACACATTACAGTGCCTTGTTTCATACAAAAAACATTATAATGTTCATTCAAAAGCTTTGCAAGATAGATTAAGTTCATGTATTTTGTTATTCCAGGAATGTGAAAGAGAAGACCTACTGCTTGATCATTGGACTAACTTACTGAAGAGGCAAATGAGAGCTGCAATGTTATTAACATTTGTAGAATATCAAATAGACTGGAATGATTGCCTGGCCATGGGTTATGTGAAAGCACACACAAACTGTTATGATGAAACAATTAACTCATGCACTGTATGTCGAACTGGTATTGTCGCCAAAATACTAGGCTGCTATGCCTTTCATAATACAAATCAAGGACTATTTTCAGATTGAAAGGTTTTTGTGTGCAAGTTTATTTGGTGTGAAATTTATCAATGTAAATTACATTTGTTTCATTATAACTGTTACTATTCTTGTACTGAATACAGTATTATTCTTCAGTGATTTCCAAAATAAACTGTTGCTTTTTGAATGCAAAACAAGTTTTCTCTTATTCATCCCAGGTAATGTCAAAGCAAAAACGTTATGAAAACGTTGTCAGATAACATCAAATTGATGTCACCCTAAAACATTGTAAAAACGTTGAGAAAAGGTTATAACTTCAAGTTGCCAGATAATGTTAAAATTATGATATCCCATAACGTTATAAAAATGTTATAAAAGAGTCGTTTTTTTAAATGTGGCAGATAATGTAAAATTTATGTTATCACATAACGTTATGATAACGTTATAAAGGGGTCATCTTATTCATGTTGCCATATAATGTTAAATTGATATTAATGCAAAACATTATTAAACAATGTATTTCTGATGTAAAAGCCACAGTTTGAAAAAATGTTTTGAAATAACATTATTTTAACTTTATTTTAACATACTTCTAACATGATACATAGAACGTTAAAATAACATTTCCGCAACCGTCCAATTTTGCGTAATTTTGACGTTATGAAATAACGTTATTCTGACCTTTTTCATGATGTTATTTTAACGTAATTATAACGTTTTCGTGTTAGCTGGGTTGTATCAATTCGAAGCAGATCTTCAGTAAAAGGATTGCCCATTTCTTCAAAAGCCTTGACCAGATTTTGCACTTGCATTGCAAATTTTGCTTGTGTCCCTCGAGTTTGCTTTGTAGGTGCCATGCCATTTTTACCACGAGCTAGTCTTTCGATGGATTATTCAAACTGGAAAATGACTCTGGCTAGTTCAGGTCCTCCTATCATCCACTTCAGGAGGCTGTCCTCTCTCTGGAACAAACCAACTGCTCCACCATCACCTTTCACTGATTCGTTATTATGCTCATGTGCTTGCTCAAGAGCTATGCTTGAGAAAGGCTGAGAGGACTTCTGTACAACAAAGTGACCCTTCATAAACTCTTCATGGACTGATGGTGCTTTATTTATTTTTCAAAGCTCCCATATCATAATATGAGTGGTTGAAAAGGAAAAACCACGGAATAATCCTCTTCAGAGATTCCACATATAGACGGAAGTTGCCCTCACGGAATGACTTAACCAGCTGTAGGACCAACAGCTCAAGGTTTAGAGTGATGAACCAGAACTGAAACTGCAGACTGGCAGTGATTCGTCTGCTCTGTGATGTTGGGGCCGAATTAAATCATTGATACTAAGGCAATGAGAGAGTCTGGAACAAAACTCTTCTGACAGTTTTGGTCAAAGTTTCCCTGGAAAGAGTTGTCTGTTTTGAACATTTCTCTTTGTACAATGTTGGCTGCGTTGGCAAGTATTACTGCATCTTTATCAATATTCATTTCACAAACTTTCATCACAGCAGAGTCTACATCAGGTTTGAAAGACAGTAATAATTCTTTGCCTGGCTTCAATGCCTGTATATCTGGATACTGTGCCAAAATTCTGTTCTTTAACCTGGTACTATGTGAAGTTTGTTCCGTGCCCAACTGCCGCATACGATCAACATATATGTTATTAAGATCTGCAAGTTTATAAACAGTGGAATGATCTTCATTATGCCTTGCATCTTCAATGTAGGCTAACAGTTTAGCAAGAGCTATTTCCTGACTTTTTTTTTCTTGATCATCAACATTTTCGTTTCTTTCTACTGAAGTAGCTTTATTGTACAGTGAGGCTAGACAAGCTGCATGGTATTTCGCTTCTGGTGCCACCAAATCTCCGGCACTGAGCTTTGCCAGAAGTTTATCATCCTGCAAAATAACAGCGCAATGTCTGACTCTCTCATCAAGCTGGAAAGTTATGCCTCCCCGTTTTCTGTCTTTGCTGTTAACGGCTGATCACAGAAGAAGCACGGCATCTTCAAGGTACACAGTGTCGTGCCCGGCACTCTGCCTGGTATACTTAGGCTGTGTTGAACTTGCACCGTAATCAGCATTTTGTCTCTTCAATCTTTTTGTTTGTGCCCTTTTGAGAACAGTGTTGCTAAATTTCAGTCTACATATCTTGTGCCATCTTGCCTTCCTTGCCCTTAATGTTTCCAGGATGCCATTTCCTTCATCAAGTCTGCCAACATCTATTTGAGTAGGGAGATCATTGCATTCTAAGAACTGTTCAAGATTTTTTGCAAAAAAATCATATCCTTTACCAGCATTTTTCCTTTTACTTTCTGCAGGGCATTGCAAGGGTTATTCTTTATCTGCTTGGCAAATGAAACACTTTTCCCAGTCTGTAGCTCCGTTGGGATTAAAAAAATTAAAAGTTTTTCCATTATGCTAGTGCTAAGTAGTTCAGCAAGCAGATATCACAAATGTGTACACCACCACCATTACTATTACTACGACTAATATTCATGCACCATCAGTCCATCACCGAACACCTGAAAAGGAAGAGAAACTAAAGCTAAGCAAGCAACAGCAACATTAGTCAAAACTGCGTAAAAGAAAAAAAAGAACAATTGAACAGCAAGGTTGTCATGATGAGATGATGCTCCAATCATCTTTTCACTACTATGCTACCTTGAAGTAAGACTTGCAGCCAGAAGCAACACAAACGCTACACAAAAATACACACGGTTTTATGAGGAAAAATGTTTATCAAATCACTATTATTGCACAAATGCACATATATACCATAAAATCCTATCAGACATTACATGAATACACAAATCTGAACCATTTTCCCATAATAAATTCTAGTTTGGAACAAAACTTTTGACTTTGTATTGCGAATTTTGATTGACTTTGAAAAATTGCAAAATTTTCCGTAATTCAAGATGGCCGCCATCATGATTGTGCGGCTTTTGACAAATGGCTCCATATCTGAAATAACTCAGTATATATAGGTCTTAAACTGTGCCAAGTCTCATGCTTGTATGACAATTTGCAGAATCCTATATATATACTGTCACCTATCTCTCTCACTACTAATGGTTCCTCAGTCCTGTTACTGCAAGCACCAGCTGCAATTTCATTTGCCACTTTGGGTTCACTGACACTTATCTTGCTTGTGCCCCTATTGATAAATTACAGAATATGAATATTAGAGCATAAACTTAGCAAAATGTCTTGGAATTGAAGTACAGAATCATAATATCAGCAGTGTATTATTCAATCACCTTGCTCCTACAAACTTGTTATCAATGTAATCATGTGTGGCCATTGGTTTCTCCTTCCCGACTGTTTGTACTATCTCTCATGACCAAACAAATTTAATGATGTCTTGCGAAACAGAGGAAACAATCCGTAATAATTCCAAATATTCAATTACTTTTATTTGACAAACCTGATACAATAAACACAATGTGACCTGTTGGTATTCATGCCTTCTCGAACTAGTCAAAATTATAAGTGATGGTGCTAAATAATAATACATCATAGAAAATACTGTTCAATTATTGAAAATGTTATTACCAAGATACTCAGGTAATAGGTAACATTAGTATATCGTGGCATGTTGTAAGGAATATTTCTTATCAGTTTTTGTACTGAATATCATAACCCAAATGCTTAGACCTTAAAAAACATAGGCCGCGCTGCATCATTAAAATTGATCAGTGTCCATCCGACCGGCAGGAGGGCCAGCGGAACACTTGCGTTTCCAAAGCAGAACCCATACTAATGCACTTACCCTAGCAAAGGTATACAGTAATAATCTATATGGCCTAGTGGTACCTTTTGACAGTCACATAGACATTATGTCAGGTATGTTTTACAAAATTGGAAAGAAAATATAAACTTTTTTGTTTTTCTTCTTAGTGTTTCGAATAATCGGTACCCAGCTGTCTAAGACAATGATTTTCAGTGAAGGATGATCATTTATGTAACCCAACTAGTCTGCTGGATGACCAATTTATCTACTGAATGCTTAAGTAGTGTGTGCGATCAACCTGAAAAATTGCGTAGCATGTTACGCAAAGGCAATTAGAGTCTAAGATGTCCTTTTTTTTGTTATTAGCATTTGCACAGGTGTGAATATATTAACAGCAATCCATCCTGTTCAGTTTGAAGCCAAATGAGCATCAAAAGTATTGTTTATCCAATCTTCCTGAAGGAAACCCACCATCTTCGCATAGCTGTGCTATGTGGACGTGCTAGATTTAAAGGCAAAGTGATGGTTTCTTTTTGCAGTTGCCCTCTAGTGATAAATAGGTGCGTGACTAAGTAGGTCAGCCAATGCATGCGACACACCAATGTTTCAAATGACTCAACGGTCATTGCACGTTGTTAAGCTAAATATAGATATATAAGCCTATTTCTGGCAAGGCTGCATAGCTATGCGAAGATAGTAGGCTTGCTTTAGAAAGATGTTTATATCGATTCCCTGCCATTTAATTTGTTTATTTCACAGGTTTCATGCACAAGAGTATTCATTTCACAAGAATTATTAAAACACATTGGTTATTGCTTCCGAAGGAACATGAAATTCAGCAATTATACTATAAAACATATATAAAATATATATCTTAGATGTGTTGGGTATAATTCCATATAAAACAAACCTGTAAGATTCGCATTTAATAATAATGCTTAATAATACAGATATTTAAAGTTTAAATACAAATAATACACAAATCTTAAAGATATTCTTTTGCATTAACATAAAATATTCATACCTTCATAAGTCAAAATATTTTTTGCACACTGATAACTTTTAGCGGTCAACTGAAGGAACTATACATTATCAATTGGCAATTCCTGCAACTGTTCAATAGTTACTGGATTGTTTGGTTACTGATTTGCATCAAATCTATGCAATTTAATTTAGTTATAGGTTATTATGCAACTTATTATTATGAAATTGGTAATAATATACACAATTTTAAAATGGGTTACTGCGAGTGAAATTTAAGAGAAAACTTTTATGGCTGTAATTGCAAAGTATGGGATGATATAAAAATTTACTAGGAAATGTGGAAACACAATTTTAACATTTTTATCCATATTTTCATTTGTCATGACACAAAAGGAAAAATAAAGATATGCTGTGCAAAATTTCACTGACATAGGGATCATACTATCATTGATATGAGGGTTTGCAAGATTACTGAATCTTTATATTTTCCCTTATTACAAAATTATATATCATTAATGGTCATGAAACCTAAAAATGTATATCTACACTATTTTAGACATAATATGACAAGTTTTTTGTATGCATTTAAGTTCTTGAAATATAATTTGTAGGACCATCAAAAGGCACAACTAGGCTATATAGAGTAATACCATATGAAACTAGCCTATTAAACTTTGGTGGGTAAGTGCATTAGTGCCAGAGTTGTGCTCCAGAAACACAATTAAAACAATTCTCAGATTTTAGTATATAGTTTCGGCTATATTTTCCTACTTAATGCACTACACTAGTAATGAAGTCCTATTCAAGTCAATCATAAGTAATTGCCTTACCACACCAGTCTGATGCTGCTCTCGACTCATCCATGATTTTCTTCTTTCTTTGTCGTTTTTTGCATGCTGTACAAGATGCATTTCGATTCAAATATTACCATAATTGTTTATTTTGCAGTTTGTTCCGAGGATAATGATACATGTTACCACAGGTTCATCACAACACTGAAGAAGGTCTTGTGAAATGAGAGAAAGTATATTATACACTCAGCTAGCCTATTATCGAAAGCATATTCATTATTCCGAAAGTAATTCGCAAGTAAACCACTAGGCAGCAGCATGGGTCCTCTTTATTTACTGACCACTGTCTTAGTTTTAAAATAAGCCATACTTTACTCATATAAATCTGTAATATACTGTTGACAGTTACACAAAATATTAGCAAATAGCTTTTAGGGGTTTTACTTGCATCAACAGTCTTTAAACTCTTAATACTAATTTATAAACCTCCAAATAGCTGAATTGTGCTCAACTTTTGCACAACCTTAACTAAAAGGTGACCATGTTTATAAATGGCTACCTCGCAAACTCCAGTTCAGCTAATTTAGTCATATTTTTGAAAGACTTTAAATTAATTTCACATTTGTTTATGCCATTTATTTATTGATTTTAATAAAGTATACACACCATAACCTATGATATGTAAAATATAATTTCGACCAGCCACAATTCAGCTAATATTTCCACTCCTGACCAAAGTAAATATGCCTGGAAGCCCCCTTGTGGTGGGTTTGAATGACATGACGTTAATGCTGGTGATTTATTAATATTAAGTTTCACTATACTCCCGAAAAGTAACCTTATACTGTCCACTATATTTACATAAGTGCATTTTGAATGGCATGCAAATACAGAAATATCTATAATTATGAAGTGTAAAAAGGACTTCCTCTCACATTTGCATCAGTTGTACTGGGATTGACTTTATATTAATCACAAGATACTCTTTGAAGCAGGACTTGAATATTCCGATCAGAAATAGTTACCAAATAAGCCAATTGAAGTAACAAAGGAACGAGGCTCTTGCTAGATTTTGAATTAGTGTTTATTGCATGAAAAGTCTTTTTTGAGTTGCTGTCCCTTTGCCTTCACATGACAGCATTACACACACAACATCAAAAGATAAAGTAATTACATGGAGGGCTTATACCTACAAATATATACAATTAATCTAACTAAAAGACAATGTCTGGTGCCACAATGCTGATAAAATTAATCACACGGCACTTGTGATCTGAAACAGATGATCTCAGCTAGTGATCTCTACATGGCTAAATGCGCCACGTACTTATTCCATGAGAAGGATAAACGCATGGAAAACGCATGGTTTTTGCCTAATTAAACTGAGGTGAAAACAATGTGTTTTCATGCATTTTATCCAAACGCATGGAAAACGCACGTAGCACATTTGGCTTTGTAACCTATGTTCTGATCGACTGGTTTCAATAAGGGTTATTGCCACAGTTATGTGTAAAGCAAAGCGCTTGGTAACATCATCAGGTTTAACACCGGTATGTGCCAAAAAAACAGGACAATGTAACTAAATTTTCATTAAGTAAATATACATTCATCATCATCACACTAATAATAATACATAATTCACAATATAAATAGCTTAAGGGATTTCACCAACTTGAAAACTGCAGAAGAACAGTAAACAAGAAAGACAGTTCTAATTATAATGTCAAAGATACAAGACATTCATTTGAATACAGTTATCATAATGCATACCAACGTATAGCATAAAGTTATATATTCTCTGATCAGCTGCTGTGAGCCACTCAAAATGCTTCATTATCCTCCAGTATGGATGTATATGGGACGTTGCTACGTATGTTAGACGTCGCTAAGCATGTTATTATACAGTCACGAATTATGGAAGGAGATAAATACAATCTCAACGACGTCCTACATGCCTTCGATTCACGATATGATTGAAGGCATTACTCAGTCAATGTTTGTATGATACTCAACATTTAAATTTGTTATGTGGCAATAGTCATTTCTATCAGACAAATTGTAGTCGCATGGGCTGTTTTTCGAGGAAAGTGTTTCATCCTTATTTGGACGTCACGAGCAACGTTCTTATATAGTGTCTGTAATCATAAAGCATTTTTGGTCACTATTTAGTAATTTTTTCGTCCAATTTGCATTTTGAATTCAATTTATAGCGTAGCTGGAAAAATTGTCTACAAAAATGTAAAACTTTAAATACGGAAAATTGTCATCAAATCCTAGCATATGCCACACTACTAAGATCACCAAGATCTTGCACATTTAATCAATGTAATATTTGAATTGCAGCTGATCAGATAATACAGGCAATGGTGGATGGTGTGTCATCCAACACAGAGTTTTGTGGGATTCCCAAAAATATATGTAACATTTCCTCATCCAACAAAACTCTATGGTGGACTCCTCACTCCACGTATATAACATAATATAAAGAAAATACATAACAAATATAACATACATAACAGATAAATCATACATAAGATATATAACATATATATCATTTATAAGATATATAACATACATAACATATATAACATACATAACATATAAATCATACATAACATATAAATCATACATAACATACATAACATATATAGCATGTATAACATATATAACATATATAACATACATAACACATAAATCATACATAAGATATATAAGATATATAAGATATATAACATTTATAACATATATAACATATAATATATGTATAGCATTTATAATCATAACATATATGTCAAAGTTATCACCTGATGATTGAAAACCTAAACTGTAGCCTGTTGTGACATACTTTGTATTAACAGTGGATGGAGCAGAGTAGAACCTTTTATGAAGTACTCTAATTTATCACATTTCTTATAAGTTATATGTCAATTCTGATACTCTGTGTGTGCTAGAATTGCTTTGGCAGAGTTGATCAATATCACCTACATATATATCTATTTGTCAGTTTCATAATCTGGTATGCTTTGTGTGTATTGATTGGTCGTGGTATGTTCGATTTAATGAACTATTTATGAACAGGAACAGAGATTACGTTTTTTCCGTTTGTTTGATTGCATTTTCATATTCAAAGTCTCATACACATTTATAGCATCATTTCCTGGTTCAATCCGTCCATCATTCGAAAGATCCATGTACACGTTCTGCGGGGGATTTCCTTCTACATCCTCATGTAATGGTTCCTCAGTCCTGTTACTGCAAGCACCAGCTCCATATTCATTTGCCACTTTGGGTTCGTTGACATTTGTCTTTCTTATGTCCCTATGGTAAATTACAGAATATACTAGTATAGTGTTTCAAAATTTCAGCTCTTTATTTTTCTGGTTGCATCATTAGTTTAATATGATAATTAAGCAATGGTGAAATGTAGTACTGTATTATTTCACTTAATTATCTTACTTTGGGGCAAGATAGCCATCAGCATCTTCGTTGAAGTTTGTGGCCGCTTCTCGATTAGCTTCCTTTTGTGTTTGAATGTGTCCAACAGGCAACATTTCCACTGGAGAACAGGGACCACAGTGGAAGATTTGTGCATCTCTGTTGTGTATAAAAACTATAATTTTATTCACCAGAATAACTATATGTAAAATATGTGAGCACCTGCTTTATTGTACAAAATGTACTAGTATGTTGGTTGAACCGCACAATTACTGCATTGTTTTACATTCATGTTTAAAGAAAATTAAATGCCCTTCATATTAAAAAATATAAATTTTAATTTTTTTCCAAAACCCTTTATAATTGTTTCCTAACACCAGCAAGAAGAAGGCAACTGGATATGAAAGTTAAGGAAACATCAAACCAAATTTTTCTCTTGATTAATTACTGAATAAACATGGCTTGATCAATACATTAAAGGTGGATGTTTATCCATTTTGAATTAAGAACACGATTATAACCTTGCGAAAGCTCCTGCAGAAATGTCATCAATGCAATCGTTGGGTTGGTCGATGGTTTGCTCTTCTTGATTGTTTGTATCGTCTCTTTTGATCAAACAAAGATGTTTCCTGAAATAGGGTATACAATGATATGCTTCAAAGGCCACTACTGTATACTATAGTTTGCCAGATTTAAAACCAAATTGAGCATCTCTGGGGTGTTTTAAAGAGGAAGGCGGAGCAGCCAACCCAAGAACATGTGACAACTAAAAATTGTTATCCGAGAAGAGTGGGAAGAGATCGACAGCTCTTTATGTAGCAACCTTCTGCACTCAATGCATGAGAGAGTTTCTGCTGTTATCATAAATGGAGGCGGACATACCAATAATTAAGTATAAATTCATTCATAGCTAGGTTTCAACAGGGTATACTCATTTTTTTGACTATATTTAAGTCGTTTAATGAGAATATCATGAAAAAAAGATGTATTGAAATAACAGGAATAAAAATGTCAAAACAGTTGAATTTGAATTATTTGTTTTTGCAAGATTGTAATTGCAAATGTGTTGAATTTTTCAAATGCTGTGACATAAAATGACTTTGCTGAGTTTTGGCTGCATTTATATAACAGCACAATAATTTTAATCAGTCTCACCTGCAACATTTTGTGGCCAATACTCCAGTAGACACCAGAAGGATGAAACCTACTACAGAGACTACTCCAATGATGACTGAAAAGTATAAGATAATTGCACTAGAAAATGCTATTAGAAAAAAAAGAATTTTTGATTGCTCAAGGCTTGTCAACATGATACCATCTTGCATGTATTTTTCATTACAATTACCAAAAAGACAACAACAAAAAACTTCAGAAATCTGAAATTGACAATGTACTGTTGAAATATATCCTATCTTTGGACTTATACTTAAGGTGTGTAATACATAATTGTATGAATAGGTCTCTATTTAAACGCCATCTAGAGAGTGCTGGAGGAATAATTATTCGTATTATAATTAGGGAAGTTCGAGCTTGTCAAATTTCAAAAGTAAAATTGAATGCTAACAATTCAACAAACCGGACACATGGCTTAATTATTAGAAGTCAAAGGTCCTGAATCACTGGATGAGGGAAAAGGGCTGCTGAAAAATATTTCGATTATAAATGTATGTCAATTGTTGTTTCAAATTATGACTTAAGTCAGATTGGCTCAGACAGGTACATTTTGTAAAACAGTTGCAATGAGTACACAGCATTTGCTCTAGGAAAACATTGTGTGGACGTCGATACGATTTGGAATAATATCTTAGTTATTATCAGATTTTCACAATTAAAATTTTCTTAGATTCCTAAAATATATTTTTGCTGGCTTAATATTGTGATTACGTATACGGACATATTCTAGCCACAACAATGTTTATCTGCATCATTTGTCAGCTTCCTTATTCGGGAATTCACAATTATATAATGTGTGATAACGTTACAGACAAATAAACTGTTTGGAGTCTTGGCAAAGATCTGTCAAATCATTGTTTTACCTTAACCACAAAACTTATATTAATAATGATATGCTACTTTTCTTGCTATTTATATGGCATTAAAAACAAGGAGCATTTTGTTTTGGGATGGCAATTGCCAATTAACCTTCAAATAGGAATGATTAACTTGGCTGAAATGACCGTGGAACAACGTGATTCTTCTGTACAAGCATTTATGATTGACTTTTGAAAGATAAAATGTAACTTTAATGTATTTTTCACCAACATATCACTGTGAGGGAGATTGGGGGCCTCTACTTCAGCATTTGGCTGCCCTTAGCTTTCTTCAATTTGCTTATTATCAAAATATGGCAGGTTTCCCATCTCCCGTTCTGAATTATTTCAATTGTTGGGGGGAAGAAGTTGATATTTCATACCATTTAAAAAAATCTTTACCGGGGTGGATTTTAGCAAATTTAGCGGAAATCTTAGACTAGTGAAAATCGGGTAAAACAATGACAATAGACCTTTGACATGATCCCACCAGCAAAATCTGAAATATTTGAGTTTGGATGTGCACAGGTTATGTAACATGACACACACACATTAAACTTTAAAATTTGTGACAAATGGTTAATCATCACTAATAAAAATAATAATAATAATTTTAATTGATCGTCATTGTTGTTTAATTTAACCATTGGCATATGGCAGTTTTAGCTTCATACATATTGAGCAGTAACTACAGAGATGCAATACACAGCCAGAGATGCCCCTTAACATATACATATATTCTGCCAAGAAACAGATGCCATATAATTCCAGACCACATGAAAGATAATTTACATGTATACGAGTTTAGAGTCCAAGTCTCTCTTGGACAGGCTCCATGCTATGTATGACAAAGTTTTGGTCAAGAGTCTTGAAGTGCTGTCTCACACCTGCAGCAACTTGACTCAGTGAGTGGGGCCTGAATGGATTTTTTTTGTGTTGGGAGGAGGAGGATAGGAGGAGGAATGATTCACGTAAAGCAGGCAGCTTTGTGGTCTGTACTGGATTGAAAAATTTGATATGAGCGCTAAATGAGTGCAAAATTCGCCCCGAATTAGCCAAATAATGAGCGCGCAGTTCATTGGAAACTAGCACGGGCATTGTGCACATCAATGTCTCTTTTTGTGCTTTCATAGTAAATGGATGAACGATTACTCATTCTTATGAGCTCACTGGTACAGCACGTGGATGGCAGGGAAGATTTGCATGACTCCTTCATACCATGGTGATGGTTTGAGTCTGCTACCTCATGATTGCCAGGCGAGCCCCCACTAAACTATAACATACACATTAGTACCCATCTATACAAATATCCAAAGTCAAATTGTAATGAGTTCTCTGAACTTACCATTTTGAATGTTCACGCCTTCAGTGGTTGTAATATTATCATGAGCATCATGTGCATCATCATGTTTACAGTTTTGGTCACAGTTTGGCCCACACCAGTTCACATCACAAACTACTTGCACTTGGAAGTCAAGTCTATATTGGAAAATAACAGAAAGTGTCCATATGTCAAGTGTAAAATATGTAAGTAGCTATAATAAACCTACACATGCTTTGTAACACAATGTAAGAATATGTATTTCTGTCTTGTACTCCTCATAAAAAGTATTCAACAGCTGTACCACCGACAACTAAGCTCGCTCAAGCTTATATCCACTTCGGGAAATTAGGAAAGAGCAACCAGATAAACTGAGAACTTTCAAAAGATTCATCGGTTATAAAAATAGGTCATATCTTGAAAACTGCATGATGCAGACATGGTATAGGTACTAAAAAGTTTGGAATATGGACATTTATATTAACTGTCAATACATTTATATGGCCTGAAGTTGATACTTTATGAGTAATAAGGCAAAAAATCCATTGTCGGCAGAAAAAAATAGCACAAAACTGCATTTTATCTATTTGGCATTTGGGGGAGTTTTAAAATCCCTTTAAATGAGCCCAAATTTGCAAGTGAGACAGAAAGGGTTCATCGAAACTATTTAAGGGTTAGCCCCTTTGAATTTTATACATTCTTTTTTTTTTTGGGACACCCTCAACTATACCTATCCAGAGCTCATAAACATATACCAAGCGCAACCAAGCCATAAGTAGCTAGCCACACATAACCGTTGCCTCAACTGATATTTCACATGAATGACTTTTACATATATCCTACAAATGATGTTTTGACCAGTGCCAGTTGGCAGGGTGTTTAGCCAAGCTATGTCTAATTTTGAAAAATCTGTCGATAAATGATTTACTTTAATTAGACCACTTTGAAATTGAGGCTGAATCAAACATGAAGTTTACACAACTCTATTATTACTAACCTGGTGCAATTCATGGCAAGGTTAAGCCTACCTCATGACCTCTGTAGTTAGGAAAAAGTTAATGACGACCTTCTGTATTATCACGATCTATTAAGAACAGTATACTAAGAGCAATGCATTTGACATGTGATTGATAATGCTCACTGTGTGCGTTCTTTGGCTTCGAAGAGCTGTGCCCATCTACCGTCTCTGGTAGCATTCAATGTCACGTCGATGGAAAAGAAGTCAACCAAGTCATCAGTATTGTGCTTATCACTGTCCCACACCTGGACTTTGAATAGGAAGCCACTCTGAAAATGCATGATAAAATGTAGAGGAAGTAAATTACATGGCCAAATGTGCCATGTGCGTTTTCCATGCGTTTATCCAAATGCATGGAAAACGCACGTGGCACATTTGGCCTTGTAGCACTCAAGCATAGTTCCATGGGAAAGACCCATCAGCAGACACCCAAATATTATATTGAAATGATCTGATCTCACTGACCTAGCTATAACTCTGACATCACTGAGGAACTGTTCTGATTTAGCTATTAACATAATATGCGTTCTTTTCACAGCTAGTTTGATGATGTTGAGGGGTATAACCAATTGGTTAAAATATTTCTAGCCTTTCCAAGTAATTATTATAAATAGAAAGGGAAAAAATAAAGTGTTTTCTTCAGTTATCGAAGACCCAGTCACAGCAAGTTCAATTTTTATTTTTGGATTTGGGGTTCTGGGGACACTATCCAATCAAGAACAGTCTGTCAAATGAGGTACTACCACAACATTGATTAATTATGTTCATTGCAAGCAGTTGTCCTGTTCTGTATGGTTGTTTCACTGGGTGCCAAGTAGTTAATTATGTGGTAGAATTTATATATATATATATATATCGGTTACATAAGATATCTGATGCAGTCTATATTCATCAACAAAGGTTTCATACATAAAATAATCACTTTATTGCAAAGGCTGGGTTATTTATTTTCTTTTTTTAATCTATTTGTACTAGACTTGGGTGATTTACATTACGAAGACCTCTTCATTAACCCAATAATATTTACTTTTTTTCTGCATTTTTCAGGGTTTCATGCGCATAGAACTGATCTAGAGGAAATAATTTATTAACCACCTGAATGCAAAAAAAAAACAAGTTACTTACTAGCCATTTTTTTAATCGAAATTGCATCGGATTTTGTATACCATAGATAGAAGCAAAGGATTTAATAACATTTTCGCCAGTGGCCGCTGTTTTTTGTTTTCCCATTGGACAATGGTCCAATCCTGTTGAAGATCCTCCCAGTTGGTCCAGGCAGATAATAAAGTAATGGTCGCAGGGGTTTTCACAGTGGGACTTATATATTGTAGATTCACAGCAGTAACCCCCATAAGCCTTACCCTCTTCATTGTTGTATTTCGTCAACCATAGGGATATGTTACCTTCACCTACAATCATCTGAAAGGAAAGTCCTTACCCTAGAAATACGGTTATTTGAAGCTGCCAAAATATGTTCAGTAACATAATTATTAAAGAAAATTCAACGTTTATCTTCAATGAATAATTTACATTTATCTGTAACTGTGGTATTTGACAAATTGAAGCAAACATTAACTAAAAAGGTAAAAATCTAATTTAAACGGTGTCATAGTTTGCGTGAAAAACAAAGTTTCATGAAAGTTGTAAAATTGCGGTAACTGTGTTGGTTGCCCTTTTCATGTTTTGAACACACTCTACAAATAGCTAAGTATTTTTGTGTTTTTCCAGCAATATATCACTGTAACCTTGCTGATTTATTGCTATATCAACGATGTGAATAGTTCAGAGGAACTATTACGAGTTTAAGTCAGTTTCAGGTCCGTTTTTGTTTTTTAAACAGTACTAATTTTAAATTGCCGACACACCACGCTTATATTAGCACTTTCAATGCCAATAATTGTTGTCTTTTTCAGGTCTTTTTACTCCTATCGACTGTCACACTTTGAATGAAGTACTGTCTTGGCTGATTGCTTTCTAGACAACCTATGTTTTCCACACCTGTCAAGAAGCCAAAACGAATGTCACTTTTCAGACAACACCACCAAGCTAAGCTTTCGATTTTCAGGGTTAATTACATTGTACTTGTCATTTGAGTGCAGTAACTGCCAGGTTTGTCATTTACATATTTCAGAATTCCTGACTTAAAAGTTTCTGAGATGAACTCTACCCAAGATGAAAATGAAACACAACCACAGCCCATGGCCACCTGTAAAATCATTCCTGAAGAGCTTCACACAACCACCTGTAAATTTGATGGAAAGTACACAGGAGCTGCAAGAACTGTAGGTCATTTGTCTTGCTCATTATGTTGCCACACATATCATAAAGATTGCATAGCATTTTCTAATGATTCACCTTAGTTCTGGCCTTGTCCCTCATGTAAAACTATTGCTGCTGATGTAAGTAACCTTCACAAAAGACTTGATTCAGTAATTGCTCAAAATGTAAACTTAATGCAGATAATTAACCAGCAGCAAACACTATGCTTAATTTCCTGCTGCCCTAACCCTTAAATTAATTAATCCCTGATCAAGATGACTCCATCCAAGCTGCAAAGAAAATCGGCCACAAGTCTTTTTCCAGTGTACCTCACAGAGCTGACAACAGAGCCGACACCAACAAGATAAACACGGTCAACCAGCTTTTATGCACAGTTAGTTTCCTATGAAGAGGATGCCACTTTCATCAACAATGACGACCACTTCCACTTCAGGGACAACACTGTAGACTTCAACCTTCTGTTGCCCGACCAACTCCATCTGTCATCAAAAGGAGTGAAAAAGTTGTTTTCCAACTAAAGCCTGTCCAAAAAAGCAAAACCCAGTATTGCCCATCGACCTACAACAGACCAGTCCTGGAGAACTGCTTCACCACCTACATCTGTCCCACCACTGATGTCCCTCACACTGAAAATGACCCTTGACTCGTCTCTGCCCCACAATACCACACCAATCTACTTCCGTGGCTCCAGCTCCCCACTCAGGAATTACTTGATGTCTTGAAGACATCAAACAAGGCACCATGTATGAGATCCTATGATCAAAGTCTCGTCAATGCCCTCAGTTCCTACAGACCTTCAAGGGAATCCCACAATCGCACACTCATACACTGCAAGTCCATACTGGGGTAGAGGCCCAAACGGCGAAGGACACAACACGCTTGAAAGACTCCTGATGACTCTACGCTCAGAGTTGTCCTTTGCACAGCCCCGCCACTTCACCCCCCCATCCGAGCATAACCCAACACACCCAACTCCAATCCAGACAACAACAACTGAGATGCTTCAACTGTGGTGAGGCATCTCACACAAAGACTACCTGCTGGCACAGTGCTCCTCTTTGTTGCTTCTCCTGCAAAGGACCTAGCCACAAGCAGAAGTTCTCCCAACATCGTTAGGTCGTCAATATGTCAGCTGATCAGGTCTTTTCCCATTATAAAGATCATCTAAGTGTGAAATCAATCACAGGGAAGGTAAACAATGATCAATAATTTGTTTTCAAACAAGTAACTCAAACAATCACTGAAAATAGACTGCAGACAAATAAAGCAAGTGGATTTGATAACATATCTCTAAAATTCCTCAAATTAGGAGCGGAACACATAAGTCACTCCATCATACCAATTATTAACTATAGCATTAGCCAAAATATATACCCTGACTATACCAAGAGAGCTGAAGTAACTCCTCTGTATAAAACATCTGACCAATTACCAAAAGAAAATTATAGGCCCCTAAGCACATGCCATGTATATAATTATGCTGATGACAACACACTGTCTTTCTCACACAGTAACTCATCTATAATTAAAAGCACATTGGTTTAATGTAAACTTCATGAAAGCCAACCCATATACATTTCAGGCCATTTGCCTTAGCAAAGAGAATGTATCTATGGTAGTCTTGTAATCAAGTCAGACACCACTGTTAAACTACTAGGGGTAAACTTTTATAACAAATTAAACTTTCATAACGATGTACCAGCTCAGCAGATAAATGCCCTGCAGAGGCTATGTAAAAACCTTGACTATACAAGTAAACTCAGGATCTATGAGTCTTTGTAGCTTCAGACTTTGTTTATTGCTCAAATGTCTATACTTCTTTTACAATAGGGCAGGCTAAAAAACTTGAAAAACTAAATGAAAGGGCAATAAGACTGCTCTGCAATGACTACGATAAACCCTATGATAACTTACTGTTAAAAACAGGTAAAAGACAGGTAAAAGTCCTTCTTTACGAGACAAGTCACTCCATATGATATGAGGGATAACTTCAAATTAATGAAGCCAGTATAAATTACAGTCCAATTTGGCATGCATTTAATTGCTTATCAAGGTCCTCTGGTATTGAATGTGTTACCTATCGATGTAAAGAACACAATGGACTTTATGCAATTACAAAATTCGTTAAGAAGTAGCTATGTTCTTAGCACATGTCAATGTGGCAACTGCATTTTATGTAAAAGAAACAGCCTGCAAGATTTAATTTACACAATGTTACCAACTCATCTATTTATTTCTCATCTATTCATTTGTAAATATTTCACCTTGTTGTTTGTCACAATTTTCTGTCGGCGAAAATATTTTACAGCTTGTGTTTTATTGTTATTTGTATCACCACCGACTTTAAATAAAATGTCTTATCTTATCTTATGTTATCTTATGTTATCTTATGTTATGTTATGTTATTTTATCTTATCTTATCTTATCCATCACCTTCTCAAATACTTTGGACAATTGGACAACTCAACAAAATCTACTTACCTTAAGTGAATGTAAAAGCATCAGCAAGCAAATACTCTTGTGATCCATATTGAGTAACCATCTCATCAATGTTCATTCCAAGCAATAGCTCTGTTAATAATATTTGTGGATGCGTAATGCTATCCTACACTGTACAAAACACATCTGTATCACTTCCTGCATCAATAGGAAGTATAAGGATTTTGGCTAAAGCTAAAAATAACCAACACACAAAAATCCATGACCTATGTGCGCTGCATGATTTAAAATTCTGTTCCAAATTAAAGAATTAATTGCTTCCTCAATATTTTTTATCCGAATCATTCTTATCTAAAAATTATTGTCATCCTTACCTCACCCGTCAATCAAGTGATCTTCGTTTGCCTGCTGTGAGTTATGACTTCGCAAGAAATGGCATGAGTTACAGGTACCCAGTAATATACAACAATATGGATATAATTTTCAAAGGAAAAATATTAACACATAGTTTAGATGGCTTAAAAACCTACATTAAAAGAAAATTTATAGCATCGTATAATATCAATTGTTATTTTCCAAATTGTTATTCATTTGGCCGTTAGTCTCCTCCTGTGATCCAGACACTGCACAACTGATAATAGTAGTTAAAAGGCTACGATAAAACGGAGCTTCTGGTGGTCTACGACAGGTGGTGCTAGTGGTATCGGTGGCAGTGGCCACTAGGTGGCGCTTCGACGATATGTATGGACGGCGTACCTCGAATGGGTGCCCGAAGGCCTAGACGACGTGCTCAGTGTGAAGGATGAGCAGGTTGAACGCCAAGGGGTATAGTTGAGAGTCTGTTGAACGCCAGGGGCTACAGGCTATGAATTTAGAGGACATGATATGTGTACCAAAGCTTAGAATTATCCTGTTGATTAATGAGCTGTCAGGCACTTATTGTACTTATTTTACACTTTGCAAAGTCAACGACAGGCGGAGCTAGTGGTTGTGTGTGAACGCCAGGGGCTATAGCTTGATTACTACAAATACATTAAACTTATGCTTTCGAATGTGTGCTAAGGCTCAGTATTAAGGGACCATTTATGTACTAGGCTTAACATTCCCACAATCAACAACAGACTGTGCTACATGCTAATTGTACGAGAACTGTATAACTTGTTATATATATGATTATATGATGACCTATTGACAGTCATGGTAAGGAGTTAATTCCACATAACGACCTCAGATGGTTTAAGAGCATGATATGTAGGATAACTTTTAGTTATGGTTATTGATCACAAATATTAACAATGGCATCCTCAGTGCCTATGTGTAAGATACGCGCTTGTCAGACATATAAGATGAATAATAAGTCAGTGACGCAGTTCATGTATAAATCTAGAGAAGACAGGACAATATATGCACAGTAGAAGCTAGCATGGCATACACAATAAGTTGGTGCGTTTTTTCGTATCCTGATTGCGAGGATCCTAAGTGTTTAACACTGTTGTACAGCTCAGAGAATGTTTTCTCATCTTTAAATGAATGTATAAGCAATTATTATCTATCAGGTGTACCATCTAAATGTATGGAGCAATGCACAGACTGGGTTGTTAAATTCTATGCCTTAGGGGACTGCAAACAGGTACCAGCAGAGATATACAGCCTAACATGGGTTGCATTTAACATTGTGCCCTGTTTAATGTGTGCTGTAGAACATTACATAGAAGTGGTAAGGAGTGACGACTCCTTTACAGATCTTATTACATGTTTGAAGAACTATCATGATAACCTTGATATTGATAAATATGATCCTGCACATAGAACCATTGTTAATGTTGAAGTTAGTCGTCACAATCATCGATAAAGTACCGGATGCTAGGATATGACTCATCATATAAGGTTAGTATATATTTATTTATAGTATTAATATGCTATTATTATGTTCTTATTCTACTGATCTACTATATATTATGACATTATGTTTCAGAAGATGCTATTGCAGTACATACAACAAATCGCAGAAGAAGCTATTGCAGTACATACAAAAAATCGTATATCAGGACAACACAAACACTTATATTATGTACCAAACGCTAATGTCAATAAAATGAGCACCAATCACACACTACCTCGTTGTTACGTATATAGCTGTATTTATACTGATATGTCAGTTGAGAATGAGTATACCATAGACATCACATGCAGTTGACAGAGTGATTTGTTATACTATTATGTATTAAACAGATAGCAAGCAGTCTTTATTCATAATAGCCATCATAGTTATCGTTAACGTACTATCCATCATTATGGCTCACAAATCGTTTGAGATAGATCAGTTTTTGAGTGGTATCTATTACACAATAGGTCAACCTAGTAGTTATTCAGGTGTACGAAAAGTGTGGAACGAAGTAAAGAAGAGACAAACTAAGCCTAGAGGTATCACGTTATCAGTCGTGGGCAAATGGTTGAAAGAGCAGACAACTCATAACATACATAGTACGCCTACAAAAATATTTAATACCGAACATATAATAGTTGAACATATTGATGACCAATGGGATAGTGATATCATACAGATGGACGAATTAGCCAAATATAATAGGGGATACAAATATATCTTAACATGTATAGATCTTTTTTCACGTTATGCATGGGCACGGCCTCTTAAGTTTAAAAAATCAACAGATGTTACGATAGCATTTGCAGATATTGTTAAAACGTCAGGCAGGGAATGCAAGACTATACGCACTGATCAAGGTGGAGAGTATACAGGAGCTTCATTTCAAAGACTGGTACACAGCAGAGGTATAAATCACATGATAGCATATGGTCATCTCAAAGCTTCTTACAGTGAACGATTCAATAGAACATTAGAAAATAAACTGTTTAAGTACTTTTACGAACAGCAGACAGCAATGTACATAGACATTCTGGATGATGTCATGTTCAGCTATAATAACACAGTCCACCACTCTATTAACATGGCGCCTGCTGCTGTTAACACAGCAAATTCACATACTATATATGAACAAGTGTACATACCCATACTTAACAGATGGGCTAACACACCTGTCAAGTTCACTATAACTCTAGGAAGTCTGGTTAGACTGAGTTTATACACTGGCCCTTTTTCACGAGGCTATCACGAAAAGTGGACTGAGGAACTATTCACAGTTTGTAATCAAATTCCATCACATCCTCCTAGATATAAAGTGCAGGATCTCAATGGAGAGAGTATCAAATCAAAGGGTCATTCTACACAGAAGAGTTGCTATTAGCATCTGTTCAAAACTTAGATGATATAACATATAAAATTGACAGTTATAAAGACTAAAAAGGTTAAAGGTTGCAAACTAAGCCTTATTAAATGGTATGGTTATTCTGACAAGTTTAATACTTACATACCAACAACATCCATACAGCATTACAAAAGTAAACAATAATGTTTGTGTACATATCATCCGATGTTGATAAGGAGAACTACTTTCCTGGTAATACATCAACATCATTCAGGGTTAAACTACCAGGTAGGGTAACATTCAGACCCCAAGGTAATTGGGAAGTTGCCTTATTAGACATAGATTTACCTAGACCTGTTGACAAGTATAACTCTATATATATCACCATTAACTCATCTATATGTAAACCTAGTCCTGTCAATGCTATACTGTCACCTATTTTAAACAGAGTGTACTTCAACCAAATCAGCAGAGGGGCACCAGTGTATTTTGATAACCCGCGCTATGTACCTCTGTGTGTTGATGGTTTAGACATTATAGACATATATTTAACAGATAACACAGGCATATACCCATCATTCAAGCAAGGGAAGGTCAATGGGACACTACACTTCAGGTTAATAACATAGAGACTGCAGATCTCCTTACATACAGATATATTATGGCTGATAATGCGAAGTATTACTCTTTTAATAAGGGTGTAGATTACGACATTCTACTAAAACATTTCAAAGGTCAAGCAGATGGTACGGCAGCACCATATCTTACTAGCTCACGTTTTCATAACAAAAGGTCGTACGCTAATTCACACACATGTCGTATAATTATTGTTAATAAACCGAAAACTAATACTAAAACTACAAACAAGAAAGATATAAGTACTGGCGATGTTATTGACCCTACAGAGGCGCAACGTCGTAGGGCGTTGAATGAATTAGAAGTTGCAGCTACTAATATAACTACTGAACAGAAGACTCATCCTAATCACTCTGTTTTGAGTAGAGCTAATAGTAAGACATACCATAAGAGGCACATAGTATATAGGACACCTGCAGAAAAGAGAAAAAGAGTGAAGAAGACTGTTGATAAGGTTATACAACGTACGAAGGACGTGTTTGATTAATATACTAACCATGAGTCAAGAAGTGTTAGAGGATGCCTATATAGGTTATTCCGAAGAATTAGCTATTTTCCAGAAACCTATCCAGAATGTTGGTATCAAGAATACCCATGTAACAACATTCTATCCTGTGAATGATTTTTCAACACAAGGAGTTATTCAGTTCCAAGTGAACAATAATAGTAGTAACTATTTAGATTTACGTAGAACAAGACTTAATATTACATGTAAAATAGTACGACAGAATGGGGGCAAGATCGAACCTGTCACTGTAGCAGGTAATAGATCGAAACGCTCTAAAGATACCGAAGACACAAGCACTGCCCCTAGCACTGCAGCTAGCACTACAGCTACAACAACTGATGCCGAGGCTTCTGTTGGTGTTGTTAACAATTTTATGCATTCAATGTTCAGGCGTGTTGACGTATCCCTGCAGAACAAAGTGTTAACACACTCTGATGAATCTTACCCCTACTTAGCTTATTTCAAGGCTTTACTACATACAAACAGTGAGCTGAAAGAAACAACATTACAGATGGGGATGTTTTACAAAGATACACCAGGGAAGTTAGGAGATCCTAATTGGCAGTTGGGTGATAACAAAGGGTTGAAACAACGATCCAGCTACTTTGCTAACTCACGTGAAGTTGATATGTCTGGACATCTGTATTGTGATGTTTTAGACATATACAAGTTTGTTCCTAATGGTGTGAGTTTAGGTATAACATTATGTCCTAGCACACCTGAGTTTTGCTTAATGGCTCCAGAGGTAACAGTAGTTACAAAGTACAGATTACTAGAGCTTCTCTGAGTGTTTCAATGATAGAAGTAATTCCTGAAATATTGGTTTCGCATGCAGAAATAATGATGAATAAGCCTGCCATCTTCCCCTACATTAAAACAGAAGTAAAAAAATTTACACTGGGTAAGGGACACTTTTCATGTACAATTAATGATCCATTCACAGGCCGTGTACCGTGTGAGCTGGTTTGTGGTCTTGTTACTGATGTAGGTAACCATGGTACATTGTTCACCAATCCTTTCATGTTTGAGCACACATCACTCAACTTTATTCAAGTCACGGTGGATGGTCATGATTTAGGCCAAGGTCCTATCATGCCAGTATATAAAAGCAAGCTCGAGGCAAGTTCATACATTGATGCATACAAAACTCTTTGTGGTATAGAGTATGGTGACCATTTTAATCCTCTCAGTCGTGAGGAGTACATGCAAGGTTACACCTTCTATAGATTTGTTGCTGGCTCACAATGCGATTCTAATAATGATGATATACTCCCCTTGAAACGCTCAGGTAATTTACGCATTAGCTTAAGGTTTTCTAATGCTCTGCCCGAACCAACAACACTAATTGTGTTTGCAAAGTTCCCTGCCTCAGTTACGATTGATAAATATCGAGGTGTAACCGATATATAGTTAGTTGATACAAAGTTGTTACATGTACAACATCATGATGGAGCAAGAGAATATATGTTTAATACCTTTTAAACTCCCTCAAAATATATCAGTGCAAGGATCCACACAAGCAGGAAAAACAGAATTTGTCAAACGTTTACTCCTAAATTATAAGACTATGTTCACGCCTCAAGTTAATAAGATTATATATGTATATTCGGTATGGCAGGACAAATTTGATCATTTGGAAAACTCCTTGAATGATATAATAGAGTTTAGAAAAGATATACCATCAAAAGAGTATTTACCAGGCCTGTGGGAGGCAACCAGAGCCCCCAGTTTACTTGTTCTTGACGACCAAATGAGCAATTTAAGTGACAGTCGCCAGGGTGCACATGTAGCTGAAATAGTGTGTGTTCTCAGTCATCATTGTCATGTGTCATGCATTATAACGCTACAGGATATGTTTTATGAAAGTAAAGCTGCTCGATTAATCAGTAGAAACTCACACTGTATCTGTCTATTTTGTAACCATAGGAATGGCAGGCAGGTGTCAGCATTAGCAAGCCAGGTTTTACCTGGTCAAACAAAATATTTTATGGATAGTTATGAACGTGCTACTAAGCGTAACTATGGTTATTTAATAATTGATTTATCACCTAATGTTGATGACAGGTATAAATTGCGTTCTTATATCTTTCCAGGTGAGGAAACAGTTGTGTTTCTACCGCAGTCATGAAAATGATTAAAGAAAACATGATATTCTTAAAGGCTGTAGCATCACTTAACAAGGACCAAGTTAAAGCTCTGTTGTCACATGTAAACAAAGAACAGATCCTGGCAGTAGCAGAAATAGCTAGAAATATACTTACAGGTGTTGTAACACTTCCTCATAAGTATAAAAGATCCCTCAAGTTATACAAAAGCGTCATTAGAGAATTATCTAACAACGAGGTAACACTTAACACTAAGAGATATTTAATACATAGTAAAGCTGAAGTTGTATCTCTATTGATAAAGAGCATACTGTCTAAACTAGTAAAGATGATAAACTAACACAACAGGCAGATAACACTACTGACATTAAGCCTGTTGACCCTGCAACAACAGCGCCTGATAATGATAAAGTTGTACATACATTAAGAACAAAGGATGACATTGTTCTTAAAGAGAGCCATCACCCTCCTGGTCTTAAGCATGACGATATAGATATATTTATGAAAAGAATTGCTAAACAAAAATCTAGAAAGAATACAAAGCTGACAACACATGCAAAGCATAAGACCAGAAAGTCCAGACTTAAAGCAAACTGGATCAGTATTTCTAAATGATAGTGGTGCATTAGGTTTGACAGAACAATGGATGGTTATTTAAGGACATAATCAGTAGTCCTAGGATACAGTTATATACGGGTGTGTGATGATAGTTACAACCGATATATGTGCACGCCATACATATCAGCCTAATAATGATAGTTGAAGGAGTATAAAGACTTAGCGAGTGCAAACATTTACACACTTGTTCCAAGAGTGCTACATCCTATTATCAGAGATTATCTCACAGACTGCTTACCTACTCAACACGATGGCAACCTGCACACCAATTCGAAAATATTATAACCTGGGTGGCACTCAGGTGAAGGGCGTGTTTCTGTGGTTCAAGGAGATCAGCTCTAGGAAGTTCTTGACTCTCCAGAGATATAAAGGGAAGGTGTCTCTACACATCAGAGTTTACACAATCGACAACCAGGATTATTGTCTTATCCCCACAAAAAAAGGCGTAATGCTAGACAAGCAGCAATCACGGGATCTAATGGCAGCGATGCATAACCTGGCTACATTTATAGGAGTCGTAAGTAATGTTATAATACTATCTATAATACGCCAGACTGTACATATTTACTGTATTAATACTGTCTATATAATAAGAGACTACACATGTGTATTTGTATTAATACTATCTTTAATAAGAGACTGTACATATTGATTTGGAAGTAATATATGTCTCATTATCATGCAGGTTACACCAGGCAGTCAGACATCCCCCACAGACGATACTGCTGATGGATCCCTCGCAATTGACACCATGGTTGACGATGTAGAGTGGTGCATGGATGGTCGAGAGTTGTTTGCTGATCATTCTAATGTAGATGAGTACTCTCAGCACATTTTTAAGGTGCACGTTGGCAAGAACGTTCACTGCAGAGCCAAGAAAGCATCCAATACCATCGACATACGTCATAGTTTCTTCCTTAACATGTCCACAACGTCTGAGCACCCAACGCAAAGAGGAATTAAACTAACTAAATATGAATTCACCAAACTTCTTGGGTTTCTTCCACAATTGGAGACAAAATGGAGCGGGTAAGCTGACTTAGCAGCTTGCTACACCACTCACACAACGCTCGATAACCTCCAGGCCTGCCACCACTGCACTCCTAAGCCCTTACCACCTAGACCTCTGCATGCACGTTCTAACATCAGCACTGGAATGCAAGACCCTCAGCCCTCAACTTCAACAGCCGCAACGACTGATAGGGAACCCATGATTCCATTACTGTATCAACAGTATGGTTACAGATATCGGTTATTAAGACACAACTCCTAGTTATATAGACTACTAGTACATATTAATGTGTTTATAATCTACTGTTATGCCTCATTGAGGGGGCATTGAGCTATATAACCAATACTAATTATATATTGCTATGCTTATATTCTTCATATACTACTGCAATACTACCTTGATAGACTATTCATATATTCTTGACATTATATCACTTTTACTACTATGTTACAACACTCTATATAATAAGATGTGTTCACAATGTTCAATTCACTATATTGCACCTATGTTATCTTACCATGTACTCCTATACTTAATAAATATACTCGTCAGTACATTCTGTGTGTTATATCACTTCATTTCGCCAGTATGTTATGATCATACATATGCTCTACATAATAGTAATACTAGTCATTATTATCAATCTGCATATATTACCCCCTCAGGGATTGCTCTCATTAAAGTAGATATATCTACTTTATGAGAGCAATTAATTTTATTACTTTCGCTGGTATATATAGAGGAGTGTGAACCATGCCTATATACAGATATCATCTTTAGTACTACTGCACTGCACACAATGGAAGTATTGAGGGATTATGCTGATATATTGATCAACAAGATTAATACAAACGAGATATGTATAATACTACGTTGCGAAGGTTTACTTAAAGATTCTGATCTAATCGTTATCAGATCTAAAAAAACAATTCGATAAGACGAAAACGCTGTTAAACACCTTGTATGCAGGGAAGAGCTACAAAGGTGCAGCATTATTTTTCAAGTATCTACAGCGAGAGTATGAGGCTGTTGCTAACACAATTCCTGAACTAATAGGAGGTAGCCGCACAAGTCTAGCCATTAATACAGCGATAACACTCAGCGTTATGTGCACAGACGGCGATGTAACTATCCAGCTGACAGATAATCAGGTAAGTTAATATTATAAATGTGCACCCCCTACACATTCACGCATATATATGTACTATATTAACAGAGTATTATATGCATTCTTTGTTATATAACAGTATTCTCGTTTGTTTAGGATGACATCCTTAAGGAAGAGTTGACAGTGTCATTACCGTTACAGCAATTCGTGAACATGGTGTACTATATACACACTTTAGCGTTTGGAGAAATCGATACAACTGTACATTTGGGGAACTTTTTCTATCTGGTTAAAGAAGGATGTGCTACAGAGGTATGCAAGATCACAAAGAATACCACTAAGGATGAAAAAGTGACCTTAACTAATGAGAACATGAAGACTATTGATGTTTTGTTAGAACATGTTGAACATGTTGCGCCTGAGATGTCCCTTCTAACACCTTATTTTTGCTACATCTAGTTAATATCATGATAAAGAATAAGGCAAATCATTGTCTGCTCTTTTATAACATTTAATATGTAGTAATACTACCATACATAGTATAAACAATGTGTATGTTGCATATAGTTATACACTGTAATAAAGATACATAATCATGTAATAAAACAATTTGGAATATTACTACAGTTTTAATAATCGTTATCTGTTCATGTCATAGTGTTAAAAGTATACATTACATATATATCAGAGTTGTTACAATAAGGCTGCTGTCTGCACCCAGTTCACAATAATGCTACACAATATAATCATGTAGTAACAGTGCATAACACATTACTACAGTCATGTCATACTACTAATAGTAATATATTACATAGTATAAGCATTTAAGTAACGCAGCTGTCTGCACAATAATTCTTCACAGCATAATCATGTAATAAAACAGTTGGTAACACATTACTACATTCGCGATACAAATAGTACACATATCTGTCAGAGAAAGTTAATAGTAAACATGATACAGTTAAGCTTATGATCACACAATAGTAACGTGTTTACATACATTCATAGATGATCTCTCACAATATTTAAGCATGATTACATACATTCATAAGCTACAGATATCAGTGGATGGTAATATAACAGTTGAACAATACATATATATCGCCATTACATACTAATATAAAGTGATTGTAAGCAATATTTATAACTTTAATCAAGAACTATGCGCCCCTGTTCAAGAGTGGTGTAATACTTCGAGGCTTAATAATGTCAATCATTGCAAGCTGCATACACGTAATCATCAGTATAGCTAGCAAATACATTGGTCATGTTAAATGACCACAGCGATCGTAACAGGGTGGTACATGTCTAAACAGGTGTAAACTTGCCACTGTAACCTCGAAATTTGGTCTTGTACAGTGAAGGTGATTCATCGTCCGAGGTGTTTGTGTACGACAGCTTTACCTTCACATCGGTCATGGATCCATTGGTCGTTGTTTTGGGTGTTTTGCTCAAGAGACAATCATCACAAGTGGCGGCTGTACCTTGAAGAGTGCCAATGGCTGAAGATGTGCTGGCGGTGGTGGCATTCATGGGGCAAACAGCGCGGGCGACATTCACGGGGCAAACAGCTCCATCGATAGGGGTCAAGTCGTCGCATGTACTATAAGAGAAGAGTGTACATCATATATAGATAGTAACAATATAGCAATAAGCTCATCAGTAGTGCAAATAACATGTACAGTATACAGGGGTATAAGCCATAGATAAAGTACTACAATTGTATACCTTGTGCTGTCAGATGTAGTACTACTACCACGGCGTAATCTGTTGTGTGCCCCTGCAAGGGTATGACGGGCCATGCTGACCACCCCCATTAGTACAGCTGTACCAGTCGCAGGATCCCTCTGAAAGGATGGATAAACGTTAATAAGTACTGTAGCAACAGAAGGAGTTGATTGATCACATACTTAGCAATAGTGTAGCATAGAATGACTCAGTCTTACAGATGGAACATGCTTAGCAAGTAGTATAGCATAGAATGACAGTAGTACAGACTTATAGATATATAATAGATTACGAGAGTACAATCATGAGGTGTACAGATACAGATATATGTAATAATAACGTACCTTATATATCCAAATACCGACACCGGTTGATACAATCAGTAATAACACTGCAGCGACTGTAGATACAATAACTGCAGCTGTGTTAGGATGGTTAATCACTCTATTGTGTTGTCCGCGTGCGATCCAAGGTTAAATGCGCCTAGACCCTGATTCTGCATATCCTTGTTAATTGACCGTTTGCATACAACCTGGGCAGATACATCGTGTGTAGGCGGTGTGCGTGAATGGCAATAAAGAGTTCCCGTCATATCAACAAAAGAGAGCATGCTATATTCCATCGCTGAGAATTCTTCAATTGGCACTTGATCCAGAGATGGTGATTTTGTGCAGTCTGCCCTGATACTCTTACCATCGTTTACTACCTTACATAAGCACAGGCGGTTCGCACATATGTACCTGTAGCCATCACACAATGTCAATGAGGCTAGGGCTAGTAGATAAAACATAAATCGCTGCATATTTCCTGTGTTACTCCTTGAACTGTTTAGAACAAACTGAGCAGAAGTTCTAGACTGTGAGGAGGTTCATTATGTAATTACCCCCCTCTGCAATTTTATTATATAATTAGCAACCCCCTTTGACTCCTTAACAGAGGTGTCAACAATATTAGGTAATTAACAGGGTGGTGTCAACTATTTGGGGTAACGCTAGGAGCTGTAAACACGGAGATGCTAACTGTTTAAACAGTACAACTATGGGGGTGCATTGTTCATGAACAATAGCTAGCTATATTCCATAGAATACCATGTGTAGGATTATGCTGAGAATAATATGCTATCAATTACCTATGATGCTGCTTATGTGTTATTAGTATATATCATGGATATATACATATCTCAGATATTGACAAGTAGATTACTATTATGCGTTCTGTTGTACAATGTATGATATACGTTCACACATACTGTATATATCAATGTATGATACATTGACATGTACTGAGATAATATATACGTATATGAGTGTGACATGCTTCTATGTGTTAGAATTGAGGTGTCATAATGATGAGCAGTGGATAATATAACATAACACTCTAACTGCAGGGTTATTATAATAACTGAATCTGACCAGTACAATGTACTATACACTGTAGAAGTAGTGATTGTTAAATGCACATGTCTGAGATATATGATAATAGTATAATGAACATACAACACAAGTGTCATTGTGGTCAAAATAACTTTATATACTTATGTATAGCAATATATGCAATGAGACATTACACACATAGACATGTGAGTGTATGAATAACAGGTATAGCATCTATACATTGTGTACAGTATAACATAGCCCCCCCCCCCAATAAAATGTGTAATATATATATATATATATATATATATATATATAATATATATATTGAGCAGATATATTCATGTATAATGTACAGTATAATAATAGTAATCGGATATCTGTTAAAAGTTATATATGAATCATTATATAAAGTGTGCAAATCAGTTTGTACGGACACTATCGAGTATTACGATTATATATAAGTATTGTATATGTATACATAATGTATGCTACACTAATGCTTCTTGTGAGACTGTCATAGCTGTATCTAATTGGATCCTCAGTCTTGCGCTCCTGAGACGTCGTTCCAGTGCAGCTATTATTATAACAACCTGTAATGAAGTGAACTGATTTTAAGCGTTAATATGAGATGCGGTTACACAGTAATCATATGAACTAAATAGCATGTATACGTACCTTGAGCATAATGTATATCAAGACAATGCATGACACACTAAGCTGGAAGATGTTAACTGCGTTTATGGTCTTACTAGACCAGTAATATGTGTCACTAGGTCGACTAGGTTCAGCGCTAGAGGAGTATACTATTGTGTTGTAAACATTCCTCGTAAACATCGCAATCTCTGAAACGCTCTGTGCACTTGCGTGAACAATCTGTATGGTACTCGTAGCACCTGTAGATACCTCTGAAAACATAATAATAGTATTGATTAAGGATGTATAGGATATATAATAATAATGTGTGCAATATATCTATGTTACTCACCTGAAGCTTGAATGAGCAGTCCATCATCAAATGTTGTGCATGTACATACACCAAAATGATCCAAAGGCTTATAAGATCCACACAGTATATTACCACTAATGATAAGTGGTATGTAGAGAGTTACAGCATAGAACAGCATTCTAAATGTTGTAAACTTAAACTAATGCTTACATTAACCTCGGTAAGCGTTCACTAGTGTGTCACGTGTCTAAGGTTAACATATAGAACATTACACAGTATGGTTTAGCAAGGTCATGTTCTAAAACTTTTCAGCACATTGCAACTAGTATTAGCAGATACTTGTATACATATGGTAACATGTTAGCTGTGAGGCTTAGTAATATATCAATAACCATAAGGTAATGTATTGTATGTATCCCTACCTATAACACGCTTGTCAAACACTTTTCTGAATACTTTACTTACAGATCTATTGTACACTATACCTCTGCGTTTAACACGAGATATTTGATTGCTCTGAGGGAGTCTAACAGAAGTGACCTGGCCAAAAACTATCTGTTTCATACATTCAAAATCTATAAGCGTGTCATTTGAGTAGTTGAACGAAATTCCTTTGATTTTCCGCACAGTGACATCTGTGTTTAATTTGTAAGAGTAGCTCTTAGGTCCTGTTGATAGAAATGTTTTAATATAAGTGTCGGGTTGTAATTCATCCGTTAAATCACCTAACAGATCTCCTGTCTCAACAACTGATTCACCATTGCGTTCAACAAATATGACTGAGTCAGTATCATAATATAATGTGTGGCTCCCCGTTTTATTTAACACCTGTAGTAAATGTAGACATGCTAATGATGTGGTAAATATACCAATGACTTCATTTGTGAATGTTGATTCCTCTTCAAAGGTCTCAGTATTTGTAACGTCTACCACAACATAATCCTCAGAGATTAAATGGAAATTCATTATACATTTTGTAGGGTCATTCTTCATTTGTGTGTATTTTTTAACAGACTTCATATATATAGATTTAGGTAAGTTCTGACGTTGTACAAATTTTCCCCACACACTGTTGAGAAACAACTTACAGATTGTCCTCAAAGAAGGATTGTGGGCAATGGATTCTTTATCGAGCATTATACCTTGTTCCTTATTGTAACATGCAATGTAGCAATCTTTATCAGCATCTGTAGTTACCCATTGAGGATAACCTGATGCTTGCTGTTTCTGTTTAAGAAACATCTTAACATAATCTGTGAAAATACTACCGAAAACATCATCCTGTGTCGTAGTAGGGAAATGATATACTTCATATATCTTCAGTAGTATGTAGCCTTGCTTAATAGCTTCTTTTGAACTCTGGTGTTGTCCATGTACCAAAAAGAGCTCTCTTAGCATCACTGCATGTACACATAGCCTGTGTTTCACGTGAGGAACATGTACTGCATAAAAGGAACTTCAGTTTACCTCTACAGCGAACGGGTAGAACAGGTATATATAAACCTCGTGGTGGCAGGATTCGCACCTGGGCTAGACCGTAATAAGCTTGTAGCATGTAGTCAAAGGTAGCTGGATCCTTGAGTACTGTAGCATGTGACGTAGGGTAAACTCCAGACATCGTAATATAAGGATACAATGAAGTTACGTCATAAAAACGTATCCTCTCATCATCCTGTGTATCATAATATAGTGTTGTGGGTTCAACCCTCCCTCCTGAAAAACTATCACGGATTTGTAAAGGTTTTACAGTATCGCAATCATTAATGAATTCCATCATGTGAGAATTAGTTTGTAAAAGCTCATCATAATGACACTCCCATATGGATTTAATTTTGCAACCTAGTGTTCTGATTTCAGCGAGACGTTCCAATGTTATGTCATATAGCGCTTTCAATGTCATGCATGTGCGAGGATCTCGCACGTGCCTGTCTTGTAAACACGTGTGACCGTGAAAACGACATCCTAGGTATTCATAAACTGTATTACTGTCTATATGTATACCATCGACAGTGTATCGTGTTCCAGGGATACGATACTCCCCCCCATTCCTAGCATGCTGTATATGTCTGCTTTCAGAATAGCTTAACCATTCTAGCCATAAGGCTGACTTCTGGCTAGCATTATGATGTTTACCATACCCTTGTGCAGGTATCTGAGGTATAGGTGATTTAATAAACTTTGATGTAGCTATGATGTCTGCATTTATGATGCTGCCATCAAAATACCATATATCACGTCTCAACACTGCTTCCCCGGCCCTGCCATCAGTTAACGTTACATTATAAACCTCATACAACATTAGTTGCCGGATTACCTGCATAGCGCAAGATGCCAGGGTTGCATGGGCAAATGGATCGATACCTGGGACACTGGAGTCTGCTATAGTTGTGACAGATTGTATAAGAGCCCTAAAATTAGTGCATGCTTCTCTAAGAATTGTAACATATGAGCGTGTGTAGTCTAACATTTCCTGCTGAAAATTAAATGTCTTACCACTCTGTTCATTATACCATATGAAGAAATCAGTTCTATCGGCTGTCGACATAAAATCAGCACCATAATAGTAAGGAGCAAACATTGGACCAATATAGGTTTGATTTTCTAGAGTGTTTGCTAAGTGTGGGAAGTCACCTTTCTTAAGTTCACAATGTATACCTAATGCCTTAGGTAAGTTCTTTAATCGCATCGGTAGAAAATTCAAGCTATCTATAAACCTAATGTTCACACCTTGGTTTATACTCATCAACATGATCTTAGTACCAGCGAATATAATTTCTGGGAAGATGCCATTGTCAACACAATATCCCAGTATAAAATGAGCATCAAAAGCTTTCGCATTATGAGCTATTACTGTTACATCTTTATGTTGGGGCGTTAACAACCATTTACAAAAGTCCTCTGTTGTATTAGGACCTCTGAATATGTTTTCCCTCATACCGCATGTGTCAAGCGGACACAACTCTCGTGCAAAGGTTTTTGCTAGTTTGTCCTTAACGGAACAGACATTACATCTATCGCCACAGTTAACACACTTGGATTGTGGTGTGAACTCATGATCTTTACATACATCACACACTGTTTGACAAACCAGAAAGTTAGGAATATGTCTTTGTAATCCACAGTATGATCTCTTACAGTTTACACATTTACGACATGGTGTGCACAGATATGTTGCGGTACATTTATCACAGCCATCTCGTGGTTTATTCTTGTAGCCACGATCACAATTAATGATAGTGTTTTGACATGTTTCAAAATCATAATAAAGAAACTTGCCTGATGACTTTTTAGGTTTCTTTATTCTGTAATAGCATAGATGATTGCCTAGGACATACTCATGACAGCATGTGCAAAGCCACTCACCACATGTATGCAGATGCTTGGCTCTTTTCAAAGTATCCAATATTATGAAACATGTATTACATCTGTAGTACTGATTACAGAGTGATGGTTGATCCTTGCCCCTAAGTACACCTACGCTATATTGTCGTTGCTCTTTATGTTGCCCATAGCATGATGTGTTACGACATGTCATGTTACAATCTGAACAATCTATTGAATTATTGTCAAACATACAATGTTCTGAACAGCATGTACTGCACACATCATCGCATCCGTGCTTCTTGTTCTTATTGTACACTTCAAAACAATGGACACATATCTTTCTATTCACATAAAAACCTTGGATTCTAGTAATACTGTGATAATGCTCATCTTTGAGATATAGAAAAATCTTGCGAGGTCTTGTAAACAAGCCTTTATATATCACATCATTGCCTGTATCGCCAGATATAACTATGATTTGGATATCTAATGCTGTCTCGAATTTATGTAGCTCCTTAACTTTAACTGGACTAGTTGTGGGTACATCAGCCTGTCTATGTAGTCTGATAGCGTAGCTACGTTGTGATTCATAGTCTTTACTTGAAACTCTGTCTTTTCTAATAAGTTTTGCAAACTTGGCTGCCGGTATGTTATCTAACTTAGCTTTGCATGTGATAATACCTCTAGCAGCGCACAAATGTTCGTTGCGTTCAACAGGAATGAATACCATTGAGCGTTTTTTTCCTAATTGTACAATTAGCAGATAGCGGGTCTGTATCTACAATGGCTCTACTGCATCCTCCCCCTTGGTCATCAGCGTTCATTATGCCTATGTTAACTTCAAACGTATTATCGATATTCAAGGACTTGTTCGATTGGAGAACTGTGTTTATTCTGTAAATAATAATACACATAACTATTACTAATGTGAATATTGTGTGTGCCAAGTTATTATATGTTATACTTCACATATTATGTAATGATGGTGTTAATGATGTATTATATATGTGAAAATTTTGATATATCTTACCTTTCCATTATCACCTCGGCTGTGATATTATGCTGCGGTTGACAGTGTATAAACACTTCTCTCTCTAATCCTGAGTGATTAATTGTAACGCGTGCTTTATCATTCTTGTTTGGATGTTTATCTTTAACTAGTTCCATGATATCTGTAAACATATTGTGTAGATCATCTTGCATATTGATCAGCTGCTCTCCTTGTAAGTCATTGTTGAATTTAGCTTTGTATGTTACTTCTTCAATACCAAATTTTCTTGATATCCGTTCCCTCACAGGGTGAATAATGTATGGTTTCATATTAATACCATCCACCTCTGCCCTAATCCTTTTTGCTGGTATGTCAGCCATTACTTTGGTGTAATATGCAGCTATTAGGAACAATATCCATCTACATATCACTCTTTGCAGTATAATTCTTACATAATGCGAGATAGTTCATTCTTCAACCTTTATGTACAGACAGCAACAATGGTCTACACATTATTATACCTACCACGTACTATACTACACTGCACCCTCTAGGGCAGCCTGTTGCCAACTTGCTCAGGGGGCTCTGTTAGATCATTTATCAAACTTTGGTACACATCCCACTTCCATACTTATTGTTACCACAGTATGGGTGCATACTTGTACAGTCTGTTGTCAGTTTAATGCATTGTCCTGTTAGATAAATGTTTCATCAATACTGGTATTCACACATTACTACAACACATTGTGTTATGACCCTAAGTGTTTGGGGGATCATCAGTCATGCAGATGTGCCAAGAATGGCTCTCTGTCATCCTACACCTAGGTTTGCAAGACTTATATCCTTTACTTGTATGTTAAGAGACATATCTATTGATATATTGCTCTTACCATATTATTCTTTATCATCTTCAGCTCCATACACAAACCCAACAACAATCTACACATTGTTATACAGCATCAGGTCACTAGCCCAGTCTATCCTCGGTTTTGGGTGGCATTTAACATTAGTGCAATAAGTACCCTACAGATCATTATTCAACACACTGATATGCACATCATGTCCTCTATGTAAACATGCTATTCTTAAGCCTCATAGTACCCACCTCACGTACTCCACCGTAATAAATCTATAGCCCCTGGTCTTCCACAGGCTCATCTGTCACGCTGAGCACGTCGGTCAGGCCTTCGGGCACCCATTCGAGGTACGCCGTCCATACATATCGTCGAAGCGCCACCTAGTGGCCACCGTCACGGGTACCACTAGCACCACCTGTCGTAGGCCACCAGAAGCTCCGTTTTATCGTAGCCTTTTAACTACTGATACTCAACTCCAACACATAATTATCATCATTTAAAATTGTATCTATTTATTTAATTAATACATTTTTTTTTAAGGTTATTGGTATACTAGCTGTATACTTGCTGTATAACAATAGCATGCCTTCCTATCGATAATTTATTAATATTTCAATGCTTTAAAATATGAACTAATGAATTAGTAGTAGTAAATATATGTATAATCTTTTTTTTTCACAAGGTGGCTTATTGCCTTAGAGGGAGTCTCCATGCACCACTCTAAGAAAAATTATAAATTTGTATAATATGTTTTTACTGTTAAATGTTATTTAAGGAGCCAATACAAACTGTGTCATTGTCATTGTCATAGGATCTATTTTGCATATTAATAATTCTATAGATCATTGTCGAAAACCAGGATGATAAAGAGTAATGATATTAATGATTCATATAGATGTGCAATGCAACTTCATTTCAAGACAAAATTGACAAAGTTGTTGGTTAAACTAGAAGGTTGTCCTTATTTCGTCAGATGAGGAGCACGTAATTGTGATGTAAATTTGCAAAGGCAACTGTATAATGTCATAAGTACATTGTTCTTGTTTGAGTGGTCTTGGTAGCGTGACGTTTTTATCGGACCTGCACCGTGTAATGACGCAACGATGAGTTTCAACACAAGTATATTGATTTGGGGATTAGGTTACCCCTGATATCAAAATATCAGTCTTAGTTGCCCAAAAATTAAATCTTCTGAGGTTTTTAGTATGTTATACTTGCAGCCTTGGGTTTAAATGCCACCATGCAGTATTGTTGCATGTTGCATTTATCCCTGGCTTAAACCCAAATTTCCATGTCTCTACTAGCCTATATCAGAAAGGAGAAATCACAAATTCATCATTCCAAAAATAAGTACACATACATTTAAACAATCAGATAACAATACAAAAATAATCTTAGGAATATTGAATTTGGAATAAACCATAGTATTGTCATAGAGTAGCAATCCACGAGACAGGCGATGCGTTTACTAATTTTCATAACTTGGTTAGAATCTTGTTTCATGTTCAACAAACAATTGAATCACTTGTCTAGTACTAATGACAGTGCACATAGAAATGGAATGATGACAAACTTGGAATGACAGTATAATTCACTCCATGCATGACCCTTCAAACCAAAAAGGCTTGACACAACTGTATTCATAGATACTAAACTTACTGCCAGTATTCACACATGTGATCATACAGTATCATTTTTGGTTAATGTGAATAATCAATCCCATTATCTCCACGTGTATTGTCACAAATTATGTAAGCTTCACTTATACCTAAAAAAAGAAGAGAAAGTAAGGTTTTCGGGCCTTATCCACCAATAATGAAGACATTTGGGCTTATTTTGTGAGAAGCTAAGTAATTCTTCATTATATGCATTCTGACTGAAAAAATAGGTTATAAAAAATGTGTCATAGATATTATGATCCTGTTTAAGTCAGAATAGAGGCAAAGTTCACTAGCAATAGGCCAAGGGTAGCACTTCAAAGATAAAACCATGTATTATATATGTGAGGCATACAGTGAGGAATATCACCAAAGAATTCGGTGATATTTTGAGCAACTGCAGCTGTAACATCTGTCAAAACAGGCCATTTTGGTGTGACAGTGTACTTTGCAAGGCAATATCTTGTAAATTTATGTTCACATATAAGAATATCATGTAGAACTAAAAAACAGAATCCTTGTGAATTTTTCCTCTGTTTCATAATGTTGCTGTTGCTGGTACAGCATGTTGTAGATTGTAATTTTACAGGACTAGTGGCGACATGCAGTGCTAATATTATAGCTGTAAGCTACTGCCACCTTGTGGATACTTCGAATTACGATCTTGGAATAAAGTGAGTGGAAAAGCACATGGTCTGAAGTCAATCAATTTAACAGGTTATGGGCCCAGTAACGGATTAAACAATGGAAGATAAAGTATCAGTGGATAAGTTAAGCGGCTCGGAAAACTGGGCAACATGGAAATTCCAGTTGGAGCACCTGTTAAAAGCCAAGAGACTTTGGCAAATGGTGATGGAGACTGACAATCTGGCAAATGACGCAAACGCAACTCAGCGATCAGAATGGGAAAGAAGAAGAGAAAAGTCTTTTGCTGCATTGGTACTGAATGTGAGTACATGTCAGTTGTACCTGGTGACAAGTTGCACAATGCCCAAGGAAGTCTGGGATACCCTCTGTGCTCACTTTGATAGAGACACTCTTGCAAACAAGTTGTACTTGAAGAAAGCCTACTTTCGGTGTGAAATGAAAGAAGGAAACAGTCTAACAGAACACTTGAAGAACATGAAAAGTTTGACTGATAAACTGGGGGCAATAGGTGTGAAAATAGAGGAAGAAGACCAGATCGTCACATTGCTTGGCAGCCTGCCACCTAGCTACTCAACAATCGTGACTGCACTGGAAACCAAAACAGAGGCACTGACGCTGCAGTTTGTGAAACAAGCCTTAATAAATGAAGAACAAAAACAAAGTGCATCGGCATCGGGAGTGACAGACATTGATGCATCGGCCCTGGCAACTAAGGCTGGAAGCAGGAAGTCTGTCAGCACCAAGTCGAATGGTGACGGTAAACAATTTAGAGACATTTCTAACTGGCGATGTTACAGATGTGGATCGTTAGGTCATTTAAAGATAGACTGCAGAAATGCCAAACAAAATTGGAAGATACATGCAGCTAAGAAAGTGGTTGATTCAATGGACGATGACTCTTGCACAGACAGTGCTTTTGCAGCTCATGCAAGTCCGGATACTGGTGGACAACAAGAAGACACAAAGGCAGGACAAACGTCCATGTGGTTGGTGGATTCAGGTGCGTCAAAGCACATGACTAGCAATAAAACATTGATTCAAGGATATCAGTAATTTGAAAAATCACACATTGTGAAACTTGGCGATGGCAGAGTAGTGGAGGCTCATGGTTTTGGTAACGTGCAAATGAAAATGACCTTCAAAGTCAGCAAGCCACGGTATGTGACAATGAATGATGTGCTTTATGTTCCAAAGTTGTCTGAGAATCTTTTCTCAGTGGGAGCAGCTGTCAAGAAGGGGAACTCTGTGAAATTCAAAAGACATCGGTGCTATATCCAGAGTAAATGTGGAAGTCTGCTGGGTATGGGAACTTTGCGAAATGACGGACTGTATCAGTTGGATGTTGATGGATCTCACGCTGTGTGTAATGTGGCAAGCACAACTGAGTCAGTTGATCTGTGGCATCAGAGGCATTGTCATACAAGCCAGGTGAAGAAGTTGTGTGGTATGGCCAAAGGATTCAATCTAACAACAGCAGGTGATGTTTCATTTTGTGAAGGCTGTGTTGAAGGGAAAATTTCTAGGCGCCCTCACAAACCAGTGGGAGAAATACGATCGAAACATCGACTAGAATTGGTTCACAGTGACGTCTGTGGCCCTATGCAGACGAAGTCGATTGGCGGATCTGTGTATTTTGTGACGTTCACAGACGATTACTCTCGATGCACCACAGTATACTTCATGAAGAAAAAGTCTGAGGTGCTTGCTAAGTTCAAGGACTTTGAGAAAGTGTTTACAAATGAATGTGGTAAGAAGATTGCTCGCTTGAGAACTGACAATGGAGGTGAATATATGTCAAAGGAGTTTCAAAATTACCTGAGGACTTTAGGAATCAAACATGAGACCACTGTGCCATACACTCCCCAACAGAATGGAGTGTCCGAAAGAAAAAACAGGACTTTAGTGGAGGCAGCAAGGTCAATGCTGTCCCATGCTAAGTTGCCAAAAACTTACTGGGCAGAGGCTGTTTCAACAGCTGCGTACATTCAAAACAGGTTGCCAACAAGTGTTCTCAAGGATGTAACTCCCTATGAGAGGTGTACTGGTAGGAAACCAGATCTCAACCATGTACGGGTGTTTGGATGTACAGCTTACGCACATGTACCAGAAATTGCGAGACAAAAGTTGGATAAAAAGGCTGTTAAACTTCGGTTTGTTGGATATGCAAATAAGTCGAAAGGTTATCGTCTGTATGACGAGGGAAAGAATCGAATTGTAATTCGAGGAGATGTAGCCTTCGATGAGCTTGACTTTCAAGTGAAATCTCAAACGGAAATGCAGAACAATTCTGAAAGTGAATTTAATCTAGATGAAGCAGAGAGGCCAACGGAACCTGAGGAGCAGAGACCCAAGTGAGAAATACGAGCGCCCGTCAGATACGGATATGATGAGTATGCTGGGTTGTGTCAGGTGCCAACATCACTCCAGGAGGCATGCACAGGAGCTCATGCTACTGAGTTGAAACAAGCAACAGATCTAGAGTATGAATCTCTGATGGAAAACGAGACCTGGGAGTTGGCTGAACTTCCGCCTGATCGTACAGCTGTGGGATGCAAGTGGGTGTTTAAGATCAAACAAGATGGTGAAGGCAAAGTGGACAGGTACAAAAGTAGGCTAGTAGCCAAAGGTTATGCTCAAAAGTATGGAACTGACTATGAAGAGACTTTTGCACCTGTGGTGAGGTTCAGTTCCATACAAACTTTGTTGTCATTTGGTGTGCAGAATGGTCTACACATTCACCAGATGGATGTGGTTACTGCATTCTTAAATGGACATTTGGAAAAGGAAATTTTCATGGAACAACGTGAGGGGTACGTAAAGACAGGAGAGGAACATCTGGTGTGTAAACTTAGGAAGGCGATATACGGTCTCAAGCAATCTCCTCGATGTTGGAGCGAAGCTTTCTCAGGATTCATGAAAAGTATAGGATTTCAACCGACAGCAGATCCCTGTGTGTTTGTGAAATCGGGTGAACAGCTGGAGATTCTAGCTGTGTACGTAGATGATTTGATCCTCATCACAGAATCGCTAGACAGCATGAAGAGATTGAAACAGGCATTTCAGAATAGATTCAAGATGAAAGACCTGGGTGAATTGTCCTACATACTGGGAATTTCTGTCATGCAAGAAAAGGAAAATGCGTGTGTGTTCCTGCACCAGAAGAACTTTATTAATGCCATTCTTCAGAGGTACGGCATGACAGACGCGAATCCAGTGTCAACCCCAAGTGATGTGAATGTAAAACTGAAGGATAATGATGGGGTAAGCAAGCCAGTTGACCAAAAAACTTACCAATCAATGGTTGGTAGCTTGCTTTATGTTGCCATCGGAACACGTCCAGACATAGCACAAGCAGTAGGCACAGTGTCTAAGTTTAATGCTAATCCAAACACCTCGCATTTGACTGCAGTAAAGAGGATCTTACGTTATCTGAAAGGGACATTAAACCTTGCACTGAAGTATGAACGTTCTGCATAGGGAATACTAGTTGGTTTCTCAGATGCTGACTGGGCAGGAGATCAAGACAACCGTAGATCAACAACTGGAAATGTCTTTCTACTCAGTGGTGGTGCAGTGACATGGCTAAGTAAAAAACAGTTGTCCGTTGCTCTGTCTACTGCTGAAGCTGAGTATGTGGCACTAAGTCAATCTGCACAAGAGTGTGTTTGGCTCACAAGATTCTTAAGTGACCTGGGTGTTCGTCCTGCAACTACGACCATTTATGAGGACAATCAGGGAGCTATAGCAATCGCGAAGAATCCTGTTAATCACTCAAGAACCAAGCACATAGACATAAAGTTTCACTTTATTCGTGAGTGCGTTCAAAATGGACAAGTTGAAATTAAGTATTGTCCAACAGATCATATGTCAGCAGATATTCTCACAAAACCACTGGCGAGAGACAGATTTGAGAGACTCAGATCACAAATTGGACTTGTGTTTAAGAACATTTAATTGTCAAAAGTAAATGTCATGTAAAAATCTGTAAATTCAAGAGACACATTTAAAAGACTCATATCACAGATTGACTTGTGTTTAAGAACATTCATTTTAAATGTCATGTATAACTGGTTTAAAGTAAACATGAGTAGTATTTCTAAGGATTTTATAGTTAACTGACTATGCAATTTTTGATAGTTACAATTAAAATTGGCACTTTGCTGTATTAAGTAAACACATTGTTGCAGTTACTATTCAACCTTAAATGTATGTCATATTGGTATTGCTTTGTAAAATTTAGTGGGAGTGTTGTAGATTGTAATTTTACAGGACTAGTGGCGACATGCAGTGTTAATATTATAGCTGTAAGCTACTGCCACCTTGTGGATACTTCGAGTTACGATCTTGGAATAAAGTGAGTGGAAAAGCACATGGTCTGAAGTCAATCAATTTAACACAGCAATCTGATTTAATAAAAAGAAGTATCTATTGATCGACTTTGTCAACTATATTGAATACTGATTTTTGAATGATGGACTTAACATGCAAATAATGTCATAATTTTCTTTGTAGAATCAAGGATAAGTTATAGCAGTTTATCAGTTTGTAAAATTAGTATGACAATCAATTTATTCAAATTCGATGGTTCTGTTCAGTATCATGGATTATTATATTATCAGATGTTAAAATACTGAGGTACTTTTATTTAACCTATGAGTAAAAATGCAAATTACAGAGTGGACTAGAACCCAGGTCCCAGAATTACAGTTTCACATGGCATACACTCCACTGACTATGCTAACTCGAAACATGTAATCAATATAATTGTTTTTTTTTTAGACTGATCAGTCACTCTTTTTCACATTGTTATTTATAACAGTTTAAAGCAAATATATTATTCAGAAATTTGTTTTTGCATTTTATTGATATGGTAGGGCAACCCAATCAGAAGGTCGATGTGCAACCAATTAGGCTATCATTATACCATTCATTGATGTTATTTGATCATAAACCAATATCTACCAGTACATCGATCAACAAATGTCAATTGGACAATTTTGTATCCAGGAACATGCATACATTTGTAGCTATTTGTGAATATCCGTAACATGTTTGTTGGAAAAGGAAGTGTAGAAATTTCTTTGATTGAACAAACTGGTTTTATCTAATTTAAACCATTATACCATTCGCACAATTTGTTACAATTAGATATCAGATTACATGTACATTATCAAAGGGTATGTACATGGGAAAACCATAACCATTTTCCAATAATTCAGACACCTCTCAACAAAAAACGTTAACCGTTTCACTGTTTTAACTGAGTGCATCTTATTGGTCTAAATAAATTATCAATTCATTCTAGTGAAGAATACAATTTTTTTTGTCGGGAATTTGTTCATTTCTGTGTACAGTGTAATAAACAATAATTTAAAAGTAGTAAAATAGTAGTAAAATCTCTTGTCCAATGAAACAAGTTTTAATAATTTATAATCCTTCTCTGCCACCTCTTCCTTGAATATCGCTCATTATTTTGTTGATAATCCCACAATAAGGGGCTGAGATGAATCAAGGATTCTTGTCATGTTTAATACATAATGAATCTGGAGAGAAATCCATTGAATCTAGCACTATACAAATAAATGATAAAACTAAACTATTCTGACATTTCAATATATTGTTCAGGACACTTCTATCGATAATCTAATGATAATACAGTATCTTGCGAAAGTCAGGACACTTCTCATATATGTGTAAAAAAGACTGTCAGTATGCATGTGGTATACCCCAAGGGGCTGAAATGAATCCAGGACTATTATGATGCTTATAGTAGCTGTGTGGTCTAGTGGTAACTCGCTGCCCTGCTCCTCTGAAGGACCCCGTTCAATCCCAGGCCCAGGCACCCTTCATGAACATCCTCCCAGCTGAATGTCATTCGGATGAGACGTTAAATTGGCCGTCTTTTGTACTAAGTTTCTATGCTGAGGTAAGTAAAAGATCCAACCCAAGGGGTAAATGTGTAACATGGGTGGACTCCTCTCTCTCACCTCATCAGTTAACCCTCGCTAGCAGCAAGAGCTTTTCTTAGAGGGCTGCAGTTTCCTTATCTATCTGTCTATCCATCTATCCATCTAATCATCTATCCATCTATCTATCTATCTATCTATCTATCTATCTATCTTAGGGAACAACAAATCCTTTAAGTTTGATCAAAATTCATCATGACAGAAAAAGATCAACCATTTTTAAGATTTAGTCAAAAGGCCAATCGGGTACACAGAGAGAGATTTTCGAAAATTATGGATCTCAAATCTTATTCATCAGATCATATGGATCTAGGGATAGGTAATGCACATTCAAGAAATCACTTTCAGTCTGGAGATTAATAATTACAATCACCTGCAGTACTTACACATTTTCCAGCATAAGAGCGACCTGCCATGACAAGATGAACCTCTGCTGTCGCATGACAAACAAAGCCGGCCACTCGGCACTCACATCATGTTTGTTGGGTACGCTCATATTGATTCTGACTGCCCTCGTCTGAAACGAAAAAATTTACGACAGTAGTTGTTGCCAAAGCAGTGTACAGTGCTATTACCAAGGAACTCTGATAGTACTTTGTCCATAACTGGGTGACTTCTACATTATCTGGACACTGGACAGTACTGTGCCATCAAAACCTAGAGAAGTTGTTGACACCATACCTGTGATCTCAAATTGATTATCTGATTGGCTGATGATCTCCAAAAGCATAAGACCTTGTAAATCACTGTGGTTCAGAAGTGTTCACACCATCTCAAATGCAGGAAAATGAAGACGAGGAACAAGAAGGGCAAGGAGAAAGCGGAGAATGATTACATGGGTCTTGACCAAGAGACAGTAATCAAAACTAGTTCGAGAAACTCAACCGAGAAGCTCTACACACTCATTGATATAGAAAAAAGGAATATTAACAGTTATATCATTTGTTTTTTAATGTAAGGTCAGGCCTTAGCAGATGGAAAGTTGTAGTAAATACAAATTTACACCCTTTCCTTTCCAATGTCTGATGTCTCATGTCCCAATGCTACTAGGTCTGAAGCTTAGTCAGTTTAAAAAAAATCAGCTGCCAGATGCAGACATAATAATGAGATGATAAGGCTTGGAGTCCACACCATGTTACACATTTACGCTATGGGTGGGGTCTTTTACTTTCTTCACCACAGACATCAAGTACAAGGCACCTTATTTATTGTCCAGCTGGGATGTGGCTAATATCCACTATCCTTATAAGTAGGCAACATATAATATTACACATATTTCCATTACAGAAAGACGGATTTGGTAAAACTGCCATTGTTATATATTAGTTGTATCCAATGGTTGCATCATTTGTAATTTATACAATTCATTAATGTAATTTATTATGTTTTAATACATATAATATTACACATATTTCCATTACAGAAAGACGGATTTGGTAAAACTGCCATTGTTATATATTAGTTGTATCCAATGGTTGCATCATTTGTAATTTATACAATTCATTAATGTAATTTATTATGTTTTACTTACAGCTTATTTGCAATTAGTTGTTGAAGGATTGCTGCCATGACCCAAGAAACCTCTGCTTCATGTGAAAGATGACTGGTCAAAACAACACAAATGTAAGTATTAACCAGAGCCAGCGAAGAGTAACCAAAAACAGTGCAGAGATGAACGAAAGTGGACCACAGGCTCAAGGAAACAGAGCAATCTCTTCTGGAGCAGCAGCCTTTCTGTGTGATAAGGAGGAGAATGACTACCTCAAGATCTTTCCAAATACAAATTTCAAAAAAGTATTGGAACAGAGATAAAGGGAAATGATTCCCAACCAAGGATAAATCAAAATTACTCTGTTTAAGCTACTTTGAGAACTTGGATACTAATTACAGAAGCTTTGATATAATTACACTAGGTGGCATCAACAATAGAATATTACTTGGAGCCATCTAGTGTCAATTCATATTTTTATTATTAATTGTGTTTCTCTTGCTTTCCTTAGTTAGGTTACAATGTTTTATAGATATCTATTTTCTATAGCTCACTGAATACTTAAGCTATATCTTAAGCAACATACCAATATTCACTTTTTCAAATACCAACAGCAGTATTTCTTCATAATTAAGGTCTGTCATGTACAACAAATTATGCAAATCACTGCCACATTATGTCCAGTTTATTACATATTGGTCATATATACATTGGTATAATACATTTGTTATTGAAATGTTGAAATGCTTGAAATTTAAGAACATTATATTCTAGAATGACCTAACAAATAAGTCACGCTTGCCTTTTTTTTGTATCAGGACAATAAACATTTTGAAAATAACCTGTATTATTCCTATGTTTTTTTTAAATATATTTTTTTAATTTTTTTTAGAGTAACAAATAGTTCAGAATTAATGAAAATAAAAAAATAAAAAATAAAAATAAAACAGATGGGATATCTATTGAAAAACCTAAAGTCTAAACTGATACTAATACTGACAATCAATTGTTTTTTTTACCTGGAATAATGATATCACATCCTTATTTAACACCATATGGCATATGCTGCCACCAGTACCACCTGTTGTTGATATTTTGTGAATTATCCAGACAATACATAATGAGTATTAGCAACAAGACAGCTGTCATAATGTCATAATAAAACATGTCCTCTCAGGCATATTGTTCCATGAGCCTTGGTAGACCTGTCATGTCTGTAAGCGTGGTTCACAGACGGATACAGAGATCAAAGGGAGAGACAAAAAGACAGACATGAAGGCCATGGTAATAACCTAGGCCATATAATATTATGTTGCCAAGTGTTATGAAGCAAGGTCAAAACAGCACCCCAAGCATTATTTATAGGAAACAAGCAAAAACGTTTGTCCATGGCTGTATGCAGTGTCTCAGGATATAGCAGGTTACAAAAAACACAAATTAATGTATTCGATCAATTTATTATATTTTGAGGTCCATATGCATGGAGTAGTCTCCCAATTAAACTAGAGGACTACTCTTCTCTGGATTACTTTAAAGTAAATATGAAGTGACATATGTATCAATGTGTAAATTATATTTGTTAAGATTTAATCATTAACTTATTATTTCAAGATAGCACGATAGGCTTCTAACTTGTTTTTACTTTCTTGGGATGGTTAAGCAATTTTTATTATTGTTATTTATACATAATCTACTAAAATACAAACAAAAAAGGTTGCAGCATTAGCAGACTTGTGGGAATTAATAGATTATGTACAGGGGCTCGTCCAAAACATTCTGACGGAGATATATGATTATTAAAGGATGAGATAGATATGTCATTTATATATATATCTATCTCATCTTTTCTTTCAGTATGGTTTGGATAAGGACAACGCTTTCTAGTTGAGAGGTTGTTCAAAATGATAATGTTCCTTTATTTCAGTTAATCCACTGAAACAGTCAAAGAAAGGAGCACTGATGATAACGCTAATGTAATAAAAGAATGTCCTGCAATTAAATGCATTCCATGACTTTCGTGTATTAATAATGATGTCTTACTTTATATTGTACTTTAGTGTTGAGTAGACAGCTGTGGCTAGATTCTGTTATAACATAGCTCTCCTAGATAAGATACAGATCGGTGTTACTGCAATTACCCTACAGCAAATATTAAATATGGTATGTTAAACAAGGATCTTTCATGCAGAATATAGATGGGAAAACATATTTGTTTGACCGTCATCAAAATTATTGCATTCATGTGGTAGTCTCTCACCAGGATGTCATTAGCATCGTAATACAAATATATATTTATGTGATAATAAGCCAAAGTTTCCTTGTTTAAACTCTGGTTGATTGTTACTGCAGTATGTTGAGGCAGTTCTTACTTATATTTCTCTTCATTTTTCTTCTTTTTTACTACAGTTTATCTGCTCAAGGTAGGCTCGATTGTGCTATTCTTTGTTATGTAATTTGGTTAGACTTTAATAGGATGTGGCACCAAAGACTGTACTAGTTATATAATTTCATTTTTTTATACAAAATATCACAATTTTAGTACTGCACTTGTATGTATCACAAACCTTGGCCAATTGTGGGATTCCAGTCGTTCATATATCATATATTCAAATCTATGTTAAGCGGTTATCCAAGGAAATTGATAAATTTAGCCATTTAAAACAGGTTGCCAAAGCCTATAGGTATGGCTGCAGTCAATTACCAACTATGACTCCTATCACAATTTCATTAAAATTTTGCAGGATGAATAAGAAATATGGTATTGACTCGATAAGTAAGACAATGTGAAGTGAATGTAATGACCTTTTAAGTGATCAAATTGGTACTCTTGCATGTCATTGTTGTGGTCAATAGAGACTATAACTGTAACTTTGCTATCACTATTAAGTTGTCAGACAAAATTAGATGTTAAACTAATTTGCACTATTACCTGTTGTGGCATTCCGCAGGGGTCCATTTTATGGCCCCTGCTGTTCTTGTTTTATGTCAATGGCTAATGTTTCCCAACTAACCCTTCCGATACTCTTTGCAGATGATACTTACTCATTATCTAAAGGTACAAATATGTACAGTATTAGTTCAAGAGTTGCATAAAATATATAAATGGATAAATGCGAAAAAATTGTCACTAAATATTGATAAAACTAACTTCATGGTACTTAGACCGCGAAACAAGAGAGTTACCTTCAATGAACACATTATGTTTAGTAACATATCTATATCTATGGTGTAATCAATAAAATTTCTTAGTGTTCATTTGAAGCTCAACTTACCTGGACAAATCTTATCCAATATATTAAGGCAAAAATGTCCAATTGTTTAGGAGTAATTATAAATGTTAGAAAAATATTTAACCAAAAAACTTTTGTTACACGAGATTACAATTTATGATACCCATATTTATCATATTGTTTGGATATCTGGGGCAGTGCAGCCAAAGTACATCATATGTCATCTTAATTACTAATTCAGAAAAAGTTAGCTTAACTGCACTGTTTTCAAATACTGATTTCATGCATACAGCTTATAATAATTTACGGCACAATATATTTTAGTCTATGTTCTTTCGTAATAAAGAAATTAATATCAAACTCGTAATCAAAATCAACTTAGAATTCCTTTAAGGACTTGTCAGTATATCAGAAATGTATTAGGTTTTTTTGGTAATTCAAATACGATATTCCTTTTTAAGAAAAAATCTCAATCATGCCTTAATGACAGTGACTAGCCACCCTTTATGTAATGTATGTAATGTAGGTAACGTATATAATGTATGTAATGAGATAATTATTGCTTGTTTATTTTCAAATGCATATAGTAATTAGTATGGGTAATTAATTACTTTATGTAAACCATCAAATTTCATTCCTTATACAGACAGGTCCATTTATGTTTATTTTCTATTGCGTCTGATGGTGTGGTATGCGCGTTGGCCCCAACTCTCAAGTTTACAAGAATTTGTTTATATGATAATGGGCAACATATGTCATCAGGCATCATGCCCCTTTGGTATATTGTTAGCTTTGTGTGGCTTAATATGTATGTTATTGCTGTTTTTGTTTGCAATATGTCAATAAATTAAACTTGACTTGAAATTTGACTCGATATTTCAGGTCTTATACAATATTAATTGTTATAATGTTAAAGAGTCTTTAAAGAAAGAAATAATAGTACTGAAACAAAATGAGAATACTATTTTATGTCTGTGATAACAAGTTTTACATCTTTTTATGTTAGGATGTGGAGGAGTCCTTACAGAAACAAGTGGCACATTAGGATCAACTGGCTCTGAGGCCTACAGTTCTGAAGACCATAAATGTCAATGGACAATTCGGGTGGCTCTAGGAAAGAGAATCACCTTCATTTTTGACTCCTTGAACTTGACTGATGCTGGACCTTGCACAAATGAATTTATTAAGGTTATCTCATTGGAAGCACCTGGTGTATATCAGTTAGGATTGAAATGAATGTCCAAAAGTTTGGTCGTATTAAAAAAAAATCCCTTTTAATGTGAATGACTAAATAAAATAGAAGGCTAATGGTGTGAATATTAGAGTCCCAAAGTATAAGCAATATCGTTGTCTCCACAATGCTTGCCACTTTTCTTGTAGCTCATGCAGGTCAACATTTTTTTAACCCTCATTGAACAAAGTTCGAAGAGGGTTATTGTTATCTTCAATGTCCATCCAGGCATAACATTTTTGTTTGGAGCAGAACTGTAAAAATAAAAATTTGGAACAAATAGAAAATATATTTTTTTCCTTTCCGGAGCAGAACTCTGACACCACTACACCTACACACATCAAACTTTGTCATAATATGTCTTAAATAGTGTAGTGGTGGCTGTTGTGGTCTCATGGCTGTTAATACTAGTCTTTGGGCCAACCTAGATCCCTCCTCCCCCGTTTGGGAATTTTGGAGACCTATACAATTTGAAAGCCTTTCGTGTAAAGAATACAGATTTGCCTGTTGGGTGATATATAACCTCAACAATGTGTAAGACACACCAGAGTTTCGGCATGTCTTCAATTTTGCTGGCTGTCACAATGCTGTTGACATAACCATTAAGCAAATAATAATAATAATAATAATAAATTCATTTTATAAAGCGTACATCTATAAATACTCTGAACGCTGAACAATAAATAAAATACATGTATGCATGGAATATTGATTAAAAAGCTAAATAAATTAATGTAAATATACTATATAGAAGTCAGTTATAAAATTGTGTAAATAGAAATGTCTTCAGTTTATTCTTAAATATCGAGAGTGAGGAGGAACATCGGATGACTAGAGGTAGCTGGTTCCACAATCTTGGGGCTGCGACACTGAATGATCTGTTTTGCACTAAAGCTGATCTTGTGAATGGAACATTTAGTAACATGAGGTCGCCTGAACGTAAGTTCCTTGATGGTGTGTGCACCTGAATGAGTTCATTCAGGTAGGCAGGTGCCTCTTGATGGATTGCCTTATACGTCAGAACAAGGACTTTAAACTTAACACGTTGCTGGACTGGGAGCCAGTGAAGAGACTTCAGCACAGGAGTTATGTGTTCGCTCCTTCCTGTGCCAGTCAGCATTCTCGCGACCACATTCTGAATCCTCTGAAGCTTGGTAATAAGCTTAGGTGGGACACCTAGTAAGAGGGCATTGCAGTAGTCAAGCCGAGTGGTAACAAACGCATGCACCAATTGTTCCATGGAGTCTCTGTCTACGTGCTTCTTGATCTTGTTGAAGCTGAAAATATGACTGTAGGCTGACTTGCATATTGCTGAAACATGAGCTTCCATGGATGCATGCGAGTCCATGATGACACCCAGATTGCGTGCTCTTGAAGATGACTGAATGGATGCACCCCCTATAGAAAGGGGGACTGATGGTAGAGTGCGGGCGACAGACGCAGATGAAATTATCATGAACTCAGTCTTGTCTTCATTTAGTTTAAGATGATGGTCAATCATCCATGACTGGATTAAGGATGCACACTTTTGCAGGTGGTTCAATTTCTGGGGAAGCTCTGATGCTTTGCATGCTGCCCAAATTTGTGTGTCATCCGCATAGAGATGGTATCGGCAACCAGCTGATCGTAAAAGGCTGCCAAGGGATGCTGTGTAGATTGTAAACAGCAGGGGCCCCAAGATGGAGCCCTGGGGCACTCCGCAAGCCAGATGTTGGGGGCTAGATGTTTCAGTGGACACTTTCACAACTTGTTGACGCTGATGCAAATATGATGAGAACCACGACAAGGCAGTTCCACACACTCCGATTTGTTGAAGGGTGGTGATTAGCAGTGTGTGGTTTACAGTGTCAAATGCCGCGGATAGATCTAATAACACAAGTAGTACGGCTTGCTGTTCACCTAGGGCATGGATGACATCATTTTGGACACGCAGAAGTGCAGTTTCAGTACTGTGCCCTTTCCGGTATGCTGACTGGCATGGTTCAGTCAGGTTGTTGTCATTTAAATAAGCAGTCAGTTGGTTAGCTACTGTCTTTTCCAAGATCTTAGAGATAAATCCAAGATTTGACACAGGTCGAAAGTTCTTTAATGCGCTGGGATCGAGATGTGATTTCTTTAGAATAAGCGTGACATCAGCCTGCTTGTAGTTGTCTGGAAAAATTCCACTGGCCAGAGATTTGTTAACAATTTCAACAATGACTGGCACAACAGAATCGACAGCCATTTTGAGAATTGGAGTTGGTATTGGGTCGAGTTTGCAGCTCTTGCTCGGGCTAGCTGCTATAATCTTTGCTACATCAGCGCAGGAAACTTCTGTGAATGCGCCAAAATTGGAAGTTGCTGCAGTTTGGAGTGCTGGTGGATTGCGTTGAACTTCTGTGCTGGTAGACCGACGTATTTTTTTGACCTTCTCAATGAAGTAATCACTGAACATTGTACACAATTCAGTTGGTTCATGATCTGGTGGTAAAATTTGTATTTTTGAACGACCCAACAAACCATTCAATATGGAGAAAAGTTTTTTAGCGTCACCCTTGTTCTCTGCGATGGCTTTTTGAAAGTAATCTGATTTAGTTTGATTGATCAGGGCAGATACTTCATCCCTGGCAGAACAGAATATTTGCAAATAGTGACATAGTAGGCTTCAGTCGCATCTATGCTGCATACCAGGGCTGCCACTTACATTTTTGATGGCAATGCTCTGCTCCATTCTTTATCAGGTATTCCAATACCTGTGAATAGAAGCTATTTGTTATTTTTGAAAGGTTAAAATAGTTGATTTTGTGACAAATATCTACCTGGAGGGAACTATCAAAGCATGGAAGGGGAATGCCAAGTTATATCAGAGCATTTGCTTGTGAAAGGACCAAAGATCCGAGTACCAAGGAGATTGGAGTGGTTTCTTTGCCATGACTACAATAAAATCCATCTAATTAAACTTGTGATCAGAATGTGTATTCATTTATGGCAAGGGAGTGACTGTCAATATAACAACAGTTGATGGTGATGCTCGAAGCATGAGGAGGAAGGCAGTTACATTATTTTACATGCTCTTCATCACCCGAATCAGCCTATAGTCACATCATTGTTCAGTTCCCTGTCCTTGAAGGTCTTGGGCCTCCTCATTGTAGGTCATTTGATCTTTCCTTTACCTCTAAACCCCATGCTCAGTTTCCTGGCACTGACAAGTTTGTACTTCTTGCATTTTTCTGATGCCATCACAAATCCTATCCAGACACAAGCTCTGGAAACAAGACAACTCTATATTGATGATATCAAGGGTGGTCGATCCACAGATGGTATCAAGCCATCACTGGGCTTCCATGCTTTCTCGCCAAGTGACTTCACCGGTGCTTTCTTCCATCAAGGCAAAGAAAATCCAGAGTTTTGTGAGGCATTCTGTGCTGTTGGAAATACCATAAATGTCAATTACAAAGTTATTTCAAATATCAAGAGGTTTTTTTGTATGATGTACAGCATAAAGAGTGAATCTGACATAAACAACGTGAGATACAATCTCTTTTTGCAAAGATTTGAACCAAATCCCTTACAAGTAGTGATGACGTAGATCTTAACATGTTGCCACCATGTCAGTCATTACTCAAGATGCACATCCGTAGATCAAATTGCCAGGCATTAATCAGGATCTCAGTGAATTGGTTATTTCAGAACTGACTGATATTATGATCAAACTCACGCTGACAATGATGACATCAAATTTGATGATAATAATAATGATTAAATACAATGATTTAAAGGGACTATTCTTTTGGCTGAAACTCTGTGTCGTTTTGGTTGCATATTGTTGCATTTTGTCATATATATATTCTTGCATTTGATTGCATATTGTCGTATTGAAACCTATAGAGATGAATCTGTCGTTGCTACAATTTCTTAGCAATACCTGACTTTCAAAGACCTAAGGCTTAGCAGCTGGTTTATGTTATCATTTTTGAAATATGTCATTCATAGAAGAGTAATTATTATACTAATTAAGTGCATATATATGTGACATAATGCAGTAGCTGAATTTCATGTATACTATTTGGGAAGCATTGTCCATTTGTCACAGCCCATATATATGACTATTTTGGACATAGACACGATAATCTTTGGTGTAGAATATTTTGATACTTGTCGGAATGCAATTCACAAAGGGATAAATTCAAAAATTAGGACATCTTGGACTCTAATTACCTTTGCATAAAAGGCTATGTAGGCCTCTCTATTTCGTAAGACGTAACTTGACCTACACTGTGTAAAACAGAGCGTTCTACAGAGCCATACTCCTTGTTTGCAGTAATCGGACTGAACTAATCTAACAAACAGATTAGTCCCTCCCTTTATTAAAGGAACCCTTGCTTGGTACACTTTTTTCCTTTCAGCAGGTACACATGGACTGGACTCGTGGGATTTACGATCTCCAGCGGTTGTATTTCCTTACCTGTTTAGTATTCCACAGAGCATTGCCCTTTGCTCTCGTGCTGTCATCTTGACATTTTTTTATTTTTCAATGTCCTTGCCTTCTGCTACAGCCTTGACCTTTGCACGAGGGCAACTGCGTTGCAAGCAGATACCTACGCCGGTCTCTGCCATCTTATTGGCTGAACCAGTGCACCTGGCGAAGTATCACTGCGCTTAAGATGGCCTCTCCTCAGAGCGGGCCTCTCATTGCCTTGTTCACTTCTAGTGACAACATCGCACTGTACTTGTTCAATTAAATTATGCCATGCAAACCATATTCCTCTTAGGCTAACTCTGCCCAGTGCCGGGCTGGGCCCCTACTCTTCTCCAGATCCCTCTCCCCCGCGGACTTGGTGGGACTAGAGATCCACATCGGACTGCGCTTCCAAGCACCCCCGACTAACGTCCAACGGACACCCTCACAGGCTTTCCTGTGCGAGAATTGCAGCAGGCTACCCCTTTTGGCGGGGCACTTATAGCATCGGCTACATCGAATGGGCCAGTTGCTTCCTTCCACTTCCCGCAACTGGCTCCAGCTTCAACCGGTCAGCCTCACTACTTCAGATGGTCTTTTCGGCCTGGCTTCGGCCTTGGTGCCCGAAATTATCTGCTGGTTAGCCGATCAGGCGGGCCCAGCCCAAACCCGCTGGGGTTTAGGCTATGGTGGCGGGAGACAGTGTTCGGCACACATGCAGTGCCTCTTACACACTGTCCACCTCCAATCCTTCTGGCCGTTTCAGGCATTGACCCTGAAATGCCCTTGGGCTTCACCTTCTCTGGGCATGGGAAGTGTTACCTATAACACCTTGGGATGCCCAAATCCTCTGGTAGGGTCTGCACTGGTATTGGGTTCATCCCCCTCCAGTGTCCAGCCAACCCCGCTTTATCTGACTCAGAACCCTGTATGGCGTCAAGTTCTCTTGGCGGACATCCAGGCCCTTGTCGACAAGGCCACCTTGATCCCCACCGACCTGGCCGTTATCGGCTTTTACTCCCATGTCTTCGTCGCACCAAAGAAAACGGGAGGCTTTCGACCCATTATAAACCTGAAAGCTCTTAACCAGTTTATCAGGTGCTCTTCGCCAGAAATTGCGAGTGGGAGAGTTCACAATTCAGTTCTTTCTCTTGGCATTTCGGCTAGTCTTGCTCCCCTGGACTAGCGAGCTATGGCTGAGTGCTCAGGTGCCCCTGTGTGCTCTCACCCCTTCCGTAACCTTGGCTACGGACGCCAGTCTGGTCGGTTGGGGCACACACTTCGGGGATCAGGTCCCCTCAGGAAACCCTCCTTCACATCTCTATCCTGGAACTGCGTGCTATCCCCAACGCCCTCCAGGCAGTGCATCCTTAGGTGCTATGTCGGTCTATCCGAGTCATGATGGACAGCATCATAGCCGCAGCGTATATCAGTCGGGAGGGCGGTTCTTGGTCTTTGACCTTGTACAGTGAGGCCAGGCAACTGCTTCTGTGGTGCAGGGACCACGGTGTCCATATCACACCATATTTCATTCCCGGATACCTGAATGTGCTGGCGGATCTGCAATCCTGCTCACCAGGTCTTGTCCTCGGAATGTACCCTCCAGCAGTCTGTCTTTGCCCACCTCCAGACCCACTTTCCTGATATGGAGATAGATCGGTTCGCCACCCGCCTCAACCACAGGCTTCCGCAGTTTGTGTCTCCGTTTGTGTCTCTGGCGGTGGATTCGGACACTCTGACCAATGCATGGGAGGGCCTGTGTGCCTGCGTGCCTGCGCCTTTCCCTCCTTTGCCATCATCCAGGAAGTCCTGCACAAGGTCGTCCTGTCCAGCATGATTTGCGTCCTCATCGCTCCCTGGTGGCCCATGCAGCCTTGGTTCCCAGAAGCCCTCTGGCTAGACTGGGCCCCTCTGGTCCAGTTGCCCCTTCCAGGAAGTTGTTTTGCCAGCCTCACTGGCCCATGTACCACCAGAGACCCGGGCGGCTGAGCCTTCATGCCTGGCTCTTGTCCGGCAGCGCTTCCGAGAGGAGGGCCTTTCAGACCGAGCTGCGTCGCTGGCTACCCCAGTCAAGAACATGATGTCATGACGTTCTCATAATGATCTCTTACATGATCTCAGAAAATGAGATGTCCATGAGCTCAGTATAATATCAATTTGAAATCACAAAATGATCTCAGAATGATCTCATACTTTGATACCACAATATGAGATCCCTTTGAAATAAATTAGATATTATTATTATTACTTTGGTAGAATTGTCACTCTATTATCGATCACAGTGGTTTTGCTATTGACAATTTTAATAAATTCAGTATGAAAACAACAATTTAATCTCTAAATTCCCTTTATAGTGATTCTCTACAGTGTTATTCACATGTGTCTAAGAAAATTGGAGTCATTTATAAAACTTTTAAGCTTGCTTGGACAAATTCATCACGCACTTGCTTTGTTCAAGTCTTGACCACGTGAAGCCGGACGTTGAGATCACATTGAGATCGCACATTTTATCTCAGATAAATGATATCATGTTGAGATTACATTGAGATCATTTCATGATCTCATACATGTGAGAAATTTGTGATTTCATTATGACATCTTCATTACGTCATGCCTTGACTGGGACCGGCCACCTCCGACCAGGCTCCATCCGTCTCTACCAGTTGCACTGGCGTGCCTTCTGTGACTGGTGCAGGGGTCGCCAATTGGATCCCCAGGATCCCTCTTTAGCGACTTTTGCTGACTTTTTAGTCTATCTTTATGATGACAAGCATTTTGCCCCTTCCAGCATTGCCTCGTACCATTCGTCCTTGGCTGGTATGTTGGTAGATGTGGAGGGCATCCCACATGGACACCACCCCACTCTGTCTCGTCTGCTCTGGAGTTTAGCTGTCACCTGCCCCTGTCCCCGTACTCAGGTTCCCGTCTGGGACTTGTCACGGGTACTCCTATCAGGCTGTGGGTGGAAGTGAGCCAAGTAAAGCCTGGTAAAGGTGCTGGCATTGGCCCACCACCCAGCCATCAGTATTTCCTCGGGGGAGTGATGGCCAACCTGTTATGCCCAAGATGCAGCCATGCAGTAGACTTCATGAGCATGTGCTTGGGGCAGCCCGGATGCATTGGACATTCCACCGCAAAGGAGGACCATCACCCCGGATCTTCCGGAAGATACGGTGACCTTCCTAAATACCACCAGAAGCCTGTAAGTACCAGCATACGCAGGCAACCGGGCAGAGCCTCTCATCTTGTTCCTGGGTCTCGGCAGACAGGACGAGAGAAGGCACAAGAAAGGGGCAGGATCGTGACAGACAACAGCAACTTTGGCAAAAAAACCCCCATGGTGTGCAGCCAGCCACCCTGGGGAGTAAAGCGCAAAGTCTCAAGGATCCCGAGTTCAGCTCTGAAAACGAAAATAAGTGTTAGAGTTCTGCTCTGGAAGTGAAAGTGCAATGCCTGTGTGTTATTTGGGATTCACTGAGGGTTTTGCTGCAGCACAGCCTATGTTTTTTCCTCAAAATACGAGACACGATGGTATTGTAGTTTGGCTGAACAATAATTCATAGAGGTCCTCATAAAGAACATTTTGCTATCAATAGTAAGATACATGAACCACGGGTGGCTAAAACCACCTCAATCTTGCCATACTAAACTGGATATAGCTAGTAACTTTGAAAAAAACTGTTTAAATCCACTGAATCAAATATGACTTGTGGTATACACACCAGCCCTGGGATTAATAACCAATCATGATGTATACTGATGTAGTTTCACTTGTTGCACTATACATTGTAGTTATAGCCCACAGTAGACAGCTAGAGCTAGACTGTTCGGTCTCATGGCAGGTAGAAGGGCGTTTAAATAGTGGTCTAGCTAAGTCAAGTTTAAAACAAAATCTGAGTATTTATTTTTTGGAGTACTGTATATTTCACTTTATCTTAAATGCAACAGATTGTTGACTACCATGACAACAAATGGACAAATTATGGACCATTTTGTGGACCCTGGGTTCCAAATCCTTTCGTCTCAAAATATGCAACAATGTCTATAACATTTGTCAGCAATGATCCATCTTATAATGGTGAATTCAGAGCCCAGTACTTCTCCACGTTGACAGGTTAGTAAGCATACATTACTATATACCATTTTCATGGAGCAGCCATGTTGGCATTTTTGCCGCATTGACATCTCTTGGCAAAAATGCCAATGTGGCTGCCATGTGAAAAGGGTAGCATTGCATGTTTGGGTAAATAGCCACATGACTGGAGAGTGATGCATTACTCCAACATGGGTTGTAAACATTCTTAGAAACAACACAACTATAGAAAACCAATGAATATTTTGAATCATACACCATGATCGCTGTATAAATTTATTAATCATATTTTCAGGGTGTGGTGGTGACCTGAATGAATTAGCTGGATCATTTGTTTCACCTGGTTTTCCTGATAATTACCCCGCCAATACAAACTGTACATGGAAAATCACAGTGGAGAGAGGCAGGAAAATTATTCTAAGTTTCAAAAGCTTACGCATTGACGGATCACCTTCACATTGCTATGACGGTGTTCTGGTAAGCATAGTTATATCCATTGTACAGGGACATTCACACTGTCACGTATACGACCTACGAGTGAACACGAATGAAAATATTTTTTTGCTCTTGCTCATTCTCGGTCATACGTGATTCACTTGCCAAGTGTCTTACAAATACTTGCGTTATTCATAGGATGTGACTGGTCATGCTTGACTACTAACGAGCTCACGTAGAGTGGGAAAATTTTTTAAACATGTTTATAATTCCCAGCCTCAATTTTGAGAGTTTAGAGTGCTATCAAATTGATCTTGCTAAAAGCTTCTGATAGAATCAAGTAAAGTTGAAGATATGAATGTCAAAACGAATAATCTGCTGGAATTAATCACAATAATTTGCTTATCAGGTGTATGATGGCAGTAGTGAGAATGCAAGACTGTTGGGAGACTATTGTGGACACAATGTTATTCCTGGCCTTTTACATTCAACAGGAAAGTCAATGATGGTTAATTTTAGGAGTTACAGGAAACGATATTATAAAGGGTTTCATATTGTATATAACTCTGCAGGTAAGATTAGTATATCAATTTAAATGGGTTTGTACATGCACATGCACATGCATATGCAAATACAGATCAATGTGTGGCTTTTTGAAGTCAAAGAAATGAGGTTTTGTGAAATTATGAGTCAGCCATTTAAAGATGTCAATGTTAATTCAGTGTCTTAAATATTAAAAATGACTTTTCTTATATACAGTTAAAATGTCACCTAATTCAACAAAAATTCAAAATGTTCATGTAACTAGGCCTATATATAAAATTAATGTTGCAGTCAAATAAGCAGTTCTAGCTTATTAGGAGCAGCAAATTCATTTTTTATATAAATATACATACATGCATACATACACATTTCAGTTGTGTCATGTGTAATTCCAACTACTCCTACCATGCGGAATTTGGTCCCTGGCTCAACATACGAATATGGAAGTGAGATTGAAGAAGAAAGTTGTCCCCATGGCTACCGTGTCAACGATCAAAGAAGAAGACGCTGTGAAGAAAACGGACAGTGGTCAGGAAAAGATCCTTTTTGTGAAAATAAGCAAATAATAATCAGTATATCATATGCCTTCCAAACATTCTTATTGAATGATATTCTCGAATGACAAAGCTTCTGCACTGAGCATTTAATTTTTCTTTTAGATTGGTGTAGATTGATGTAGAATTCTCTAAAATCCCATGAACGGCAAAATAACCATCCATAGAAATGATTAGAGCAGTGGCTAAGACATATAGTTGGTCTTGCTAGCACCTGTAAAAGTGTGATAGATCTTCAACATAGTTTTAAAATTGTTGCAGTGATAAAACAAAATATCATTCATTATATTATTATTATTTTCTCATTGATAGTTGTTTCATGTGGAAATCTTCAAGATCCCAACAATGGTATAGTGCAAATCCAATGCCATACCTATGGAAGTACAGTCAATTACACCTGCAACAGAGGCTACTATCATAATTTCGATACAATGAGAACTTGCCTACAAACAGGAGTATGGTCAGGATTTGAGCCTTCTTGTAATCGTAAGTATAAATTGTAGCCTCACAGCCAAAAAATGTAGGTCCTTTACTATCGTCTATCAGCCTTGCATTGAAACTATAAATTTTCAGCTGTTTCCTGTGGACCCCTGACTACTCCATCAAATGCTAAGATAAGGTTGGTCAGTGGAACAGGATATTTCTTTGGAAGTGAGATTGACGTCAATTGTAATGAGGGTTATCACTTGAAAGGTGAAAAAACAAGGCGTTGTCAAGCAGATAGACAGTGGTCAGGGGCACAGCCTTCTTGTGAACGTAAGTATCAACATTTTTTATGTTAAAGCCACTGTCACACGGGCCGGTTTTGCCGTAGTGAACCCGTAATATTACGTAATAGTTATGTAACAGCTCTTTCCGCCAGTTTGGCGACAGGTTCTGGCAGCAAAAAGGGGCGGGGCAGCACCCGCCGGCTTCCACGGGTGCCTCGGCGGGTTCCACGGTTGCCTCGGCGGGTTCTACGGGTGACTCGGCGGGTTCTACGGGTTACTCGGCGGGTTGTAGGAGTAAGCCGGCGAGTAGTAGGAGTAACTCACAGCTTCCAGGAGTATACTTTAAAAGGCTGTTGCTCCCCTAATATTAGTCCGATTTTCGTTAAATAATAACTAAATTGTAGGATAAGCGAGATATTCGTCTGAGAAGGTAGCTAGGTTGGCAGAGGCAAACAGTGGTGCTCTCGCAGACGTCCATGCCGGGACTGTATCAATGCTGAGCGCTTCTTTAAAAGGCTGCTGCTCCCCTAATATTAGTCTGATTTTCGTCAAATAAATATTGAATTATAGAAGAGTTCATACTTATTCCACACAGAATTTCAGATTGAAAAAATACCAAATATTAAGTGTGATATTCGTCTGAGAAGGCAGCAAGGTGCTCTGTGTATGTTCATGACTTGACTGGTGTGGTCAATATTTTTTACCATTATATATACATTGTTTGGATGAGCTTTATTGCAATTAATTTCTCCTCATTCTGCCAACTGGCCAATGGGAAGGACTTTTCCTTTGGTTTTGTAAAGTCAATTAACCTATATATGTAATAGCAATCTGCCTTGACCGTTATGTCAATTGCTATTAACATTTTGAATAATACAAAGAATGGGGTAAGTCATGCTTTTTCATCATTGATCACAAGCATTAATTGAAATTCTGAATTTCAACTGATTCCTGTTAATTATGCATATTAAAGAGGGAGATTGTTTTGATCATGGATGGAACATGCAATATCAATATTAATTCCAGTTGGATTATTTTCAGAAACAACAACAAGAACGAAATATTGATAATTTATATAAAATGAAATAAATATCTAAAATGATTACTCTAAACTAGAGTATATCTATCTATAGATAGTTGTTATAGCTCCATAGACATCTTTATCAAGTCGGAATTATATTGGCAACAAGCCAACAAACATTGTTTTATTTTCGTTTTTTATTGATTACGAATTAATGAATTATTGATAGTAACATATTATTAGGTGAAGATCTTATAACTATCTGTCTATCTACATATCTATACTCTATGAGGTATTACTAACTTTATTAACAAGAATATTCTTGTTTGTGCCTAGTATACTCCATTAATTTTCCCCACCTTAACTGTTATATAAATTCTACACATTTCCCTGAAAAATTCAGTCTTTATTTGACCAAAATCGGATATGTAGATAGACAGATAGTTTAGAGAGACAGATAGATTTATATGCTTATTATATAATATAGAATATCTAGCTTAATATTTGGTCCATATAAGTACATAAAAGATAGCAAATAAAATCACAGATCAAATCGCAAATACTAATTACAATATCAATATTAGATTTAAATTTTACAAAAATATACACAAATACTGATCACAATAAGATTCAAATTAACACAAAAAGATAAGAATGTTCACATGTATAAAAAAAAAATACCAATATACAAATATAATCATTGCCTGGTAGTTACAATAGAATACATTGTTTTTAATTAATGAAAGCAATTACATCTGTTTGTAATTGTGAATGACAATCAAGACAATGTCATATTACTGTGTCATCTTTGAACAAACTATGAAATGACAGGTCAAAGAACCCCAATTTAGGCAATTAGGCAATTGACACATGTATTGAGCATTTGCTGTTGACATAACGGTCATGGCAGTTGGCAGAATGAGTAGAAATGAATTGCAATAAAGCTCGTCCAAACAATGTATATATATTATGGTAAAAAATATTGACCACACCATTCAAGTCATGACCATACACAGAGCACCTGGCCGCCGCCAGAGAACTGCATACTCAGATGAATATCTTGTTTAATATTTGGTCTATTTTCAATCCGAAAACCTGATGGAATCAGTATGAACTATGCTACAATACAGTTTTAATTTGACGAAAATCAGACTAACATTAGGGGAGCAGCAGCCTTTTAAAGAAGCGCTCAGCCCTTCCTGCATTGATACAGTCAGGGCGCGGACGTCTGCGAGAGCACCACTGTTTGCCTCCGCCAACCTAGCTACCTTCTCAGACGAATATCTCGCTTAATATTTGGTCTATTTTCAATCCGAAAACACGTATGGAATCAGTATGATTTATACTACAATTCAGTACTGATTGGATGAAAATCGGATTAATATAAATGGAGCAGCAGCCGCCGCAAGACAACTGCCTTCTGAGACAAATATCTCGCTTAATATTCGGTTTTCTTTTAATCCGAAAATACGTATGGAATCAGTATGAGCTATACTGCCATTCAGTCTTTATTTGAGGAAAATCGGACTAATATTAGGGGAGCAGCAACCTTTTAAAAAGTATATACAATCCCCCTCCCTGCTGACGCTGGTAGCAAAAAGCCGGCGGGTTACCCGTGAAAGCCGGCGGGTTACCCGTGAAAAACAGCGGGTTACCCGTGAAAGCCGCCGGGGTTACCCGTGGAAGCCGCCGGGTTACCCGTAGAACCCCTCAACAAGCCGCCGGGATGAAATTAGGGACGGGTCACCCGCCAGCTTCCACGGGTCACCCGCCGGCTTCTACTGGTCACCCGCCGGCTCCTATGTGTCACCCGCCGGCTTCCACGGGTATTTTATTTATTTTTTACACCCGTGAGATTTCTACGGTTGTGCCATGCAAGCACAACGGTGCACAACCGGCTATCGAGGCCGGGTTTCGCGGCTTGGCCAAGGGTCCCACGGGTGCTTGCCGGGTATCCACGGGTGGCCCTATTGGGGCCGCCGGGTTGGAGCCGGGTAGCGATTTCCGCAACTATTACGTAATACTACGGGTTCACTACGGCAAAACCGGCTCCAAACCGGGTTTCCCGTAGAACCCCTCAACAAGCCGCCGGGATGAAATTAGGGACGGATCACCCGCCAGCTTCCACGGGTCACCCGCCGGCTTCTACGGGTCACCCGCCGGCTTCTATGTGTCACCCGCCGGCTTCCACGGGTATTTTATTTAATATTTTACACCCGTGAGATTTCTACGGTTGTGCCATGCTTGCATAGCACAACCGTAGAAATCTCCCGGGTGTCCAAAAAATGAATAATATCTGTGGGAGCCGGCGGGTGACCCGTAGAAGCCGGCAATTTATCTGTTACCCGTAGTAAAGCCGGTGGTTTGTTGAGAGGTTCTACGGGTAACCATGCGGCTTCCACGGGTAACCCGGCGGCTTCCACGGGTAACCCGGCGGCTTCCACGGGTAACCCGCCGGCTTTTTGCTACCAGCGTCAGCGTAGGCAGGGAGGGGGGGGGGGGGGTTTGTATATACTTTAAAAGGCTGCTGCTCCTCTAATATTAGTCCGGTTTTCGTCAAATAAGACTGAATTGTAGTATATATCATACTGATTCTATACATGTTTTCGGATCGTAAATAGACCAAATATAAAGCGAGATATACGTCTGAGAATGCAGGTAGGCGGCAAACAGTGGTGCTCCCTGAAGCGTCCGTGCCCGGACTGTATCAATGCAGGCAGAGCTGAGCGCTTTTTAAAAAGCTGCTGCACCCTTAATATTAGTCAAATAAGACTGAATTGTAGAATAGTTCATACTGAATCCATACATGTTTTCGGATTGAAAATAATTAATTGAGATAGTTATAAGATCTTCACCTAATAATATGTTACTAACAATAATTCATTGATTCGTAATCAATAAAAAACGAAAATAAAACAATGTTTGTTGGCTTGTTGCCAATAAAATTCCGAGCTGATAAAGATGTCTATGGAGCTATAACAACTATCTATAGAAAGATATACTCTAGTTTAGAGTAATCATTTTAGATATTTATTTCTTTTAATATAAATTATCAATATTTCGTTCTTGTTGTTGTTTCTTAAAATAATCCAACTGGAATTAAAATTGATATTGCATGTTCCATCCATGATCAAAACAGTCTCCCTCTTTAATATGCATAATAAACAGGAATCAGTTGAAATTCAGAATTTCAATTAATGCTTGTGATCAATGATGAAAAAGCATGACTTACCCCATTCTTTGTATTATTCAAAATGTTAATAGCAATTGACATAACGATCAATTCAGAATTTCAATTCATGCTTGTGATCAATGATTTCAAATCATGCTTGTGATCAATGATGAAAAAGCATGATTTACCCCATTCTTTGTATTATTCAAAATGCTAATAGCAATTGACATAACGGTCAAGGCAGATTGCTATTACATATATAGGTTAATTGACTTTACAAAACCAAAGGAAAAGTCCTTCCCATTGGCCAGTTGGCAGAATGAGTAGAAATTAATTGCAATAAAGCTCATCCAAGCAAAAATATTTACCACACCATTCAAGTCATGAACATACAAAGAGCACCTTGCCGCTGCCAGAGAACTGCATTCTCAGACGAATATCTCGTTTAATATTTGGTCTTTTTTCAATCTGAAATTCTGTGTGGAATTAGTATGAACTCTTCTATAATTCAATATTTATTTGATGAAAATCCGATTAATATTAATGGAGCAGCAGCCGCCACCAGACAACCGCTTTCTCAGACGAATATCTCGCCTAATATTTGGTCTATTTTCAATCCGAAAACACCTCAGTATGAATTATACTACAATCCAGTCTTATTTGACTAAAATCGGAATAATATTAGGGGAGCAGCAGCCTTTTAAAGAAGGGCTTAGCATTGATACAGTCCCGGCGCGGACATCTGCGAGAGCACCACTGTTTGCCTCCGCCAACCTAGCTACCTACTCAGACAAATATCTTGCTTAATATTTGGTATGTGTTCGATCCAAAAACATGTATGGAATCAGTATAAACTATACTACAATTCTTATTTGACGAAAATCGGACTAATATTAGGGGAGCAGCAGCTTTTTAAAGTATACTCCTGGAAGCCGTCGAGTTACTCCTACTACCCGCCGGCTTACTTCTACAACCCGGGGAGTCACCCGTAGAACCCGCCTAGTCACCCGTGGGAGCCAGCGGGTGACCCGTAGAACCCGCCGAGTCACACGTAGAACCCGCCGAGTCACCCGTAGAAACCGGCGGGTAACCCGTGGAAGCCGGCGGGTAACCCGTAGAACCCGGCGGGTAACCCGTAGAACCCGGCGGGTAACCCGTAGAACCCGGCAGGTGCTGCCCCGCCCTTTTTGCTGCCAAAATCCGTCGCCAACCCGGCGAAAAAAGCTGTTACATAACCGTTACGTCACTCTACGGGTTCACTACGGCTAAAACAGCCTAGTGTGACAGGGGCTTTATAAAACTAGTGAATGCGACAGTGATTTCTGAAGATTGAAAATATATGAATACCCTGTGAAGGATACTGATGAAGTTGATTGTCTAAATATAATATATATGTCACTTACCGGTTAACTAGGTTTGAACAATTATTCATTGTAGTGTCAAGCAGGCAATCAAACCCAGGACCCATAATGCCAGCCAGTCACTCTGACCATATGCAGACTTACAATGTTACATGGTGTATCTTATTCAAAAAGCAAATTCAGTTGGGCTGGGCTTCCTGAATAGACCCCGAAGCCGCCGCCAGGAGCCGCTATGCCAGCCACTTTCAATGTTTGGCTGAGCCATCCACAAACTTTCTGAGCCATTTTAAGCCATTAGCCTACGTTAAAATTGTAAGTCATATCTATAGTGATTAGGGCACAACTCAATAGGAGTGGGGCAGGACAGATTGCATTGACTCCTTACCCACATCATGTTTCATATTTCTTACATGTACCATTATTTTAAACCTGATTATGAATCTCTTTACTAGAATCTAGTGTGCAGTGTGAGCAGAAGTGTGCAAACAAATGCTTTTCTGTCAATTTAAAAAAAATTGATAATTTTGAATTATACTACACATATCTTGATACTTGTGCTTAAACAATTCTCTAAGGCATTGGTTCATGTCAGTTATTTAAATTTCAGGTTTAACTTGGTGAATTTAGACCTTATTACACCAAAGTTTTTATTTTTTGCATATTATGATGTTCATTCTCATTTTCAAGTCGTGCCCTTTTCCTCTGGAATTAATAGGCCTATAATCCATGGCATAAGTTTATTTGGATATTATGTACAAATTATGTACAAATTTCCATTTTGTGCTGCCACAATGATAAAATATGACAACAAATTTAGTGGACTTTTTTGATGGCCACCTGAGAACCAGTAGATGGACCAGTACCACTGCCGGTACCTCGTTAAGGGTGGTGGTCCGTTTGGACCAGTATGAAATTTAATGAGCTGCGGACACTGCTGTAAGCAGAAAACATTTTTAGAATTTCCAAAGGATTGTCAGTAAAAAAGGTGGAAAATAGATGGCTATAATTTTTCTGCAGCTAAATTGTAAATAGGTAAAAGACCAAGTTAATCCTTTGACAAACAATACTACATCTACATATTTGTTTCCTGTGTCAGTTAACTATTTCTTATTCCGCCATACCACCATGGCCTTAGCCGTTTCAAACCAAGAAGTTCATGAGCCATTATCAGCCATTATGTAAAATGGCTCAGCCGGCTTAGCCAGCCATATTCATGTTTAGCCAGCCATCAAGGTAAACATGAATGGCTTCTGGGTCTATTCCTCAGAGATTCAAATACTCTTATGCTATGCACTGCCTACAGAGGGCAGCAGCATCTATCCTGATATCCCCACAGAGGAAAGTTTGGTAGCTTTCTTTGATTGGCTGGTCAAGCTGGCCAATGGGAAAATTGCCTACTGCTACAAAGGGATGCAGGACCCAAGAAGGGGTAGCTCGCTCTGTGTGTACTCTGAAGGACATTGAACATTGTGTCTGGGCCTTGACTGCTTGGTTGATCCCCGGGTGAGTAAGTGCATGCTGCTAGTAGTCAGAGCTGGGTAGTTATAGGGCATAGAGACAATTGCTCCAATTGCCATAGTGTTATAGCCATTTCTTATCTGTGTCTGGATCAGTAGCCAAGTTAGCCCTCTCACAGCCTCAGCATAGATTGTGACAGCTCTCGGTCCTTTCTAGTTAAGAGACTAGCATACCAGGGCAGTCTCTGTGCTTCCACCTGACTCTGGGTTTGTAGTTTGTGTCTGTATATGACATTTGGTTATTTGGTTGTTGATGGTGTAAAGTTAATTTTCAAATTACCACCTGCAGTTGGACTTAGGGACAACTTATGCATGTACGGTAGTTTATCTAATAACCCAGGTTAAAACTTGATGAGAAACAGCAGACAATACTGCATAATTACATCAGGCTGGTATAGCAAATGTATAAAGTTATTTTGTTAGAATAACAAACAATGATCTACATAAGCAAATGCTATAAATAATAAATATTGATATGGAAACTATGTCAGGTTTTTGCATCAATACATTGTTGTTGACCAAATTCTTTAATTTCAGCTGTGTCTTGTGAAAATCCACTTGTCACTCATGCGCAGCTGGAGATTATCATTGGAAAGGCATATAATTATGGCAGTTAAATTGAAATAACATGTGACCAGGGTTTTTTGACATGAACTAGTACAAGACACTGTGATGCTAATGGACAATGGTCAGGTTTTGTTCAACCATAAAGGGCTTTCTATTACTTGTTAAATCAAGATAAGGACTGTGAGTTACCAAAATGCTACTGGTGGTTTAATTGTTTTAAATGTAATCTATTTGTGCTTTTTTGACATCGCATCATTATATCAATTACAATATGGCACAGAGTTATGTGGTGGGTCAGATCTATAGACGATTTTTGGGTGGTCCAGATCCATTGTCGCAAGGCCCACATAACTACAGACAATACACCTTAGGGCAGTACTTGGATGAGATTCTTCATAACTTTACATTTATATCAGTGCCACTTTTGCACAAATGTATTCACAGAAAGGCAAATGTGGTAGTATGTAAAATAATTTAGGAAAAAGTGCAAAAACCAAATCATGACCAAAATCACCAAACTCATTTAGCATTTTAATATGTTCAAAAACATTTGGCAATGGCTCTAAGCAAATGCTTTATGTAATCATCCCGAAAACCATAATTATAACATTTTTGCCATATAAATTTTTTATTTTACAGAAATCCTTTGCGATGGATTGCTAGCACCAATGTATGGCAAGTTTACATCCAATAATACGCTTACTGGGAGAACACCATACGGAAAAAAATGCCACGTTTTCTTGTGATGAAAGATACGTCTTGGACGGTCCAGCAAGTCTAACCTGTAGAGGGAATGATATGAAAGGAAACTTTGATGGCCAGCCACCAACATGCAAGTGTATGTATTGTAATGTATTATTTCATTGAGTGCTATCATGGAATTTTCCAGAAACAATAATAAACCATAATGACTAGCTTGATGTCACAGAACTGCCAATTGTTTTGGGGGACTAGTCAAATGCACTGAAACAAAGGCCGTATAGAGGCTGAGCTGTGAATACAATCTGTTATTGTCACTATTTGTTTTCGATGATATTATTTTGTGAAGATGCTGTTTAAACCTTAAAGGCATTTTTGTCCCCTTTCCAACAATTATTCCAGTATTGTGCGATTGCTATTGAGAAAAGAAAAAGGATGAGAACTAATATCAAAGAAAGCCATGCAAGAAAAGGTAGAGATAAGATATACAATATTATGTATGTGTTGATTTATTTAAAATTTTTGGCAATGGCTTATCTCATATTTCAGTTTGTGGTGGTGAGCTGACTGGTGCTTGGGGAAATTTCACATCCCCAAATTATCCTAACAAGTACCCCAGCAACAAGAGATGTGAATGGAACATCACAGCTCCTAAAGGAACACATATTTATCTCCATTTTACAGACTTTGAATTGTCTTACTCATGTGGATATGACAATATTACGGTATTTGTTTTTCTATTATCATTAAAATACATGTGTTAAGCATCACATTGTGTTTTGAACTATTTTTACCACCACTGTTGTTGATAATCTTTATTTAAAATCTAGAAGGGTAAATTAAATCATACTGATGGGAAGTATTTAAATATTGACCAAGTGATTAGTTTAGCTAACTTGACAATGTATTAGATACACATACCATTGGTTTGCATCTGTGATATAATTTTAGATACCAAATTTGCTGCAATTGTAACAATGAAGCCTTTCCAGTTTGCAATGGCACTTGCTCAAGAATCTACAAATCTAATAATGACATATAATTCCCTTTACAGGTCTATGATGGATTTGGGGAGAATGCTGTTATGCTTAATACATTATGTGGCGAAACAGTTCCTGCTCCTATTCATTCCTCATGGAATTCTTTAAGAATACTCTTTCATTCTGATAATAGTGTGAACTACAAAGGATTCAAGGCTTTCTATCATTCAACTGTTTTATCAGGTTTGCAAATTAAATTCCTATCAACTATAACATACATTTAGTTCTAGGGAAATTCATTTTGTCATATTTTACCATACAGACATACTTTTATTTTGTAGCTTGTGGAGGCACCCTCTCAGACACTGCTGGTATTTTCATCACACCAAGAATCAATAACAAAACAGATTGTGAATGGTTGATCACAGTTCCTGATGGCAAACAAATTAATCTTGCATTCAAGTCATTCATTGTTCAGGGATCATGCACAGAAAATGGTGTAAAGGTAATTTAACCATTTAAACATTTTAAGGCACAGCTTGTTTTAAAAGTCATTGTTCAGACGAGGTCATTAGTTAAAACCCTGACCATGGCATGGAGACCTGTAATACTTGAGTATTATGATGATTACTTTCTTTTTTGCTGCATTTTATCTTCTTTTTATTTTCATTGTTTGCGAATATGTCAAACTAAGTATGGAAGTTTAATAAATATGTCTTTATATTTCATATTAACACTAGTTATTATTTACCAACATATTACAGGTTTACGATGAAGTGACAAAAACTGCTTTGTATGACTCATGTGAGAATGCTCCTCCTGGACCACTGAAGTCTTCTGGCAATGTTATGAGAATTGTGTTCAAAACAGATCCTTCCAAGGGACAGAGTATATTTACTGCACTGTATTACTCCACACTCTTACCAGGTAGGTCGACTTGTGGCCATACATGAAATTATGTATACTAAGGTTGTATATACATGCTGGTGCATGATTAATGAGCAAGTGGAAAATTAATTTTAATGCGATTGTGAAAAATATGATGAAATATACAAGATGTCAGCAGGAATTCAAAGCTCAAACTTTAGTGTTCATCCTAAATATATTTCATTTATTTAAGAACAGTTTGACATATATATAGATCTGTGTGAAATTTGGTAAATATGTAAAATCATTATGCAAGGTGACAATGCATCACATTGTATCCAGTGGTAGTGAAAGCTTGACAATGTGCTGTTTAAAGTTCAGAATATATAACATCAGGTAACATTTTAAAGTTTTCCGTAAAATTAGGCCACACAACTTTGCTCTTTGGTGACTTTTATAGACTCCAAAGTAAGTGAATAAGCTGTTTTCATATGCCAAATTTGGCTTGACAGATGAAATAGTCTCCATCAGTCCCATCATTCGCTTAGGCCCTCTCAAATAAATTCTTGGCCTTCATGTGTGGCAGTCATTAATGTTACATCTGGTATCATGGTGTTTTTGTTTTCGTTGACAATTTACATTTAAAACTTTTAAATATTTTGTTAGCTGTGGCAGGTCACATACTAATGCTGGGTAAATGTAAAATTTGAAGTTAGTAAACATAAATCTAAGAAAATGTTTACTCTTGTTGCCACTAGTTCAGATTTCCGAATCCGTACAGGTTTGTATAATGTAATAGTTTAGTACAACATTCCTATTTTTTTTTATTAATTGCAAGAAAATAATAAATGCTACACATCAAATTAAGCATGACACACACTGCAAGGTTTCTTGGAAAAACACTGTTTGTTATGTAACATACTTGTGAAACTTACCAATATTTTTAATCTGTTGTAATCTTGAAACTACTGAGCCTATAAGCATAAATGTCAATAACATTTTTTTTTTTTTTTTAACATTCATTTTTCCTTTGAGGCGCTCCGTAGGAAACACCAGGAATGTGTCAAAATGTTGTGTTTATGTATGTCATAGCGTGAAAGGCATGACACTAGATAATGTACAATGTCTGATAAGTGATCTCAAGAAGCATTATCAGGCAAATGTTGATAGCCTGATTAGCTTGGTACCTGGCAACACAGGTATCAATGACATTCTATATAAGTCTAGTATCTAAATGAGGAGCCATTTTTAGAAAATTACACGGTTGCTTATTACCATAAACTGAATATTTTAATGATAGTTTTGACTGGATAAATAGCATACGGTGGCTCTATGAATATGAAAAAAGATATGTGAAAAATGTTTTGTGACATAGGTAGATACTGATTGATTATTAGATGAACTGAATACCTTTAAGCCAAAGAATTTTTTTTTCTCAAATTACTCAAGGGTATCAGCTCGTTACCTGCCATACATGTATTATGGACGTCCGATGGATAAAGAATCGGCTGAGAAAAAAACAAAATCAGTCGTTGCAGGGTCAGACCTAAAAACCAGCTTTGTTTGCGAGACTAAATGTGCAAATTATAAGATTCCGGTATTAAGCGTACGTTAAGAACTACATAAAACTAGCAAAATAGCTGCTATTGTATTAATATCATGTTAAATTTTCATTTAATCACAAAATAAAGGATTTCATGGAATTCCTTTTGTCTGAAAACCTATATTTTGACACTTTGTTTGAATTTCTATCATGTCTCAAGTCTGAGATATGATGAAAAACGAAAATGCCAGACATTTTGGACGCCATCTTGAATTCCCTGCTTTGTCACTAGGGCCATTTTCGGGGACTTTTACTGTGTTATTCCTAAAATTTTTCTGAACATTTCCTGAAATTTCAGCTTGTTACGGAGTAATCAAGTGTCCATTCTTATATAATTTCCTAGTGATGAGACAGTGTTAATTGACCATTCGAAAATTGATTTCAAGAGGTCACAATGATAATATATTCTGTTGTGTGTTTTATTTGGGTCTTTAAGTTATACACTGCTGTAAGCTTTATCTCTTCATTGGATTGCTACTTTCGTCCATAAATTTTGATGCGCAACTTAAGTATGCCTCTGTTCAAATACCAAAAAGTCTCTGAAAATACAAGCTGATTATTCTCTTATCAGTTTGATGCATTACAAGATTATTTTACTTTTTAAAAGTACACATCTTTGTCTCGAAATCACATAAAAATTACTTACAGCAAGTGCTCAAAGAGGCAAACAATATTATCAAACATATCAATTTTACTGTGAAATTTTACAATGTTCTGCAATTTTGATCACTTTAGACTATAGATATATTATTCTGTAAATGTTCTAGAATAGAAAACTGCAAGAATAATTTCGGGTGCAGTTAGTTGTAGGTTTGGTAAACTTTTGGCTTAAAATGACTAGACTATAAGCAGAAAATGAATAATTTTATCTTATTGTGTGTGCTTGACTAAACAGACAAAATGGCCTTGGCTGAAAGAGGAATTCCTGGACTTTCTTCAGGTACGTCTGAATAGTGTGTGTTCTTCAGATTTGAATTAATTTAATATAATAATAATATGTCCAATTTCTATGAAGGTCATGGGTTTTAAGCCTTGGCCCAGTGAAAGCTTAATTGCACACTGTTCACATGAAAAGTGGACTATTCTCTCCTGAGTAAAAATTATGCAAGTTACATTCACTTTATTTTAAACAGAAACCTTCTCAAATAATTTTCTGTCAGCACCTCATTAGAAACTCAATTGAACTGCACTGGTGTTTCTTACCTTATGGCGAGTAACTTTAAATTAAAGGAATCAATACTTATGGAAAAGTATTGTAGACTGAGCCAGAATTATAAACTAGCAGTGCCTTACACTTTGGGCCTATGCTGAGGCAAGTGAAAGACCCGTGCATAGAATAGATGATTGGCATTGCATCCTTTCCACCTCCACATGGTACCCATGACCTGATTACTATATAAACACTGAACTGACATTTGTGGGTTTTTATCACTTTTCAGCTGCAATCATAACAATTGCAATCCTAGGGATTTTGCTGTTTGTTGCAGCGTTGGGGACTAGCATCTTATATAGGTATTCAGTATAGATATTAATTTACTACACAAAAATTTAGGTGCAGTTTATCATCAAAATATGCAGTAATGATTAATGCATGCTCTTAATATTAACCTCAATGATGTGAAACAATAAACAGACATATCTAGTAAAAATAAAAAAAGCAAAATATTAAATACATTTACATGAACACAATTTTCAGACAAGTTATCCAAGCAAAGAAATCATCCAAGAAACGTAATCGGATTCCTAACATACATCACGGTCAGCTGGGCCACCAGAGTGAAATGCCTAGGTAAATAAGTAAATAATTTATCATAAAAATGTTACAGCTGTCTAATTTATATTATACTTTTCATAATGATGGTGTGATGCAATTTCAATAATTTTATGGAAAGACGAGTGGTAAGCTGTAAGGCTTGGACAATTTTGTAAAATTATCATGGATTTTGTACAGTATAGCAGACCCAAATGTATGCCCATATTAAGCATAAAACAATGGTCCATGAAATATGAAAGTTTGAAGCAAGTTCTAGCACAAACAATAAGAATAACATTTTGTGTAGAAAAGCGGGGGGGGGGGGGGGGGTACTGAAAGTGTTCTCTAGCAAATTGACATGAGCTGCGAGACTCAATCTCAATGCTCTTGCAGGTCTTGCATAACCGGTTGTACATTTACAATTAGCTTTTATGTGGCACATCTCATTCCAATTAATGCCAACTAGGTTTGCGATCAGTAAAGTAAGGTAATCAGAGCATTATTTCTACAGCTTTTACCTGCAGGAAGTTGCCTCGTCTTTCTGTGTGTAACGAGACGTCTGTGACAGGCTGCGTTTCTTGGTTAAGAATGATCGAGTTTGTTCTTACCAATATATAATGATCATTCCTAGTCATTATAGACATTATTTTAGCATAGCCATGCGAAATGCCAGGCAACCTCAGGGTAGCTCGCATCATACTGAAATATCCCTTATACCCCTTACCACTATGAAAATTTGAAAAGAGGGTTTAATACTTGTTCCTAGTGATTGTTTCAAGAAAGTGTCGCAAAACAGAATTTTCTTGAAGTTCCAATCGCTAAATCATTATTTTGATATTATAGGTTCCACGATGCACAAAAACCTTGCAGTTTAATTCATTCAAAATCAAAATAAAAGGTTCTTTTGATAGTCAGCTGCGATTGTTGACTATTTAAATGAAAAGGGGCTGCATTGAGATGTGGCTGTTTATTAGTCCACCTGCTTTGCACCAGAGTGATATGCTTTGTAACATTTCTAGAGAACAACCAGCCTTGCCCAGCATTTCAATGATAGCAGGGGAAGGAGCTGCATTAAGTCTGAGGTCAGGACAATTAACTGGACCAAACACTGACAGAAGACCATTGCCAGAACCTCCCAGGTAAACTGCATTATATCTCATTAGATGCATGAATTTGTTGGTATGAAATAAAGGTTGCATGCAACTCTTACCAACATATATGGCAACAACAAGTAAGTCCCCCTTTTTCTATTCCTTAGGGGAATTCAAGATTGGCAAGGGAACTCAGGTAGACAAGTTTCTCGTGCAACAAATGACAATGATGAGCAGGAGGCAATTGGTGGACCCGGTGATATGAAAGATGGTTATCTCTCTCCAAGGTATATTCAAGTTTTCGTATCATTACTGCAAATGGCTTCAGCACTGACAAAGTCATATTGGTGCTGTATTACAGCAAATGTGTTGCAAATGATAATTATTTCTCTGTTACATGATTATTCCCTATCCCTTTTGTGTTGCAAAAAGTTACAAGAATATCTAATTGTAGTTTTTTTTTAATCACAGTGAAATTTCGAGGGCCAGTGGAAGAAACCAAGCGATTGCCCATCAAAGAATCCAAGATAACCTTGAAGACCCCACTCAAAATGATGGACAAATGCAGGGAAAAGAAGATGAGGAACAAGAAGACAAGGAGAAAACAGAGAATGATTGCATGGGTCTTGACCAAGAGACAGTAATCAAAACTAGTTTGAGAAACTCAACTGAGAAGCTCTACACACTTGTTGATATAGAACAAAGGTATATTAACAATTATATTATTTGTTTTTAATGTACTGAAAGTGTTCTCTAGTAAATTGACATGAGCTGCGACACTCAATCTCAATGCTCTTGCAGGTCTTGCATAACCGGTTGTACATTTACAATTAGCTTTTATGTGGCACATCTCATTCCAATTAATGCCAGCTAGGTTTGCGATCAGTAAAGTAAGGTAATCAGAGCATTATTTCTACAGCTTTTACCTGCAGGAAGTTGCCTCGTCTTTCTGTGTGTAACGAGACGTCTGTGACAGGCTGCGTTTCTTGGTTAAGAATGATCGAGTTTGTTCTTACCAATATATAATGATCATTCCTAGTCATTATAGACATTATTTTAGCATAGCCATGCGAAATGCCAGGCAACCTCAGGGTAGCTTGCATCATACTGAAATATCCCTTATACCCCTTACCACTATGAAAATTTGAAAAGAGGGTTTAATACTTGTTCCTAGTGATTGTTTCAAGAAAGTGTCGCAAAACAGAATTTTCTTGAAGTTCCAATCGCTAAATCATTATTTTGATATTATAGGTTCCACGATGCACAAAAACCTTGCAGTTTAATTCATTCAAAATCAAAATAAAAGGTTCTTTTGATAGTCAGCTGCGATTGTTGACTATTTAAATGAAAAGGGGCTGCATTGAGATGTGGCTGTTTATTAGTCCACCTGCTTTGCACCAGAGTGATATGCTTTGTAACATTTCTAGAGAACAACCAGCCTTGCCCAGCATTTCAATGATAGCAGGGGAAGGAGCTGCATTAAGTCTGAGGTCAGGACAATTTACTGGACCAAACACTGACAGAAGACCATTGCCAGAACCTCCCAGGTAAACTGCATTATATCTCATTAGATGCATGAATTTGTTGGTATGAAATAAAGGTTGCATGCAACTCTTACCAACATATATGGCAACAACAAGTAATTCTCCCTTTTCTATTCCTTAGGGGAATTCAAGATTGGCAAGGGAACTCAGGTAGACAAGTTTCTCGTGCAACAAATGACAATGATGAGCAGGAGGCAATTGGTGGACCCGGTGATATGAAAGATGGTTATCTCTCTCCAAGGTATATTCAAGTTTTTGTATCATTACTGCAAATGGCTTCAGCACTGACAAAGTCATATTGATGCTGTATTACAGCAAAGGTGTTGCAAATGATAATTATTTCTCTGTTACGTGATTATTCCCTATCCCTTTTGTGTTGCAAAAAGTTACAAGAATATCTAATTGTAGTTTTTTTTAATCACAGTGAAATTTTGAGGGCCAGTGGAAGAAACCAAGCGATTGCCCATCAAAGAATCCAAGATAACCTTGAAGACCCCACTCAAAATGATGGACAAATGCAGGGAAAAGAAGATGAGGAACAAGAAGACAAGGAGAAAATAGAGAATGATTACATGGGTCTTGACCAAGAGACAGTAATCAAAACTAGTTTGAGAAACTCAACTGTGAAGCTCTACACACTTGTTGATATAGAACAAAGGTATATTAACAATTATATTATTTGTTTTTAATGTACTGAAAGTGTTCTCTAGTAAATTGACATGAGCTGCGACACTCAATCTCAATGCTCTTGCAGGTCTTGCATAACCGGTTGTACATTTACAATTAGCTTTTATGTGGCACATCTCATTCCAATTAATGCCAGCTAGGTTTGCGATGGGTAAAGTAAGGTAATCACAGCATTATTTCTACAGCTTTTACGTGCAGGAAGTTGCCTCGTCTTTCTGTGTGTAACGAGACGTCTCTGACAGGCTGCGTTTCTTGGTTAAGAATGATCGAGTTTGTTCTTACCAATATATAATGATCATTCCTAGTCATTATAGACATTATTTTAGCATAGCCTACCATGCGAAATGCCAGGCAACCTCAGGGTAGCTCGCATCATACTGAAATATCCCTTATACCCCTTACCACTATGAAAATTTGAAAAGAGGGTTTAATGCTTGTTCCGAGTAATTGTTTCAAGAAAGTGTCGCAAACAGAATTTTCTTGAAGTTCCAATCGCTTAATCATTATTTTGATATTATAGGTTCCACAATGCACATAAGCCTTGCAGTTTAAATCATTCAATATCAAAATAAAAGGTTCTTTTGATAGTCAACTACGATTGTTGACTTTTTAAATGAAAAGGGGCTGCATTGAGATGTGGCTGTTTATTAGTCCACCTGCTTTGCACCAGAGTGATATGCTTTGTAACATTTCTAGAGAACAACCAGCCTTGCCCAGCATTTCAATGATAGCAGGGGAAGGAGCTGCATTAAGTCTGAGGTCAGGACAATTTACTGGACCAAACACTGACAAAAGACCATTGCCAGAACCTCCCAGGTAAACTGCATTATATCTCATTAGATGCATAATTTGTTGGTATGAAATAAAGGTTGCATGCAACTCTTACCAACATATATGGTAACAACAAGTAAATCTCCCTTTTTTATATTCCTTAGGGGAATTCAAGATTGGCAAGGGAACTCAGGTAGACAAGTTTCTCGTGCAACAAATGACAATGATGAGCAGGAGGCAATTGGTGGACCCGGTGATATGAAAGATGGTTATCTCTCTCCAAGGTATATTCAAGTTTTTGTATCATTACTGCAAATGGCTTCAGCACTGACAAAGTCATATTGATGCTGTATTACAGCAAAGGTGTTGCAAATGATAATTATTTCTCTGTTACGTGATTATTCCCTATCCCCTTTGTGTTGCAAAAAGTTACAAGAATATCTAATTGTAGTTTTTTTTAATCACAGTGAAATTTTGAGGGCCAGTGGAAGAAACCAAGCGATTGCCCATCAAAGAATCCAAGATAACCTTGAAGACCCCACTCAAAATGATGGACAAATGCAGGGAAAAGAAGATGAGGAACAGGAAGACAAGGAGAAAACAGAGAATGATTACATGGGTCTTGACCAAGAGACAGTCATTAAAACTAGTTTGAGAAACTCAACTGAGAAGCTCTACACACTTGTTGATATAGAACAAAGGTATATTAACAATTATATTATTTGTTTTTTAATGTAGGGTCAGGCCTCAGTGGATGGAAAGTTGTAGTAAATAAAAATTTACACTGTTTCCTTTCGAATGTCTGATGTCTAATGTCCCAATGCTACTAGGTCTAAAGCTTAGTCAGGTTATAAGATCAGCTGCCAGAGGCAGACATAATGATGATTATAAGGCTTGGAGTCCACACCATGTTACACATTTACACCATGGGTGGGGTCTTTTACTCTCTTCCCCACAGATATCAAGTACAAGGCACCTTATTTATCGTCTCATGCGAGCGACATCCAGCTGGGATGTGACTGATATCCATTATCCTCATAAGTAGGCAACATATAATATTATGCATATTTCCATTACAGAAAGACGGATTTGGTAAAACTGCCATAGCTATTTATTAATTTTATCCAATGGTTGCATCATTTGTAATGTGTTAATGTAATTTATTATGTTTTACTTACAACTTATTTGCAATTATTTTTTGTAGGATTGCTGCCATGACCCAAGAAACCTCTGCTTCATGTGAATTGCCTGAAAACAATGGAAAGATGACTGGTCAAAACAACACAGATGTAAGTATTAACCAGAGTCAGCGAAGAGATACCAAAAACCGTGCAGAGATAAACGTAAGTGGATCACAGGCTGAAGGAAACAGAGCAATCTCATCTGGAGCAGCAGCCTTTCTGTGAGATAAGGATGAGAATGACTGCCTTGTGATCGTTCCTAGTGACAAACATTAACAAAAAGGTACTGAAACAGAGATTATTATAATAAGGGAAATGATTCCCAAACAAGAACAGATCAAAATAATTCTGTGTAAGCTACTTTGAGTACTTCTCTACTAATTACAGAAGCTTTGATATAATTACACTAGATTGCATCTACAATAGCATATAACTTGGAGCCATCTAGTGTCAATTTAGATTTTGTATTGTATTGCATGCTGTATGTTATATCAAATTGTAAGTTTCATCACCATTCTCCAAGTTAGGTCCTTAGGTGAAAACTCATCATAGTCCACAATTCAGTATGTATATATGTATAGTTTCTTTTCTCAGAATAAAGCAAGACAAAGGTCAAAGTTAAAGTGTATGACTGGTCTCTACTGCTCAAATTCAAAGATGCAGGATTTTCCTTTTTATTATCTTTATATGGGGATTGACTCTGCCTGGTCACTCCTCTCTCTCTCCATTGGCCAGAGGCCCACATCCAATCATAAAATTACAACAATTTTACATCTAACCAATAAGCAGTTCTATAATTTCAAAATATCTCAATTCATTACATAACTCGGCTGTTGGAATCATTCCCGCCATTTCTGGCATCTCATTACTGTGGATGACAATGGGCATTGTTGCCAAGGGTTTTAATTAAACCCCCTTTTCTTATCAAGCCCTTTTTGGCTATAGTGGCTTCTTTGTCCCTGTAGCTAGATTTGGACAATCAAAGAAATCAACGGCTCACCTGTTCAGCCACAGCCATTGTCTTGGCCACCCCAGAGCCCATTGTCCCAGTTCCCATTGTGTTCTGAGAACACCCTTCAGTGGACACATTAAACTGCATCCCAACAGCCAGTGAATACATTAAATACATTATATTCAAACTTTAAATGCTTATCTTATAGATACACATATATACAATCATACACATAATAATCACACACATAAAAATCATACATATAAAATCAGTACATACAAATAATGGAAATAATAATCAACACATATAAACAACACACATACATGGAAATAATAATCAACACATATAATAAACAATTAATCAACACATAGCCTACACATAGAAATATTAATCAGTTGTAGTTTGGGCAGAGATAAAAGCCTAGTGCTTTTAACAAAATGTTGCTTGTCTGAAACTTAGTCTGGTAATGTAGAACCAGTTGACAATAGAACAGCCATTAAAAATCAACAATGAGAAAAACAGTTTACTTTGACAATATTTTACATATGCTGCTGACCATTTGCTCAATTACAATTTACATTGTGTGGGGTGAGACCTCCCCCAAACAGGGCTGCTACCAGCATTTTTATTAGAATTCTGGCAGGGATTAGTGCAGCTAAGACAATGGTGAAGAAATGGGCCCCCTGCTGTGTACTGCATTGTCCTGAGGCTATTTTTAGCCCAAGCTGACACTGGATCACAAAGGCCTTTGTGCTCAGTGCCAACTTTGGCTTGGTCAGTCAGTTTTGGAGGGAAAGTTAGCTCCTCCCACAAGTCAGGACTCAGTAGTGAGGCATCCTAACAGGGCAATGCAATCACATCACAATTATAAATAAATATTTGATAGGTTCCTTGCAGCAGGCTAATTTAACATAAAGCTAAGCATGAGCAACAAGAAAATACTGACACATGTGAGCAGAGCAGTGACTAGCAAAATGCAAGTGTAATGAAGCGCAAACAATATTGCACTTGACATGTGCTTGTATAATATAAACATTAAACAACAAGCAAAGTGTAAAAAGCCAAGCAATTGCTTGAGCAGACAAAAACGCTCAAGGCAAGTATAATGAAGAGTGTACATAATAATTGTACCTGACATGTATATACAACCTTTGCTTAAGGCAAGTGTAATGAGGAGTGTACACAATAATTGTATCTGACATATAATTCTACCCGACATGTATGTACATCCTTTGCCTAAGGCAGTTGTAACGAGGAGTGTACACAATAATTGTATCTGACATATAATTCTACCTGGCATGTATGTACATCCTTTGCCTAAGGCAAGTGTAATGAGGAGTGTACACAATCAATGTACCTGACATATAATTCTACCTGACATGTACATATGACATTTGCCTAAGGCAAGTGTAATGAAGAGTGTACACAATAATTGTACCTGACATATGATTCTACCTGACATGTACATACATACAACCTGACATGTACATACAACATTTGCCCAAGGCAAGCGTAATGATGAGTATACAACTTGGTCATATCATACTGTAATATGACAATTAATAAGTGGCTGCAAGGGGCTGCACTTTACATGTGTAGATGGTGATTCAAATATGCAAATTAGCTGCCACTAGAGATGAGAATTGAGCATTCCCCGAAAATATGTGGTAAATAAATATCCATAAATAATGGAAGTTATACTTAGAATAGGAAGGAAGATGATTTTTGTGTATAATATTGCCATTTTTGAGGTGTTAAATTATTTTTTACTGAAACTGTCCTCATCCTTGAAAGCAGTTGCGCAGAGGTAGTAAAAGCTGGTCTTTACAAAGTCAGTAGCCTTTGGTCTTATTGTATGCTAAGTGCTGTCATGACGGTCAACGCCTGTGATGCATGGCAGAACAAAAGTAAAATTATGAGAAAAAGCTGTTGGAAAATATAATACAAAATTGTTTTCAGGTATCTTTTAAAATCCCTTCCAGCAAACTGCCAAATATTGTTTTAAAAATGGCTCATATAATTGTTCAATAAAGTCTTCTGAAAACGCTTCAGTGAACAACCAAACAATGTTTAATTTGTTTGTTTCAGAGGATTTATGCACAGTAAGGTGTATTCAGTTCATTAGAAATATCAATACAATAGCATGTTCCTTATATAATCTACGCCAAAGATGATTGTTTTTCTGTCCAAATACCCCTTCTTCTCATTGCCATGGTCCCTACCTGTCCTAATTAGCCCATCAGGTGCAGAAATACAGGACATAAAGCCCTAAACCACCACCACCACTAGATAGATATAGAAATACCATGGAATCAGCTGATGTGCTGATAAGCTAAATTATGTCTCATTCATCATTGTTCATTGTTTGCTACTTTTAGCAAAAATAATATAGATTACAGAAAATTATATACACAGGAACTTAGCTGCCTTTTCACTGGTTGTGAGCCGATTCAGTAACTCAGAGGTTACTGGTTACTTACAGTTGCTTTAGAAAGCTTTTTTTCTCTATAATACTATGGATCATCCTCCAGGAACAAGATAACTTTCATGGATTTATAATATATACTAGTTATGACATTCATTAACATGTTTACTTGTGGAATTGATTTAATGATGGTAGTGAAAATGAATACATTTCATAAAACATAAGTTAAAATACTACAACTAATATTGTATTGAGGGACTCTTGGTGCCATTGAAGTGCACCAGTTCAAATCAAATGTGTTGATTAGTGCATCAACTACAAAAAAACAATGTCAAAATGTAACAAAATAGTTTTAATGCATGGTTTTCTGTATGTTTTGCTGTTTGTCTTAACATATATATTTTTTTTAATGGAGCAGGGATGGGAGGCCAACTATATTTTTGTAACACTAATGAGTACCAGAACTAATTACTCACAAATAAATTGGTGATTATGGTCATATCAGGTACAATGTGGGCAAAATTCAACCTATAACCAGCTCCAAACTAAGAAATAGTAATTTTTGTCATTAAACACACGAGACGCAGATTTATTAGGTTTGGATACAATTGCTTTATTGAGCATACGCATAAAGCCAAGACATAGACACACAGATAGACGAAACATACATGTAATTAAATAACTTGATACTATGTTGCTCTGTGGACACCCACACACCGATAGGCAATCCCAGAGCAACGCATGTTAGAAGGTAGAAGTGTTAGACATAGACATAATGAGATGTAATAATTAGGTGCTATGATGGAGGGGGCGCGGTCCTGAGGCGAGTTTGGAGGCTAGGGTGGCTAATTGGGCATCAGTGGGGCGTATATAAGCTAAATACGCCCTAGAACGCCATCTGCCCATACGCTGCACCTCTGCCTCCGAAACTGAGAGATTCGCTGCATCAGTTGCTGCACCTGCCCTGAGAGAGTGAGGAGTGATATGATCAGTGGTATGGCCGATTCTGGCAAACATACGCTTCATATTGCGAGATAATACCGCGTGTGTCAGCGGGACTCCATTCTGAAAGAGATATAATGCTAATGTAGGATCCGGGACCCTGTAAGAGAAGTAAACCTTCATCCAGCAGTCAGCCTGACAATGAACCTAAATCCCCAAAACCAAGTGGTGAAGATGCTGAGGTCTCAGATGCTACAAAGGCTGAACCTTCGGGTGAGTTTAAAGAACTTAGACAGCTCATTCTAACACTTGGAAATGATATAAGATCGAACTATGATTCTCTCAAACAACAAATAATCAAAGAGAGGGAATCGGTCAACAAACAAATCAATGATATGAGAAATTCCATAGAAGCATCCATCAACAAGAGAATGGAAGAAATACATGAATGTATGGAAAAAAATGCACAGGCTGGGCGCAGCATACAGAATGATAACAAAGATTTGAGACAACAGAATGATGTATTGAAAAGCAATCTAGAAAAACTTAAATATACACTTAATGATCAAGCAGATAAGATCTTACAGCTAGACACATACATTCTCCGTGAGAATTTAATCTTCCATGGCATTTGGCAAAGTGAGGAGGAAGACTGCATTGCCAGAGTTAAGGAAGCTATCAACAAAATGGGCATCAATGAGGCAGATATGAAATTTGACAGGTGTCATCGATTGTCTGGTCGTAAACCACAACCAATTATTGTAAGATTTAATTGGTATCAAGATCGCATGCAAGTATTCAATGCAAAATCACAACTAGCCAATACAAAAATATCAATTTTGGAGGACTTCCCGAGCGAAATAATAGAAAGGAGAAGGGCGCTGTATCCCATCATGAAAATGGCCAGGGAGTCCAAACGATTCTCAACAATCCGTGGTGACAAATTGATAATTGGCAATAAAGTATATACCGTGGATACTCTGCACCATCTGCCTGAAGATTTGGATCCTGCCAATACTTGCACCAAGAAATACGGAGATGTGGTAGCTTTTTATGGCGTGCACTCTCCTTTGTCAAACTTCTTTAAGTCTAGTATTGCCATTGGTGACAAAACCTTCTCCCCTGTTGAACAATACTTTCAGCACCAAAAGTGTGTTTTAGCAGAAGACCTGAAAAATGCATCCAAGATCCTAAAAACTCAGTCACCAGCACAATGCAAACAAATTGGCGACAGTGTCACCCTTGATGAAAATCAGTGGTTACCCAGGGCAAAACAAGTCATGAAAATCGGTATGTATGCTAAATTTACACAGAACACTCGAGCAAGAAATTTTCTATTGAAAACCGGGAACTCTGTCCTAGCTGAAGCAGGACCCAATAAAACTTATGGCACAGGATTGAAGCTCAAAGGACAAATGGAATGGTACCAATGTTACTGGCGATGTTCTAATGAATGTCCGCAGTGAAATAATGACTATGAATTGATATTTTGCATTAATTGAGCTATACATGAGAAATTTAACTCAAACATATGTTATTGAATAATGCTCTCTGTTATATGAATGAACTATGTCATATGAATAACTTTACTATTTCAATGAACTATGTCATATGAATGAATTATGCCATATGAAGTCATATAAGTGAAATATAATGTCACATGAATGAACTATGTCTTAAGAATGAACAATGTCATATGAATGAACTGTTATATGAATGAACTATGTCATATCAATGAACTGAATAATGAAGTATATATCATATGAATGAACAGTAACATATGAATGAACTATGTCTTAAGAATGAACTATGTCACATCAATGATGATGCTAACTTGGACGTCCACACCTGACCCTAAATCATTAACAATACTACTTTACTAATGTACATTCGGTTACAAATGTTACACCTGTTTAATTTCTTTGATGTTACACTAAACATCGGTTCAAGCTTTAGTTATACCATTATGTGTTTGACAGGAATCCTAATCTCTATACTGTTTTCACTTTCAATGGTCTATGTTTCAACACACACACTTGAGAACAATGTATCTCATTGTTTAATGTTGTTTTGCTTTGCTTGTGAGCAAAGGTTACTAAATCATGCTAGAAAAGTTAGTTGTAAGATTTGTTTGAGTCCTTATCATAGAAATTTCCTACCTGAAAGATTAGACTCAGAAGAATATTGGATATGTATAAAATGCATGTGTGATATTTTACCCTTTAACCATTTTTCTGACAATGACCTTTATTTGACGAGTGTGAATTCTTTTTTTGGAAATGAAATTTTTTCAAGATTGAGTGACATCGTTTTCAACCCATTTGAAATTACCGAAATGGATGATTTACATGATGTAATGCCCATACTTGACAATGATCCGGATTTAAAATTTTTTAATGACATAGCTAATCTTTAAAATCACACAGGGAATTGTCTTTATTATGTGGAGGATACATTCAATGAGAAAATAGCAAAATTTAATGAAAAACAGTTTTCTGTATTTCACCATAATGTCGGAAGTCTACCTAGGCATTATGATGAAATTATAAGACAATCTTAATATTGATTTTACAGTAATTGGTTTAAGTGAGACAGCAACAAACTGTGAATTATATAATCTGAATGGCTTTAATCATGTTTATCAGTATCGGGAACAGCGAAATGTGGGAGGTGTTAGTATCTTTTTTCGTGAAAATGTAAAATTTTTGATATGATCGGATCTAGCCAGAAACAACTCTAATTTGGAATGTTTATTTGTTGAAATTCCAATTACAGAAAATTATCATACAAATAACATACTTATTGGTATGGTGTATAGACCGCCAAATACTGACATTCATGAATTTAATGCCCATTTTTCTGAAATTTTAACTTCCATCAACTCTGAAAATAAAACCGTGTATTTAATGGGAGACTTCAATATAATACAGGTACTCATTTGGGCAGTGCAGAATTTATCGAAATGTTATATTCATATGCTTTTCTGCCAATGATATGTAAACCTACACGTATACAAAATCAGTCAGCAACTATCATTGACAATATATTTTGTAATGAAATTATGACTAATCGTATAATAAGTGGAATATTTTTGACAGATATATCAGATCACTTCCCCATATTCTCTCTTATTATGGATACAAAACTTAAAACCGTCAAAACAACACAAAAGATAAGAGACTTTTCAGAAAAGAATAGAGTACGTTTTCAAAATATTTTGTCAAATTTCAATTGGCAATCCATTATTGATGTTACAAAATGTCAAGAAGCATTTACAATATTTTATAAGAATTTTAGAAATATGTTTGATCAAAGTTTTTACAATGTAAAGGTGAAAAGAAGCCCTTATCACTCACATAAATGTTGGCTGTCGTCTGGTATAAGGAACTCTATCAAGACTAAAAATAAACTCTATATTAAATATAAACGGAATAACACAGATAAAAACCGCCAAGCCTACAAAACATATAGGAATAAAGTGAACTCCATGATTAGATTAGCAGAAAAACAGTAGTATGAAAAATAATTTCTTACCAACAAATTTAATTTAAAGAAGTCATGGGCACTAATGAAGCAAATCATCAATAAGAAAAAAATGATATTCAGTGTCAATATTTGATAAATAACCAGTCTATGACTGATCTGCAATCTATCACCAACAGCTTTAATAATTTCTTTGTAAATATAGGCCCTAATTTAAGTAAAAAAAATTCCACACAGTGATACAGACCCTTTAAAATATTTAGCAAAAAACAATATTACGGGTAGCTTATATTTACAACCAACAAATGCTACTGAAGTTGATAAAATTATAATAGAACTACGGAATAGCAGTCCAGGGTATGATGATATTAGCAGCAAATTACTGAAATGTACTTATCAAATATATCTCTCCACTCTGGTTCATTTATTAAATCTTTTTTTAGCCCAAGGTGTCTTTCCTAATGAGATGAAAATTGCTCGTGTTATTCCACTTTATAAATCTTGAGACGTAAGATTAATAAATAATTATCGGCCAGTGTCAGTACTGCCAGTTCTTTCAAAACTGTTTGAACGTACGGTTGGTTAAGTTTATTGATAGCCATGAAATACTAAATAACTCACAATTTGGATTTCGAAAAAATCATAGTACAATAGCAGCTCTAATAGTTTGGATAGACAAGATATTGAATGGTTTTAATAATGCGGAATTAACTTTAGGAATATATCACGACTACAGTAAGGCATTTGACACTATCGATCATAATATATTGCAGGAAAAGTTACATCAATATGGAATCAGAGGCATATCTTTAAAATGGATTGTAGACTATTTACATAATAGAAAACAGTTTGTCTGCTATAGTGGATATAATTCGGAGTGGTCATTAATTTCATGTGGAGTACCCCAGGGGAGTATATTAGGCCCGTTGCTTTTTATTTTGTATATCAATGATTTATCTACTGTTTCTGTTAAATTATTTTCTATACTTTATGCTGATGATAGCAACATGTTTATCCAGGATAAAAATGTGTCAAGTATGATATCTGTTGTAAATAATGAAATGGAAAAAATTGTGAAATGGACTAACTCAAACAAACTTTCTTTGAATATTGACAAAACATTTTTTATGATCTTCAAATCCAGGAAGAAACATATTCGTATCACAGATGCTATTAAAGTGAATAATATGATAATTGAGCGAATCAAGGACATTCAATTTTTGGGTGTGATCCTAGATAATCATTTGTCCTGGAATAAGCATGTTATCTTTATAAAAAATAAAATTTCAAAAAGTATTGGTATCATTAATAAAACCAGGAAAATACTTAGTAAGGACACTTTAGTAACATTGTATTATTCATTTGTTTATCCATACTTAAATTATACAATAGAACTTTGGGGTAGTACAACACAATACAATCTAAATTCTCTTCATAAAATGCAAAAGAAAATAGTAAGAATGATTTGTAAAGTACCTTATCGCTCTCATACAGCTTCACTCTTCCAGGATTTGAAGATTTTCAATATTCATAATATTTATCATTATCATATGTGTTTATTAATGTTTAAGATTTATAAAGGTCAGTCGCCGTTGTTGTTAAGAAATATGTTTACACTTAGTGATAATGTTAATAATACTCGTCAAATGTTTAATTATAATTTGCCATTATTCAGATTGGCTATATGTCAAAAATCTTTTGGATACAAAGGTGTCAAGATTTGGAATTATATTGGTAGGTCATGTGAACTTAAACTTCACTACTATTACCTTTAAAAAACATGTAAAACAACATCTCTTAAACAATGATATATTGATTTAAATCAAATGATATGTGTGTTGATGACTAATTATGAATGTACTTTAAGTATGTATAATTACTTATGAATACCAGGCTATTTGTATCCTTTATATCTGTAAATAGTAATTTTTCGATCGTGTACACAAAATACACACTGTGCGTCTGTGTGCAAGTTTGTCAGTTTGTATATCTGTTGTTTTATACTCAAATAAATATTTCTTGAACATGACCCTGAAGCACATATGGGATCACCAGAGCAGCCGATTACGGAGACCTCAGTGCCCACTTAACTCTTGGGTGTATAGATTGGGGGGGGGGGGGGGGGTCGCCTCCACAGGAAATGATCCATGCCTGTAGTCCGGCCATGTAGACTTTAAATGTGCGGACCAGTATTGCACGTGCATCGAGGTATGCTATAAATCTAATAATGTTGGATTCATGAATGATAAAAGGGTTTAGTTGATAGCATGCACAAAATTGAATATAACTATTCACTCCTGCTGAGTAGGCCTTGCAGGAGTTGAATGCTAAGCCATTGGCTACCAGCTGGACTGCATGACGATCCAATTCTGAAATCAAAAGAAAAAATGGAACATTTAAATGGATTCTGCCAAGTATCACAGTGGTTCAGGCCAGACTTGCCTTGAAGGCGTGCCATGCAGGTATTTAAATTCATCAATCCTGCCCCTGCTGAGGTGATCAGCAAGGACATTGTCGTTCGTGGTTATATACACCACCGCATATGTTATGTTGAACCGCTCAGTTATGAGGCACCACTGCCTCACCATTTCCATGAGTTCCGGAATTGGTGTATACAATTTATTGAGTATACCGCAGGCAGCGGAATTATCGATGTGAAATATGACTTTCTGGCCGCTGAGGTCCTTGCCCCATGTAGCCATGGCTTCAAGTGCTTCATGGAGTTCCCTCCAGTTAAAAGAGTAATTCTAAGCAATGGAGCCCCCGTATACCACATCGCAAACCACTCTACGACATTGACTCCTCCCATACCGAAATCACTCGCATCTAGCTGCAGGTCGTTGTCTATGACCTCTGTCACCTGTGCCCTGAATTCCGTAACCGATGGCCAATTGGGCGAAACCAGCGTACTGTTAGCTGCAGTTCGTCCTATACGCACACCTTTTGCTATATGATTAATAATTTGGTTAGCTTCGTCTGGGGAGCAGACATAGTCAAGTCTGTTCCTCCAGAATTTTAAATTAAGAAAGTTAGCTGGGCTGGTTTTTAGATTTGGTGCATTTTTCACAAGTGTGCCGACCTTCGGTCCCTCCGCACCCAATACAGGTGTGCTTACGGGGACAGCCCTTACCGGCTTTGCATTTGCCATCCTGGAATTGGTAGCAAATTTCACCCAATGGATCCGACCTCCTTTCATTTCTCCTATTTTTGGGCAAGTCATTAACCTGCCCTGCGGCACGAAAGGGGCACTCAGCACTTTGGTGCTCAGCTGATGCACACTTGGCACACTTACTGATGCTCCTAAGTGCAGAGGAGTCAAATATTGTGACATATATGAGCAAATTTTAACGCTGCCTATGTCTAATATCGGTACTTAATACATAAAGAAATTTGAATCTTTGAAACATTGATAGTATGAAAAGACGATATGAGACCATCTCATGAAAGGCCTTAATGCCATAATCTGTACATATAATCAATTCGTAAACACTCCATGCCTCTATCCATTTAAATGAGCTCGAAATGGCTTACTTAACTTTCTGATATTTAAAACTGACATGACCTGCTTCGTCTATGAAGCTCTTAAATTCTTCATTGTCGGTTATGAGACCGTTTAGCATCTCACACAAGTCTATGCACTCACCCTGAAGGGCTGAGACTGCTTCTAGAGCTAACATGCTCAGTCCCTTGAGGGGGCTGCGAGTCTCTTGCACCGTAGTGATGGTAGTGATCCGATTGCACCTGCCACATGTTGAACCCGTGGGGGTCATAATCACGATAGTATTCAGGCCTTTCGCTGTAGCGGGGGCCTGTGGCAGCCTCATTGGCACTGTGGCGTTGAGGGAAACGCATGAATACGTCACTCATCATCAGCGGGTGGGGCATGTTGCCGCCTCGTACAGGCAGGGGACACGGTTGCTCCTGCCAGGGATCATGCGAGGGCCGTTGCATAGTTGCCCTGGGCTGATGGCATTCAGCATCCACTGAATCATGACGGTTGTAACGTCGCCATTCCTCATGTCCATGCATTTCCCATCGCTTAGGCGACAGGGTAATCGCTTGTTCTCGGGCGTAGTTATATGCGCTCGTGGGGGGACCCCAATTTTCTCCAGTGTACTTGTACTCGGTACTACGATCGGGGTCCCTTCCAGGCATAAATCCAACCATCTTTTCCGCTTCGATGGCGACATTTGCATCCAGCAACCTGCTGAGATGGGCCTTGGCCCTCTCGTTGCCATGGGGCGCGGGCGGAGATACGACACCTCTGTTGGGGGGGGGGGCCCGTTATTGTGGGCGTTGCAATTTTTCCAGTTGGTGTATCGCCCGTGCTCCCTAATTCACCCTCTTCGTCTCCTTCGCCTTCACGGCCCAAATTGGCGATTTCATCCTCTGTTCCAAACTGATGCATAAACTCATCAATACAGTTCCCCCGACCTATGGGGCCACTGTGCCCTTTAGCCGCGCTACCACAAGCCGTACAGGTTCTCACTTTGCTTCGCCTAGGCATTCCTGAGAGTCGTTTTCTCGGGGCAATTTGAATTTTTCCTCAGCACGACTCAGTCAAGGAAGTTTTTGGCTAATTTTAGTGAATTTGCTTATTGTACAGAGGTTTGTGTGTAGCAGACGTATTAAAGGGACTTTACTTGTTCAGTTGACAATGATTTGCTGTAGAGGCTCAGTGAGGACTCAGTCGAGGTTTAGCGCTTCTCTTAACAATGGCTGATGCAGCTCAGAAGCTGTGAACAACATCCTTGCTGAGAGATGCAAAATGCAGTGTACATGACCAAGCCCAGATTGCATGCAAAGAGAAAAGGTGAATGCTTCTTAGACGGCAAGGAATTGAGTTTATATAGGACAGTCAGCCTGGATTAGTGATGGTCATTCCTCATTGGCTATCAGCGACCACGTGACTTGCCTACGTTTTGAATACGCCAGAAGTGGCACGCCTGCAAAAAGGAGAATCCCTGGACCTCGAGGTTTAACTCTATTTACTTAAGTAATTCTCATCTAATTTTTACAAAATTTTGCATTTAAAAATAGTTTTAAAAGTGATATTCTACACAATTGGAATAGGATGTCACAATGTATGAATCGTGGTATTAGAAATACTCAGATTATGTTCATAATATGATGTCAGGCACAAAATAAAAGTTGTATGTTGCTGACATCAATGAGATACCTATGATTGTCAGTAAGTCATTAATATTAGGTTTTCCTGACGGTCAGAAAAGATGATATATTGTAAGCATCTTGACATCAGGAACCAAGCAAAAACTGCATTACTGACGTGCATCTACTGCTATACACTGTCAGTAAGTCCTCAGTTCTGGGTTTTCCCTGGCGGTCATTTAAGAATGCCAAGTTGTAGGCAACCTGACATAAGGAAGAACGGAAAAATTAAAAGCCCCTGACGTCAGCAGTGTCAGTAGGACCCATAAAAATGTCCCTGTTTATATATGCAGCCTATCTCGCTTAAATATTCATATAAGAAACAGGCACACTTTTGTATGTCCTAGAGACGTCTAGAGTGTCACCAAGTGAACAATTTATGCCCCTTTAAGACGTCTTTAAGGTCATCATATGTATGACCACTCGACCATCTGTAGTGCCTTTTTTTGTTGGAATTAATAACTGCTAAATAGCTCAGGCTGTCATTTTTCAATAAGCTGCAGACGTATCTAGTTTATGCATTTCAAGTCATACTAGACCGTCTACAGCAGCTGCATTAAATCGAACTGCAGACATAATTCTACCTTCACTATGTCAGTTCATGAAGCTTACAGATGTCTCCATGTGACACTAGACCTGTTCAGAATATGCTTTTCACAAAAATTCATAGCCTGCTGCACTGATTCCCATGCTTTTGGGTCTGAGAAAGCCAGAAATCAAAACCATTTTGATCTGTGACCATGGGAACCTTTGCCTCAAGAGCCCTGAAGTTATAATGTAGTTATAAATTGTAGGAGGGGGGTTGCCTTCCTCTTCTCTAGCTTCTCAGGAAATAAAGATACAAGAATAAAACTTACACCATGGTATCAAGAACGTACAACTTTAGTACAAAACAGGTTTCTTTTTTGTGAAAAAACATGAGAATTTGTGTTTCGGAGGTAAAAAAATCAGCAATATGACTGATTTTGAACCCCCTGAGTGCAGTTATCACACCTAAGTTTACAATCTAAAATGGCACTATGCTGCAACACTTGTCTACAACACAAGAGCATCATTTACATCTACAGCATGAGAGAGTCCAAATGTAGCAATGCTACAACACATATCTACTATCTACAATACAAGGCATCATGTACATCTACAAGCACAAGAGAGTCCAAATTTAGCAATACTACAACACATATCTACAACACAAAGCATCAAGTACATCTACAAGCACAACAGAGTCCACATGTAGCAATGACACAATGCTACAACACGAGACTAAGGCATGACACATCTACAAGCATAGAAATTATGCAGAATTCAAGGAATTATAAGCTAGAAGTCACTTTGTCACAATATTTTGCTGTGTGCTGCAAATAATTGTCAGTAAGAGGACACACAATCACACATGCATTAAGAGTCATTCAGTGTGGTTTTTTGAAACTGTCAAATTTCCTTCTATGAAGCTCAACAACCTGAAGTAGTTGATTTCTCTGCTCCTGATTTGTTGTTATTACAGTCGCAAAATCAGCCATCATTTTGACGCCACGTTCGGCCACATCATTTACAACTTTGACTGACTGTACAAATTGTTCAACTGCCTTGAAACTGACATTTTCTACCCAATTTTCAACTGGCTGTCTCATCCAAGTTATGTCAACATCTAGAGCATCAAATATGAAGTGAGACTCTGGGCCAACCAGATCAGGGAGAGCTGTTGCATTTTCAATGAGTGGAAATACAGGTTTGCCTCTTTGAAAACCGTCTGGCTTTTCTGTTCTAATTAGTCTGAGGGCTAACTGTTCCTTAAGTGAATTGGTCATTTGGGGATGTCTGCTAAACAGAGCAAATGGTACAATCTCTTGTGTGAGGTACCATGTGTGATGCTTCATTTTATTCAAAGATTTTGTCATGGCCAGACATGTGCGCTAGTCTCTCATTTCTCTGATCCATGTAGAAGCAAATATCCTCTTCTTTCTTCTCCTTGGTTAGCAATCTATTGCTTCTTATCTTGTCAATGGCATCGGGTGCTCCAATGTCAAGGAGCTTGTCTAGTTCCGTGCTGAAGGCATGTCGCTTACCATCTGGATCAGTTGAACTTGCTTTATTTCTTGCTAATTTTCTGTGCGATTCATGAATTTTCATCAAGTGCAGCATCGCATTCTTTCTAGTCATAGTCTTTATCCGTGCCATTTGCCAGAATGGAATGATGACATCAATGGTTTCATATGCAATAACATGATTATCTTCAGTATGAGAGTCACGTTTTAAGTACAAGAAATATTGAAGAGCCTGCCTGTTGGTAGGGAGCTTTGATCCACTGATGGAAGCAGAGGGATGGCCAATCAAAAACACTTCTGTGGATGACCTAATTGACCTTGTTGATGCTCTGGCTACTTTAGGCTTTTTTTCTGCTGGTTCTCCAGGGACAGTTGTTTTACCACTTCTAAGCACTTTCTCCAATGCCATGGCAGTGCACAGCACAGCTCCACAAAGACTGATCAAATCTGAGCTCTTCTTGTCTTGTGGTTTTCAGGCAAGGCACTTGCAACACACTGCTTTAAAGCAATTTGTACAGCATATATATCTCTCGAGGAAACATTTTAGCCCTTCAAGCAGCAGTTCACTGTGTCCATATTACATCATTACAACTTCTAACAAGCAGCAGCTCTCGTGCTTTCCAGAATCAAAAACATTAGTCAGAGAGGCCTTGAGTCAATCCTTGTGTATATTACTTGAAAGACCAATATGATGATATCATCTATAGATTTATAGGCCCATACTTGTCACTATCTGTACCTTTCACATGCATGAGGCAAAAGTTCTCATTGTCACAAATCACAATGTTTGTCATTTTCTGAAACCTTGAAATATGGGGTATGATCCTTTTTGATACCTAGGTGTCAAAACTGCACTTAATAGGTTCAAACCCAGTCATATTGCTTATTTTCTTAACCTCCAAAGCACAAATTCTTAAGTTTTTTCAACAAAAAGAAACCTGTTTTGAAATACTTTGATACCACCAGAAAGGCAATTTTATTATCTTTCACATGGTGTAAGTTTTATTCTTGTATCTTTATTTCCTAAGAGGCTAGAGAAGAAGAAAGGCTACCCCCTCCTATAATTTTGGGCGTTCTTGACGAAAATCGACAGTATAACTTCAGGGCTCTTAAGGCAAAGGTTCCCATGGTCACAGATCAAAATGGTTGTGATTTCTGGCTTTCTCAGACCCAAAAGCATGGGAATCAGTGCAGCAGGCTATGAATTTTTGTGAAAGCATATTCTGAACAGGTCTAATGTGACACATATCAGCATGATCCAGACGTATACATAACTCTTCCACTAGCAAACTTGACTCAATTGGTAATGTCTGTTATGTCGTCAAGTAGACATTGCACACACAAGAAGCAGTTATCAGACAAACATGAAATTAACCATTTTATTAATATGAATACGGAAACACATTCTATGCAAATACATTTTAAAGCACACATTTTTAATTGTGAAAAGCTTATTACTTGTGGTTTTTCATTTTGCAATTCCTTTCACCCAAAAACAACTTAGTGTGAAAAATTACATTATCTGGCTTCATGTAGGCTATCTGCTTACTGAGGTTCCGCAAATCAGCATTAGCCTGTTCATTCAACTGTGTGTTCATCTTCTTAATATCAGGATTGGCATTGTACAAGTTGGTACTATATCCTTCAGAGCATGCTGTGTGGTCCTGGTAATGAAGTCTGTCTACAAGAAACACTGTTTCACTGAAAAGTGCAGGCTCTCTATTCAGTGCATGTTGATGGAGGTTACATGCTTTGTCGTAGAATATGCGCATCTGTGGCATATATTTGGAAAATTTCTGTACAAAGATTTGGAATGGAGTTTTAGGGCTCTCCGAATGTGTCATAAGGGAAAAGCCAAGACACACCCTGTGCCTACAAAAGATTGTAAATATACCAGGACTTAAAAGTTGGGTGGCTTCCCAACAGTTTCCTGCAATACATATTGTCTTGGGTGCGTATTTTATCCATTGCATATATGGCCTTGCCTAAGGTCATTGGATAGCCTGGAAAATACTCATAGGGGCTCGCATTTGGCATACCATATTGATCTTGAGAGGGAATGTCATAATTAAAAAACACTTCATTGACTGAGGTCAGGATAAAAATGATGACATCTGAAGTCAGAGGATCTAGCTTGCCAACACTGGTGTTTGCTAGCATTGTTTGTCCAAGAATTGGGGCATACTTGTTCACAAGTTCTAATTCTTGGTGGGCGGTGGAGTCTCTGAGGTTTATCTTTCCTTCAGCAACATCCATCACGATCTGCTGAACATCGGGGTACCTGAATATTTGGAAACTGCCACAGAGAGGCGAGGATGCACAAAATGCCTGTAAGAGCTTTCGGCAGCTGAAAAGAGAAATAAAATTCAGTGAGCCACTAAATTAGGTTTGTATAAGTATTAGATTGTCGCTTAGTAACTGATTACCAAATTCTATTTTATCAAAAGAGTATAATTTAGAACATTCAACTGTCAAATTTACTTACCTCAGTTCACACTGTTGTCCTATCTTAGTAAGCAAAGCATGGATTGCATTCCTTCTTCAGCATCTTCTTTAGATCACTGAACCTCCCAGTTGCCATGGGCAGTGGGCTGTTCAGAAGTTTACCTTTGCAGTTTCCAATTCACTCTGAAAACAGCTTGTCTTGTTTTGAAGGACAATGGACACCTGCATTAAAGGAAAAAGAAATTTACTGATTGAAAAAGACAGTGAGATACTTGTTCTTTGATTAACCGACTGACTGACTGATTGATTGATTGATTGATTGATTGATTGATTGATTGATTGATTGATTGATTGATTGATTGACTGATTGAAAACTGTTATCTATATTTACACATTATTATTATCATGAGAGTATTCCCATGTAGATATTATATATAAAAGCTATCCTTCTCACCTGTCTTTATGCTTGGATCCCTGGATGGAGGTGCTGTTGGTTGGATCTTCCCAGGTAACATCAGTCATGTAGTGCCTCTTGCAACCCATCATGATGCCGTCGCACACAATGTCTAGCATGTCACCCTTTTCTAAGGCTGACTAGCAAATGGCACACATGAAATGCGCTTGTTCATCCCATTGTAGAAGTCTGAAACAGACAGGCAGGTTGTTAAAAAACTTACAATGGCTGCTGATCAATAAATCATTGTAATAAATTAGTCATAAACATTTCCATATAAGATCATCACTTTAAAAAAATTGTCAGTACAACACAAAATATCCTTGTATGTATTTATATCTTAAGAAACCTATCGTAGGAAACAGTTATAGGCTCTTCTTAACTGCTGTTTTGTAGGCTGTCATCACAGGGCATACTGAACAGTTGGTCTGATCCAATATGGAAAATAGCCACTCGAGTTCAAACAAATGTTTATTGTCCAAATTGAGAAGTAAGACACCTTGTCCATTATACATAACTGTGCAACGACACTTGGCTCTGACAGTATACTGGTACAAAGACACCTGTTTGACACTTCCTTCTCGATGGATCAGTGCGTCATTTCGCAGTAGAGTCACTTCAAATCTAGATCCATGTGAGCACTTAACTTTAATCAATGTGGGTTTCAGTTCATCTGGAAAACCGCTATCAGCAATGATTCCCTTCTTCACTTTGTACTGGTCAGTCACTGGCCATAGAATACCAACTGTTGAAATACACACAAAATTGTCCTCTCTTTCTTCCCTGGTAATTTTGATTTTCGAGAATGCTTCAGACACCCAGGAAATGTACCCCAGGCAAATCTCGCAAAGTTGAGACATTATCATAATTTATTCATGTGGCTCACGTGATCAGAGCTTTCAAACTAAGAAAAACAATGAGATGGGCTTGTCCGACATTAACAGTGTATGATATCTACTCATATGGAGAGTTAAAACAGTTTACCTTGTTCAGAATCGGTTTTCATAGCTTCAATTAATGTATAAACACAGCTTAGGCCATGTCACGGCAGGGTCAACTAATTTACATATAATGTTTGGGTCTCTGCTGATTGGCTAGTTTGGAGCCCAATCTCGACTTATTTACTGGAGCCTTTGCTGGAGTGGTTTCAGAGAGACTGTCATCCTCAAAATCATATTGTTCACCATTCCACTGGGCAAAAGCCTCTGTATGGGCACATTCTGTATGTTTGCATGTTTGACACTTGAATTGATTATGTCCTAGTGAACCTGCATTAGCTACGGCTGCAAAGGGAGATGTGCTGATCACCTCAGCTGGGGCACTTCTTGCATTGACTGTCTGTCCCGATCATCTGAGAACTTTAACAGCGAGGCTATGTGAACAGTACAACTTTTCTTCTCTTTCTTTAAATAGAATCAATTGCATCCAATCTAGTCCTCTGAGAATGTCCATCGGAACAGTTACATACTAACAGGATGACTGTGTTTTCACCATCAACAAATGACCTTTCTTCAACAAGAACCCATTTGCGACTCAATAATCAGTGTGACACAATTGAATTATTTAGACTTATCATGGTGGTAAACTGATACTATTGATTCAATTAGGATACCGTTATATCAGTGGAACAAGCGAAAACTGTATTTGTGCGCATAAATATCACTGATCTTGATAGAACTGATGAATCAATCTGCATGATCTCTGGTTTTTGCAAGAAATCTATGAGACAATCTATTGTGGATCAATGTGCCTCATTAATCTCAAGTTACATGGGTTTACAGTAATATGAATAATATTTTAATTCAAGCTATTTCCATGATATCAAGGTTATTAAAAGAAAACCATCAGATCATTAATAAATTAGTGATGCCACACACTGATTTGAAATAATATAAATTTACAAAAAATATTCATGGGGAGTTTAATCCAAGGCATGAAGTATTTCATTGTCCTTTGCTGGATGTGATATCAGCCACAATACTTTTCAAAGTTGAGTTAAAGATAAATTCTATTACATCAAACTAATGACATTCATGAACCAGCACTTTGAAATTGAATATATTCATGGACAGTTGTAATCAATTAAAATATAGGCAACAACTTAAAATATAGATAAAAACAAAGAATTCCTTTGCAAAGCAGATATTAAGATACGTTATTTGTGATTTCTCCTCACTGTTTCTAAGAAATCATTAGGTTTAGTGAATGACCCAGTCTCCTACCTACCTACCTATCTATCTATCTATCTATCTATCTACCTATCTGTCTATCAATCTATCTATCTATCTATCTATCTACCTATCTGTCTATCTATCTATCTATCTATCTATCTATCTATCTATCTATCTATCTATCTATCTACCTACCTATCTATCTATCTATCTATCTATCTACCTACCTATATATCTATCTATCTATCTATCTATCTGTCTATCTATATATCTATATATCTATCTACCTACAGACCTACCTACCTATCTAACTTTGCCATTTCTTTCTTGCCGAAATTGTCTTTAGCATTGCATTCTACTGAAATCTTGTTTATTTTGAACTCTAATGCAACTTTTCTGAACTTGTTGAAACATCCAGAAACGCAATTTTATTGAAACATGAGCAGATATATATTAGAACATCATGTAATAATGTTACGATAGCCTTCCATATACTTATCTATTTCTTCTGTGAATATGACCATGTAATGTTACCGGGTAATGTGCAAGCAGAAGTGTTAGTATTTACTTACTGTACTAGACATCATGCTCAAACTTTAAAATATTTGCAAACTGTAACATAAAATATATGCATTCACCTAGTATTATCTTAAAATTATTATCTTCATGGTAACGCTGGCTATTAAATGGGAGAACAGTTGTCAGTCAGGTCAGCAGTCTTGTTTTTTACTTAGATGTCAGAAGCACCAATCAGTTGCTGGGCAAGTTTGTAGTTTACGAGGATGTCTCTTCTGCGATGTTGTTCACTGGCACACATTCCAATTTCTGCTGAGCTAGGATATCCACCCTGTACTTTTCCGAATCCAAAGGTATGTCCCTTTTGTTGCTCAAACCCATCAGCTAGCACTGTCAACAACTCAGCCATAAAATTATATGTACACTATCTAAAATAATGCTCAGGAGATTTCATCAGAGCTCGAGTCTCAAATTGTACTAATAATCATAAAATATTTCTTAATACATATATATATATAGAACTTTATTGACCGCAGAGCTTCAAAAAGATACATTTGTCAAAAAAAAAAAAATACAAGGATAAAAAAAAATAAAAATATATAATGATAATTAAAATAAAAGAACAATCTACATGAACATAATTTACTTACATATAAATAATTGTGTACAACTATATAAGCATATGAATAAAACAAGGCACCATCAGGGCGGGGAATTAGCAGGAATCAATGCACCATAGGAGATTAATACTGAGTACAAATAAGCAGCAGGAGTGGGTATTTACATATGTACAGATTATATATCCAGTTATATTGTCTATTGTAGTAATTATATATACAAATAATAATAGTAAAAAATTACATAAGCATACAAATATATTTACAAATCCTTCTTTGGAGCAACAATAATATAGTTTACATCAGAAGCCAGGTGTAGATGTGGATGTCAGATGGAGTGTTATTAAGTCTCTAAGTAGTGGCACTACTGGCACATTATTCATCATGCTATAATTTCAATTTAATTTTAAATCAGATCCTTGGCAGGCATTTCAAGTTTTTTAATGAATGTGAGACACAAATAAGCTCACCAGCAAATCCCTTGATGTATTTTCTCAAGGTGGAGTTCAAATAATGCCTATTTACTGTAACTAAACCTAGCCAAACAAGCATGGCCCTCATTTGCATCCGAGTTTGCATAATAAGCAATCATATGCAACAACTGTACAGTTGGGGTCATATGTTTACATACAGCTGAATTTATTATGTTACAATTATGTGGCAAATTTCCAATTCACAGTGGTTTTATTATCCCCGTAATGATTGTGAGAAAATGGAAGTTGGTTTTTGCTCTCTGGTGGCAACTGATACACACCCAACTTTTGTGATGTAAAGAACTTAACATTACAAATACAGAGTTTGACAAATAATTTGTTTTGTGAGGTTGTTTTATTGTTTATAGTTGTTATCTATTTGATTGTTCATAGTTATTCCTTTGAGATTAGAATCTGTGACAGGAAAATATGATTGAAACATTGCTCTGTCATGAGTGGCTTCTCATCTCAAGAGGCAGCTATGACATTTGCACAGCCAAGCTTGGTGGAAATTATTTTGCTAGTTTACCAGTTAGACTTAAATACAAACACATTTTCCCAATAGCCTATAGGCTGGCTTATGGCACCAGATTTCTAGCAGTGAAATTGCATATGAATTTGTTTTGTTTTATTTGGTTACACTCAATTCTTAAACAAAGATTGCTCAGTTAGGTCACTTAATTGGCCTGAAGCATCATGTGTGTAGATGGTAATTAAATATCCAAATTAGCTGCCATTAGAGATGAGAATTGAGTATTCCCAGTGAACAAGCAAGGAATTCCCCGAAAATAAGTGGTAAATAAATATTCATAAATAATGGAAGTTTTCACATAGAATAGGAAGGAAGATTATTTTTGTCTATAATATTTCCATTTTTGAGGTGTTACATTTTTTTTACTGAAACTGCTTCCATCCTTGAAGGCAGTTGCGCAGAGGGAGTAAAAGCTGTTCTTGACAAAGACAGTAACCTTGGCCTTGTTGTATGCTAACTGGCTAAGTGCTGTCATGATGGCCAATGCCTGTGATGCATGGCAGCACAAAAGTAAGATTATGAGAAAAAGCTGTTGCCATGCCCTGGTTCAGTACAGTGAATAAGTTTCGGGCTTATCATAAGTAGAAATTGTGTATTGATTCTCATTTTGCTTTTCTATCACTTTTAGAGTTAGAATACATTTTATAAGTATTTCCTAGGATGATGCCACCTCTGCCCTCGATAATTTTGCACTTGAAAACCTGCCTTCTGGACGGGACTTTCACAATGGCTTGCTGTAAACCTAACAAGCAAAGCTTTCATCACGTTATCTCCCAATATACATACATATATATATTTTATTTTGTACTCATCAGGTACAAAATACAAGGTTTGAAATAGTATTTGAATATAATAAGAATTTTAATATGATATTATGTTTAATATGTACAAAGACATTTGAATATGATAATATGTTTAATATATACAAAGATATTTGAATATGATATTATGTTTGATATGTATAAAGATATTTGAATATGATATTATGTTTGATATGTATAAAGATATTTGAATATGATATTATGTTTAATATGTATAAAGATATTTGAATATGATATTATGTTTAATATGTACAAAGATATTTTTAATAAAATATATGTTGTCGATCTACCATCAAATCTAGAAAGTCTATAATTGCAGCAGCTCTGTTCTGATGCTTAGAGATCAGTTGTTTTGCAATATGTATGGTGATGGATTATTTAAATTGAGGCTCTACATAAGTAACATAAATATATTAGTTTCTCATATAAATACATATTAACGCCCACAGCAGAAAACAATGAAATTGTTTTTATCACCAGGCGGAGCGAGGTGAGTTTCCTGTGCTGATTAGGACTCCCTCTTGTGTCAATAAATTAACAACCGTTTGGACCTCGTCCGACAGTGTGAGGTAATCAAATAACAGCAATGAAAACATTCACGGATGTTGACCAAAAAAAGTTTGGGAAATAAAATACCAAATTGTTTTAATGGTTCTAAAACTCCTTCCTGCAAACTGCCAAATATTGTTTTGAAAATGGGTCATATAATTGTTTAATAAAGTCTTCTGAAAACGTAATGAACAACCAAACAATGTTGAATTTGTTTGTTTCTGAGGATTTATGCACAGTAATGAGTATTCAGTTCATTAGAATTATCAATACAACAGCATGTTCCTTAAATAATCTACACCAAAGATGATGGTTTTTCTCTCAAAATACTTATACATGGGCTATAACAATGCTTCCAAAGGAATATATGAAATTCTGCAATTATGCTATAAAACATATAAACCTGTTACATTTCCATACAAAATAAGCCTGCACGATTTTTATTTAATGGTATTTAAATAGATATTTTTAAGTTTAAATTCAGCAATTATACTATAAAACATATTATAATAAACACAATTCTTAAAGGTTTATATTTTATGGGAATATACTTAACATACCAATATTCATGCCTTCGTAAGTCAAAATATTTTTTTTTTCTTCTATATTTTGTAAAACACAGCCAAGGTATGTCAATGTGACCATCAAAAGGCACAACTGGATTTCTTTTGGAAGCTGGAGGACGACAATGAGGTTCATGGTGTAGTGTGTTCACCGGCAGGTGAAGTGAAGTCAGCTGAGAATGAAAACCAACTTGGCAAGATGTTGAATACATCTGAGGCTGGGAGGTTTGATGATTTATGTGTGAGCAGTAAAGATGACAAGATGTCATTGGTGCACACAGATTCCCATCGTAGCGATGGTGAGTTACATCAGCTGAGTAGCAATATTGTACCTATTGATAGTGTAGGATACAAGTATAGTGTGGATGATGAAAATAATTCTAATGAGGTCCAATCTGACACTATTGTTTCTGCTTGTGTAGTTACTAGGTCTCAGTCTAAAGCTAGAGGTTTAAAACCAATACTTTTAGCGCAGCCAGATCTAGTGAAAATAGATAGGAGGCAGTTGATCGATCTGCAAAGGCAGGATCACTCCCTCAATAAGGTATGGACCTTAGTTGATAATCCTGTTGAATAGAACAGGAGTTGGCAGGAACGTTATTTCATTGATGATGATGTGTTATACAGGGAACACACTTCGTCGGAGAAAACTGGTCGTTGTGTGACGAATCAGCTTGTTTTACCAAAGATTCTGAGGGAAGGAATCGCTGAAGTAGCTCATGATTCTATTCTTGTAGGACATCTTGGAACTCAGAAGACCGTGGACAGGGTATTGTCAAATTTCTATTGGACAGGTATTAACGTAAATGTTAAAAGATTCTGTGCATCTCGTGATCAGGTGCCAGAGAACAACCCCTAGGGGCAGGACCAGTAGAGTTCCTCTTGGAAGTACTCCTATGATTGATGTACCTTTTGCAAGAATTGCAGTTGATTTGGTTGGACCACTGCCAGTGTCCAACAGTGGGTTTAGGTAAATATTCACTTTGGTTGACTATGCGACTCGATATCCAGAAGCCGTTGCATTGAAGAGGATAGAGACCACAGACGTGGCAGAAGCTTTGATGTCAATATTTTCTAGAGTAGGACTGCCTAGAAAAATTGTTCATGATCAGGGAACACAGTTTACTGCAGGTTTAATGGTGGAAATTGCAAGACTACTTACTCTCCATCAAGAAGTTAAAAACAACGCCTTACCATCCAATGGCAAATGGGCTTGTTGAGAAGTTTAATGGCACTTTAAAGACCATGTTGAAGCGTATGTGTGAAGAGCGACCAAAAGATTGGGATCGCTACCTACCAGCTTTGTTGTTTGCTTATCGTGAAGTGCCTCAAGACAGCTTGGGTTTCTCGCCTTTTGAGATGTTGTACGGCTGAAGTGTGCGAGGCCCTATGATGCTTCTAAGAGAACTTTGGGCAGGTAGAGATGTTGAGGATGAAGTCAAGTCAACTTACCAGTATGTTCTTGAATTGCGTGAACGACTAGAAGAGACATGTGCTCTGGCACATGAAACGCACCGAAAGTCCAAGGTGAGACAAAAACTCTATTATGACAAGAAAGCTCGTAGCCGCTCTTTTGAAGTGGGCGATCAAGTGTTACTTTTGTTGCCAACTGACAACACTGAGCTGATTATGCAATGGAAGGGGCCATTCACTGTGCTTGAAAAAGTAGCTCATAATGACTACAGAATTGATGTTAATGGTAAGCCACGTGTATTCCACACTGATATGTTGAAACTTTATGTTTGCCGAGAGAAGGACGTCGGTGATGATGATATTGTTGCTGCACAAGCTGTGATCACCATACAGGATATGGAGGAGGAGCAGTGTTCCAGTAGGGACATTATATTTTGCCCCATCAACAGTACAGAGACCTGGAGAGATGTGCAGGTGAACAGAGATTTGGATCAAAACAAGAGCAAGAAGGTATGGGACTTGATTGGGGAATACTGTTCAGTATTTACAGATTGTCCAGGAAAGACGGACTTGGTTGAATGTCATATTGATGTTTTTGAAGATACGCCAGTGCGGCAAAAGCCATATCCAGTACCATTTGCTATCAGAGACACCATGAAGGCAGAAGTTGAGAAAATGGAATAGCTGGGAGTGATAGAAGAATCTCAGACTACTGTAGCCCAAGTGTTATTGTTTGTAAGCCAGATGGGTCGCATCGCTACTTCATTGATTTCAGATTCCGATAGCTATGAGCGACAGGGACAGAACTGCATTTGCCACTGAAAGAGGTATACGACAATTTGTGACAATGCCTTTCGGGTTGGTGAACGCCAGCTCTGTATTTTGTCGTATGATGCATAGGTTGCTTGATGGCTTGGATAATGCTGAAAGCTATATAGATGACCTGATCATCTACACAAATAGTTTGGAGGAACATCTCATCAATTTGAAGAAAGTTTTAGATAGACTGCAATTGCACCACTTAACTGCTAGACCCACCAAATGATTTGTTGGTTTTCAGGAGATTGATTTCCTTGGTCAGAAGGTTGGACAAGGTGTTGTGAAGCCTCAAGAGAGCAAGATTAGGAAAATTCTCAACATTCAAAGACCACAGACCAAAAAGGAGTTAAGATCCTATATTGGCATGATTTCTTATCACCGTAAATTTGTACCTTCATTTGCAGACAAAGCAAAGCCTCAGACTGATTTGCTTGGCAAGGGTTAGCCAATTAAGTAGTGGTCAGATGAAGCTGGAGATTCTTTTCAGTTCTTCAAACAAGTGTTGTCAAGTCCTCCAGTTTTGTGTTTGCCAGACTTAGACAAGACAATGATTTTAGCTGTCGATTCCTCTGGAACAGGCACTCCGCTATTGAGAGAGAATGTTTAGCTCTTGTATGGGCTATCAAAACTCTGCATCCATTTTTGTATGGCAGAGAATTCATTTTCTTGTCCGATCATCAACCATTAAAGTATCTTAACTCTTCAAAGATGAACAACAGTAGGGTGATGACATGGGCTCTGGACTTACAGGTTTATCGATTTACAGTCAAGATTTTGCAAGTCATGATTTTCAGGTGTGAAAACTCTTAAAGGGGTGATTGTTTGTAAAAAAATCTAATAACACATTCTTGTAGTCCTTAAGAGTGCAAGTGCACTGTACCAATTCCCAAATCCCTGAGATGTTCTGGTTCAGTGGTTCACGCTTGGCTGCACATTCCTGACCCAGATGGAGACCTTAACACTAGTCTGTGGTCAAAGCCACAGCAGCCTAGGAGCTGAGAGGAGCAACTGTAACATCTGTGGGTGAGGCAGTGGCCCACAGAGAGAGAGAAACCAGTCCAGCCGCTGAAGTTCAACAATTGGTGGTGCCTACTCTACAGTTCAGCACTTAGAACTTTGTGGAATTCTGCATTTCTGCATTGAGTGTGTGAAGTTTGTTGAAGCTGTTGGCCAAGCAACAGTCCTGTCAACAGTCCTGTCAACAGTCCTGTCAACAGTCCTGTCAACAGTCCTGTCAACAGTCCTGTCAACAGTCCTGTCAACAGTCCTGTCAACAGTCCTGTCAACAGTCCTGTCAACAGTCCTGTCAACAGTCCTGTCAACAGTCCTGTCAACAGTCCTGTCAACAGTCCTGTCAACAGTCCTGTCAACAGTCCTGTCAACTTTATTTTGTATAATATAAACAAATCCAAAGGCTGCTGTGGCTTTGACCACAAACTTGGATCAAGGTCTCCATCTGGGTCAGGAATATGCAGCCAAGCGTGAGCCACTGAACCAGAACATCTCAGGGATTTGGGAATTGGTACAGTGCACTTGCACTCTTAAGGACTAAGGAATTTGTCATTAGATTTTGTTGCAAACATACATGTGGAATGGAATAAATCAAAAGTGATTTTCAGTGACAGCGGAAGCAGGCAGGTATACAGTACATTCCTCATTGGGAAAATATTGCTCATTGAGTCCGATATTTGCTTATGGTGGACAGGGCACTAAATTAATGCAGCTTCATACTAGTACATACTAATAATTTAAGATTAAAATTGCAGTGTTTAACCACAGACTTCCAGCCAATTCAATAAACTGTATTGAATTGTTTAACATAGTTTGTTGTGTCTCAAGCACAATTACAATTTGATCAATGTTTTTGTTCCTCAGCTTGCAAACTGCACTGAAACACCTTTTTCAACAGAATTGTCATGTGTATACGCAATACTGAACAAAAAAAAATTCTCTAAAAAAAGATATGTACATTGGAAGCATTTCACAAAAAAGAACAAAATGAAACAAAAACAACTATCAATAAAATATGTATAATGAAACCAATCTAATAGATTACAAAATGAATGTGATTGTACCTTTTTTTGTTAATATTGCCATCTTTTAGCGTCGTAGTACAAACCACATCCTCATGAGTTGTAAATAGTTGTTGTTATCTTAAGAGGTATGATAAAATAAAAGGTGCATCCGTTTGGAAATGTATTTGAATAAGAAATGCACTTAATCTATGATTTACAGTATACTGCATAAGTGAGTACACACCTCTTGCAAGGTTGGTTTTTCAGCCTCAGCTCAGAAAATATAAGAGTTACAAGGAATTTGCTGCAACAAAATCTTTATCTAACAACAAAAAATCATTTCACAAATTATAATCACAATCGGTTAGATCAACAGTTCATATTATATAAATGGTTTAAAATAAAGACAAAGCAAAAATGAGTACACAGTAACATAAAGTAAAGGTAAGTATAGTTTCTTAGTATTTTGTGTGTCCACCCTTGTTTCTCAGCACTGAATCAATCCTCCTAGGCATTGAATGGACAAGTTCAAGGTATACTGAAGCATCAAATTTCCTCCATTCCTCAAGGATGACCTCTTTCAAGGCATTGATACTTTTGGGCCTGTGTTGCTCCAATTTCCTTTTCAAAACAACCCACAGGTGCTCTATTGGGTTCTGATCTGGAGACATGCTAGGCCAATCCAGTTTCTTCACCTTGTGTTTTGTCAGGAACTCAGTGGTGAACTTTGAAGTATGTTTTGGGTCATTGTCTTGTTGAAATATGGCCCCATGACCAAGGGCATTGAGGGAAGGTAGCATATTTTCCTTGAGAATATGGCAATACATATTAGAATCCATAATGCCATCAATGAAATGGAGTTCTCCAACACCTGCAGAGCTCATACAACCCCATAAGAGGACACTGCCACCACCGTGCTTCACTGTGGGTACCATGCACTTTTCATTGTACTCATCATCTGGACGTCTCCAAACCCACTGGATGCCATCAGACCCAAACCGGTTGATTTGGTCTCATCAGACCACAGGACTTTATTCCAAAAGTTTACATCATTGCTCTGGTTTGTTGTAGCAAAAGCCATGCGATCCTGCTTGTGTCTTGGCTGGAGCAAGGGCTTCCTTCGAGGTCGGTAGCCATACAGTCCCATTCTATGCACTGTGCGCCTTATCGTATCAGTGGACACAGTCACCCCAACTTGACTTTCAAGAGCTTTTGCAAGCTCCACAGTACTTGCTTTTCTGTTTTTTTCCAAGGATTTCCTCAGATGTCGCTCATCCCTTGGAGTCAACTTCCTGGGACGACCTGACCGCTTCATGTTTAGCACCTCTCCATTTTTCTTGAATCTCTGAATCACTTTAGCCACTGTTGTTTCGGCTTATTTCCAAAGCATTGCTTATTTTCTGGTAACTCTGCCCCTTCTTATGCAGTGTGACTATTTTTTTCCTTATTTGACAAGAAATCTCAGTCCCATGTGGTGCCATTGTTGTCATATCACTTTGAAGATGACTGTTTAAGGTAATTTGACCTATTATACAACTTAAGGGTCTCTTAATTCAGATTAATTGGGTGGAACGCTTCATCAAACATCTCTTATTAAGTATTTGATAAACTGTAAACTTTAATCTGGTTAAATAGCAACATGATAAATTGTTATTTTTGGTGTGTACTCAGTTTTGCACTGACTGTATTATAAACTATTACATAATATGAACTGTTGATATAAGCAATTGTGATCATTCTTTGCGAAACAGTTATATGTTGCCAGACAAAGATTTTGTTGCAGCAAATTCCCTGTATTTCTAATATTTTGTGAGCTGAAGCTGAATAACCCACCTTGCAAGGGGTGTGTACTCACTTATGCAGTATACTGTATATGTGTATATGTTTTTCTTGAACAAAATATTGCAGTATGAAGTTATATACATTGTTCTGTATTGTATTGCATTTTATTGTTTGGTATTATATTATATTGTCTGTGTATGAATGCAACTGGTGTATATGACTAGCTGCCAGAGAGATGTGTTATGAGATAATAGGTTCGAAGTTCACACATTTTACAACTTTCTATATGCATCATGTGTTGATTTCGATGGGCGAAGTTTTTTTTTCACTATGTTTGACCTTTATTGTCACAAGCATTGTTTGTTGACCTTTGTTATGTTTAAACTGCACTAAAAAATGTGTCCTATATTCTTTATTGCTAACAGTAAATACTAAATTCATATATGAAGTTTGTGGAAATATTCATAACACGCAATCAACTTATGAATAAACACAAAAATGGATTTTGAGGACATGTTTCAATATATTGGCCATGTTGGTCCCTATCAATTGATAATATTTGTATTAGTGGGATTTCTAGGAGTATTTCATGGTTATGAAGCACTAGGAATGATATTTCTTGCTTATGGCCAAGATCATTTTTGCTTAGTTGAAGAATTGAAGGAATTACCATACGAAATGCAGAGGGAGATTGCCATACCAAAGGTAAGAGAGAAATGTGCATGAATGTATGAGTAAATGAATGAATGGATGATACAGAAAATTTTGTAGTAACTTGAAATTAACAAAAACTGAAGTATATATATGAAATTTCAAGCTTTTTGTAATTGGACCTTAGCAATATATTAAGCCAGTAATATACATGCAAATTTATCGATTCTATATATAACATTATTTTTCCATATAATAAGTATAACAATAGTGATATTATTGTGATCTGCATTATCATATTATATATATGATATATTCAAGCACAGTAGATATGACATAGATGGGTATGTCCAGTATAAAATGATTAAAAATCGAAAAATATGTTTATAGATGAATGAATTAGTGCATATTAGTACATATGCATGTTTTTATTGACTTTCTGCCATTAGATACTTACTTTTATTTATTATATATTAAAAAATCCTATTCTTTTTTATATTCTTATTTGCCTGATTGAAATTGTAATCGCCATATTGTACAGTATAAGTTGTTCAAGTACATTATTCATATCGTACCTGCTTTATGATTTTACAGGACGATGATTCATTCTCAAAATGTGAGGTGTTTGACCTCCCGTGGTCATCATTCAACTACACAGACTATTTAACATGGAACAGGTCAATCATGGTAGCTAATGCAACTACATTGAAGTGTCAAAAGTGGAACTATGTCTTGTCACTATTCTCGAGAACTATGCAAACAGAGGTAAATTAGTAAATGGCAAATTTTGAGAAACACAAATAGTGTCAAAATAATTTAATTCATTTTGTTGAACTTTATCATGTGTAGTCATTTGTTCCAAAATCTTTGCTTTCAAACCTTGCGTTTCTTTCAGCAGTTTAACTCAGAGATCAACAAAAATGTACTAAACTACTCACATAAACAACCACCCTTTCAAATTCCTGCATTGGGAAATACACTTTTTGTGCCCTTAAAACTGCCCGACTGAGTATTTGGTTTCCTATTATAAAAATCTGCAAAGTTGCAGAAAGAAAATACAATTTGGCTTCCATCTCTAGTTCATCAATGTAGTGTAGTAGATTATCATCCAGAAATGCAAAAACTTGCCAGTTTGGGATAAATGTAATATGCTTGACACCCTACAGAACATTCCAGAGAATAGAGTCATTCTGTAATAAACTTAGTCCATTAAACTAACACAACAAAGCCTTCTGTATACCTTGTTTTTCAGTTTGATCTTGTTTGTGGGAATGAATGGTACATACAGATGGCATCAACATGTTACTTGGCAGGAATGCTGGTTGGATCATTTTTTTCTGGAATCCTGTCTGACAGGTATAATCCCCCTTAACCTCCCCCCCCCCCCCTCCTGCCTTGTACCAGTTGGTAAAAGCATACAGATTTGTGCAAATACCATTTTATCAGCTGATATTAATAGATGTATGATTCACTTACCCTTTTATTCATTGCACAATTGAACAAATGGGGGAAATTTTCCTTTTCAGATTCGGTCGACATAAAGTGTTGGTTGGTGGCACTGCGCTCCATCCAATAATAGGATTGGTCATCGCATACTCTCCGAACATTCAACTTCTCTGCTTCATGAGGTTCTTGCTTGGTGTCTGTGCATTCAGTGCATTTTTAAGTGGATACGTTTATGGTAATAATAGTACACAAGTCGTGTAACTGACTCATGGACTTGGAGACTAAACTTTGGATGATGTCATGTTATTACAGGACTTCCTGTTGTTGAGGGATTGTCTTAACCAATAGGGAAGCCTGGATTCACATGATCATTTGGAGTTTAGTTTCCAAAACTGTAATTTGCTGTAACGGTGAACCGAAAAATGTCCGCTTTGAATGAGTGTTCATAATCACAATTTCTAATGATAGATTATATTTACATGAAATCAATTTGAATGTTTCAGTAAGTGAACTCATTGGTCCCAAGTATCGGACGTATGCCTGCCTTGCATACAACTGCACTTTTAGTATTGGAGGCATGCTTAATTCACTGGAGGCCTATTTTGTCAGGGATTACAGACATTTGATGTTGGTTATGTGTCTCCCTGTTTTCCTCACAGTCTCATATTACTGGTAAGATTTGTATCAGGTGGCATGAAATTTAAACTAATGCATCTACGTATATTTGCCAGAAATCAGTGGCATACTTGTTAGGGCTGTACACCGGTTCTCGATATACTTTTTTGCCAGGACAAGGATTACGGTGCGTTTGAAGAAAAATATCAGCTGACTGTCAACTACACTGATATAACACAACAGTCTGCAGTTATTAAATAAAATGTGCTCATTCAATTTCATTGTCTACTATCAGCATTAGAGATTTTTATTGATTCTCCCATTGATAGATTTTAATGATACGTATCATTATACATATCATATCGGTTTTACCATATCGTGATACATACCATATCATTTTAAAGATAAAGGTGTACAGCCATAATACTTGCCAAGGTATAATTTGTTACAGGGATATTATTATCCCAGTAATAATTACGAAGAATTCCAATTGGAATTTTGCACAGAGTGAGAACATAACATCACTGCAGGTCTTGCCTGCTATTTTCCAAGTTGTATGAGAAACCTGGAAAACGATTCAAAGAGTACAAAATAATTAAGACAAATATAACTATAAACAAAATAAACAGAAAACAACTGTATCAATAAAACAACCTAACAATGATTGGTCAAGCTCTCTTTTTGTTCAGTTCAGTTCTTTACATCAGAAAAGTTGAGTGTGTCCAATTACATGTCGTGAAATGCATGATGTCAGCTGTCAACTGAGAGCAAAAAAACATTTCCATTCTACGTCGGGATAATAAGATGCACAAGTATACGAAAAACTAATTATATCAAAAGTGCATCAGTTTGGGTTCTATGAACATTTGACTATTATAATACCTAACTCTTTTCAGTAATATATTTTGGTAGCGAGACGTGTTTTAACTTTTCTAACTTATGACTACCGTTTTGTAGGCTACTACCAGATTCTGCAAGGTGGTTGAATGCAATTGGGCAAAAAGAAAAAGCAATCGCTGTAATAAAGTCAATTGCAATAATTAACAAACGAAGTATCCCAGCTGATTTGACATTTTCAGTTGAAGAGGTGAGCAATTGCAAATTATTTTAATTTCAACAATGCTGGACAATTTGTTTTGAGTATATTCCAATGGGATATGATGACCTTGGCTTTCTACTTTACATACAGATACATATTTTTATGATATTTTTCTTCACTAGGAGAAGAAATCAAAACGAAACATTGCTGACCTATTCCGTAAATCGGTTATAAGAAAAATGACCCTAATTCAGTATTTCTTATGGTAAGTAGAATCAACAATTGCATACTAATTGAGTATTTTAAAGCCAAGCTAGTATTTACCATGTACTTATATTTTACATTTAGTTTTCTTAATTTCAGGTTTACCAACAGCTTAGTATTCTACGGCCTTGCTCTTAATATTGGTTCCCTGGTAGGAAATGTCTTTTTGAATGCTTTCATTTCCTACTGCTTTGACACCATGGCAAACGTAATAGCATCAATCGTTGCCGAGAAACTTGGTCGGAAGCCATCTCTGTTTGCTTGTTTCTTCATCAGTGGTGTGACAAATTTAGCCATCATTCCACTGATAATATTAAAAAGTAAGTTATTATACCAGAATTGTTGTTAATCTTGAATATCATAATAAGAAAAATTTTAATATTTTCGATTTTATATTCTATAGTAGGACTGATCTTCAAAAGCAGTGTTTAATACAGATTCTGTTTTGTGTTTACATACTTTTTATTGCCAACTTTTTTTGGTTTATTGGGCATTTGTATTTATACATATAAAGTATTTTTCTGTTTTTCAGAAGCGGATTGGTTATTGTTGACCTTGACCTTATTTGGTAGAGCAGGGGCCGCCGCAGCTTTTTCCATGACATTTTTGACAACAGCTGAATTGTTTCCCACTCAAATCCGCCAGGTGGCTCTTGGATCATCTTCCACTGTTTCCCGTTTTTCTGGAATGATGGCCCCATATATAGGAGGTCCCATGGTGATAATTTAGAATATTTAACTGAGCTATCGCATTAAAAACTAAATTGCAAAACTTGTAAACATATCACTTTTAAAAGCAAGCTAAACTATGATGTCATAGCGGGCAATGCCACCAAAGCGGATAAGCAGGATTAGATGACATCATCAAACAATGCTTATCTGCTTTGGTACCAGCCAGTGACCTCTGGTAGTACTTTTGCATCCCATTTCCACAGATGGTCCCCTTTCAGTGCGGGCCTAATAATTTTAGTGAAAATCCAGTTAAGATGGATTTTTTCGCCCACCTTTTACACGCGAAATGCATATACCGAGATTGGCAGATTTTAAATATTTTCGTCAATCTTAAATGAGTATCCACTGGTCCAACTCCAACCAGAATTTGACAGCATTTATTGAAAGTTGACATAATGGCTATGTCGAATGAAACATGCCAAATGATACGACATAATGACATGATTTATCTTTTTTTTTTTTTCATCAGGCAACATTGTGGAAACCTCTTCCATCTCTGATATTTGGACTGTTTGGGTTGACGTCAGCTTTACTGACACTTTTCCTGAGGGAAACTCTTAAAAAGCCAATGCCTGATACTGTTGAAGATGTAGAAAAGTTAACTAAGTGAGTACATCAAGATTTCATAAAACTGTTTTTTTTTTCAATAATTTCTGACCTATACTTATAGAGGGAGATTTAGTATAGTTGAACAGATCAAAGCTGGTACAACTGCATAGTATGGGTCAGACCAGTCAAACTTTATATTGGTAGACTTTCTGACAATCATTCATTACATTATGTGCCTATATTACTCATTGTTCTTGTCACATTGCATTGTGGTTCTGTGCAACGGTGTGCCTGGTGCTTGGTGCAGGCTTAAAAGTTGCACCAAGAATCTCCTCTTTTGGGATAGCACTCAAATGCTTATGAGGTTATTTTTGATCTTATAATGTCAGACCATATCAGTGTCTGGATTATTGAGAGGGTTCATGCTGAGTGACACATATCACAGAAGTCAGATTTCTGTCTGCTTGCATGGTGTATGTAGTAGCAGAAAAATTTACAAATAATATATTTCCTAGTTACTACACCTCTGAAGCCACATAAAATACAATATTTGCACATAATCCTACTTCAGTGGTTTTTATATGCGCATATATGTATATTTAGACAGAAAAGACAGAAAATTGACCTGCACTCTCCGCCTCAAAGATGTCAATGCTCTACCTTCTTATTAAACATGAATCTATTTGCCCTATTTGTGGGGGCAAAGGTCAAAACATGTATCTGTAACACATCTTTATGATCAGTGACATAATTTAATGCTTGTATTGCAAAGGCTGAGGTTAAAATAACCTGGAGGTGTGATAAGTGTGCATATGCTATATTGAGATCATATTACCTTTCATTCTTGAGGGAACAAGAAAACATATTCATATAGATAATTTAGGACTATTTATTACTATTGTGTGTATTTTGCAGCTGCATGCGATCACTGTCAATTTACTTTGATTATCAATCATTCCTTATATTGTCTGGCAACTCTTTTGTCATTTAATTTTATAATAGTTTTGGAAAATAAGAGGGACATATTTGTGTACATGATAAACACAACCATTACCATGGTTCATGATTGGATGGTGACGGACTGATTTAGTTCTTCTTTTTTCAACAGGGGAAAGCCGCCAGCACCATCAGCTAATTTAGAAGAACCAGGAGACGTGGGAAATAAAATGCTAAAAACTGCCTTTTGAAGACACTATTTTACTAAGAGAGACTATGTTGTACCTTCATAAATAAAAATACATTGACTTATGAAGGCATAAATATTGGTATGTTAATTATAATCCCATAAAATATAAACCTTTAAGAATTGTGTTTATTATAATATGTTTTATAGTATAATTGCTGAATTTAAACTTTAAAATATCTATTTAAATTACAAATCGTGCAGGCTTACTTTGTATGGAAATGTAACAGGTTTATATGTTTTATAGTATACTTGCTGAATTTCATATATTCCTTTGCAAGCATTGTTATAGCCCATGTATAAGTATTTTGAGAGAAAAACCATCATCTTTGGTGTAGATTATTTAAGGAACATGCTGTTGTATTGATAATTCTAATGAACTGAATACTCATTACTGTGCATAAATCCTCAGAAACAAACAAATTCAACTTTGTTTGGTTGTTCATGAAATTTTCAGAAGACTTTATTAAACAATTATGACCCATTTTCAAAACAATATTTGGCAGTTTGCAGGAAGGAGTTTTAGAACCATTAAAGCGATTTGGTATTTTATTTCCCAAACTTTTTTTGGTCAACATCCGTGAATGTTTTCATTGCTGTTATTTGATTACCTCACACTGTCGGACGAGGTCCAAACGGTTGTTAATTTATTGACACAAGAGGGAGTCCTAATCAGCACAGGAAGCTCACCTCGCTCCACATGGTGATAAAAACAATTTCATTGTTTTCTGCTGTGGGCGTTAATATGTATTCATATGAGAAACTAATATATTTATGTTACTTATGTAGAGCCTCAATTTAAATAATCCATCACCATACATATTGCAAAACAACTGATCTCTAAGCATCAGAAGAGAGCTGCTGCAATTATAGACTTTCTAGATTTGATGGGGATCGACAATATATATTAAACATAATATCATATTCAAATATCTTTGTACATATCAAACATAATATCATATTCAAATATCTTTATACATATCAAACATAATATCATATTCAAATATCTTTGTATATATTAAACATAATATCATATTCAAATGTCTTTGTACATATTAAACGTAATATCATATTAAAATTCTTATTATATTCAAATACTATTTCAAACCTTGTATTTTGTACCTGATGAGTACAAAATAAAATATATTATATATATATATATTATATATATATATGTATATTGGGAGATAACGTGATGAAAGCTTTGCTTGTTAGGTTTACAGCAAGCCATTGTGAAAGTCCCGTCCAGAAGGTAGGTTTTCAAGTGCAAAATTATCGAGGGCAGAGGTGGCATCATCCTAGGAAATACTTATAAAATGTATTCTAACTCTAAAAGTGATAGAAAAGCAAAATGAGAATCAATACACAATTTCTTTTATGATAAGCCCGAAACTTATTTGCTGTACTGAACCAGGGCATGGGCAACAGCTTTTTCTCATAATCTTACTTTTGCGCTGCCATGCATCACAGACGTTGGCCTTCATGACAGCACTTAGCCAGTTAGCATAAAACAAGGCCAAGGCTACTGTCTTTATCAAGAACAGCTTTTACTCCCTCTGCGCAACTGCCTTCAAGGATGGAGGCAGTTTCAGTAAAAAAAAATGTAACACCTCAAAAATGGAAATATTATAGACAAAAATAATCTTTCTTCGTATTCTAAGTGATAACTTCTATTATTTATGGATATTTATTTACCACTTATTTTCGGGGAATTCCTTGCTTGTTCACTGGGAATGCTCATCTCTAATGACAGCTAATTCGCATATTTAAATCACCATCTACACACATGATGCTTCAGGCCAATTAAGTGACCTAACTGAGCAATCTTTGTTTAAGAATTGAGTGTAACCAAATAAAACAAAACAAATTCATATGCAATTTCACTGCTAGAAATCTGGTGCCATAAGCCAGCCTATAGGCTATTGGAAAAATGTGTTTGTATTTAAGTCTAACTGGTAAACTAGCAAAATAATTGCCACCAAGCTTGGCTGTGCAAATGTCATAGCTGCCTCTTGAGATGAGAAGCCACTCATGGCAGAGCAATGTTTCAATCATATTTTCCTGTCACAGATTCTAATCTCAAAGGAATAACTATGAACAATCAAATAGATAACAACTATAAACAATAAAACAACCTCACAAAACAAATTATTTGTCAAACTCTGTATTTTTAATGTTTAGTTCTTTACATCACAAAAGTTGGGTGTGTATCAGTTGCCACCAGAGAGCAAAAACCAACTTCCATTTTCTCACAATCATTACAGGGATAATAAAACCACTGTGAATTGGAAATTTGCCACATAATTGTAACATAATAAATTCAGCTGTATGTAAACATATGACCCCAACTGTACAGTTGTTGCATATGATTGCTTATCATGCAAACTCGGATGCAAATGAGGGCCATGCTTGTTTGGCTAGGTTTAGTTACAGTAAATAGGCATTATTTGAACTCCACCTTGAGAAATTACATCAAGGGATTTGCTGGTGAGCCTAGTTGTGTCTCACATTCATTAGAAAACTTGAAATGCCTGCCAAGGATCTTATTTAAAATTAAATTGAAATTATAGTATGATGAATAATGTGCCAGTAGTGCCACTACTTAGAGACTTAATTACACTCCATTTGATATCCACATCTACACCTGGCTTCTGATGTAAACTATATTATTGTTGCTCCAAAGAAGGATTTGTACATATATTTGTATGCTTATGTAATTTTTTACTATTATTATTTGTATATATAATTACTAGAATAGACAATATAACTGGATATATAATCTGTACATATGTAAATACCCACTCCTGCTGCTTATTTGTACTCAGTATTAATCTCCTATGGTGCATTGATTCCTGCTAATTGCCCGCCCTGATGGTGCCTTGCTTTATTCATATGCTTATATAGTTGTACACAATTATTTATATGTAAGTAAATTATGTTCATGTAGATTGTTCTTTTATTTCAATTATCATTATATATTTTTTTTATTTCTTATCCTTGTATTTTATTTTTTTTATGACAAATGTATCTTTTTGAAGCTCTGCGGTCAATAAAGTTCTATATATATATATGTATTAAGAAATATTTTATGCTTATTAGTACAATTTGAGACTCGAGCTCTGATGAAATCTCCTGAGCATTATTTTAGATAGTGTACATATAATTTTATGGCTGAACTGTTGACAGTGCTAGCTGATGGGTTTGAGCAACAAAAGGGACATACCTTTGGATTCGGAAAAGTACAGGGTGGATATCCTAGCTCAGCAGAAATTGGAATGTGTGCCAGTGAACAACATAGCAGAAGAGACATCCTCGTAAACTACAAACTTGCCCAGCAACTGATTGGTGCTTCTGACATCTAAGTAAAAAACAAGACTGCTGACCTGACTGACAACTGTTCTCCCATCTGATAGCCAGCGTTATCATGAAGATAATAATTTTAAGATAATACTAGGTGAATGCATATATTATATGTACCAGTTTGCAAATATTTTAAAGTTTGAGCATGATGTCTAGTACAGTAAGTTAATACTAACACATATGCTTGCACATTACCCGGTAACATTACATGGTCATATTCACAGAAGAAATAGATAAGTATATGGAAGGCTATCGTAACATTATTACATGATGTTCTAATATATATCTGCTCGTGTTTCAATAAAATTGCGTTTCTGGATGTTTCAACAAGTTCAGAAAAGTTGCATTAGAGTTCAAAATAAACGAGGTTTCAGTAGAATGCAATGCTAAAGACAATTTCGGCAAGAAAGAAATGGCAAAGTTAGATAGGTAGGTAGGTCGGTAGGTAGATAGATATATAGATATATATATAGACAGATAGATAGATAGATAGCTAGATAGCCAGATAGATAGATAGATAGATAGATAGGTAGGTAGGTAGGTAGGTAGGTAGATAGGTAGGTAGGTAGGTAGATAGATAGATAGATAGATAGATAGATAGATAGGTAGGTAGGTAGGTAGGTAGATAGGTAGATAGGTAGATAGATAGATAGGTAGGTAGATAGGTAGATAGGTAGATATATAGATAGATAGATAGGCAGGTAGATAGATATATAGATAGATAGATAGGTAGGTAGATAGATATATAGATAGATAGATAGATATATAGATAGATAGATAGAAAGATAGATATATAGATAGGTAGGTAGGTAGGTAGGTAGGTAGATAGATAGAAAGATAGTTGGATAGATATGTAGGTAGATAGATAGATAGATAGATAGATAGAAAGATAGATATATAGATAGGTAGGTAGGTAGGTAGGTAGGTAGATAGATAGAAAGATAGTTGGATAGATATGTAGGTAGATAGATAGATAGATAGATAGATAGGTAGATAGATAGATAGATAGATAGATAGATGGGTAGGTAGATAGATAAATAGATAGATAGATAGGTAGGTAGGTAGGAAGATGGGTCATTCACTAAACCTAATGATTTCTTAGAAACAGTGAGGAGAAATCACAAATAACGTATCTTAATATCTGCTTTGCAAAGGAATACTTTGTTTTTATCTATATTTTAAGTTGTTGCCTATATTTTAATTGATTACAACTGTCCATCAATATATTCAATTTGAAAGTGCTGGTTCATGAATGTCATTAGTTTGATGTAATAGATTTTATCTTTAACTCAACTTTGAAAAGTTTTGTGGCTGATATCACATCCAGCAAAGGACAATGAAATTCTTCATGCCTTGGATTAAATTTCCAATGAATATTTTTTTGTAAATTTATATTATTTCAAATCAGTGTGTGGCATCCCTGATTTCTAGATGATCTGATAGTTTTTTTTAATAACCTTGATATCATGGAAATAGCTTGAATTAACATATTATTCATATTACTGTAAATCCATGTAACTTGAGATTAATGAGGCACATTGATCCACAATAGATTGTCTCATAGATTTCTTGCAAAAACCAGAGATCATGCAGATTGATTCATCAGTGTGACACAATTGAATTATTTAGACTTATCATGATGGTAAACTGATACTATTATTTCAATTAGGATACCGTTATATCAGTGGAACATGCGAAAACTGTATTTTTGTGCATAAATATCACTGATCTTGATAGAACTGATATAAATAAATGTCATCCCAATGCAAATTCCATATCACAATCAGCTTATTTTCCACATACATATACAATGAAGTGACAAGATTACTTTTACGGTGTAAATGCATGAGATTTCATAAAAATAAATAACAATTGATGGATATCAGTTATGGATATATATTGATGAATCAGTCACTGTCAAACGATTTTGTACCATCATTCGATTCCAACAGGAATATTTTTTGTCACATAACAAATACACTTGATTGTAACAAAAAGCAACATGGCTTATAAGCTAGTCATCTTTGTAATATTGCATGAACTATCTCACATCATTATGGCTGAAAGATACTCCTTGACAGTATTGAAGGGGACTATAATTTCGAACGGCAACGACAATGTGTCAATGCCAGCAAGAAGCAGACTTCATTGTGCCGCCAAGTGTAAGGAAGTGGACTGCATTGCATTTTCTATCAGTAATGATTCAAATTGCAAAATGGCAATGAAACATAAGTTGCAAGGAAATAGGCACCAAGCTAACACAGATGGAACTACACATTTGTATGTGGTGAGTACAAATTAATAAGTTTTACTAAACTGGCACTGTAAATCAAAAACAGCACTGCAAGTGGAGATGCATGTTCACCATGTCTCTCATTATCGCTCAAAGACCAACACATTGACCTGGGGATTGGCAACTGCTGCAATCTGTGTTGTATCCATATGATAATATAATATGAGCTGGCAATAATAATATAATATAAACTGGCAATAGTCACTCCAAGGCCAATAGGTAGGACTTGTTGGTGCTGTCCTCAGGTGGAAAAAACACAAGTTTGGGCCAATCAGAGGGCAATTTCTGCCGAAAGACGGCGCTTGTCCGGTGCGTAGCACCGGTCTTTCTGACAACTGACGCAAAGCATCAAAGGATAACGTAAAAAATGGATCGGTGAATAAGCGTCGCAACGCCGTTACAACGCTTGTTCAGTGCCATTTACTTCGTTAGAACGCTTGTTCAGTGCTTTTTATGAAAATAGTACCTTCTGCAGTGGGTGGAATTCGACGGTAAAGTTGTTCAATTTCATGACGTTAGTAGAGTTAAAGTCAAAAGATATCGTCTGAACCAGTTTCACAGCGAGTGGCTTCTTGGAAGAAAGAAATAAGGTGTAGTAATCGCACTACTTTGTGTGCAGATGACGCGCGGAAGCATTTCCCTCCCCGATTCTGGGGTAGCGGCAAATCGGTTATGAGAAAGGCCGGTGCTTGGCACCGGATCGTAGCGCCGCCTTACGGAAGAAAACGAATCAGAGGGGGAATACCACTAATTCAGACAACTTCCGCCAGGGGCACTGAGGGTCCGATCTTATGAAGACTCATTCAGAAATGAAAACTAAGCTTTTCTGTGAAATGTCATATCTCTTTTGTGCAGTATAAGTTGGAAACTAGGCGGCCATAGCAGCATTTTGTTGATACCAAAAGTATTTTCAATAACTTTCAGATGATATATGTGTTTTTCTCTTACATGCAGCTAGCTGTTACATTTAATATATCCTTGGAATAACAGAAAAAATGCCAAATTTCCATATTTGGCATAATGTTATTGGCGACCTTGACCTTTGACAGGTAGGTCATCACCATATGTCAATCAATTAACTAAGTGCTTTTAAAATTTTCTTGAAACAAAATCTTCTAAACCCATGGGTCAAGTTATTTCAGGATTTTTCTAGCCTGCCTCAGCAAAATATGCGTTGGTAACTAGGCAGCCATAAGCTTTTATATGATATGTCATTTGTGAGGTTTTCTTACATGGTACTAGCTGTGAAGGTATATATCCTTGAAATGACAGAAAAATTGCCAGATTTTCATATTTGGAAAACTTCTTTTGGTGACCTTGACCTTTGTTTTTACCAAATTTGCATTCCTTTACCCTTTGCTATTAATTCTGTAGTCTTAGGTGAAGCTGTGGATTATATAAATCTTGTTACTTCACAATTTCTGTGTAATGTTGAAAAATGAAAATTTTCGTTTCCATGGCAACTATGTTCCAAAACAGGAAGGTTTTGGAGGTGGGTCCATATCAAAAATGATGGTACTGACCCCTTTTATCAATGTGCAAAGTTTCAGAGCTGTACGATATTTCAAAGTGAACGAGTCTTACAAATTGTGGAGCTTAGAACCCTGACTATAAATAATATTGTTGTTAATGATGCATACATTTCTGAGTGTGTGATAAAATCAGAACTTCTAATCAGTTTTCAATTTTATTCGATCACTACTATACACAGTGTAATGTTATTCTATATATATATATATATATATGAAAAAAAAGGAAATTTTATATCATAGGTTGAAGGAACAAAAAAAAATTTGTTCGGAAGTGGATGAATTAAAGAAGTCACAGTGCTGAGTCCAACAGGATGATTAGATGGAGTATACTGCACCAAAGAATTTACCGGGAAGACTGCAATGATCTTGTATCCAAGCACCGTAGGCACATCTGATATTACAACGTACAACCCAACAAAGAATGAATGACCTGGTCAGCCCCCAGACTATGATGAATTTAAATCAAAATTTAGATATTGCACCACACATATTTCTTTTGTTGATATTGTAACAGTTATGTATGAATATATATATACATATACATATATACACATATATATATATATATATAATATTACAAATCAAATTTGTCATTCAGTCAATAAATAGAGATATGGTGATTTTTTATTGTAATGCTTTGGTGGAATGATAAGATGAATATTTAAAAATAAAAAAATAACTAAATAGCCTACAACAGCAGGTGACATACTCAGTACTATCAGTGCTGTGCGATAGAGAAGTCCTCCAAGTAATGAAACTCACATACTATAAAAAAATGCATTATAAACATATCATGGAGGATCTGAACTGAGAGCAGAAAGGTGAGATTTAGTATCATATAATTATTTACACTTTTTGAAATATAATTATTTACACTTTTTGAAATTTTAATTTTAATCTGGTGACTTTTATTTCGATCACTAGGTGCAGCTGGACTCAAAATCCTTGGAAAACACTAGGTGCAGTACTTGACCCGAGAAGGACCTGAAAGACACACAGAGACACAAACGGGAGGGACAAACTAACCGACATACAGGCCGCATCGCAATACCCTAGGCCATATACATCCAGGGGCAAGGGATATAAAAACTGTGATGCAAGATAAGAGCATCTACAGCAAGTGTCCTCAATCTTATGGCCACCGCTTTATATGACGGTGTTAAGATTTTGGATTGTGTGTTTTATGCTAAAGAAAGGTACATTATAATTCATGAAAAATTTGTCCGATTCATTTTTTGTTTGCCCACCAGTGTAGGGCTTTCTGAATGTCATTCAATTCATATTTTGTTCCTCTTCTAGCCTGTCTTTGCTATGCGCCCATAACATCCTAACTAAATTGGTAGTTTTAGTTCTCCTCTCTGTCCAAGCCAAAATAACTTTACATGTCGAGTAAGACTAAAACCCATTTTTTTATATATATAATATCTATTGCACACCATGGCAAACATAGGTGTAAATACAAATAAATAGACATACAAAAGTCAAAATAAATTAGCCACAGAATATTAGATAACAGAGATTAGAAATGAATATGCTCAGTATCTTTATGAAATGTGGAAATTGTACTGCCTTATTCAGAAAACATTATTTCAGGCTGATACACAGTCAATCTATGACAAATAGGGAGTCAACCCACCACAAATTGCAATAGAAATGAAATATGAAAAGTCTTTCAAAATCAAAGCGTTGGAACAGGCCCTAATATGCATGCATTTAACATGGATGGCCACGGACGTACTACGTAGAACGTACATAAAACGCTCGCAGACTAACTACCGAGCAAGTTACGTAACTAATATAAACAATTCACGCGTAGCTCGTCCGCCAAAGTTTTAAACATGTTTAAAAAAGGTTGCCCTCTACACGTATGGTCATTGATGATTTAATGCGCGAGAGTATCCTTGAAACGCTTGGCAAGTGAATCATATGTGGACAAGGATGAGCAAGGGTAAACAATTGTATTAAAGTAAGAAATATTATATGGAAAAATGTTCTAAGCCAGACAGTAATGTCAGTGACCGAAACACACAATCTACTAACTTAGGCCCAATTTTGAAGATATTTGCAATAATGTAAAACAGAACAAGCACAACATATATGACACGTTATTGTTTAAAATGTCCTCAAAATAGTGACTTGCATAATAATTATGCTTCCTGTGCAGTTATTTTTAGTTTGGCCAGATGTCATGAGAGTCCACTGTCAGGTTGCAACTTTTGTCAATTGCACAAATAGAAGAATCACCAAATTGCGATCCATTTTAGTGTTGAACAATCTACATAATGAATATGTTGTGTTGATTGGCAGTGTGTGATATTGTTAACGAAACCTTTGTTGTCACTTCCTTGTATATTTAGCATCACATAGCTGCTGATTAACGTCAAATATACTCGCTGATTGCTTTTTTGATCATAATCCTTTATCAATAATAACGATTACAACTTCACAATTAATTAACAGCTTACTAAACCTAACATTATCTCATTTTATGCGAATTAAAATATTAACATTCACAGGGGAAAATATTGTAGTTAATATGTTGTTTAAAGTGCTACCTGTATATATAGTGTATATTAGTAATTTCGCTTATAAACACTTAAGTGGATGAAGGTATGATGCAGGATAAATTAGGTTACTATATTACTTATGTACAAATGAATCAATGGGCAAGCTCCATATTATCTGACTAATAAAGATATTGTGTTTTTCCTGAATAAATATATTGTACAATAAAATCATATTGCAGTACATTTCTTATCGTGTTCAGTTATTACTGGATGGTGTGACAGCTTTGTAATTTAACATTGTGTAGGTCACTGGAAGGAAGGCAGAATAGTTATTTATAATTTTTTGATGTATTTCCCAGATAGCATTTCAAATCGATTCAATGACGTCGCTATTCATTTATTTCAATATATTTTACATGGGTTGCATCATCAGCACAGCTGATTTGCAGATGGCCCATAAAAACAATATGTTATATAGTACAATATATTATAAAAAAAACATTTAAAACAAAAAGTGTATAAAAACAGAAATATATAATAGTAAGATTCATAAAAAATTTAACTAAAATGTGGCGTTTCAACGCGTATTTAAAACCAATCAGGTGGTTCACATCCTTTAAACTTGATGGCACCAAACGACCTCTGAGCAAACCGACTATGTCGGCGATGTTAACATGCTGTTATAACGACAGTGGCCTATATAGAATTGGTGCTGGGCTAAATTGGAATGCTATCTGGGTTATACTTAAATGGCTGTGTCCAAGTTATGCCTAATATGTAATCTCATAATAACTATGATGTGATATTCTTAATGGAACAGTCTATTCTAGTGTATGTATGTCTGTCTGTATTTATGTCTGCCTGTGTATGTCTGTCTGTCCTTCTGTGCATTCATGTTTGTATTTCTGATTTACAGTTCAGTATATTCTGTGTTTAATGTAGTCTTGCTGTGCATTAGTTTGTACAAAAAAAAAAAATAATAAATACCTTGCAGAATTACAAAGTACATTATCCATATATGAATTAACTGAGACTTGGGCCTTTAAAATTAAATTAGAAGTTGATATGACCATCATTTATACGAGAATAGAAAAGTTCCAATAGATATTTATAAAATCAACAAGCGAAAGGAATGAAATATATTAAAGTATAAAAGAAAAAAGAAAAACATTTAAATGCATAAATCAGGCTTTGTGAAACCTATCGGTAAAACTGCCATTAGATTTTTCCTGGGTAACGTGTAGCTATGCCATCCAACTCTTCATACTGAACGATTTCATTTCTAAAAGAAAACCATGAATGGGTGTCATATTTCAGAATCATATCATATGGCTGTACCGGCACTCTTCATAACTATATCCCAACCAGATGTCAATTGCACGAAATGCCATAATAATTTTAATTGGGGAATTTTAATGCATTACACAAAAGAATGTGCAAAAAACGTATGTTATATTCAGTTAAAATTGAATGCATTACAGGGAACAATTAACTGTAATTAACTTGTTTAGAGTTGCTTGTTAACTGGGTAGCTTTTGCATTAATAAAAAAGCCTAAAACCAAGCAATTAAATGCTGAACTTTATATATAACAATGAAGTATTAATTAAAAACAGAAGATATATTATCTTATTATTATGTATGTTACCTGTTATATTAACAGTAGCTCCCCTGCCTTAATGCCCAATAATAAGTAAGATTCAAATTTTATGGCAGTTTTGTTATATTTAATTTTTCAATCCAGGCGCTGGCTCTTGTAGTACCCAGATAGTATTCCAAATCATTTCAGCGTTGGCGCGACGTTGGCGACGTTAAAACAATGCTGTACCGACGGTGGCCTATATACAAAAACGACGCTGGCCCGATTTGGAATGCTATCTGGGTGGCCCTTGTGTGGTAAAAGGGGATTCACTGGAATATTGGTCCAGTATTATTTTATTTTGGGAAGCACTGATAGTTATTTTCTTTACAGTTATTTTATTCACATGAAAATAGTAATTTAGTTACCCATGAAATGTGACCGCAGAATCCTCAACACCATGATGTGTGTGGACATTAGTATGTCTGTTGCTTACATCGAGAGTGACCACACCTGGTTTCTTGTTCACTCGTTTTCTTTTTCTGAAGTCAAACATATTAAAATAATTCAATTCCCCAGCAAACAAGGTGATATTACAGGAAAGTTATATATTTTACTTACATGCAGAGAATCATTGTCACAGTTAATAAATATACCACAAGTATCACCCCAACCGATGTCACTGCTAGCAGCAAAACTGAAAAGAAGAATGGTTTATTCAACAATTTTATGTATGAAAAAAATTATTAAATTTTTGTAGTAAAAAAACTATGCTTACATAACAGTCACGACAATAATATTATAGAAAATAATAATTGAAACAGGTAATCTTAATGTGATAAAAATATATATGATTTTGAATGTACATCTTTTCAATTGTATGTGTTCTAAATTGGTTATTTTCAATGTCTAAATCTTTTCCTGATGTACACAAAAATATATGTTGAGTCGACAAATTAAACATATAAAATGTGTTCTGTGAAGAACACGTAATGTGTACTTTGATTGTCTTTCCAAATTGAGAAAATGCTGCAGGAGCCAACAGTTTCTTTCTTGACACATGAAGTGCCACCATGTGATCCTAGAAACATGAAATGCAATAATACAGTAATTTCGATCCTCAAAATGAATTTTCAGTCTTTTACAAGATTAAGCACAGCAGTGAAAAAAGCTCGAGTACACCAGATACTTATTCTCCTAATTGTTATAGATTTGATCATATGCAAGTTATAACTATGCTCTGAAAATTAATAATTTTAAAACAAGTTGTTAACATGGAACAGCATCAAACTTCTTCTTCTTTTTTTCCATAAAAATGTATCAATTGAAAAGCTGACAAAATGTTTGTTACGCCTTCTTTAAAAATATCATTATTTCATTGTCCCAAGGTATAAGTCACGACTTAAAATTACATCAAATACTCATTAGTATAATACAGAGTGTGGTATCGCAGTCCACTTTAAATTAATGATATAATACATTTTTGAAAGGTGAGGTGCATGACATCATTGCTGAATTTTGCGTTTGCAGCATTATTTGGAAAGAAAATGTTGTACTTATGCTATTTCAAAAGTACACTACTTATAAGATATGGAATAACCATAGTTTGTACTAATGTTTTTGTTTTACGGGAATATTGAACCCCTTACCCTATTTAGGAAGACTGGGGCACAAGCTGTTTGATTCATTTTTCTCAACTGTGGTCTCATAATGTAATACCATAAAGGCAAAATGTCAAATGTAAATATTTCATTATTATCCATTAACATATTTGCAACAATTTAACAAGAATTTATTTTAAATGAATAGATATCTGGCAATGTGTTAAAAGCAGAGAAATGAGAGTGTTTAATTGTCCAGTGTGAAATGGAGTGAATGCAAATACATGATAATTTATATAAAAGCTTTAATTCAAAGAAATGGATAACAAGTAAAGCTGTCGAGCACAACAATAGCTTGTCTCGCAATTTGTGAGAATCTAGTACAGTGTGGCCATTTCAGTTTGTGGCAGTTCTGACCATACTCCCTACAGTCTCTGTAATAGTGAGGCCAATGTCTGTTAAAATGTTCACATAAAACAGCGAATTTTGCAGTTTCGAGAGTGAATGGATGGGGCTTTTGTTCCAGAAAGGAATTCTATGACGTTCTGGCTTTTATTTAATGTATAATTTATGAAGATTGATCAACTTTTGACAAAGTAATGCAGTCCAATCATCATGTATAGCGAGCGTTAGCTTTGATAATGTCAAACTGTCAAATGTCAACTAACAACATTAATGCACCGGAGACCACGTGACATTTGTCCTGAAATCTGTCAAAAATTATGAGGCATCTATCTATTGGGTTTGTCATCAAAGGCCTACAAACTGCAGAAAGATACCTTTAACTGCGTGATAACAACGTTCCAGTCTGGCATTGACCTACACGCCCAAACATGCACGAAGCTGTAAAACGCACTTCAGTCATTTCCATAAGAGTTGACCGAATAAATTTCGCAAACTTTGAGTATGAAATCGCTATTAATATCTGGCTTTGATAAAAGCTAATTTTAGTCATAGTTATATGTGATAGGTCTAGATGCCAGACATAACAAGACAAGCTCTCTTTAAAAAAGAGGCCTGTATTAGAATTGGTTAATGTAGTCTAGACAAGCAAATGAATTGATCTATTTTGTTCAGACTAAAGGGCATTAGTTGCAGATAACAGATATTGACAAGGTAAATATTACAATCAATTAGTATAGTTCATATCAATTTATGTCTTTGTCTTTATTGCCAAACTTGCTATAAAATGTACTTATCCATAGATCCTCGCTACTCTTGCCTCGCTACCCATAACCGTCTGCAAATCGACCACTCACACCATCTATAGCATTAGTAATTATAAAAAGAGACCTTTGCTTGTTAGTGATACTATGAAAAAAATGAAAAAATACAGTGTACAGCTTTAAATGCAATCAGCTATCAGAAACATTGAAAGATGCAATTTGTGTAATTACACCGTTCACTTGAGAAAGAGTGAGGTTAACAGTCAAAACACCTTAGTCACCAATTCAAATCACATTTATGGAAAACCTCCATAAGCTGTCATCCCTAAGACCAAAATGAACCATGCCAATTTCAGGGAAATAAGACTAACATGAATGAGTCCATGATTGATGTTGGAGGGGGGAACTGTTAAGATTTAACAAATACCTTGGTACAATAAAACCAGGCACTTATGACATATGGTCCTAATTTCAAAGTTGCACTCCGTTTAATTCAAGGAAGACAAATGTGCGCAATTTTCAAGGATGTGAAGATCAGTGATCTGGCCACAGCTTACATTTACACAAACAACAGTGATATCATGGCTAATTTACGCAAACCTCAGAAGATTATTTGTAAAACCAATCTAAGTAAGTATCTGTATGAGTTCTGCTAATTATGAAAAATGGATTGAGATTCTGATAAAAAAAAAGTATGTATAATTAGCACAGTTGCGTGGTGACTTTAGATGTTTTCAGTAGATTTGACTATCTAAGTTGATTAGTCTTTTTCTTAATCTAATGTATAAAGGGAAAATCTGATGGAGTTTACCTAGTTTTACATCATTTTCATAGTGTGTAGAAAAGTACATTCACTAATCAGCTTTCAATTGGATGATGCAGTCCAATGTGAAAAGGTTCCTGCTTTGATAACTTAATCCAATTTTGTATTCAACAATGAGACAAATATGATTTGAAAAAAACTTATCATCAAAACCAGGATATTAGTGATATAATTGTTGGTATCATGAATTACATTTACAGATAAATATCCTTCATCAACACATCAGTGCCTGGATTGAAATGTGGCCCACTCTGGCACTTGTTGAGTTATATCCCCTCATAGTTGGGATGTAACTATTACATACAATGCCATAGACAAAATATTTTACAGTACATTTCATTGACTTGTAAAAGAAACTCCAGATGACATCATGTGAATGTGGGGCTCTAATTGGTTAAATCAATCATTCAGCAATCCTTCAGCCAATGTCTTGTGTAATTTTTCTGAGAGGAGAGTGCCTGACCCGGGAATCGAACCTGAGACCCTATTCACGGGAAGCGAGAGCGTTGACCATTACACCAAAGAACCCTGCTAACACCATTACACTTGGATTTACATGACACCATCCGGTGTGTTGTTTCCATGTCAATGACATCAGTTGTAAGCAGATTGCTTACATCTTTTGTCTGTGACATAATTTTTAGGTTTCCTGTTATGATTTTGTCAGGGGTCTTGAATTGATTCTTAGTGAATTCATGTATCGGGAGTCAATCGAAAGTCAATCGGGAGTCAATTGCCGAGCGTTCTTCTTAGGTGCACAGAGGAGGTTGTCCATTCTTGTATACTCGCCATCTACTCATGGGGATGCTCTGGGGACGCTCTTGAACGATCAACCATCACACTCGCATCTCCGAGGCCCGCCCTTCGTTCTCCCGCCAAGCAGCAGATGGACGTCGGCCGAGCGCTCGATGGACGTCCCGCAAATTTTCGTTGAAATTGTTTATACTTGAATAATAGAGGCACGAGTGAGCATGTATAGTCAGTCCCCTTTCAAATTTAACGTCCATGGTCACTCATCTTTTTTACACATGACAGTGGCAAAACATGACATACCATCCCAATTAAACTTAAACTAAAATTGATCTGTGAGTGTGTGATTAGTGACATGGCAGTGAGATTACGCCATAAGCAATTAAGTTTACTAGAAAGACAGTACTCAATGAGTGCGTTCCTTGGCTACAAAGGCCATTCCAATCCCCTGATCTCCGCTGGTATTCAGTCGCACATTGACAGAAAAGAAGTCAACAAGATCAGGCCCAGTGTCAGGATCACTGTCCAGTACTTCAACTTTGAATAGAAAGCCACCCTGAAAGTGTAGGAATCGTTACAGTGACAAGCAACTAGTTGTTTTGTGAGCTTTTTTGGGGTGGTAATTAACATTGTATATGCAATGATTAGGCATTAACTATTGCCTAAAAACAAACTACTTGTAGTTGTATTTTTCACTATAAACTTATATAAAAGTAATCGTATTGCCCACAGTCAAGGCCTGAACTTAACTGAAAGGACTTCATTTGCATATAGGCAACACATTATAATTCCATATGACTAGACCTTTACCGAATCATGAGAATTATAGTTATGGGGAACAGTCAAATTCAGGTTGAAATCAGGAAAAATTATTTAAGTCATGATGTGCCAATGTGGTGGTAATCCAAGTAGCAGTATCACTGTAATTAAGTGTGATCTGGCGTTAATATGTATTTCTTAGTTTTGTATACCTGGGCCTAGGCCTTTATCAAGTATAGAACTATCATACTATGTTCTGTGACAGACCAGGTATATCTAGGCGAATGAACGCTCTGAGTTTTGAAAATATATGGGCAGCGTAGGCAGGGAGGGGGATGCCTACGATATGGCATAGGTATTCATATACTTTAAAAGTCTGCTGCTTTTCTAATATTGGTCTGATTTTCGTCAAATAAAGACTGAATTGTTCAGCAAAATTTGTTAATTTATATTCATACAATAGATACATTAATTTGTTAAAAAACTGAGTAAAGAATGGAGTATACATGGCACAAACACTGGTCTCAATGAGGCAGTAGCCATCATACTGTATTAACGTGTTTACATTGTAGGGCTAGTGCTGCTGGCATTCCACACACACCACCAGGTATCTATTCTTTTCTTTTTTTTAAAGAATATTCTTGTTAGTATTGGACAATTATCAACAATTCTATTACAAGGTCCTGACTGTATTAAATTGAAAACAAAGTGATATAACCTTACCGGCCATTTCCTGAATACAAATGTCATAGGATTGGGTGTACCATCGATAGAATTAGTGAAAGTAATCACATTTTGGCCCGTTGCCCCTGTATTTTGTTTTCCCAATGGACAATGGTCCACTCCTTTTGGAGATCCTCCCAGTCGATCCAGGCACAGTTTGAAAAATTGGTCACATGGATTTACACATCCGTGTCTAAATCTTGATTCACAGCAGTAACCATTGATTTCTTTACCCTCTTCGTTATTGTATTTTGTCAATCGTATGAATATTTTACCTCCACCAATGCTCATCTGAAAGGAAATTCATCATCCAGGATTTGCATTTGCTATATTTGAGGCTTGCAAAATATGTTCCATAATGCTTTGTTTTTTGTTAAGTTGATGTTATCATAAACTAAAGGTAATGGACCAGTGATTTTTTCATTTGTAGTATCATTTATATGAAGAAAAAAAGACAAGTATATTGCTGAGTAGTGAAAAAGGTCCCAATTACTTTGGATAACTCGATATTTACTTACCTCAATAATTGCCAAAGCATCAGCAAAAAAATACTCTTATGATACATTATGATCATTCCAATATCTCATGGAATTTATTCTAAGCATTAACCATGCCATTTCCTTTCCTTGTTGATGTGAATTGCCCAATATACCTAGTAAAATGTATCTATATCACTTCCTGCATTGATACGTTTTTGTGACGTGTTCTTATAGAAGAGCTGCACTGCATAATGGCGCAATATGAATTTATTTCCTTGTATTTGATGTTTAATTTTCATCTGTATGCTGATTGTCGTCATAATTTTTTAAAATTTCTTCCGATTATATTCATTATTAACATGTATGATGAAAGCTCATTGAAACATTTCATTATAAAATCAACACTATCACACTTTATGGGAGCTGAAATTTTAACTTTCACAGGGAAAAATATTGCTGTTGTTTTTAAAGTGCATATAAAGCCATGGCAAATGAATTTTCTTATCTCTGATTTGCAATTGGACTTTATTCAAATTGGATCCTTGATTTCTGAGCTGGAATTGCATTGATACAGAATTGTAATTGGTCAATGTATTTTTGTTTCTTGAGGTACAAAATAGCTTCTCTTGTTAAGATAGTGTCTTCAAAAGGCAGTTTGCATTTCCCACATCTCCTGGTTCTTCTAAATTAGCTGTTGGTGCTGACGGTTTTTCCCTGTTAAAAAAAGAAAAAACTAAATCAGTCCGTCACCATCCAATCATGAACCATGTTAATGGTTGTGTTTAACATGTACACAAATATGTCCCTCTTATTTTCCAAAACTATTATACATTTATTGACAAAAGAGCTGCCAGACAAACGATTGATAATCAAAGTAAAAGCCAAACAAGCCAAAAAATCTGCAGTTAATGAAGACTTAATAATGTGGAATAATTTTCAGAAACAGAGGCGTCAGTTTTTCTTGATGTGTGGGGAGCGGGTGGGGGTGGATGCAGGCCTACTTTGTCTATCGAACCGCAACTTTGCTTCACCAGTACAAACAGATGCAGTCAATGCATGGACGCTTGTCAAGAGATTAAGTAATGGTGGATCATTGATGCCAAGCTATTTTTACAGAAAAACTTGTGCTCAAATGCGATATGAAGTGTAAAACTGTTTAACAAAGCACAAAATGTTTAAAACAAAAGTTTTTAGAAAAATGGTAAATGTATTTGTGAATGATGATTGCATTTATCATCCCCCTCCCCTTCCCAAAAAGTGGGGGTAAATATCCCCTCTATCCCGTTCGACCCCCCTCCCCATGAATCGACTCCCCTGTTTAGAAACACAATCATGATTTTCCAACATAAAAATAATTGCACCATAGTATCAGAAAATACTAAATGGGTATTGGTAATGCAAAGTTCAAAACATTCAGATCTATTTTATAAAATTCACTTAATTCTGTAAAGGCAACCAGCCAGATATCATTGGTTTTTCTGGATGCTATCCACTTATGGTGAATTATAGGGTGAAGCATAAAAACTTGCACCAGCACCTACTGTTACCTCTTTTGTTATTACCTCAATTGATAGTGATCGCATGCAGCTGCAATCATACACACAAAAGTGATAATAGTCCTAAGTTATCTATATGAATATATTTTCTTGTTCCCCCAAGAATGATAGGTAATATGATCTTAATGTAGCACATGCACACTTATCACACCTTCAGGTCATTTTAACCTCAGCCTTTGCAATACAAGCATTAAATTATGTCACTGATCATAAAGATGTGTTACAGACACATGTTTTGACCTTTGCCCCCACAAATAGATTCATGTTTAATAAGAAGGTAGAGCATTGACACCTTTGAGGCGGAGAGTGCACGTCAATTTTCTGTCTTTTCTGTCTAAATAACTGGCCTATCCGCCAGAAAATCATGTGATTATTTCCAGATAAGTTGGAGATTCAAATGGTCCCCCATGAATGCCATTTTATTTTCTGCAATTGTATGACCTTGTTGGATTAATACTGGAACCAACCTTCTTTTCATCTAATACCATAATACATATATGCACATATAAAAACCACTGAAGCAGGATTATGTGCAAATATTGTATTTTATGTGGCTTCAGAGGTGTAGTAACTAGGAAATATATTATTTGTAAATTTTTCTACTACTACATACACCATGCAAGCAGACAGAAATCTGACTTCTGTGATATGTGTCACTCAGCAAAACCCTCTCAATAATCCAGACACTGATATGGTCTGACATTATAAAATCAAAAATATCCTCATAAGCATTTGAGTGCTATCCCCAAAGAGGAGATGCTTGGTGCAACTTTTAAGCCCGCACCAAGCATTGCAAGCACAGCTTTGCACAGAACCACAATGCAATGTGACAGGAACAATGAGTAATATAGGCACATAATGTAATGAATGATTGTCAGAAAGTCGACCAATATAAAGTTTGACTGGTCTGACCCATACCATGCAGTTGCACCAGCTTTGATCTGTTCAACTGTACTTAAGTCTCCCTCTGTAAGTATAGGTCAAAAATTATTGAAAAAACCAGTTTTATGAAATCTTGATGTACTCACTTAATTAATTTTTCCACATCTTCAACAGTATCAGGCATTGGCTTTTGAAGAGTTTCCCTTAGGAAAAGTGTCAATAAAGCTGACGTCAACCCAAACAGTCCAAATATCAGAGAAGGAAGAGGTTTCCAGAATGTTGTCTGATGAAAAAAGAATAAAAGATACATCATGTCATTATGTCGTATTATTTGGCTTGTTTCATTCAACATAATTCAAATTCTGGTTGGAGTTGGACCAGTTAATACTCATTTAGGATTGACGAAAATTCCTAAATTCCGCCGGTCTCGGTATATGCATTTCGGGTGTAAAAGGTATGCGAAAAAATCCATTTTAACTGGATTTTCACTAATATTATTAGGCCCGCACTGAAAGGGGACCACCTGTGGAAATGGGATGCAAAAATACCACCAAAGGGACTGGCTGATACCAAAGCAGATAAGCATTGTTTGATGATGTCATCTATTCAGCAATGCCATATTTGTTACCATGAAATATGACATTCATCTAATCCTGCTTATCCGCTTTGGTGGCAGTGACCCCTGCTAGCACTTTTTCTCCCTATCAGCCAAATCCAGTTCAAACATATGACATCATAGTTTACCTTGCTTTTAAAAGTGACATGTTTACAAGTTTTGCAATTTTGTTTTTAATGCAACGCTCAGTTAAATATACTAAATTCTCACCATGGGACCTCCTATATATGGGGCCACCATTCCAGAAAAACGAGAAACAGTGGAAGATGATCCAAGGGCCACCTGGCGGATTTGAGTGGGAAACAATTCAAGTGTGGTCAAAAATGTTATGGAAAAAGCTGCGGCAGCCCCTGCTTTACCAAATAAGGTCAAGGTCAACAATAACCAATCCGCTTCTGAAAAATACTTTATATATGTATATATAAATACAAATGTAAAAAAAAAGGAAAGAAAGGTTGGCAATAGAAAGTATGTAAACACAAAACAGAATCTGTATTAAACACTGCTTTTGAAGATCAGTCCTACTAAATAAATCCAACATTTTCAAATTGTTCTTGTGATATATATTCAAGATTTATAAAAATTCTGGTATAATAACTTACTTTTTAATATTATCAGTGGAATGATGGCGAAATTTGTTACACCACAGATGAAGAAAGAAGCAAACAGCGCTGGCTTTCGACCAAGTTTCTCGGCAACGATTGATGCTATTACGTTTGCCACGGTGTCACAGCAGAAGGAAATGAAAGCATTCAAAAAGACATTTCCTACCAGGGAACCAATATTAAGAGCAATGCCATAGAATACTAAGCTGTTGGTAAACCTGAAATTAAGAAAACTAAATGTAAAACATAAGTACATGGTAAATACTAGCTTGGCTTTAAAATACATAATCAGTATGCATTTGTTGATTTTACTTACCATAAGAAATACTGAATCAGGGTCATCTTTCTTAAAACCGATTTACGGAATAGGTCAGCAATGTTTAGTTTTGATTTCTTCTCCTATTAAAGAGAAGCATCATAAAAATATGTATCTGTATGTAAAGTAGAGAGCCAAGGTAATCATATCCCATTGGAATATACTCAAAACAAATTGTCCAGCATTGCTTAAATTAAAATAATTTGCAATTGCTCACCTCTTCAACTGAAAATGTCAAATCAGCTGGGATACTTCGTTTGTTAATTATTGCAATTGACTTTATTACAGCGATTGCTTTTTCTTTTTGCCCAATTGCATTCAACCACCTTGCAGAATCTGGTAGTAGCCTACAAAATGGTAGTCACATAAGTTAGGAAAGTTAAAACACGTCTCGCTACCAAGATATATTGCTGAAACGAGTTAGGTATTATAATAGTCAAATGTTCATAGAACCCAAACTGATGCACTTTTGATATAATTAGTTTTTCGCATACTTGTGCATCTTATTATCCCGACGTAGAATGGAAATGTTTTTTTGCTCTCAGTTGACAGCGGACATCATGTATTTCACGACATGTAAATGGACACTCTCAACTTTTCTGATATAAAGAACTGAACTGAACAAAAAGAGAGCTTGACCAATCATTTTTAGGTTGCTTTATTGATACAGTTGTTTTCTGTTTATTTTGTTTATAGTTATATTTGTCTTAATTATTTTGTACTCTTTGAATTGTTTTCCAAGTTTCTCATACAACTTGGAAAATATCAGGCAAGACCTGAAGTGATGTCATGTTCTCACTCTGTGCAAAATTCCAATTGGAATTTTTCGTAATTATTACTGGGATAATAATATCCCTGTAACAAATTATACCTTGGCAAGAATTATGGCTGTGCACCTTTATCTTTAAAATGATATGGTATGTATCACGATATGGTAAAACCGATAAGGAGAATCAATAAAAGTCTCAAATGCTGATAGTAGACAATGAAATTTAATGAGAACATTTTATTTAATAACTCCAGACTGTTGTGTTATATCAGTGTAGTTAACAGTCAGCTGATATTTTCTTCAAACGCACCGTAATCCTTGTACCGGTACAAACAGTATATCGAGAACCGGTGTACAGCCCTAACAAGTATGCCAGTGATTTCTGGCAAATATACGTAGATGCATTAGTTAAAATATTATGCCACCTGATACAAATCTTACCAGTGATATGAGACTGTGATGAAAGCAGGGAGACACATAACCAACATCAAATGTCTGTAATCCCTGACAAGATAAGCCTCCAGTGAATTAAGCATGCCTCCAATGCTAAAAGTGCAGTCGTATGCAAGGCAGGCATACGTCCGATACTTGGGACCAATGAGTTCACTCACTGAAACATTCAAATTGCTTCATGTAAATATAATCTTTCCAAGTTGAGCCCTAATCACACACACACACACACACACACATGTAAATATAATCTATCATTAGAAATTGTGATTATGAACACTCAATCAAAGAAGAAATTTTTCTATTCACCGTTACAGTGGATTAAAGTTTTGGAAACTAAACTCCAAATGATCATGTGAATTCAGGCCTCCCTATTGGTTAAGACAATTCCTCAACCACTGGAAGTCCTGCATTAACATGATGTCATCAAGAGTTTAGTCTCCAGTCCCCGAGTCAGTTACAAGACTCGTGTACTATTATTACCATAAACATATCCACTTAAAAATGCACTGAATGCACAGACACCAAGCAAGAACCTCATGAAGCAGAGAAGTTGAATGTTCGGAGAGTATGCGATGACCAATCCTATTATTGGATGGAGTGCAGTGCCACCAATCAACACTTTATGTCGACCGAATCTGAAAAGGAAAATTTCCCCCATTTGTTCAATTGTGAGTAAAAGTGAAGGTGAATCATATATGATTGAATTGAAATAACAGCAGATAACATGGTATTTGCACAAATCTGTATGCCTTTACCAACTGCTACAAGGCGGGAGGGAGATTTTACCTGTCAGACAGGATTCCAGAAAAAAATGATCCAACCAGCATTCCTGCCAAGTATGATGTTGATGCCATCTGGATGTACCATTCATTCCCACAAACTAGATCAAACTGAAAAACAAGGTATGCAGAAGGCTTTGTTGTGTTAGTTAGGAAAATATAATTTAATGGACTCAGTTTATTTCAGAATGCCTAATTTCTGGAATGTTCTGTAGGGTGTCAAGCATATTTTCATTTATCCCAAACTGGCCAGTTTTTTGCATTTCCGGATGATAATCTACCAAGCCAAATTGTATTTTCTTTCTACAACTTTGCAGATTTTTATAATAGAAAACCAAATAGTATTACTCAGTCGAGCAGTTTTAAGGGCATTCCCAACACAGGAATTTGAAAGGGTCGTTGTTTATATTAGTAGTTTATTACATTTGTGTTGATCTCTGAGTTAAACTGCAAAATTGTCATAAACATAATTTCATTTAAAAAATGTTGTTCCTTATATATATGAAGGAAACGCAAGGTTTGAAAACAATGATTTTGAAACAAATGGCTACACATAATACCATTCAACAAAATGAATTAAATTTTGACATTATTTGTGTTCTCAAAATTTGCAGTTTACTAATTTACCTCTGTTTGCATAGTTCTCGAGAATAGTGACAAGACATAGTTCCAATTTTGACACTTCAATGTAGTTGCATTAACTACCATGATTGACCTGTTCCATGTTAAATAGTCTGTGTAGTTGAACGATGACCACGGGAGGTCAAACACCTCACATTTTGAGAATGAATCATCGTCCTGTAAAATCATAAAGCAGGTATAATATGAATAATGTGCTTGAATAACTTATACTGTACAATATGGTGATTACGATTTCAATCAGGCAAATAAGAATATAAAAAAAAGAAGATTTTTGAATATAATAAACAAAATTAAGTATCTCATGGCAGAAAGTCAATATAAACGTGCATATGTATTAATATGTACTAATTCATTCATCCATACACATTTTTTTCGATTTTTATTATTTTTATACTGTACATACCCATCTATGTCATATATCCTGAAACTGGGGGCACTGCTTTAGCGATATTTCATTATCTTTGAAGTGTCCAACACTATGTCATATCTACTGTGCATGAATATATCATATATATAATATGATAATACAGATCACAATAATATCACTATTGTTATACTTATGACATGGAAAAATAATGTTATATATAGAATCGATAAATTGGCATGTACATTCCTGGCTGAACATATTGCTTAGGTCCAATTACAAAAAAAGCTTCAGTTTTTGTAAATGTCTAGTTTTTGTTAATTTTGAGTTACTGCAAATTTATTCAATACATTTTCTGTCCTAAAACTCACATTTGTTTTCATTCAATCATTTGCTTCATGCATTCATTCATTCATGCATTCATTCATTGATTCATTCATTCATGCACATTTCTCTATCACCTTTGGTATGGCAATCTCCCTCTGCATTTCGTATGGTAATTCCTTCAATTCTTCAACTAAGCAAAAATGATCTTGGCCATAAGCAAGAAATATCATTCCTAGTGCTTCATAACCATGAAATACTCCTAGAAATCCCACTAATACAAATATTATCAATTGATAGGGACCAACATGGCCAATATATTGAAACATGTCCTCAAAATCCATTTTTGTGTTTGTTCATAAGTTGATTGCGTGTCATGAAAATTTCCACAAACTTCATATATAAATGTAGTATTTACTCTTAGCGATAAAGAATTAAGGACACATTTTTTAGTGCAGTTTAAACATAACAAAGGTCAAGACACTCTTACTAGGAAATGCTTGATAAGGGGAGTGATGGTTAAATTATTGTAAACAATTCTTGTGATAATTAAGGTCAAACATAGTGACAGTGTCAGTCACAATACAACAAACACTAGGGTGTCCCAGAAAAAATGAAAATCTGAAATTCAAAGGGGCTGATCCCAAAAAAGTTTCTTTGAACCCTTTCTGTCTCACATGCAAAATTTGAGCTCATTTGAAGAGTTTTTAGAACTCCCCCAAATGCCAAATAGATGAAATGAGTTTCGTGCTATTTTTCTCTGCCGAAAATGGCTTTTTTGCCTTATAACTCATAAAGTATCAACTTTAGACCATACAAATGTATTGAAAGGTAATATAAAAATATTCTGAACACTTTGGTACCCATGCCATGTCTGTATCATGCACAGATTTCAAGATATGACACATTTTTCAAATGTAGAATTGCCCTCTTTTCATTCTTTGAATGTTTGATATAAGGTCAAGTGAGCATAATTGTTAAAAATACGGGTTTATTGATCATATACAACACTTTCCAATTAAAGTTTATCCGTACAACAATATAATTGTAAACAGCAATCAAATACAAGATGCGAAATAATCATAAGTATATAACTTATACACAAAGATATCACCTTGGCTCCTTGGAATTGTTCATATTGCATGTAAAGTTCACATTGTATCATGCTTCAGTGGGAATTTGTATCATTTCCAATTCAGTTCGGTTAAAATTTTTTAATTTTTGCGGTTATTTTCGACAACTTGAAGCAAATATTGCTCCTGGACTTCATCAATTGTGCTTTGATTGAACTAATGGATGAGAGCAACCCCTCTTTCAGCAAGGTTATTTGCACATACTCGATTTTTAACCATTTGATAATGAAACTTTCATTTTCAGGCCAATCATCCGCAGGCAAGTCCAGGAAATTGTCATCCATATTCAGTGTGGTAAAAAATTACTTTGGTGGTGTTAAATCAGTGATGGTTCCCGGCAATGTTTTGAGGAGAATGTCACCTCTTTCAGTTATCATGTTAGTGGCATGGGTTTGTTTTTCATCAGTGGAGATCAAGTCTGAGAAAATAGCTAATATTGCCAGCTCAGGACTCCGATACCAAGAATGTCTGAGTATCATTTTCAGACCAGCTGCTTGCAATATGGCATCTTGGAGCTCATTTAACCTCTGAATCAAGAGAATGCCATTGACAGGGGCATCAACTGCTGATCTGCACATGAACCATGCTTGGATGTAGACATTGACTACAAAACGATTGAATCTTTGGATGGCGTTTAGTTCCCTTGATGTTATAATTTTGGACATATTTGAACTGTAAGGTAGTTCGATCTTCAGGCTGTAAATGGCCTTGGCCATCCAGCGAGCTCTATGTAAGGCTCCAGGCTTCCTGATTGTGCCCTAAAACACACATGTAATAAATTGTATGTTATTGAGTAAAACGGATGGAGAGCAATTTTCCAAGAAAGAGTTATTCTATATTACCTCTATTTCTAAGCCAACCATCAGAGCAGCCAACTGTAGCAATTCCAGATAATCATCTCTTTCATGAGTTTTAGTAAGCTGTTCCGAAATGAAGTTCTTCAATGCCTCTTTTGCCAATGTGGTAGTTCGTAGTTTTTGCCAGTCCTCTTTAAATTGCTTAAAAAGTTTTATCTCTGGACCATTTGAGGGTCCAAAGCAAACATTAAATGCATCAGCTAATAGTATTTCCATCATGTGGTGTCTGCAACTATCCCACAGAAGATTACGACCAAGGGTATTTTCCAGAAGAGTTGCAGCACCCAATTTTCGACCAGTGTTAGCCGCTGTGGTGTCATGACACATTCCAATGACTGTTTTCTCAGATTCACATGCAACCAGATGTGTCATAACAGCATTCTACACCTGAATGAGTTTCTGGTAGGAGCTCGCCATCCCACTGCATCACACATTTGCGTGCTTGCATATAAGGAAATTTTGAAAATGAAATTTCTCATAATATCATGGCTAGAGGGTAAACTAGCACCGGTAATGGTCTTCATAGGATATTCTATTAATGGCACTAAACTGGTTTTCCTTTTGGTCTTTTTAGCCATTGCAACTGTAATGAGATAAGTTCAGTCTGAAAGAGACACAATCACTGCTCAGCGCTCAGGAGGATTTAGATAATCCTTTTCAAACTAAATCTCCCCAGCATCAGCTGTACCACTGATATCTAAGCTCACTCAAGCTTCTATCCACTTCAGGAAATTAAGAAAGAGCTACCAGATAAACTGAGACCTTTCAAAAGATTCATCTGTTATGATAATTGCTTCTTTATCTGCTGTAAGTATAACAATGTGTAATATCTTGAAATCTGTGCATGATACAGACATCTTGTAGGTACTAAAATGTTTGGAATATACGCATTTATATTAACTGTCAATACATTTATATGGTCTAAAGTTGATACTTTAAGAGTAATAAGGCAAAAAAGCTTTTTTCGACAGGGAAAAATAGCACAAAACCGCATTTCATCTATTTTGCATTTGGGGGAGTTCTAAAATCCCTTCAAATGAGCCCAAATTTTGCATGTGGGACAAAAAGGGTTTGTAGAAGCTATTTAAGGGTTAGCCCCTTTGAATTTTGGACATTTATACTTTTTGGGACACCCTAACAAACACTTAAAAACTACCAGGTTCTATGCTGGTGCAAATGAAAAAAAAAAAAAATTTGCCCATCGAAACCAACACATGATGCATATAGAAAGTTGTAAAATGTGTAAACTCCAAACCTATTATCTCATTACACATCTCTCTGGCAGCTAGTCATATAGACCAGTAGCAGTCATGCACAGACAATATAATATAATACAAAACAATAAATGCAATACAATACAGTACAATGTATACACTTTCATATTGCAATATTTTGTTCAAGAAAAAATATACACATATAAATGAAAGTTTAAGTGCATTTCTTATTCAAATACATTTCCAAACGGATGCACCTTTTATTTGATCATACCTCTTAAGATAACAACAACTATTTACAACACATAAGTATGTGGTTTGAACTACGATGCTAAAAGATGGCAATATTAAAAAAAAAGTACAATCACATCACATTCATTTTGATAAATCAGATTAGCTTCGTTATACATATTTTATTGATATATTTTTTTTGTTTCATTTTGTTCTTTTTGTGTGAAAAGCTTGCAAGGTACAGATCTTTTTTAGAGCAATTTTCTTTTTCAGTATTGCGTGTAAACATAACAATTCTGTTGAAAAAGGTGTGTTAGTGCAGTTTGCAAGCTCAGGAACAAAAAAAATAATAAAATTTTAATTGTGCATGAGACACAACAAACCATGTTAAACAATTGAATACAGTTTATTGCATTTGCTAGAAGTCAATGGTAAAACACTGCAATTGTAATCTTAAAGTATGTTCAAAACTGCATTCATATCGGACCCAATGAGGAATATTTTCCCAATGAGGAATATACTGTATACCTGCCAGCTTCCGCTGTCACTGAAAATAAATTTTGATTTATTCCATTCCACGTGTACCAGCTATGATGAAGCTTCTGGATCGATTCTCGGCTTGTTTTTGCCTCATTGAACTCTTTGCGCTCAGATATAGTATTGTTACATCATCAGTAAACAATGGCCATTGTGAGGCCACCGAATGCAAGAACAATGGAGAGGTAATGATGTCATAGTAGCGTGTGAATTGCATCAAAATTTACTTGTGGTTTTCTTGATTTTTTGTATCTTAAGGTAGTGAGCCCTTCTTCAGAAATGTATTTTTATATATATATATATATTGTTTTTCTTTGCATACTTGCTAAATTGCCATGCAAAGATAAAAAATTCTGTTGAAAATAAATAGCGTCTGAGTCGTCTTAGTCTGAGTCATGTCTGCCTTGACGACTGGTCATAGATAAATCGACTTTATTCAATAAAACCAAGCTTCAGACCAGTAGTTTTGCGACATCGAGACATCTCCGCATGCAAGGGCACTTAATGAGTCAATACTTAGAATAATGTCATTCACAACAGAGGTTATATGCTACCGAACACCCGAGGAAAAAAATGTTTCAACTCAGACAAGGTTAATAGTATGTAAAATCTGGTAGAACTGACTTATTCATATGATACTAAACTCCGTAATTATACTTCTTACCAATTAAAACTGGTAATTAAACGGGTGATGTATATGTTCAATGTTAGTAAATACACATATATTTTAAGAGTTATAATGCTTAAGTAAGTATGTGCTGGTTGAAAGTATTATAATGCTCTAATTACAGTAAGGGGGAGGGGATACTCAGCAGTGGGGACCAGAACACCATAGTATACTGGATTAAGTTAAAAGACACTGGATCAAGTTGTTTCCCTTTTACCCCAGTTCGGGAGCCCAAAAACATCAGAATAGAGACGGCTTTATTATCCGTATTTCATTATATTGTAATATAATATGGCAAAAAGAAACACTTATAGTAATTCTGACTCAGATCTCATTGTGCCATATTCAGTTGAAATGTGTATAACTCTCGACGTGAGGCAGTTCATCAGACAAGTTGAAATGAATAGCTCAAGTCTTCCTTTCAAAATCGTATTCCTTGAAACATAACCCAGGTTGACCCTTTGCCTGTTTGAGCTATGCTTGGTGCATCCATAATTCCTTAAAATTATGTTAATCAATACTAGTCAAACACTCAGACATATAAAGAAGAATTGTAACAGTTGAAGACGTATACAAAATACAGTATGGATTTTGAGGACCTGTTTCAATACATTGGCCATTTCGGCCCATATCAATTAATGCTATTTTTATTGGTTGGATTTCTAGGAATATTTCATGGTTACGAAGCACTAGGAATGATATTTCTTGGTTTTAGCCAAGACCATTTTTGTTCCGTCGATGAATTGAAAGAACTGCCATTTGAGACGCAGAAGTACATTGCGATACCAAAGGTGAGTGAATATAAATGAATTAATGGTTTCAACATATAAATCAATAGATAAATGAGAGTAATTATTACAATGTCATGAATTTCTAAATATAGTGAACTACCATACGAACCACACAGAAACATTAAAATTCGAATTCCAGAGATTTAAATATATTAATGAACAAGATACAATTCATTAATCAGGACACTTTTAGTTACATCATCATATTAGTGCGAAGTATTGTTCATGCAGGTCTTCTTTGTGATCATAACTTTGGACACTTTTTATTCCAACTACGTTATCTCCATTTTATGATTTTACAGATAGATGATTCATTCTCAAAATGTGAGGTGTTTGACCTCCCATGGTCATTATTCAACTACACTGACTTTTTAATGTGGAACAGAACAATCATTGAAGCTAATGCAACTGCAGTGAAGTGTCACAAGTGGAACTATGACTTGTCAATATTCTCAAGGACTGTGCAAAATCAAGTAAATTTTTGATTTATGTTTTATCTCACTGATTACTGAAGAAAGAAAACTAAATAACTTTAATACTTATACTAATTTCTTATTTCATAATTGTAGATCAAATAATAAAATTAAAAAAACATTAAGATGACAGCATTCATGATTAGCTAATATACACTCAAAAAGGTGACTGACATGTGAAAATCTAAATAAAACATGAACAGAAGTGATTTTTTACATTGTTGAGGAAATTATAGACCAAAAGAGTCTTTTCACTGAGCAGCCCTGAATTCAGAAGGACATAAGTCTTTCATCTCCTCTTATTACTTGTTTTGCTTTTTAGACACAGTAGATTATAACTAACTGATTCCATAAATACAATTTTCTCAGGGAAAAAGTGGAAATCAATTGAATGATAAGATGTCAAATATACATTAAAATGCACTAACATTTCTGCTGCTAGGATGCAATTTGCTTCAGCCAAACACAGCCAAGGGCGGGAACTTTTTCAGCCAATAGTTTTGCAGTATTCTGTTTTAGCCACCTGGTGGAAATATACAGAACCTTCTGTGAACATCCACTATTAATAACCATATAACAATAGAGACAGACTTTTCTTTACCAATACCCTAATACTGAAATCATTTTACTACCACATTTTAAGCAAAATAATCAATGCTGGTGGTATTTACTTCATAAAGTGTGTAATTTCAGTTTGACCTTGTTTGCGGGAATGGATGGTACATACAGATGACATCAACATGTTACTTGGCAGGAATGTTGGTCGGATCTTTTGTATCTGGAGTCTTGTCTGACAGGTATTTCTTATCTTTGCTGAAGCAGTTGGGTTGTTTGTCACATAAGATGAGATGACAAAACAGAACTTTGCTTCCATGATTTACAAACTGCATACACGTTATATCGATGGTTGACCTATAAGCCAATCATATGACTTTTTTTTCTGGTAAATTTGTTCTTACATTTTTTAGTATCCTTTTAATGTCAGTCTAAATGTTGTTCTTTATCTGTTTCAGATTTGGGCGGCATAAAGTGCTGGTAGGGGGCACTGTCCTCCATCCTCTAATAGGCATTGCAATGGCGTACTCTCCAAACATTCAACTATTTTGCTTCCTGAGATTCCTACTAGGTGTCGCTGCATTTAGTGCATTCCTCAGCGGATTTGTCTATGGTAGTTAATCTGATTGTTCAATTAAGAAAAAAAAGAAGAAATATGAATAATTGTATATTCCAAAGTCTTATCATAATGGTGATATTCTGTGTCTTCTCAGCTAATGCCAGCATAGTGCACAAGCAGATTCAGATTCAGATTGAATTTTTTTTGCGGAATACTTTTTAATCAGATATACAATTTTATGATAAAGAATATGCATTATCATTGATTTTGCAGAATCTGGCAGGGTGACCTCCCAAAGATATTTAATATATAGCTTTCGGGAGGCCACCCTATAGACATACATTTTACTGAAAATATAGTTAGCTGCCAATGGTAAGCACATGTCTGCATCATGATAGTGCTCGATTAGCACACAGTAACCGTTTCTTTTGTAGTTTAATTTTACTTAAATGTTTCAGTGAGTGAACTTGTTGGTCCAAAGTATCGGACCTATGCCTGTATTGGGTACAGCTGCACATTTAGTTTTGGAGGAATGGTTCATGCATTGGAGGCTTATTATGTCAGAGATTACAGACATTTGATGTTGGTTATGTGTATCCCTGTTTTCCTCACAGTCTCATATTACTGGTAAGGCTTTCAATATTATTCAATCTTGAAATACATATGGTTTAGATAAGTTTGCATCCTCTCAGATAATGGAAAACGCTGCCAAACCTGAGAATAACAGTGATATACATAATCTTGGCTGTTAAAGGACAAGCTTTTTTGGTTATAGCCAAGGAACTGAAAATTGCAAATGACGTGGCTCGTTGGTTAAATCACACTTTCTACAACCAACTGGGTACTATACTTGGACTATATATTTTTCATGTTTGATAGTTTGAGCCAATGGTATGCAGTGACTATGCCCTGTATAAAATGGGACAATTACCAAAACATCTTACAAGTAAACAAAAAAAGATGATCTGCTATCTTAATCAGTGTGTTGTAGGATTCTACCAGATTCTCCAAGATGGTTAAATGCCACTGGTCATGGACAAAAAGCAATTGATGTTATAAAAGCAATGGCAAGAATCAACAAACGAAGTATTCCGGAAGATTTTAACTTCTCGGTTGATGAGGTGGGTCAGGTATTGCCATTACTCAACAACAACTTAATATTTAGAAAACAATAGAAACTGACAATTATCAAGATTGACAACACAATACATTTTGATGTGTCAAAATGAAAGGGCTCTTAATAACAGTACGTTGTGGAAAGAAGGCATTTAAAAATTTGGAAATAGCTTTATTGTCATTTACTGAACTTATGCAAAAACTCAGAACATTCATAATGTACAAGAAATATATATATATCTTGACTATGCATTAATGTCTCAGAGTTAGATAGCAACAGTCTTGTTGTCTTTGTTAGGTCTCTATGAAAGTATTCATTTATTCACCTATATATATACCTACGAGGTTAGTCTTTGTAATGATATTGTAATATTGAATTAAAACTTTTTTGTTTTTTACATAATAATAAGAAATCGAAAGGGCATATGGCTGACCTATTCCGTCACCCAGATCTGAGAAAAACAACCCTGATTCAATATTTTATATGGCAAGTAGAACAGTAACTATAAAATTAACAGTACAATCTCACAAGTTCTGTGCTATTGGACAAGATACAAAATGAATTGAAGTGAAATGGACCTAAAAGCAAGATATTACAAGCATAGCACTAATACACAATATGCTTTAAATTTGAAGTCAAGTTTACATAATATGTAAAATATTTGAGTCATGGCTACAACTTTCTATTTCTACCCTCTCTAGAATTTGATGATAAAGTTGGTGACCATATTACCAATAGGCAAATATTACCTATTCAAGTATTTATTTTTATTTTAAATAAAATTTTACCAAATATTTTGTTGATTTATACTTAGTTTTTATGTTGTTTTATTTTCAGGTTTACTGACAGCCTTCTCTATTATGGCCTTGCTCTTAATATTGGCTCTTTGGTAGGAAACGTCTTTTTGAATGCCTTCATTTCATGCGGTTTCGATGTGGCCGCAACTTTATTAGCATCCTTCTTTGCCGAGAAAGTTGGTCGAAAGCCTTCAATATTTACCTGTTTCTTTATCGGAGGAGCATCAAATTTAGCAATCATTCCATTGATATTATTGAAAAGTAAGCCATGGAAAATGTTTTTGTTAATTTATTTTGCAGTGACATAAAGGCCTATTGTGCAATTTGTATTTGTATCGATGTACATTTTTCATACTAATCGTGTCATACGTTTCTTTAATTTTGACTTGATTAATTTTGTAAAGATGCCCTTCATATTTGTCAGTAAGGTGTGAAATAGTGAGTTTCAAACTGTTCAAGATAATGCCGCATATGTATATTGTGTTTCTAGTCTGCACTTTTAGCACCAAGTGGAAAAGTGGTTACACTGGGAGACAATAAATTTGTCATATTGGTTGTTTCTGTTTGTAGATCTAAGCCGCGAGAGACCATCGAATATCTCCAGCCAACCCTGATTGCTTATAAAATATCTTTATTTTAGGATGGGATCCCTGTTGGTCAAAACTCTGGCTCGTTCAGCAAATTCAATATCTTTTGGACAGCTGTTTGAAATTCACTGTTTTTAAACAAAACAAAGGAATTAGCTACGCCACATAAATAATTTGGCAGAAGTATTGCCCAACTCACTGAGTCACCATTAATATGCTGGGCACTCTAAGGTGATAAAATATGATGTTACGGTACATCATGATGCTACCAGGTGTCTTTGTTTCTTCAATTTCCAGAGTCGGACTGGTTACTTGTGACCTTGACCATGTTTGGAAGGGCAGGGGCTGGGGCAGCTTTTTGCATGTCATACCTAACTGCAGCGGAGTTGTTCCCCACTCAAATCCGCCAGGTGGCAATGGGATCATGTTCCACTATTTCTCGCTTTTCTGGTGTGGTGGCGCCATACGTAGGAGGTCCCCTGGTAAGAATGAATTTGAATAATATAATTATGTATTTATTGTTTTACTTCTCCCTTAAAATTTAATTTGTTATATTCAACCATTAAGTCAATTTAATTTGTACATTCCACATTCTTTGTCTATTTACTACCTTTTCAATTAAACTGTTCCCTTCTTTTAATGAATCAGTAGCTGCGACTAAGATTTCCTTAGTTTGAAAGCCACGGGAATTTCAAGATAATTACCATAACTCCACAGGCTGGTCGTCATATTGTCTTTGACGAAAGCTAAAATTGTTATGTAAGGAAAAAGATGCTAAGTAACCATGTTTTATGTTTCGTCCTTTAAATGTCAGAGATCAATCTGGAAACCTCTACCTTCCCTAATATTTGGACTGTTTGGGTTGACATCAGCTTTGCTTACGCTTTTCCTGAGGGAAACCCTCAATAAGCCTATGCCAGACACTGTTGACGATGTGGATAAGTTAACAAAGTGAGTTATCCTGCGCATAAGATGTTAATTCCAGAGCATGATGGCCAAAGCGAGATATATATGAAATTACAATTATGATGCATATTTGTATAGCAAACTGATTATACCACAGATTTTTTATATTAGAAAAGTTGTGGTTTAAATTATATTTAAACTTTATATCCATTAAATTGTGCTCTTCAGCTAGATGGATATCAAACTCCAAATGGAGGCTGAATCGTAACGGTGGATACTAGTGACGTCTAAGACAAGTACACCATTTATTGGAAAACCTTTTTTTTTAAATTGAGTTATATGAAGCAAACATTTTAAAGGAATTTCTTATCTTACAGATTTTAACCCCCACAGATTCGCAGTGCATTTAAATTAAGCCTATAGGTTATAGCGGACGTTAAAAATGTTTTGCCATCACCTGCTTCACGGCTTTCTCTGGCCTCTATCTCGCTTAATATTTGGTCTATTTTCGATCCGAAAACATGTGTGGAATCAGCATGAGCTATACTAAACTATGGACAAATGTTCTGGTATGTAAGATTGCTTTTCAAAGTTTTGAATTAAGTGAAGCTTTTCATGATGTTAACCATAACATTCGAGAATCTGCAGCTCTGCCTTCTCCTATTCGTATCTCGCTTATAATTTGGTCTGAATGCACCAAATGAAAGCTTAGGATCTATACTATACAACAAGATTATTGATGCTACCTCTCCGTTACATCAGATTACTTCAAAGTTGTGGATCAACGATACCCATCATGATGTTTGCCGTTCGAGAATCTTGCATGTATAAAAATTCCTCGGGTACCCTTTGCACATGCGCAAGATTGGCATTTTTTCTAATTCTTCAATAATCATGCTTGTGGCCATGAAAGCCATAACGTCCTGATGGCCATGAAAGCCAAAGTTATTATAAGCTATCAACAAACTTAGAGATATATGTAATGCTGGGCAACATAATAATTGCACAGCATCTATATTGGTTACTGTTCATAATGCAAACATTCTCTGATAAAATTTCTCAGCCACTTTATCTTGTATACAATTTCAAAATTGTTCATTTAATTGTATATTCGGAATCTTACACAAGTACGGATTGAGAATGTAAAATAATTGTATTAATTTAAATTCCATATGGTAGTAACAGTATGTTGCTTTTAATTGCTATGGCTAAACTGACTAGTCAGCTGAAAGACGATTTGATTTGATTTTCAGGAAAAATGCAGCTGAAGGAACGAACATAACACAAACTGCCCTTTAAGTGCTGATGAATACCAATCCTTGGAGATTGCAGAATTTTATAGTATACCATATGAAAATTTGATTGCAAAAGCATTGGAACTAGAAAACGAGATTTCTGGTGAAATAATTCAAGAATACAATGAAATTTAAAACATCCCAAATTCATTTGAATAGTATAAAGTCTGAAGTATGAATTCTTTGTTTATTTCAGCATCTGACAAGTACATTCAATGTGTTCCCTCATTTAATTTGGAACAATTGTTTTTATTATATATATATGGAATATACAAAGGATAACATTGAAAGAGTTTGTTGTTCCTTCACAAAATATTGGTAAACACAGGTAAACTTGAAAGTTCCTCTGCAGCCACTGATTCTGAAGATTTAGCTCGCTGAAAAAAAAAATAAATAAAAATAACATAGTAATATATAAGCTGCTTTGACATTACCCCTTCTACTTTTTCATATTATATCTTGATTAATATCTTACAATCTATTTGATCTCTAACACAATGCCACCTGCAAGAGCAGCGTCAGCAGATTGTAAGCAACATGACAAGTTAGCATCATCTGGGGATTCATGAAATTGACAGCAGCATTGATAGTGAGCTGTATTATATGCATGTAAAGTTCAACTGGGAAATGCCAAGAATTCAATTGGGTGCATTTGGGTCACTGTTGGAACAGGCCAGTTGGTGTAAAATGCTATCATATTAAATCACATGGATTGAAAATTGGTGTGGCTAATTGGTTTCTCACTAATGCACTCCAATTTAAAATAATTTACTGCAATAACAAAACTCAGTAATAATGCTTAACAATATTGGTAAGCATACTTAAAAAAGAATTTTTTCTCAAAATGTCTATTAAATTAAAAAATATATGAATCATATATTAACTAATATGACATAGATTTACTTTTCCAATTTTCTAATGTCATGAATCGTGTCCGGCATAGGCTTATTGTGGGTTTCCCTCAGGAAAAATGTAAGGAGAGCTGACGTCACACCAAACAGTCCAAATATGAGGGAAGGTAGAGGTTTCCAAACTGTAGACTATTGAAACAAACATGCTTAGATAAGATAGTAACATGACTAGTGCATTTGTTGCTATATATTGGTCTTTAATCTTTTCTGCATTAAATATCTCTTAAAATTAAGAACTACCAAGATTAAGACTGCGTAATGCACACAACCCTGTGTTGGTCGGGTTTGAAATCTTCTTTCAAAGCATCACCAACCTTATAATGTTCCAATAGCAGAAATAATATGGCGCCAAGACACCTGAGAAACGAGAACAACTTGGCGGATTTGGGTCGGAAACAGCTCGGCAGTCACCAAAAATGTCATTGAGAAAGAAACGTATGTGAAAGTCCTGCCGATCATAGTGAGTGAAAGAAGTAACCAGTCTGCCTCTTTATAAAGTAAACAAGAGTGATAATAAAATGAATTATAAAAAAATTCAATACAGAATAGCTCATAATATACAATTAGGCCACACTTAGTTCCATTTTCACATCTGTTCTCAAAGATACTCACTCTTCTTTACATTCTAATTTGGATGCTTTTACTCATGTAATTTCATCTATGATGAAATATGTCAAGATTATGTTAACTATAAACTGACTACAGCTTATTTTATGTGACGCATAATGCTACAAACTAAATACCAAAATTATATTCACAATTCATATAAAATATTATTAAATATATTTTTGTTTACATGCATTATAAATGAAATCTTATTTGTGTAATGGGACTATTGTCACACCAGGCACTATAACTACGTCTTTTTGTACCCATGATATCTACACTTTCAAGCAAAAAAAGTCGAGAAATCTAGTCACCTACTTTTCAATATAATAAGAGGAATGACTGCCAGATTTGTTATTCCACTTATGAAGAAACATGTAAAGAGTGCCGGTTTTCTACCAACTTTCTCAGCGAATAGTACAGTTGTCATAGTTGCAATGACGTCAAAGCAGGATGAAATGAAGGCAATCAAAAAGACATTTCCTACCAAGGAGCCAATATTAAGAGCAAGGCCATAAAAGAGCAAGCTGTTTGTGATCCTGAAACAAAGAGAAGTATTTGTAAATAGCGATTTAGAACATATCTATTGTGGCTTATGTTTATACACGTTTGATTGGTTCCTGTATTTGTAATGTATGCATATGTGTAGACGTTTTTTGTATTGGTTCGCCAAAATTTCACTGATTTTATTTCTTTCATAAATGTATATCCGATTACACAAATAAAAATAGTACAGTTTTGTTCTGAAATCTAATGATGCTACATAAAATAAAACTGATTTGCATTCTATCCTTGAATGTGCACTATAGAATGGGACAGCAAGCTCGGCATAAAGAAAGTGTGCATTGCAGGATAACTAGTGGCCACTAGGGTTCTTCATCCCAAAGTATATTGTCACCATTACCCACATAATTTCAAGGGGCATTCAGACAGCAGTGTTTTGTTTATTGTGGATATTGTAGCAATTGATTAAACTTAGGTCGACACCAAACCTACCATAAGAAATATTCTATCATTGTTGTCTTTCTTAGTTCAGGTCGAAACAAGTCAAGAATATTACCACCCTCTTTCTTTTTCTGTAATAGAATATGAAATGAAACTAGACTGTTACAGTGGTGGGGAAAATATGTGCACATCTCAAAAATGAGCAAGATTTTGTATTGGTCGATAAATTTGGATCCATGGATATACTGCTACTGAGTTACTATAAATATGCTTATCATATTCTCACCTCATTCACTGTCAAATGAAGATCTTCTGGTAACTTAGACTTAGTCACAACCGTTATGGATTTTATAACACTGATGGCTTTTTCTTTTTTACCAGTTGCATTCAGCCACCTTGCTGAATCTGGAAGTATCCTTGGAAAGTAATTAGTGCAATGAGGCAATCATTTCTTAAGTGAACTGCCAATATGAAAAGCCTAAACAATAATATATCAGGTAAATAATATCAATAAACTAGTGCTCGAAATGAAGTGTACAGTGTAACTTTCCTGACCTTTCAAAGCTGTAGCATGTGAGTCCAGGACTCTTATTGGTTGAGGGATTGCCTCAATCGATACAGTTAGCAAATGTGACTTATGTTTTGCGTAATCCTCATTTTGCACAAGACAAGTATACCCAAATTTTCAGTTTTTAGCTGATTGCCCACATTTCATTGATATTTCAAGATTCCATCAACTTTGGAAAGGTCAAAACAAAACCCAGGTTCGGCAAGATTATAATATTATATTATAGGAATATAAAGCAGAGTATACAGTTTGATGGACATATCACCACCATGGCTTGCGAGGCAAATGAAGAACAGAGTACCATTGCATGACAATAGACTTTCAAAAGCTTGATTATCGTTAGTCATTTAGGTGTGAGTGGTGTGACAAACACATGATTAAGCTTTGATATATAAAAAACCAGTATGCAGCGTTGAGCATGATAAATTATTGAGTACTTGGAAAATAGCAAATCAGAAGCTGAAAACAGAAATCCTGGGTGCAACTGGGTCTTGAAAAAAAAGACAATGATATAAAATAAAAGTAATTCTTGGCATCAGTACGTTTAAATAAAAATGGTGACACCGTTTGAAATAGAAAAAAATGGAGTAAAATTAACCACAATTTGGTTGAATATGTGTAAAAAAGCTTATTAATTGCAGTTAAACATTTTATTGGACAAACCATTTGCCATTGAGTATGTACTTTTATGATCCACCTGTTTTATGCTTCATGAAAGAAAATGCTACATAATGCCTTGTGAGATTGGTTATGCCCAAACTTTGCATTTGATTTAGATAATTCAAATGATTTCATCCATATTAAAACCATTGTTATCACAATATATTGAAATGTTTGTATAATACCCTGCTGTTTGTAAACATATGACTTTCCAGTAATAAGAGGCTGTTACACAGACAGGTAGGCACATGATTAACATCAACCGTGAATAATCCCTGACAAAATAAGCCTCCATGGCGACACCATAGGACGAGTTATAGGCCAGGCACATGTAAGTCTGATATTTCTGTCCAATAAGTTCACACACTGAAACATTTCAGTTGTTCAACCAAATTTACTGCATGTGGTTGATTATGTACTTGTACACCTTGTAATTTCCTAAATAAAAATTTATACAAATGCATTGAAGATTATCACTTCCACAGTATTTCCAAAATTTCCTTCTCATGTATCAGGAAATGTACAATACAAATGTACTTTGGAGCACGGAATCAAAAAATAACCAATTATGTTTGCTTGCTGGGAACATGTGACGTCATCTCAATCTTTCAGCTAATGAGGCATGGCGATTCATCAAAATACCTTCCCACTAAACATGTAGGAGCAGAGATGTACAATAGAATTAGCGATTTTCAGATTTTGGCAAGATGCCTGGATTATTTGTATGATGAAAATTTATCTGGATTCCAATTTTGCTTTATGAATTCAGAAAATGAAATTTACTTCTGAACAGCTGACCGCTTTGTCTCAAAAAATATTTAGCAATTTATTTTCTTACCATAAACAAAGCCACTGAGAAAAGCACTGAATGCAGCGACACCTAGCAGGAATCTCAAGAAACAGAACAGTGGAATGTTTGGACAATAAGCAGTGGAGAGCTGTACCCCATACCAATTCTATCAGTTGGCCAAATCTGGAAAAAGTAAGCAAAATATTTTTGAAAAAAATAAAGTAGTCATGTTAGCAGACCACAGCTGAAGGGATAATTAAGCGTAACTATCCTCCTTTTCAATTGAAAATAAAAATCAAGCCAATTTGTAGCTGGATTTTGGTTGCACTGTCTGTCAAAATTACAATTTTCTACTTTATCAAATATCAGAAAATTAATGTAATTGATAAAGACACACCAAATTTGTGTAAACTAAAGGATTCTTTCAGGCATTAATTGGCAAAAATAAATCACATGTTTGCAATGCAAGAAAGTCCAAAGCATTGAAACACAATAGAATTAGTGTCATCCAACTTGCTCACAAGGGGGAGTGCAAGACGGGGTGTACTTACAGCCTTGCAGTCACACGATCAGCCATGAGCGATTTCACCACACATAGTTCCTGAATCATTCTGTAAAAAGACAACTGCCCAATGTCCTCTAACTACGGTCTTAGAGAGCCATTTTACTGTTTTGGTGCAATGACATGAAAATAGATACATTTCAGTGACTTAATAAGAGTTATTGCAGAGAAACTAGTGTAAGCACTGATACATGAGTAAAGGGGTTAACATCCATTGTGAAATCTCTTTTCAAATCCTGTGGTATTACAACGGTCTTGAACACATGGGTTTTGTTGACAAAATGATATGTTTGCAGAGCTTAACTGAGACAATCAAAAGTTTTTTTGAACATTGCAAGCTGTATCCACACTCTATATGAGTGAGTATCATAAGCTGTGCAAAATAGAGGACGAGCCCATTTAATTGCTGTTACTAGTATGACATTTCTGACCATCTGGGCCTCAGGTAAATTAGCTGAAAATATTTTGGCGTGCCTGCAGCGATGAAATGACGGTTGGAGAGGAGGCGCAGGGAGCAGCTTGGGTATCATCATGTATTGTTCAGTATTGTGATGCCGTCACTAGGTGAGGTTTGTTCAAATATCAAGTTGTTAGATGGCATGGAAAACTCTATTTGTATAATTTCTGGTAACTTAAATTTAAACAGTTATGCTCAAGTGGGCCCAGAAGGTAAACAAAAATCGTTATTTTGATGCAAAAAATCTGGAGACATAGTGACATAAATTGCATCTCCGTACTAGAGCGCTCTGTCGTATTACCTTGTGGTTGTATCACCGCAATCACCTTCTAACTATGTGCCAGTCTATTGAAATTTGCTGGCAACATTGTTTTTTGTTCCTTCCTGGTACTTGAACAGGCAATTTAGTTTGATTATTACTTAAGGATGAGGTCTGCTAAGAGAAGGAAATTGTTTAAGCTTTTATGATAAATCAAGGTATATGCTAATTCTCAACAGATGGCAGCACCTGTCAGTCACTGTACGCCATCTAGCGGTAAGGTACATGGTAATGCAACCTCACGGTATTACAAGGGAGCAATCTAGAATCCCCATTACACAAGTAGCTTACAGATGCAAGAATTGCAACATTATTTTGTGCACATGGCACAATATTGTTAGGACTTAGTAAATAAGAAATGTTCAAAACCTGTCAGACAAGATTCCAGAAACAAACGATCCAACCAACATTCCTGCCAGGTAACATGTTGATGCCATCTGTATGTACCATCCATTCCCACAAACAAGATCAAACTGGAGGAAAAACATTTTGAACTAAATTAAACTCAAATATAATATATTACAATTTAGAAAAAAATTGAACTATAACTGTCAAGCACATGTAAGAATTACCTGAAACTACAATAAATCAAACCTAGCCATGGCAAGATAGATGTGCCTAGTACTTGGCTCAACTTAAACTCCATACGAGCGGAAAACTATGGATAATATGATTTGTGACATAACTTCTTCATATCTGCAATGAACGATCAGTCATGATTTGGTTTCGGGATTTACAAGAATGGAATATCTCTGTAATAGTAGGTAACAAGGTGTTTAAACACACATTTTCACTTGGAAGCAGTATTGACCTCATTTCTAATTATATCACATATTATGACATCACTACTTCACCGTTGTCCTCTCAGTCTGTGACCTCACACCATGGCCATTGTCTACTGACAAGGTTACACTACTTAATTCTGAGTACAAAGATAGGTCAATGAGGCAAAAATGCCAACATGGCTGCTCCATGATTAGGGTGTATAAGCGATGGCTAGGTCTGGTGTCAGAAATGAATTCTTTTTTTTCTGGAGTATTGCATGTCTTACCTCAGTTTGTACTGTTCTGGTGAATGAAGACAATATGAAATTCCACTTTTGACACCTTGTGGTAGATGCTGTAGCTCCAATGATTGTCCTGTTCCAAGTTAAAAAGTCTGTGTAGTTGAAAGAAGACCATGGAAGATCAAATACCTCACATTTTGAATAGGATTCTTCTTTCTGTAAAATCATAATATAATCACAAACAGGCAAAATCAGAAATTGTATACTCAGTCTGTTAGATTATTTTGAATTTATCATTTATTTTTATGAATTAGCAACAAGGCAATGATAGATCAAAATCTTTTAAATTTTGAATATAGCTTGTCATCTAATGAAAAAGTGCGTTGGTTTATATTTGCTAAAGATATATTCAATAGCCAGATACTTGGATAACTCATAGGAAATCGTTTTAGTCTTGAATTTTGCTTTGATTATTTTCCACTACATACTTCAATAATTCATATTTTGGCTGTACTTCAGTTCAGTGAATAGTTTCTAAGATATACATTTTTAGTCATACTTCCAAAATCTGAATAAATAGCTTAGATAGCTACTACAACCACAGCCAAATGTTTTGGACACTTGCTACTAAGTAGTGTACTTGTTTGTCTGTCAACCACCCTCATGGACACAATACCTTGAAGCTCCACTTTCTGTCAAAATTACTATTTCTCTAAAACTTCATCAAATGATTGAAAATCCCCTTATTCAGTCAAGGCTCACTAAATATGTGTAAACTAATTAATCTATCAGGCATTAATAACAAAAAATAAGTGACAGGTCTATCAACAGTGATAGATTGATAAAAAGTGATAGATTGATAGAAATCAAGACCAAAACATTGGAAATACAATGGAAATGACATCACTCATTATTGTGACGTCGTCACTTGCTTTGCTTACATATTTTTTTGATTGCATGAAAAATTATGATTTTTATCTTTTCTGAAGAAACTGACACAGTCACATTGTTATGACATCATCGAATATTGGATGATGACATCACAAGCCAAATCTCCCTTTGAGCAGATTTTTAGGTGTGTTTGCTAAAACACACAAAAAACGATTGAGCAGTCATTAAGCGCTTTTTGTTTTAGATTTTATTTTCATTTTTATGCATTATCTTTAGTATATATCCGCTAAGCATACAGGCAATATCATTTCAAATTACACTATAAAATGACAATGTCAACATTGTTTAAGGAGTAAATTCAAGAACAAGTGCAATAACATGAAAATCTAGACCTGTACTTCAACATTTACAATTATTAGGTCATCTTATTGTTGAGGTCAAAATACTGACTAGAGTGCCATTGTCTACAATGAATTACACTCTTATCAGTGTGATTTGCTACAAGTACACTAAAAATTTCAGGTTAAATTGAGTCAGGTCTAAACCAACACATATGCAGTAATCTGCTCTGATAGGATGAAAAAGATACATCCACAATCATATTTTGATGTTTTCACAAGGACTTTATTTTTTGCAACCTTTTCAGGCTGAACAATATGCAATACATTATGATACTATTCTTAAGAGCTGTAGCAATGAGGATTAAGAGGCTTGCTAAAGGCCACAAACAAACGGTTCAGATAGGTGTTATTACATGCACTGCAGTGGTTCAAAATCGTAAAACCAACAGTCTGGTGTGCTACACAGTGACAGTCGTGTGTATGGCCTAGGGTATTGCATGTCCGTTAGCTTTTCCCTCCCTTTTGTCTCGCTGTCTGTCAACCTGGCTTACTGACATGATAACTTCTATTATTTTGTTAACGGTTAGATAATTTAAGAAAAAGATACTGACCTTTGGTATGGCAATATATTTTTGCATTTCATAAGGAAATTCCCTCAGCTCATCAACAAGACAAAAGTGGTCTTGGTTTAATCCTAGAAATATCATTCCTAGTGCTTCATATCCATGAAATATGCCAAGAAATGCAACTAATATGAATATTAAGAACTGATATGGACCAAGATGGCCTATGTAATGAAATATGTCCTCAAAATCCATGTTAGCCATCATACTGTATTAAAGTGTTTACATTGTGATGCTGGCATTCTACACACAACACCAGGTATCTATTCTTTTTTTTAAAAAGAATATTCTAGTTAGTATTGGACAATTATCAACAATTCCATTACAAGGTCCTGACTGTATTAAATTGAAAACAAAGTGATATAACCGTACTGGCCATTTCCTGAATGCAAATGTCATAGGATTGGGTGTACCATCGATAGAATTAGTGAAAGTAATCACATTTTGGCCAGTTGCCCCTGTAGTTCAATGGACAATGGTCCATTCCTATTGGAGATCCCCCCAGTCAATCCAGGCACAGTTTGAAAAATTGGTCACATGGATTTACACACCCGTGTCTAAATCTTGATTCACAGCAGTAACCATCGACTTCTTTGCCCTCTTATTTATTGTATTTTGTCAATCGTATGGATATTTTACCTCCACCAATGCTCATCTGAAAGGCAATTCATCATCAAGGTTTTGCATTTGCTATATTCGAGGCTGGCAAAATATGTTCCATAACGTTTTGTTTTTTGTTAAGTTGAAGTTAACATAAACTGAAGATAATGCACAAGTGATTTTTTTCATTTGTAGTCTCATTTATATGAAGAAACAAAGACAAGTGTATTGCTGAGTAGTGTAAAAGGTCCCAATTACTTTGGACAATATTTACTTAATTAATTGCCAAAGCATCAGCAAGAAAATACTCTAATGATACATTATGATCATTCCACCATCTCATGGAATTTATTCTAAGCATTAACCATGCTATTTCCTTTCCTTGTTGATGTGAATTTCCCAATATACCTTGTAAAATGTATCTATATCACTTTCTGCATTGATACCTTTTTGTGACGTGTCCTTATAGAAGAGCTGCACTGCATAATGGCGCAATATGAATATATTTCCTTGTATTTGATGTTTAATTTTTATCTGTATGCTGATTGTCGTCATAATTTTTTAAATTTCTTCCCGAATATATTCATTTTTAACATGTATGATGAAAGCTCATTGAAATATTTCATTATAAACTCAACACTATCACATTTTATGGGAGCTGAAATTTTAACTTTCACAGGGAAAAATATTGCTGTTGTTTTTAAAGTGCATATAAAGCCATGGGCAATGAATTGTGTTGTCTCTGATTAGCAATTGGACTTTATTCAAATTTGATCCTTGATGTCTGAGCTAGAATGGCATTGATACAGAATTGTGATTGGTCAATGTATTTTTGTTTCTTGAGGTACAAAATAGTCTCTCTTGTTAAAATAGTGTCTTCAAAACGCAGTTTGCATTTCCCACATCTCCTGGTTCTTCTAAATTAGCTGGTGCTGACGGTTTTTCCCTGTTAAAAAAAGAAAAACTAAATCAGTTTGTCACCATCCAATCATGAACCATGTTCATGATTGGGTTTAACATGTACACAATTATGTCCCTCTTTTTTTTTTAAACTATTATAAATTAAATGACAAAAGAGTTGCCAGACAAAATAAGGAACGATTGATAATCAAAGTAAAAGCCGAACAAGCAAAAAATCTGCAGTTTATGAAGATTCGATAATGTGGAATAATTTTCAGAAACAGGGGCGTCAGTTTCTCTTGATCGGTAGGGAGGGGTGGGGTGGATGCAGGCCTACTTTGTCTATTGAACCGCAACTTTGCTTCGCCAGTACAAACAGTGATGCAGTCAATGCGTGGATGCTTGTCAAGAGATAAAGTAATGGTGGATCATTGATGCCAAGCTATTCTTACAGACAAACTTGTGCTGAAATGCGATATGAAGTGTTGAACTGTTTAACAAAGCACAAATGTTTAAAACAAAAGTGTTTAGAAAAATGGTAAATGTATTTGTGAATTTCAGGGGGGGGGGGGTGATTGCATTTATAATCCCCCTCCCCTTCCCAAAAGGTGGTGGTAAATATCCCGCCTATGCCGCTCCACACCCCCGCCTCCCCATGAATCGACTCCCCTGTTTAGAAACACAATCATGATTTTCCAACCTCAAAATAATTGCACAATAGTATCAGAGAATACTAAATGGGTATTGAAAATGCAAAGCCCAAAACTTTCAGATCTATTTTAAAATTCACTTAATTCTGTAAAGGCAACCAGCCAGAGCTCGTTTACCCTCTGGCCACGATGTTATGAGAAATTTCATATTCTTCCACAAATTGATGAAATTAAAAATTTCCTTATTGCAAGCACGTAAATGTGTGATGCAGTGGGATGGCAAGCTCCTACCAGAAACTCATACAGGGGTTGAAGTTGATAGGTTACCCATCTTAGTGTCCTCCTGCATTGGTGACACTTCTAAACTACTTGGTGTTCCGTAGTTAGAAAGAAATACAGGGAAATAAATGAGTAATGCTGTTATGACACATCTGGTTGCATGTGAATCTGAGAAAACAGTCATTGGAATATGTCATGACACCACAGCAGCTAACACTGGTTGAAAATTGGGTGCTGCAACTCTTCTGGAAAATGCCCTTGGTCGTAATCTTCTGTGGCTTAGTTGCAGACACCACATGATGGAAATACTATTAGGTGATGCATTTAATATTTGTTTTGGACCCTCAAATGGTCCAGAGATAAAACTTTTTAAGCGATTCAAAGAGGACTGGCAAAAACTACGAACTACCACATCACAGCTGCAAGAGAATCCTGGTATATTGGCAAAAGAATCATTGAAGAACTTCATTTCGGAACGGCTCACTAAGACTCATGAAAGAGATGATTATCTGGAATTGCTACAGTTGGCTGCTCTAATGGTTGGCTTAGAAATAGAGGTAATATAGAATAACTCTTTCTTGGAAACTTGCTCTCCATCTGTTTTACTCAATAACATAAAATTAATTACATGTGTGTTTTAGGGCACAATTGATGAAGTCCAGAAGCAATATTTACTTCAAGTTGGCGAAATCACCGCAAACAATTAAAAAATTTGTATTTGATTGCTATTGACAATTATATTGTTGTACGGATAAAACTGTAATTGTAAAGTGTTGTATATGATCAATAAACCTGTATTTTTTAACTAATACGCTCACTTGACCTAATATCAAACATTCAAAGAATGAAAAGAGGGCAATTCTACATTTGACAAATGTGTCATATCTTGAAATCTGTACATGATACAGACATGGTATAGGTATCAAAGTGTTCAGAATATACACTTTTATATTACCTTTCAATACATTTGTATGTTCTAAAGTTGATACTTCATGAGTTATAAGGCAAAAAAAATATTTTCGGCAGAGAAAAATAGCACACAACTGTATTTCATCAATTTGACATTTGGGGGAGTTCTAAAAACCCTTCAAATGAGCTCAAATTTTGCATGTGAGACAGAAAGGGTTCAAAGAAGCTTTTTTAGGGTTAGCCCCTTTGAATTGATGTACTCACTCAGTTATAACTTTTCCACATCTTCAACAGTATCAGGCATTGGCTTTTTAAGAGTTTCCCTCAGAAAAAGTGTCAGTAAAGCTGACGTCAACCCAAACAGTCCAAATATCAGAGAAGGAAGAGGTTTCCACAATGTTGTCTGATGAAAAGAATAAAAGATACATCATGTCATTATCTCATGTTATTTGGCATGTTTCATTCGACATAACCATGATGTCAACTTTCAATAAATGCTGTCAAATTCTGGTTGGAGTCGGACCAGCTGTCAAATTCTGGTTGGAGTCGGACCAGTTGATACTCATTTAGGATTGACGAAAATTCTTAAATTCCAACGGTCTCGTTACATGCATTTCGCGTGTAAAAGGTGGGCAAAAAAATCCATTTTAACTGGATTTTCACTCATATTATTAGGCCCGCACTGAAAAGGAACCACCTGTGGAAATGGGATGCAAAAGTACCACCAGAGGGACTGGCTGGTACCAAAGCAGAAAAGCATTGTTTGATGATGTCATCTATTCAGCGATGCCATATTTGTTACCATGAATTATGACATTCATCTAATCCTGCTTATCCACTTGTTCTCCCAATCAGCCAAATTCAGTTCAAACATATGACATCATAGTTTACCTTGCTTTTGAAAGTGTTATGTTTACAAGTTTTGCAATTTATTTTTTAATGCGATAGCTCAGTTAAATATACTTAATTCTCACCATGGGACCTCCTATATATGGGGCCACCATTCCAGAAAAACGAGAAACAGTGGAAGATGATCCAAGGGCCCCCTGGTGGATTTGAGTGGGAAACAATTCAGCTGTTGTTAAAAATGTCATGGAAAAAGCTGCGGCGGCCCCTTCTCTACCAAATAAGGTCAAGGTCAACAATAACCAATCCGCTTCTGAAAAATACTTTATATATGTATATATAAATACAAATGTAAAAAAAACAAAAAAAAGGTTGGCAATGGAAAGTATGTAAACACAAAACAGAATCTGAATTAAACACTGCTTTTGAAGATCAGTCCTACTATATAAAATCGAACATTTTCAAATTGTTCTTGTGTCATATAGTGACGTTTGTGTGTCAGGTTATGATCAATTGTTTTAAACAGTTGTTTTCAAGATTCTTCTGAAATATTGTTTATTCTAAATTCATTTAAACTTGTGAGTGAGTTCAGTATGTTCTGTTGATTTTGTTAAGTCTCTAACAAAATCCAGAGATGTTTGGCTTCTTAATTTAGGAGTGATTCCTACACTGCTCCCTAGGTGGAGAAATCCAGTATTTGGTAGAAGTTTTGATAAGTTCTAAAAGTTCTCACTAGGATCGTCTCCTCAGGGCCCACAAGGGTACTAGGGTAAAAAGGGGCTGCAGCCAGCTCTGCAGAGAGAGAACACAGAGAACACACAGAGGGAGAGAATTCAGAATATGCAATAGCTTCAAGCTATCTCTGATCCTAGACTCAAAATTCACTGTAGGAATCAATCAGGACTTCTGATCACTGACTGAATTGTCGTGATGGATTCACTGATATCAAGTCGGATTTAATGACTATCTAAACTGCCAAATGAACTCACACTCATGAGATAAGATAATCTGTATGGACCAATGTGTCTTGAATAACTCAAGCATTATCAATACCAATTTTGACATGGATTTTTGACAAATACATTTTTGGAATCTTATCTTCAGACTCTGTCTACTTTATTCCTTGTTTACCTGAGATCTAATGAGCATGGTATTGTTCAGCCGTCTCTTAGGTATTACATCCTGAGAGGGGGTCTGTTCGGTTCTGGACAATAAGCCTCTCGCCAAGCAAGTGAAGCTCATTTTTCCCCAAATGATTAAGAAGAAACCGCACTCTACCACACTTGTGATATAAATTCAAGATTTATAAAAATTCTGGTGTAATAACTTACTTTTTAATATTATCAGTGGAATGATGGCTAAATTTGTTACACCACTGATGAAGAAACAAGCAAACAGCGACGTCTTCCGACCAAGTTTCTCGGCAACGATTGATGCTATTACGTTTGCCACGGTGTCAAAGCAGTAGGAAATGAAAGCATTCAAAAAGACATTTCCTACCAGGGAACCAATATTAAGAGCAAGGCCATAGAATACTAATCTGTTGGTAAACTTGAAATTAAGAAAACTAAATGTAAAATATAAGTACATGGTAAATACTAGCTTGGCTTTAAAATACTTAATCAGTATGCAATTGTTGATTTTACTTACCATAAGAAATACTGAATCAGGGTCATCTTTCTTATAACCGATTTACGGAATAGGTCAGCAATGTTTCGTTTTGATTTCTTCTCCTATTAAAGAGAAGCATCATAAAAATATGTATCTGTATGTAAAGTAGAGAGCCAAGGTAATTATTAGTATGTACTAGTATGAAGCTGCATTAATTTAATGCCCTGTCCACTATAAGCCAATATCAGACTCAATGAACACTATTTTCCCAATGAGGAATATACTGTATACCTGCCTGCTTCAGCTGTAACTGAAAATAAATTTTGATTTATTCCATTCCACGTGTACCAGCTATGATGAAGCTTCTGCATTGATTCCCGCCTTGTTTTTGCCTCATTGACCTCTCTTTGCATTCAGATATAGTATTGTTACATCATCAGTAGACAATGGCCATAGTGAGGTCACAGAGTGCAAGAACAAAGGAGAGGTAATGATGTCATAATACATAATGTAATCAGAATGAGGTCAACGAGGCAATGATGCCAACATGGCTGCTGGCCAAAAAGGGTTTATAAACACTCTTCATGAGCGAATACCGATGGATGTTAAGCGCATGAGACGTTAAACTAGAGGTGCCTTGTACATGTACTCAGTGTCTATGCTTATGCAAGCAAAAGATGCCAACCATAGAGTAATTGTGTCGACATATCATGAAATCCAGCCCTTGTCTGCCCATCATCATGCCACAGTAGTGTGTGAAATTCATCTATAGTCATTTGTGATTTTCTTGATTTTTTGTATCTAAAGAGTCTTCCCTTCTTCAGAAATTTACATTTATATACAAATATAATATATAGATATTGTTTTTCTTTGTCTTGGTCTGTTAACTTGCTAAATTGCCATGCAAAGATAAAATATTCTGTTGAAAATAAATAGCCTCTGAGTCGTCTGAGTCTGAGTCATGTCTGCCTTGACAGCTGGTCATAGATAAATCGACTTTATTTAATAAAACCAAGCTTCAGACCAGTAGTTTTGAGACACTGAGACATCTCCACATGCAAGGGCACTTAATGAGTCAATATTTAGAATAATGTCATTCACAACAGAGGTTATATGCTACCGAACACCCGAGGAAAAAAAGTTTCGACTCGGACAAGGTTAATAATATGTAAAATCTGGTAGAACTGACTTATTCTTATGTACATATAGTAATACTAAACTCCCTAATTATCTTTCCTACCAATTAAAACAGGTAATGTATATGTTCAATGTCAGTAAATACACATATATTTTAAGAGTGCTCTAATTACAGTAGAGAGGAGGGGATACTCAGCAGTGGGGACCAGAACACCATAGTATACTGGATTAAGTTAAAAGACATTGGATCAAGTTGTTTCTCTTTTTCCCCAGTTCTGACCCACACAGGGTACAGTATATATAGACATTGGCCTAATTAATATCAGATGCAAATGTAGTTAATTACGACAGTCATGACTGACAGAATAATCCAATGAGCCTTGAATAATGTTCATTGAATTTCTAGGAACCAACAACATCAGCATAGACACGACATTGTTATCCGTACTTGATTATCTTGTAATATAATATGGCAAAATGGAATCACTTATTGTGATTCTGACTCTGATCTTGTTGTACATGTTCAGTTGAAATGTGTATGACTCTCGACGTGAGGCAGTTGTCAGACACGTTGAAATGAATCACTCAAGTCTTCATTTCAAAATCGTATTAGAAACATAACCCAGGTTGACCTTTTGCCCGTTTAAGTTATGCTTGGTGCATCCATAATTCCTTTAAATTATGCTAATCAATACTAGTCAAACATTAAGACATATAAAGAAGAATTGTAACATTTGAAGACATATACAAAATACAGCATGGATTTTGAGGACCTGTTTCAATACATTGGCCATTTCGGCCCATATCAATTAATGCTTTTTTTGTTGGTTGGATTTCTAGGAATATTTCATGGTTACGATGCGCTAGGAATGATATTTCTTGGTTTAACCAAGATAATTTTTGTTCCGTTGATGAATTGAAAGAACTGCCATTTGAGACGCAGAAGTACATTGCGATACCAAAGGTGAGTGAAAATAAATGAGTTAATGGTTTCAACATATAAGTCAATAGATAATGCAAAGAAACATTAAAATTCGAATTCCAGAGATTGAAATATATTAATGAACAAGATACAATATATTAATCAGGGCACTTTTAGTTACATATCATCATATCAGTGTGAAGTATTGTTCACACAGGTCTTCTTTGTGATCATTACTTTGGACACTTTTTATTCCAACTATGTTATCTCCTTTAATGATTTTACAGATAGATGATTCATTCTCAAAATGTGAGGTGTTTAACCTGCCATGATCATCATTGATCTACACTGACTTTTTAATGTGGAACAGAACAATCGTTGAAGCTAATGCAACTGCAGTGAAGTGTCACAAGTGGAACTATGACTTGTCAATATTCTCAAGGACTGCAAAATCAGGTACATTTTTTATTTATGTTTTATCTCACTGATTACTGAAGAAAGAAAACTAAATAACTTTAATACTTAATAATATGCTAATTTCTTATGTCATAATTGTAGATCAAATAATAAAATAAAAAAACATTAAGATGAGAGCATTAATTTTTGGCTTATATAAGATGTCAATTATACATTAAAATGCACTAAAATTACTGCTGCTAGGATGCACTTTGCTTGAGCCAATCACAGCTAAGGGCGGGAACTTTTTCAGACAATAGAATTGCAGTATTCTGTTTTAGCCACCTGGTGGAAATATACAGAACCTTCTGTGAAAATCCACTATTAATAACCATATAACAATAGAGACAAACTTTTCTTTACCAATACCCGAATACTGAAATCATTATACTACCACATTTCAAGCAAAATATGATCAATGCTGGTGGTATGTACTTCATAAAGTGTGTAATTTCAATTTGACCTTGTTTGCGGGAATAGATATTACATACAGATGACATCAACATGTTACTTGGCAGGAATGTTGGTCAGATCATTTGTATCTGGAGTCTTGTCTGACAGGTATTTTTTATCTTTGCTGAAGCAGTCGGGTTGTTTGGCACATAGGATGAGATAACAAAAGCAGAACTTTGCTTCCATAACTTACAAACTGCATACATGTTATATCGATGGTTGACCTTTAAGCCTATCATATGATTTTTTTTTCTTGCAAATATGTATTTATATTGTTTCAGTATCAATTTAATGTCAGTTTCACACAAGGCTAAAAGTGTGTTCTTTATCTGTTTCAGATTTGGGCAGCATAAAGTGCTGGTAGGGGGCACTGTCCTCCATCCTCTAATAGGCATTGCAATGGCGTACTCTCCAAACATTCAACTATTTTGCTTCCTGAGATTCCTACTAGGTGTCGCTGCATTTAGTGCATTCCTCAGTGGATTTGTCTATGGTAGTTAATCTTATTGTTCAATTAGGAAAAAAAAGACAACATATGAATAATTGTATATTCCGAAGTATCATCATAATGGTGATATTCTGTGTCTTCTCAGCTAATGCCAGCATAGTGCACAAGCAGATTCAGATTCAGATTGAATTTTTATTGTGGAATACTTTTTAATCAAATATACAATTTTATGATTAAAAATATGCATTATCATTGATTTTGCAGAATCTGGCAGGGGTGACCTCTCAAAGATATTTGATATATTGCTTTCGGGAGGCCACCCTATAGAGATACATTTTACTGAAAATATAGTTAGCTGCCAATGGTAAGCACATGTCTGCATCATGATAGTGCTCAATTATCACACAGTAACCGTTTCTTTTGTAGTTTAATTTCACTTAAACGTTTCATTGAGTCCAAAGTATCGACCCTATGCCTGTATTGGGTACAGCTGCACGTTTAGTTTTGGAGGAATGGTTCATGCATTGGAGGCTTAGTTTGTCAGAGATTACAGACATTTGATGTTGGTTATGTGTCTCCCTGTTTTCCTCACAGTCTCATATTACTGGTAAGGCTTTCAATATAATTCAATTTTGAAATACATGTGGTTTAGATAAGTTGGCATCCTCTCAGATTATGGAAAACACTGCCAAACCTGAGAAGAACAGTGATATACATAATCTTGGCTGTTATAGGACAAGCTTTTTTGGTTATAGCCAAGGAACTGAAAATTGCAAATGACTTTGCTCGTTGGTTAAATTGCACTTTCTACAACCAATTGGGTACTATACTTGGACTACATATTTTTCATGTTTGATAGTTTGAGCCAATGGTATGCAGTGACTATACTTTGTATAAAATGGGACAATTATACAAATATCTTACAAGTAAACAAAAAAAAGATGATCTGCTATCTTAATTAGTGTGTTGTAGGATTCTACCAGATTCTTCAAGATGGTTAAATGCCACTGGTCATGGAAAAAAGGCGATTGATGTTATAAAAGCAATGGCAAGAATCAACAAACAAAGTATTCCGGAAGATTTTAACTTCTCGGTTGATGAGGTGGGTCAGGTATTGCCATTACTCGACAACAACTTAATATTTAGAAAACAATAGAAACTGACAATTATCAAGCTTGACAACACAATACATTTTGATGTGTCAAAATGAAAGGGCTCTTAATAACAGTACGTTGTGGAAAGAAGGCATTTAAAAATTTGGAAATAGCTTTATTGTCATTTACTGAACTTATGCAAAAACACAGAACATTCATAATGTACAAGAAATATATATCTATCTTGACTATGCATTAATGTCTCAGAGTCAGATAGCAACAGTCTTGTTGTCTTTGTTAGGTCTCTATGAAAGTATTCATTTGTTCACCTATATATATATATCTAACAGATTAGTCTTTGTGATTATATTGTAATATAGAATTAAAACAATTTTTTTTCTTACATGATAAGAAATCAAAAGGTCTTATGGCTGACCTATTCCGTCACCCAGAGCTGAGAAAGACAACCCTGATTCAATATTTTATGTGGCAAGTAGAACTTTAACTATAAAATTAACAGTATAATCACACAAGTTCTGTGCTATTGACCAAGATATAAAATGAATTGAAGTGAAATGTACCTAAAAGCAAGATATTACAAGTATAGCACTAATACACAATTGCTTTGAATTTGAAGTCAAGTTTACATAATACGTAAAATATTTGAGTCATGGCCACAACTTTCTATTTCTACCCTCTCTAGAATTTGATGATAAAGTTGGTGGCCATATTACCGATAGGCAAATATTTACCCATTCAAGTATTATTTTTATTTTAAATAAAATTTTACCAAATATTTTGTTTATATATACTTAGTTTTAATGTTGTTTTATTTTCAGGTTTACTGACAGCCTTCTCCATTATGGCCTTGCTCTTAATATTGGCTCTTTGGTAGGAAACGTATTTTTGAATGCCTTTATTTCATGCGGTTTCGATGTGGCTGCAACTTTATTAGCATCGTTCTTTGCCGAGAAAGTTGGTTGAAAGCCTTCAATATTTACCTGTTTCTTTATCGGAGGAGCATCAAATTTAGCAATCATTCCATTGATATTATTGAAAAGTAAGCTTTGGAAAATGTTTTAGTTAACTTATTTTGCAGTGTCATGAAGGCCTATTATGCAATTTGAATTCGTAATGATGTACATTTTTCCTGCTAATCTTGTTATATGTTTCTTTAATTTTGATTTGATTAATTTTGTAAAGATGCCCTTCATATTTGTCAGTTAGGTGTAAATAACAATACGTTGGCCTGACAGCGTAATTTTTGTTGGCGGGAAAACAATCTATTTTTAGCGACGCTGGCGGCGCCACCCATCACGTGATCTTTCTAGGTGATCTTCTACGCTCCGCAATCTTACTAGCACGCCAGACAAATCTCTACAACGTTATTCTACATATTCCGATAATTCGTCAGTCTTCAGAGCCGTCATCCGTCAGACTACGTTCCGTTCGAGTGCAGGGTTTCGCGCAGAAAGAAAGTAAGCTTTTTTCACTTCCGTACCGTTTATTTTGTCCACTTACAATTTCTGGGTCACCCAGCTCATGTTTGTAAACACAACAATGGCGGACGATTCCCTCATGGTTCTGGGACACAGTTTTATTCAGGGCACTTACCAACACCTGCTTGGCCCCAATCAGCAGTTAACATCATCCTCTCTAGCCCGCAAACTCAATCTGGAGAAGCTGGTTGGTAGGGTGTTTATGTCGGGACAACGGGGTGCCAAAGCTTGCGAAACTGCCCAGAATTATCTTACTCTGCCTTCTTCTTTGCTTAACCGGGTACAGCCACGCTACGCCATCTTGGAACTCGGCACCAACGACTTAGCAGGTGGCGCCGATCCCTTACAGGTTGCCACCAGTATTATAGACATTGCTAATAATCTCGTTTCTGACTATGGGGTTCAACAAGTAACTGTGTCAATTGCTTAACCGATGGTCGGCAATTACCAATTTGACACCCACACAGTTTTCCCAACTGGTTTTTACGACAAACCAATATCTTAAGACTATGTGCGAGGGGGAGCACTCACTCATTTACCACGTCCATCAGGGTTTCTGGGCGGATACAGCAATGACTTGGACATTGGATGGCATCCACCCCAACTCTCGAAAAGGCAGGAAGCTCTACATTAAGTCCCTGAGAAGGGCTGTGTTCCAGGCCATTACCAGGGCCAAAAAGCCAAAAGTGCCGTGATTCTCCTTTCCTGTCTTTCTTGACAGATTATTGACAATGAGGTATCCATATTCTTAAATTGCCATTTTATTCCTATCTTTCTTGCCAGAGTTACCAGTCTCCTGTCATTTTGACACTAATCAATCACTTCATTAGGCAATGAATTCTCCTGTCAAGTTGACTCCAGTCATTAATGTCCTGTCATTCTAGACAGCATTTAGCTTCCTGTCTTTCTAGACAGCATTTATCTTCCTGTCCTTATTGACAGAAATTCAAATTTCTGAATTATTTCTCCTGTCTTTCTTGACAGAAAGCCTAAATTCCCTGTCTTTCTTGACAGAAATTATGATTTATTCCCCTGTCTTTCTTGACAGAAATTAGGATTTATTTCCCTGTCTTTCTTGACAGAAATTATCAATTATTCCCTGTATTTCTTGACAGCAACTTATTTACTTGCCTGTCTTTTCAAAATTACAGATTCTTTATTATCCACTATTTATTAATACACTTATTTTCTCCAAACCAATGTAACATTCCAACTTCACAGCTCTCATTGCACAATTCCTGTTGCTTTTGAATTTTCTGTTTCAGCTATGCCGAAAGTGACAGCCAAATCCGGCAGACCAGCCCGCCAATCCCGCCTCCCAGCTCGCTTGCGAGACAGCGACAACAACAACGATGAAAACATCAGGGCCCCACCTCCACAAGAGGCCACGCCTGTGCAGGATGTCGTCTTAACAGCAGTGGCAACTATGCAAAAGATGCTCGAACAACAGCAGCAGATATTTGCCACAACTCTGACATCAATACAAGCCTCCCTCCAGACGCTGGCGGGTCAAATACATCAAACAGCCTCGTTGCCGATTCCCATATCTCCCCTCCCACAATGTGCTCCATCAACATCCAGGCAAGACTGCTCGGCAGCCTCTGTTAGCCAAGCCAGCGACGCAATGGAAACACTGCCCGGTGAGTTTCCCATGATGCATAACTCTTTCCTGCAGGACAGACCGATAGTAGCCACATTCGGCAGTCCATTAAATTAAAGATCTGGGAACACAAATTTGTGGATTTCCAGGACCTGCTGGACCCTGACCGTGTTCCAGATTACACCCTAAAGGTTATGGATACTGCTGACCAACCCCAGCTCAGCGTATGCCACAAGAAAGCAAAAGATCTCTCCTCAACCGACTAGAGTGCAGCAATGGATATTTATATGGCATTATACATTCAAAAATATCCCGCTGAAGCCACAGCCATTCTGTCATACAGCCAGTTTATAAAAAACCTCATGCGGCTTGGCGCCAACTGGTTGCTGTATGACACCAAATACCCCACAACCAGAGAATTAAACAAATGTTCCTGGCTAGCAGTTCGTACTGACCTTGAACGAGAGGCTTTTCTGGTAAGATCCGACGACAGGACAAAGAAGCCCTTTCGTGCTCAGGCCCAGCAGGAAACTCCTTCACCCGGGTTCCACCTGGGTACTGCTTCGCCTACCACAAGGAAGGCGTTCGTTGCACCAACCAAAGGTGCACTTACAAGCAAGCATGCTATAAGTGCGGCAAGGGACACCCCGCCTTTAACAAGTGCAACATCGGCAACGTGACCTACAAGAGTGACCGCAAACACAAACACAAGCATGACAGCGACTATTCGGACGACGACCACCGCAAATCCCAGGCTTCCAAGCCTTAGATAAATATCTACAAAGTTACCCCGATAAGCAATCCATCATTTCGGGATTTACCGAAGGTTTCCGGCTTGGGTTTCAAGGACCACAAACATCTTTGGTTTCGAAAAACTCTGACTCTATTTCAAAATATCATGACATAGTCCAGCAAAAGTTGCATGCCAAATTAAAATTAAACCGCATCAGTGGCCCATTTTTATCTCCTCCTCTCCCCAATTTCAAAACTTCACCATTAGCCTTGATCCCAAAGAAAACTCCTGGAAAATACAGACTGATACACAATCTGTCCTTCCCTTACGATAACCCGTCAGTGAACTACAATATACCTTCCGAGCTAACCTCAGTCAAATATCAAACTCTAAATGATGCCATCCATCTAATTCAACTTCACTCTCCTAATGCCTATCTTGCTAAAGCTGATATCGCCGACGCATTTAGAATTATACCACTTCATCCTGACCACTACAATCTCCTGGGTTTTTGCTTTGATGGAAAGTATTACTATGACAAGATGTTGTGCATGGGCGCAGCCTCTTCTTGTCGTATATTTGAGCAATTCTCGGATGCCATTATCTGGATTTTAAAACATAAGTTTTCCATGACTTCTGTGGTTAAGGTATTGGATGACTTTCTATTCATCCAACCATCATTCGAACGTTGCAAACGAGACTTGGATACCTTTTTGCATCTATGCACACAACTTTCAGTGCCCATTGCTCAAAACAAAACCGAAGGGCCATCCTACATACTCACATTTTTGGGCTTAGAATTGGACTCAGTGGCCATGGAAGCAAGATTGCCTCTTGATAAACTAACTGCATATTCACAGGATGTACAAAATGTCTTGACCCTATCAAAAATCACTCTTAGGGACATAAAATCGATCATCGGTAAACTTCAGTTTTCTACAAGAGTTATCCCAGCTGGAAGAGCTTTTCTAAGAAGACTCCATAACCTAACTATTGGTGTTAATAAGCCTTATTATTACCTGCGGCTCACCAGAACTGCCAAGTTAGATTTAGCCATGTGGCTTGACTTCATGAGCAAATATAACGGAGTCACCATGATATCTCGGACAAATCATTCCCCATTACTCAGTACCACATTCTGCTCAGATTCTTCAAAAGCCGGTTATGGGATCACATACCAATCACAATGGATGTCCGGTTTATGGCCAGCGGAGTGGCAAGACCTAAACATCGTAATCCTAGAGTTATATCCTATCTTCATCGCCATATCCATGTTTGCCGATAACTTAAGAAACTTGCATGTCACTTTCTTCACTGACAATATTGCTGTGGTCGAAATAGTTAACAAACAATCATCTAAATGCAACATAACAATGCAAATCATTCGCCCCTTAGTCCTAGTCTTATTAAGAGCCAACATCGTTTTATGCTGCAAACACATCCCAGGTATTAATAATTTACTCTGTGACTCTTTATCCCGACAGAACCACACAGACAACCTTCTTCGTCAATATGGTATGCAGCGGAGGCCAACAGCAATCCCACAACACCTGCTGCCGCAAAACTTCAGTCTGGACTTAGACACCTCCTAGAGTCCTCACTCCAGCCATCGACAGCCAAAATGTATCAACACCACTGGGAGTCATTTCACCAATTTACAAATTCGACCCTGTTACACCACTCTCCGCTGCCAGCCACCCCAAACACAATTTACCTATTTGTGGTCCATCTACACCAAAGAGGTCTCAAATGTCGAACAATTCGGACTTATGTGTCAGCTATATCATTCGTCCATAAATTACATCAGTATAGCGATCCTGCCGCATCCTTCTTGGTTACTAAAGCCTTGCAGGGGGTAAGCAATATACGGCCCGGTGCCCCAGCTGACAAATTATAACCAATCGATCGCCCCATCTTGCACAGGCTTGTGGATGCTATTACCTATTGTGCTCAATCAAACTATGAATCACAGCTGTGGAAGGCCATCTACCTCATCACTTTCCATGCCTGCCTCCGTGCAGGCGAGGTTGTCGTGTCAGCCAACCCTCAGCACACACTACAGTGCCACCAGCTCCAAGTGTGCCCTACCCATCTGCAAATCAAATTTTCCTCATACAAACATAGTAAACACCATACCCTTCCCTTACTGTCCAGGCCATTCCCGACATTCCCTACTGTCCTGTCCTTGCAGTCAGATCCTACTTATCATTACGCGGCATAGCCCCTGGCCCAGTATTTCTCCATCCCAATCAATCCCCCGTCACTCACCTGCAGTTCAGCCATTTCCTTAGGTTAACCTTATCCATGGCAGGCCTACCAGAATACAAATATAATACCCACTCATTCCGAGTGGGTAGAGCCACTCAGCTGGCCCAGGACAATCATGCAGACCAGACTATCCGATCAGCTGGTCGTTGGAAGAGCGATGCTTTCAGAGGCTACATTCGTTCCAGTAACATAACACTTCCGCAATAACAGCAGTCACCCCATCAGCATAACTACATTGCCACTCCATGTATATGGGTGGAATCATCAAACTTGGTGAGCCAACAGTGTTCCTGGTTAATGCATATGGGTGAGCTGCATACCACATCATCGAACCATCAACAGATCTGCAATCGCCAAAAGCTTTCTCTTACTCCATGTATATGGGTGAGACTTATTTGACATTTCAACATGTAACTCTCAATTGTCACTCCATGTATATGGGTGATAGTCTGCACTTATACTGCCTAGCGGAAAAGTGGTTACACTGGCAGAAAATAAATTTGTCATATTGGTTGTTTTTGTTTGTAGATCTAAGCCGCGAGAGTCCATCAAATATGTCCAGCCAACCCTGATTGCTTATAAAAAAATCATTGTTTTAGGATGGTCTCTCTGTTGGTCAAATCTCTGGTTTATCAAATTCAATATCTTTTGGACAGCTGTTTCACTTTTTTCAAACAAGACAAAGGAATGAGCTACGCCACATGAATAATTTGGCTTAAGTATTGTCCAACTCACTGTGTCACCATTAATATGCTGGCCACTCCAAGGTGACAAAATATGATGTTGCAGTACATCATGATGCTACCAGGTGTCTTTGTTTCTTAAATTTCCAGAGACAGACTGCTTACTTGTGACCTTGACCATATTTGGAAGGGCAGGGGCTGGGGCAGCTTTTTGCATGTCATACCTAACTGCAGCGGAGTTGTTCCCACTCAAATCCGCCAGGTGGCAATTGGATCATGTTCCACTATTTCTCGCTTTTCTGGTGTGGTGGCGCCATATGTAGGAGGACCTCTGGTAAGAATGAATTTGAATATGTATTTATTGTTTTATTTCTCCCTTAAAGCTTCATTTGTTATATTCAATCATAAAGTCAATTTAATTTGTACATTTCACATTCTTTGTCTATTTACTACTGTAAGGTTCCCCAAGAAAGACAAAGCGTTGGTATTCCAGTTTTAAAGTTTATTTTGCCCTGCCCCGCCGCACAGCCTGCCTATCCTCTGCTTCTCCAGCTACTGACGCGGTCTGGGTGTATTCCCGCCAAGACCCCGTGGTCACGTGGTCCGGGTCACCCAGTGCGCGTCAAAGTCGGTCACTGACCTAGTAAGGTCAGTGACCTGGGGTCATCACATTACCCCCTTCTTACTGGGAATATGCCCCCGTATTCAAACTAATACACTCAGTAGGCTGTGCGACGACGATCAGAACCACACAAATCAACGAGATTCATTAAAAATCACAAAAATCACAATCTTTATATATAATCAATCAATAACCATCGCCCTGCGGCGTGACACTAGGAAGCTGTCACATCCGCCCCGGGGGCTGGCTCTTTCCCCAGCCATCATCCACGTGGTTGACTCCCTGGCACCGCTGCAAACATAACATTCAACACATAACAATACACATAGAGTCCATCAATTTTATCAGAGTCCATCTTTGCCTTGGACACAGGCCAGTATCCATTTCTGGATTCTGCAAGGTCTCTTATCAGCTGCTCGTAATTTCCGAGTGAGGACATTCTTATAATTAGCCGTGACACAATTTTTCCAATTATCACAGTTTCTAACTGCGGCCATTATAAAAGTCACTGTCCCACTCGTTACCATCATTGTCTCCTGACTCTCCGCAGGGCGTTGGGTCCGTCCCTGCACGATGTGTTGATGTCCAGCGTTCACGTTGTGCCTAGGTGTCATTTCGTGTTGATGTCCAGTGTTCAAGTCCAGTCCGTATCCAGGCTTCGTTGAGTGGGGGGCGTGGTCCAGGTCGTCGTCGTGTGTTCAATCCTCTGCAAGACCTTGCGTTCAAGGCCTTGCAGATGAGGATCCAGCAGCCCTGGCCTCCTCCATCCACCTGTTCCTGTCCGCCGTCAGCCGCTTCACCTCTTGATACAGGAGATCCGACTGCCGGGCCTTGGCTTCGCGTTGCTCCGTTTCGGCGCGAAGCCTGGCCCTCAGCTCCTCGTTTTCTCGAGCTGCTGCAGCCGTCTGAGACCTGGCTCTATGGACTTCCAACACGATGTCTTGGTATTGGGCCCTGGTTACCATGTCCTCGGCTGCTGCTGGCGTTGGCGTCTTGGTGGCTGCTGGTGTCTTGGTGGCTGCTGCTGGTGTCTTGGTGGCTGCTGCTGGGTGAGGCCGCTTTGGTGTTGTCTGGCGACTTCGGGGAGTCACGCTCGCAGTCGCTTCGACGCGGCGCAGCTGCACCACCCTGGTGCTTGGAGATGCTGTCTCCTGGGATGTAGGCACCCTGCTGCTCAGGGTCCTCGTCTCTGGCGTCGCCGGCAGGGATCCGTCAGAGTTCGGTCCCTGTATTGTTGTCAGCTTCGTGGCCGCTGTCAGTTCCTCCGCTCGTGCACGAGTGTATCCATGGGACCGCTCCAGGTGGCGCCTGAAGTTAGTCCTCCTGTCTGAGGGCAACGCTGCGGGGCACACGGGGCACTGGTAGCCCACGTAGGCTGCGGCATGGGCCACGCTCACGTGGCGAGTGAGAGACTTCCTGTCTCTTACACGCTTTCCGCACGTGGCGCACATATAGTTGAGGCCCTCCACTCCCTGGGGCGCCGCTGGTAAGACAACTCTCGGCGTGGTCTCTGGGGTCGTGGTCTCTGGGGTCGTGGTCTCTGGGGCCGAGACGTCACTCTCTGTCCCCCCATCGTCCGTCGTTCCCTCGCTTTCCATCTCCTCCAGCCTCCCTTTGTGTGGCCGTTCCTCGGTCCTGGCTGGAGTAATCCTTACGTCTTCCATGGCAGACTCCGTAAGCGGAGCTGCCTGGTGTTCCCTTGTAGGCGACTTGGTAGCCCTGGTGGGAGAGACCTCGCCCTCCACGCTGGGCCTGGCCACCCGCTCCTTGGCGTACCAAGGTCGCCTCTTCAGATTTTCCAACACCTCCTCCTGGGTGGTCGCTACACCCAGGTCTCCGATAATCCATCCACTCAGGATGGGCATATCTTCTCTCCGTGGACGGAGACGAAGATATCTCCGCATCCTGGCCGTCTCCGGCAGCTCTGCTGCCCCGTAGCGCTCCACTGCTGGATCCTCCAGCTTGTACTCCTTCCTGGACATGTAAGCCCACATGTCCAGGTGCAGGAGACCCAATCGCTGCGGGCTCCAATAATCCGGGGCCAGGGAGATTGGGAGCTCCGCTGTAGGTGACAAGCCGCAAACGGCAGCCACCTCAGCGTCGCTGGCTGAGACTTCCAACTCTGCTCCAATGTCGAGGCCCGCTGCCTCCATTGCAGCCAGCACCATATCAGTCTGGGCTGATGTCAGCTGGGGTCCCTCGTCCTCCACTACGCTGTCCAGGGGCACTGCTGGCATAGCAGTAGCCTCCTTAATGCTCTCATCTGAAGAAGACATCCTTATATTTGCAAAGTTGCTCTGGTTGTATCCTCGAAATTGGCTAAAATTCTGACTGGCTAGTTGTTTCCTCTCTGCTGGTTTCAGAAGGTGTGAGACAGGGCGCCCCATGCTCTCCAGCTTTTTGCCGCACTTTTTGAGTCATGTGACAGGTCAGGTGACCAGAATCACAGGTCATGTGACCCTAATCACTTTGTTGACCAGTTGACCTTTCCTCCCCCCCCCTCATAAAATTTCTTAATTGAGGACTGCACCGAAAATGACAAAATTAATACAAAGGGGTGCCTGTTCGTGTTTCGAACTTGGTGACCTTTTTCCCCAGTGGAAATTTTCCATGAATGCAGGTCACTGGAATCAGTGAATGCAGGTCACTAGAATCAGTGACACAGTTTCACAAGACACAGAAAGTGAGAATTTTGTAGTTGCTAAATATATATAATCCAGCAATTCCTATCAGCCAAATAAAACAAACCATCAGGAACGTTTCACGTTCCATGATGACAAATAGCCAATTCCTTATCATTAAATGACAATACCACGAGAAAATAACCATTTGTCCTTGTAACCATAATCCAGCAAACTATATCCCTTTGCTGACCTTTCCAGATTACCCAACTTGCTATATATAAAGTCTATCATGGTACTTTAAACATTTCCATAACCACTACAGCCCTTAATTCTTGCTAATTAAGTTATTTTGCTGATATTTCCAGTGTTATGAGGCGTTTTAACCATTCTCATTACCTAATTTCGTGTTTTGCCCCTGCTTTTAACCAGCAGTGCCCAAATTCTACCTTTGCAGTATTCCTCCCTCTTTTATTCAAAAAGGGCTGCACCTGTAGTGACCATTTGGGTGGCACGTCTAAAAACCCACTCTGCAGGACACGGCCACGTGTTCAGTCCAGAGAATCAGGTACACGAAATGTCCAGTCACTAGAAAGTGACTGCAGCGACGCACCTCTTGTAATGTCGACATTTACCACGTGTTTGAGAGAATCTTTAATAAAAATAAATAAAAATCATTTGCATGGGAAAGACTACGTAAAATCAAACTATATATTGTCTAAATGAAGCTACAACTGGTATTTATTGTATAAACATGTGATATCACTAGATTCTCAAAAACAAAGTGCCAGAAGTCAAGCAATAAGTGCTATTTCCCTCTGATATGTAGCAACCAAAATCTTAAATTCACTGGTAGCCTACATTGTGGCCTAACCTATCAGGTGGCTTCCTCAGCCTACCTGGTAGAAATGGAGCCGCTTCCGGATCCAATTCCCGAGAAGGAGCTGAGGTCAGCTCCAAATCCGGAAAAGGAGCTGAGGACAGCTCCAAGTCCAGAAAAGGAGCTGTATCCAGATTCGAACGCGAATCTGCCACTCTTCTCGTATCCAGGGGATCGCATGTTTGCAAGCCGCGCCCCCTGTGTTCTCCTGTCCTCGCAGCTCCGCCCCGCTCGGGCTGCCCAGACCAAGGCTGCGCTGCGTCACCACTCAATTCTCCGGGCAAGGGCGGATCCCGCCCCTCGTCTAGGGGGGGTCGCACTTGCTCCGTCCTCATACAATGATGGATCCAAATACGGATCGTCTGATGGGATGTCAGGGATCCGAATCATGTCATCTGGAGTCACCTCAGCTAAGTACTTCTTGAGCTGATTAATGTGGACTATGCGTCTCTTTCCAGAGGCTGGGGCCTCTATTTCGTAGTTGACTTCTCCCATCTTCCTCGTTACCTTGTAAGGTCCCAGAAACTTCAGAGCCAGCTTCTGCTTAGCCAGTGGCGGATAAAACAACAAAACCCAGTCTCCAATATGGAATGACTGCTCCATTGCCAGCCTGTTGTAATGTTTCGCCTGCTTCTGGGCCGCTTTTCTCATCTGGGTTCTGCACTTTTCGAAGGATTCTTCCATGGCTTCACGTATCCACTCTACATATTCCACTGGACAGTGGTGCTTATGTTGGAGTGCGTGACCATACATCAAATCTACAGGGAGCATCGCTTCTCTGCCCAACATCATTCGATTTGGCGTGATATCTGTGGATCTATGGGGCGTAGCCCGATAGGCACACATCACGTAAGGAAGCATGTCATCCCAGTCATCTCTCCTTTCGTTCACCAACTTCGATAGCATATCACCCAATGACCTATTGAAGCGTTCCACCAACCCATCGCTCTGGGGATGATAAGCCGTGGTCCTGGTCTTATTAATCCCCAATATTTTGCACATTTCTTGGAATAATTTCGATTCGAAATTAGTCCCTTGGTCACTATGCAAGTGATAGGGAGCTCCAAATCGCAAAATCACATTGGTCACCAAGCAATCAGCCACCGTGTAAGCCTCTTGATTAGGAAGAGCAAAGGCTTCTGTCCACTTAGTAAAGTAGTCGGCGACGACTACTATATACTTGTTATTGGACTTTGTGACAGGCAATGGTCCCATTATATCAATGGCCATCCTTTCCATCGGCATTCCTACTGGCACCTGATGCAGGGGAGCTTTTTTCAGGCCGCCCTGTTTCCGCTTCTGACACACATCGCACCAACCTATCCAACGTATCACATCCTCCTTGTAGCCAGGCCAATAGAACAATGAGGCTGTTGATCCCCATATGGCCACCAAGACGAGACGTATGAAGCTGGCTGAAGATGCTGCGTCTGATGCTGGCTGGGGCTGTTAAAGCATGTAGTGGTGCTGCTAGTCCAGCAAAGTCACGCACGTACTTTCTATAGTACGATGCGAAGCCTACAAAGCAGCGCACCTCCTGTACTGTGGTTGGTTCTGGCCACTCTCGCACCGCCTTTATCTTTTTAGGATCTGGTTTCACACCCTCTCTACAAATCACATGCCCTAGAAAGGAGACCTCACTTTTAAATAACTCGCATTTGCTAGCTTTTAATCTTAACCCAGCCTGGCTAATGCGTTTCAGTACAACTATCAGGTTACCTAGACACTTCTGGAATGTGGGCCCCTGTACCACTATATCATCCATGTAGCATAGACAAGTGGACAGGTCCAATCCTCCTAACACTAGCTCCATCAAACGTTCCAGTGTAGCTGGTCCATTTGTAACACCAAAGGGCATCACTGTAAAGTGGAAATGCCCTCTGGGAGCAGTGAATGCGGTTTTCTCTTTGTCTCTGTCATCCATAGCTATTTGCCAATAGCCAGATGACAGGTCCAGGGTACAAAACCATTTTGCCCCTGACAAAGTGTCTAGACAGTCATCAATGCGTGGCAAAGGATAAGCATCCTTTTTAGTGCACGAATTCAATTTCCTATAATCCACACAAAACCTGAAAGTTCCATCTTTCTTTCTAACCAACACAGGGGGACTAGACCAGGGGCTGCTGCTGGGCTCGATCACTCCGAGTCTCAGCATCTTATCCACTTCCTCTGACAGCGCCCTGTTTTGAGCCCACCCTAATCTCCGGGTCGGCACCTTGAAAGGCCGATTGTCACCCGTATCGATCTTGTGCGTGGCTTGACTCGTACGTCCCAGCCCGTATTTACCTCCCTCAAAACAATGTTCATACTCCATCAAGACCTTTCGGAGCTCTGACCTTTGATCTGCGGTCAGATCGTCAGTTTCGTCCAAAAGAGGCTGCAAATGAACGGGCAGTCGTGTTTCAGTGTTCTTCCGCTTGAGTTCAAAATTGACCTCAGCAGCATTCACCGTTTTCGGTGAATCCACCTTTTCGACTTCGCTCAATTGACCTACCACTTGACCTTTTGCAATATGAACACTCTCAGTCGTGGGATTGGCTATCCACACGTGAGCCCCAGAGCACTGAGACGCCAATAATCCTCTAGGTATCATTATGTGTAAATCCTGGCAAACCGTGGGCAACGACTCAAATACGAGGTCGCCCCCGTTAGATACGCCCCAGGACACCAAATTGACTGAGACCTGTGACACGTGGCGAGCTGGTATATGGACGTCTTCGTGTAAGATTGCTCGGCCTGTTTTTCCAGGGCGACCTTCTCTACACGCGATATCAACGCCTCCCAGTCTCAGCATTCCTACTGAACACATTAGCAATGCACCGTGTCTCTTCAAGAAGTCCATCCCCAGTAAGCCAGGGAGACCTCCGATATCCGCTACCAAAAATTCACAAGGATAAAGCACCCTCTCTAAACAGAGAGTGAGCTCCACCTTACCATAAATATTGATTGGTCCACCGTTTGCCGCCGAGATCTTGCCTTCCACAGGTCTTAAAGTCTCTCGTTTTGCGCCAGGTATCTCATCGTACTCCTGCTTACTCAGCAGAGACACCTGCGCACCGGTATCGATCAGGAGATCCACGTGACGTGTCCCTACACTAATCGTAATATACCAGGATGCGCTCGAATTCTGCATGGCCACTTGTCTTGGCCAATGCTGTCCCACTTTCACCCCTTCCCAACATTCCGGAGGCTGAGGAGCCGCTTCTTCAGCAGGCTGAGGGGCCGCTTTTTCAGCAGGTGAAGGATCCGTGGATACTTCCTCCACCCTTACTCGTTTTCCGAGTGTTTCCTCTCCTTCTTATCCTTGCCCCCCTTTTTGCCCTGATCGCTCCGCCCCTGGGACCGTTTATCACCGTGCTTACTCGATCGGTGTTCCCTGTCCTTGCTAGGCGCTCGTTTCTTGGAGCGATCATCATCGACATTTCGCTTGGGACAATCCCTGCGGAGATGCCCGGTCTTCTTGCACCGGTAGCACCTCCGTGTTTCAGGTGAATAATCGTGTTCCTGCCGGCGAGTATTACTATAAACCTTCCCCTTATCTTTGGACATAACCTCGCCTAATATCGAATAGACCAAATCTTTCAAATCCTGCCTCGTGATGGCTCCCTCTTTTTCAGAGGACGGGCCGCCACGTATAGACGCTGAAGCAGTAGCAGCCACGGAAGCCTCGGGCTGTAGTATTGGCAAAGCGATAGCGCCAGCCGGCCCGACGTCAGGCTTACTCGTTTTCGTGGCCTCGTACGCTGCCTCGTACTGCACTGCTAGATCAATGGCCTCCTGCAGGGTGGGTGGCTTTAAAGCCGCCAACCAAAATCTCATACTAGTAGACCCCGCCGTCTCCATGAAACGCTCTTTTGCAAAGCGTTCTTGCTCGGCTGGGGCGGAAGCGGGGTTCGCTTTCCTGGAGAGATCTAACAAAAACAACCCATACGTCTCGAGGTCCATTTCTGGGCCTCGTTTTGCATTAAACCATTTATTTCTGTACGCATCGAGGGCACGATTCGAGCAGAACAGAGCCGTTAACTGGCTCACCATCTCTCTCCAATCGTCCCGATAAGTTAGGGGCCGCATTTTCAACTTAGCTTGACCAGTGACGCTGGTCCAAAGGTGAAAACATTTCTCCTCGTCCGTCCACTTATTGAAAGTGGCGACTCGAGTAAATTCGTCTAAGTGGTCTATGAAGGCCGTGCCCTGGCCGTCATATTTTGGAGGAATAGCTTCTTTTCTCCGCCTGTACCCCGAAGAACCCAGACTCCGTTGCGGAGTACTGGTGGCCGCCATGACAGCCCGGGCCGAGCCACGTGGTTCCGCACGCTCGACCACGGAGGGCCGCCCTTCAGGCGAGGAAACAGGCGTCGACGCGGATGAATCATTCGACTCATATCCAGCTGGCGAGGGCTCCCTTCGGCGCCCTCGATCGCTGGTTGTCCGCGTATTTTCCTGACTCGTGAATGCGAGTCTAGGACTTGGAGTCCTATCCGCCGTGGCCTCTCGTCTACGAGGGCGTCCCGGCGTTCGCACTACTTTACTCCTAGTCGAAGCACGTAGAGCTGACTCATCCGCCGTTTGCGAGGGGCCCGGCACCGGAGTCGATGCGGGCTCACTCGTGTCGGCTGATGCCAAGCCAGGCCTCTTACGCAACTTTGCAGGCATTATACGTGGGGCTAAAACACACTAAATAAGGTAGAGTATTGTAGCGTGAATTCTACTTAACTGTAGATATGTGTAGCTTGAAGTTTGAAGTCGCAACGTCGCTGCTGCTGACGCTCAATGTAGATGCTGACGGTTCCTGTGCTCCGCTGCAACTGACTAAACCACGCGGTCGCTGGCACCTTTATCCAGCGTGGCCGTCGCGAAGTCATGTTTTTTTTCAAAAAGTTCTAAAAGTTCTTTATGTCCTTGTCCATGCGTCGTCCATGTCTTCTATCCAATTGGGGAACCCTACATCCGATTCTTCAAGTCCCATATCGGGCGCCAATTTGTAAGGTTCCCCAAGAAAGACAAAGCGTTGGTATTCCAGTTTTAAAGTTTATTTTGCCCTGCCCCGCCGCACAGCCTGCCTATCCTCTGCTTCTCCAGCTACTGACGCGGTCTGGGTGTATTCCCGCCAAGACCCCGTGGTCACGTGGTCCGGGTCACCCAGTGCGCGTCAAAGTCGGTCACTGACCTAGTAAGGTCAGTGACCTGGGGTCATCACACTACCTTTTCAATTCAACTGTTCCCTCTTTAAATCAGTCAGTAGCTACGATTAAGAGTTTGAAAGCCACTAGAATTTCAAGATAATTGCCATGACTCCTTTGGCTGGTCGTCATATTAACTTTGACTAAAGTAAAAATTCTTATGTAAGGAAAAAGATGCTATAGTAAGTAACCATGTCTTATTTTTCGCCAGAGATCAATCTGGAAACCTCTACCTTCCCTAATATTTGGACTTTTTGGGTTAACATCAGCTTTGCTTACGCATTTCCTGAGGGAAACCCTAAATAAGCCTATGCCAGACACTGTCGAGGATGTTGCTAAGTTAACAAAGTGAGTTTTCTTGTGTTAATGAAAATGAGATATATGTGAAAGAAATTCCAATTATGATAAATGCATTTTTGTATAGCAAACTGGTTATTCCACAGATTGTTTATATTGGAAAAGTTGTGATTGACTCATATTTAAACTTTATATCCATTAAATTGTGCTATTCAGCTAGATGCATATCAAACTCCAAATGGAGGCTGAATTGTGACTATGGATACTACTGACGTCTAACACAAGTACACCACTTATTGAAAAACCCTTTTTTTAAATTGAGTTATAAAAAGTAAGGTTTTTTCAAGGAATTAATTATCTTACAGATTTTAACCCCCACAGATTTGCAGTGAATTGAAATTAAGCCTATAGGTTAAAGTGCGGGCGTGGATGTTAAAAGCGAGTATTGTTCTGTGATGTAAGATTCCTTTTAAAAGTTTTGAATAGAGTAAAGCTTTCCATGATGTTAACCATAACATTCGAGAATCTGCCTTCTCCTATTTGTATCTCCCTTATAATTTGGTTTGAATACACCAAATGAAAGCTTAGGATCTAAACTATACATAACCTCTCTGTTCGAGAATCTTGCATGTAGAAAAACCCCGGGTACCCTTTGCACATGCGCAAGATTGGCTTCTTTCTTTTAATTCTTCAACTATCTCATGCTGGTGCTGCCCCCTGGTGGCCATGAAAGCCATAGCGTCCCGGTGGCCATGAAAGCCAAATTTATTATGTAATGCTGGACATCTAAATAGTTGCACAACATCTATATTGGTTACTGTTCAAAATGCAAACATTCTCTGATAAAATTTCTCAGCAACTTTATCTTGTATACAATTTCACAATTGTTAATTTTATTGTATATACGGGATTTTACACAAGTACGGATTGAGATTGTAAAATAATTGTATTAAATTGCATATCTTAGTAACAGTATGTTGCTTTTAATTGCTATGACTGAACTGACTAGTCTGCTGAAAGACCATTTGATTTGATTTTCAGGAAAAATGCAGCTGAAGGAACGAAAATAACACAAACTGCCCTTTAAGTGCTGATGAATACCAATCCTTGGAGATTGCAGAATTTTATAGTATACCATACGAAAATTTGATTGGAATAGCATTGGAACTAGAAAACGAGATTTCTGGTGAAATAATTCAAGAATACAATGAAATTGAATACATCCCAAATTCATTTGAAGTAGTATAAAGTCTGAAGTATGAATTCTAGGTTTATTTCAGCATCTGACAAGTGCATTCAATGTGTGCCCTCATTTAATTTGGAACAATTGTTTTTATTTGCAATATACAGAGGATAACATTTAATGAGTTTGTTGTTCCTTCACAAAATATTGGTATACACAGGTAAACTGGAAAGTTCCTCTGCAACCACTGAGTCTGAAGATTTAGTTCGACTTTTTCTGAAAAAAATAAAATAAATAAAAATAACATAGTTATATATAAGCTGCTTTGACATCACCCCTTCTGCTTTTTCATATTATATCTTGATGAATATTTTAAAAATCTATTTGATCTGTGACACAATGCAACCTGCAAGAGCAGTGTCTGCAGATTGTAAGCAACATGACACACATTAGCATCATCTGGGGATTAATGAAATTGACAGCAGTATTGATAGTGAGCTGTATCATCTGCATGTAAGTTTAACTGGCAAATGCCCAGAATTCAATTGGATGCATTTGGGTCACTGTTGGAACAGACCAGGTGGTGTAAAATGCTATCACATTAAATCACATGGATTGAAAATTGGTGTGGCTAATTGGTTTCTCACTGATGCACTCCACTTTAAAATGTTTAACATTATTGGTAAGCATACTTAAAAAAAAAAATTCTCAAATGTCTATTACATATACAAAATATATGAATCATATATTAACTAGTATGACATGGACTTACTTTTCCAATGTTCTAATGTCGTCAATCGTGTCCGGCATAGGCTTATTAAGGGTTTCCCTCAGGAAAAGCGTAAGGAGAGCTGACGTCACACCAAACAGTCCAAATATGAGGGAAGGTAGAGGTTTCCAAACTGTAGACTATTGAAACAAACATGCTTAGATAAGATAGTAACATGACAAGTGCATTTGTTGCTATATATTGGCCTTTAATCTTTTCTGCATTAAATATCTCTTAAAATCAAGGACTACCAAGATTAAGGCTGTGTAATGCACAAACCCTGTGTTGGTCACTTAGGTTTGAAATCTTCTTTCAAAACATCACCAACCTTATAATGTTCCAATAGCAGAAATAAGATTACTTACCAAAGGACCTCCGATATATGGCGCCAAGACACCTGAGAAACGAGAACAAGTGGAACAAGAGCCCATTGCCACTTGGCGGATTTGGGTCGGAAACAGCTCGGCTGTCACCAAAAATGTCATTGAGAAAGAAACGTATGTGAAAGTCCTACCGATCATAGTGAGTGAAAGAAGTAACCAGTCTGCCTCTGTATAAAGTAAGCAAGAGTGATATTAAAATGAATTATAAAAACATTCAATACATAACAGCTCATAATATATAGTTAGGCCCCACTTAGTTCCATTTTCACATCTGTTCTCAAAGATACTCACTCTTCTTTACATTCCTACGTGGATGCTTTTACTCATGTAATTTCATCTATGATGAAATCTGTCAAGATTATGTAAACTATAACCTGACTACAGTTTATTTTATGTGATGCATAATGCTACAAACTAAATACCAATATTATAATCACAATTCATATGAAATATTATTAAATATATTTTTGTTAAGACGCATTATAAATGAAATCTAATCTGTGTAATGGGACTTTTATCATGCCAGGCACTATAACTAAGTTTTTTTGTACCCATGATATCTGCACTTTCAAGCAAAAAAATAGAGAAATCTGGTCACCTACTTTTCAATATAATAAGAGGAATGACTGCCAGATTTGTTATTCCACCTATGAAAAAACATGTAAAGAGTGCCGGTTTTCTACCAACTTTCTCAGCGAATATTCCAGTCGTCATAGTTGCAATGACATCAAAGCAGGATGAAATGAGAGCGTTCAAAAAGACATTTCCTACCAAGGAGCCAATATTAAGAGCAAGGCCATAAAAGAGCAAGCTGTTTGTGATCCTGAAACAAAGAGAAGTATTTGTAAATAGTGTTTTAGAATATATCTATTGTTGCTTATGTTTATACACGTTTGATTGGTTCCTGTATTTGTAATGTATGCATATGTGTAGACATGTTTTGTATTGGTTCGTCAAAATTTCACTGATTTTATTTCTGTCATAAATGTATACGATTAAACAAGTCAATAAATAGTACGGTTTTGTTCTGAAATTTAATGATGCTACATAAAATAAAACTGATTTGCATTCTATCCTTGAATGTGCACTATAGAATGGGACAGCTAGCTGGGCAGTGGCCACTAGGGTTCTTCATCCCAAAGCATATTGTCACCATTACCCACATAATTTCAAGGGGCATTCAAACAGCAGTTAAAACATATTGAAGATAACAATGGTATTTTTGTTTATAGTGGACATTGGAGAAGTTGATTGATGTCAGGCTGAATTGATAAGCTTAAACTTAGGTCGACACTAAACCTACCATAAGAAATATTCTATTAATGTTGTCTTTCTTAGTTCAGGTCGAAACAAGTCCAGAATGTTACCACCCTCTTTCTTTTTCTGTAATAGAATATGAAATGAAACTAGACTGTTAGAGGGATGGGGAAAATATGTGCACATCCCAAAAATGAGCAAAAAATTGTACTGGTCAAAAATTTGGATACATGGTTATACTGTTACTGAGTTACTAGTAATACGCTTATAATATTCTCACCTCATCCACTGTCAAATGAAGATCTTCAGGTAACTTAGACTTATTCACAACCGCTATGGATTTTATAACAGTGATAGCTTTTTCTTTTTTACCAGTCGCATTCAGCCACCTTGCTGATTCTGGAAGAATCCTTGGAAAGTAATTAGTGCAATGAGGCAATCATTTATTAAGTGTACTGCCAATATGAAAAGCCTTAATAATAATATGTCATGTCAAATAATATCAATGAATTAGTGCTCGAAATGAAGTGTACAGTGTAACTTTCCTGACCTTTCAAGGCTGTAGCATGTGAGTCCAGGACTCTTATTGGTTGAGGGATTGCCTTAATCGATACAGTTAGCAAATGTGACTTATGTTTCGCGTAATCTTAATTTTGAAGAAGACAAGCATATCCAAACTTTCAGTTTTTAGCTGATTGCCAACCTTTCATTAATATTTCTAGATTCCATCAACTTTGGAAAGGGCAAAACAAAACCCAGGTTCATCAAGATTAAATATTCTAGGAATATAAAGCAGAGTATACTGTTCGATGGGCATATCACCGAAATGGCTTGAGAGGCAAATGAAGAACAGAGTACCATTGCATGACATTAGACCTTCAAAAGCTTGATTATTGTTAGTCATTTAGCTCACAGACACAGGGAAACCTATCTGGTGCTGTTTCTGTAAAGTGACAAAACCAGAATTGGCTTTACCAGGGTATGGTAATGCAAGGTAGGTGTGAGTGGTGTGACAAACACATGATTTAGCTTTGATATATAAAAAAACCAGTATGCAGCGTTGAACATGGTGAGGGGAGCCTTATGCAGGGGGCTGGTTTGCAGGAAGTGAGCCAAGAAACCTTATCGATGGTGATGGAATCTTGAAAATTAAATGAATACTTGGAAAATAGCAAATCAAAAACTGAAAACTGAAAGCCTGAGTGCAACTGGTTCTTGGAAAAAAGACAATGATATGAAATAAAAGTCACTCTTGGCATCAGTACGTTTAAATAAAATGTATTAGACGTCTTAGAATGCTTAAAAACAGCCACACCTAAATATACAATGGAAAGTTAGTGGCCGGAGTATAAAATAGCGACCATCATGAATCTTGGGACAGTGACACCGTTTGAATTAGAAACAAATTTGTAAAATTAACCACAATTTGGATGAATATGTGTAAACAAAGCTTATTCATTGCAGTTAAACATTTATTGGACAAACCATTTTGCCATTGAGGTTAGTGTATGTTCTTTTATGATCCACCAGTTTTATGTTTCATGAAAGAAAATGCTACATAATGCCTTGACAATTTGAAATTGGTTATGTCCAAATTTTGCATTCGATTTAGATATATCAAATGATGTCATCCATATTAAAACCATTGTTGTTCGGAAATTTATCACATAATTGTTATCACAATATATTGAAATGTTTGTATAATACTTTGCTGTAAACATATGACTTACCAGTAATAAGAGGCTGTTACACAGACAGGTAGGCACATGGCTAACATCAACCGTGAATAATCCCTGACAAAATAAGCCTCCATGGCGACTATCATATTCCCTACACCGTAGGACGAGTTGTAGGCCAGGCACATGTAAGTCCGATATTTCGGTCCAATAAGTTCACTCACTGAAACATTTCAGTTGTTCAACCAAATTTACTGCATGTGGTTGATTATGTACTTGTATACATAGTAATTTCCTAAATAATAATGTATACAAATACATTGGAGATTATCACTTCCACAGTATTTCCAAAATTTCCTTCTTATATATCAGGAAATACAATAGAAATGTACTTTGGAAACGTTCAGTACACGGAATCAAAAAATAACCAATTCTGTTTGCACGCTGGGAACGTGTGACGTCATCTCAATCTTTCAGCTAATGAGGCATGGCGATTCATCAAAAATATCTTCAAACTAAAAATGTAGGAGCAGAGATGTACAATAGAATTAGTGATTTTCAGATTTTGGCAAGATGCCTGGAATATTTATATGATGAAAATTTATCTGGATTCCAATTTTGCTTTTTGAATTTAGAAAATGAAATTAACTACTGTACAGCTGACCGCTGTGTCTCAAAAAATATTTAGCAATTAATTTTCTTACCATAAACAAAGCCACTGAGAAAAGCACTGAATGCAGCGACACCCAGCAGGAATCTCAAGAAACAGAAAAGTTGAATGTTTGGACAATAAGCAATGGCAATTCCCAAAACTGGGTGGAGAGCTGTACCCCATACCAATACTTTCAGTCGGCCAAATCTGGAAAAAATAAGCAAAATATTTTTGAAAAAAATGAAGTTGTCGTGTTAGCAGACCACAGCTGAAGGGATAATTAATTGTTTATCCTCCTTTTCAATTGAAAATAAAAATGAAGCCAATTTGTAGCTGGATTTTGGTTGCACTGTCTGTCAAAATTAAAATTTTCTACGACTTTATCAAATATCAGAAAATTAATGTAATTGATTAAGACACACCAAATTTGTGTAAACTAAAGGATTCTTTCAGGCATTAATTGGCAAAAATAAATCATATGTTGGCAATGCAAGAAAATCCAAAACATTGGAAACACAATGGAATTAGTATCATCCACCTTGCTCACAAGGGGGAGTGCAAGACAGGGTGCAATTTTACCCTTGCTGTCACACGATCCGCCAAGAGCGATTTCACCACACATAGTTCCTGAATCATTCTGTAAGAAGACAACTGCCCAATGTCCTCTAACTACGGTCTTAGAGAGCCATTTTACTGTTTTGGTGCAATGACATGAGAATAGATACATTTCAGTGACTTAATCAGAGTTATTGCAGAGAAATTGGTGTAAGCACTGATACATGAGTAAAGGGGTTAACATCCATAGTGAAATCTATTTTTCAAATCCTGCGCGTGGCCAATGAGGGTGGGCCTTCAACTGAAAAAGGGTAAAAACCATTAGGTGGTGTTACAACGGTCTTGAGCACTTGGGTTTTGTTGACAAAATGATATGTTTGCAGAGCTTAACTGAGACAATCAAAAGTTTTTTTGCACATTGCGAGCTGTTTTCACACTCTATATGCGTGATTATCATAAGCTCTGCAAAACAGAGGACGAGCCCGTTTAATTGCTGTTATTAGTTTGACATTTCTGACCACGTGGGCCTCATGTAAATTAGCTGAAAATATTTTGGCGTGCCTGCAGCGATAAAATGACGGTAGGAGAGGAGGCGCAGTGAGCAACTTTGGTATCATCATGCATTGTTCAGTATTGTGACGTCGTCACTAGGTGAGGTTTGTTCAAATATCAAGTTGTTAGATGGCATGGAAAACTCTATTTGTATAATTTCTGGTAACTTAAATTTAAACAGTTGTGCTCAAGTGGGCCCAGAAGGTAAACAAAAATCATTATTTTGATGCAAAAAATCTGGAGACATAGTGACATAAATTGCATCTCCGTACTAGAGCGCTCTGTCGTATTACCGTAAGGTTGTATCACCGCAATCACCTTCTAACTATGTGCCAGTCTATTGAAATTTGCTGGCAACATTGTTTTCTGTTTCTTCCTGGTACTTGAACATGCAATTTAGTTTGATTATTACTTAAGGATGAGGTCTGCTAAGAGAAATACATTTTTTAAGCTTTTATGATAAATCAAGGTATATGCTAATTGTCAACAGATGGCAGCAACAGATGGTACACGGTAATGCAACCTCACAGTATTACAAGGCAGCAATCTAGAATCCCCATTACACAAGTAGCTGACAGATGCAAGAATTGCGACATTATTTTGTGCACATGGCACAATATTGTTCGGATTTAGTAAATAAGAAATGTTCAAAACCTGTCGGACAAGATTCCAGATACAAACGATCCAACCAACATTCCTGCCAGGTAACATGTTGATGCCATCTGTATGTACCATCCATTCCCACAAACAAGATCAAACTGGAGGAAAAAAATTTTCAACTAAATTAAACTCAAATATAAGATATTACAATTTAGAAAAAAAAATGGAACTATAACTGTCAAGCACATGTATGAATTACCTGAAACTACAATAAATCAAACCTAGCCATGGCAAGATAGATGTGCCTAGTACTTGGCTCAACTTAAACTCCATACGAGCGGAAAACTACGGATAATATGATTTGTGACATAACTTCTTCATATCTGCAATGAATGATCAGTCATGATTTGGTTTCGGGATTTACAAGAATGGAATATCTCTGTTATAGTAGGTAACAGGGTGTTTAAACACACCTTTTCACTTGGAAGCAGTATTGACCTCATTTCTAATTATATCACATATTATGACATCACTACTTCACCGTTGTCCTCGCAGTCTGTGACCTCACACCATGGCCATTGTCTACTGACAATGTTACACTACTTAATTCTGAGTACAAAGATAGGTCAATGAGGCAAAAGTGCCAACATTGCTGCTTCATGATTAGGGTGTATAAGAGATGGCTAGGTGTGGTGTCAGAAATGAATTTTTTCTGGAGTATTGCATGTCATACCTCAGTTTGTACTGTTCTGGTGAATGAAGACAATATGAAATTCCACTTTCGACACCTTGTGGTAGATGCTGTAGCTCCAATGATTGTCCTGTTCCAAGTTAAAAAGTCTGTGTAGTTGAAAGAAGACCATGGAAGATCAAATACCTCACATTTTGAATAGGATTCTTCTTTCTGTAAAATCATAATATAATCACAAACAGGCAAAATCAGAAATTGTATACTCAGTCTGCTAGATTATTTTGAATTTATCATTTATTTTCATGAATTAGCATGCATATTCACAACAAGGCAATGATAGATCAAAATATTTTAAATTTTGAATATGGCTTGTCATCTAATGAAAAAGTGCGTTGGTTTATATTTGCTAAAGATATATTCAATAGCCAGATACTTGGATAACTCATAGGAAATCGTTTTAGTCTTGAATTTTGCTTTGAATTTTTTCCACTAAATACTTCAATAATTCATATTTTGGCTGTACTTCAGTTCAATGAATAGTTTCTAAGATATACATTTTTAGTCATACTTCCAAAATCTGAATAAATAGCTTAGATAGCTACTACAACCATAGCCAAATGTTTTGGACACTTGCTACTAAGTAGTGTACTTGTCTGTCTGTCAACCACCCTCATGGACACAATACCTTAAAGCTCCACTGTCCTGTCAAAATTAATATTTTTCTAAAACTTCATCAAATTTTTGAAAATCATCTTATTCAGTCAAGGCTCACTAAATATGTGTAAACTAATTAATCTATCAGGCATTAATAACAAAAAATAAGTGACAGGTCTATCAACAGTGAAAGATTGATAAAAAGTGATAGATTGATAGAAATCAAGAACAAAACATTGGAAATACAATGGAAATGACATCATCACTCATTATTGTGATGTAATCACTTGCTTTGCTTACATATTGGATTTTTAATTGCCTGAAAAGTTATGATTTTTATCCTTTCTGAAGAAACTGACACAGTCACATAGTTATGACATCATCGAATATTGGATGATGACATCACAAGCCAAATCTCCCTTTAAGCAGATGTTTAGGTGTGTTTGCTAAAACAAACAAAAATTGATTGAGTAGTCATTAACGCTTTTTTTTTTAGATTTAATTTTAATTTTTATGCATTATCTTTAGTATATATCCGCTAAGCATACAGGCAATATCATTTCAAATTACACTATAAAATGACAATGTCAACATTGTTTAAGGAGCAAATTCAAGAACAAGTGCAATAACAGAAAAATCCAGACCTGTACTACAACATTTACAATTGTTAGGGTCATCTTATTGTTGAGGTCAAAATACTGGCTAGAGTGCCATTGTCTACAATGGATTACACTCTTATCAGTGTGATTTGCTACAAGTAGACTAAAAATTTCAGGTTAAATTGAGTCACGTGTAAACCAACACATATGCAGTAATCTGCTCTGATAGGATGAAAAAGATACATCCACGATCAAATTTTTTCAGTCAGTTGCCATGGAAATCATATTTTGAAGTTTTCAAAAGGCCTTAATTTTTTGCAACCTTTTCAGGCTGAACAATATGCAATACATTATGATACTATTCTTAAGAGCTGCTGGACCCATTAAGTAGTTCACAGCAGCTCCCCTGGCAGTCCTGTTTAACTCCACTCTGGTAGTATACAGCCAATCACACACTTGTCGCGCCATGACGTTTCTTGCTTTCTTGTTCCTTCTGAAGCAAATCTGTCTAGCTGTCTGTCATTATATGCCAGGTACCCACTTTCTGCTGGGTGGACAGTAGCAATGAGGATTAAGAGGCTTGCTAAAGGCAACAAACAAACGGTTCAGACAGGTGTTATTACATGCACTGCACTGGTTCAAAATCGTAAAACCAACAGGCTGGTGTGCTACACAGTGACAGTCGTGTGTATGGCCTAGGGTATTGCATGTCCGTCAGCTTTTCCCTCCCTTTTGTCTCGCTGTCTGTCAACCTGGCTTACTGACATGATAACTTCTATTATTTTGTTAACGTTTAGATAATTTAAGAAAAAGATACTGACCTTTGGTATGGCAATATATTTTTGCATTTCATAAGGAAATTCCCTCAGCTCATCAACAAGACAAAAGTGGTCTTGGTTTAATCCTAGAAATATCATTCCTAGTGCTTCATATCCATGAAATATGCCAAGAAATGCAACTAATATGAATATTAAGAACTGATATGGACCAAGATGGCCTATGTAATGAAATATGTCCTCAAAATCCATGATCAATGTTGTATGAATAGACAATGATCTGAGAATGAAAGTTATTTCTTTTGTAAAGTGAACTTGGAGAAGTGATCCATATCACAGTAAAAGATCAAAAGGTTGTAAAAAGCAAGACAAAGAAATCACGATTGCTGTTATAGTGTATCGAGGGGGGGAGGGGAGGTCACACAAATGCAGGTATTAATTTGATCAATTTATTTTTTCGTTTCAGCATAAATATGTTACAGCTGAGAGTTCCTAAAAAGCAATCAATTTATTCTTAAACATTCATATTTCTAACCAGCCGACTGTCTTTGGACATCTGACAAAAAATAAATAAACAAATAAATAAGAATCCAGTCGAACGTACATGCATAACAAAGCAGTGCAAACTATTACACAGTTATAGTATTTTCAACACAAATTATATGAAATAATCAACTTTTCTCCATACAAAAATAATGACCTTCTATATTTATTACCCATGATTGAAACACTCTAAATTTCACTTCATCGTGAGTCTATAGATAAGCCGATGAATGGACCATAAAAGTAATGCTAGCCCCACACTGTGCTCTAACAGATAGTAACAGATAGTAACGAAATAACCGTGGGTTAAAAGGTTGTGTTTTGGGTTGAACACTATTTAGTTCACGCATGTTAAAGGGACACTGGAATGAAATGTACTACAATTGTAAAGGACCTGCAGTTGTACAGTCAAAGTCTAGAATAGATAGATAGGTAGGTAGATAGATAGATAGATAGATAGATAGATAGAAAGATAGATAGACAGATAGATAGATAGATAGAATAGATAGATAGAGAGATAGATAGATAGATAGATAGATAGATAGATAGAGAGATAGATAGATAGATAGATAGATAGATAGATAGTTAGACAGAAAGATAGATAATCCATTCGCAAATCACCACTAGGGGGCTTGGTAGGTATTTCACATTAACGAGAGTATCTCGTAAATAATCCATTCGCATAGTTCCACCAAAAAATAAAATTTGAATGAATTAATCTGATCTTAAGAGCTTAACCGAAGACACTGGAGCAGCTTTTAGGAAACAACTCCGTGGTTGGTAATGCTGTGAAAATACCTCAAAATTATTCCACAATATAATGACAACTTCTGTACTGGAACGAACACAACGCAAATCACCACTAGGGGGCTTGGTAATTATAAAGCTGCTCCAGCATCTTCGGTTAAGCTCTAAAGATCAGATTAAATCATTCAAATTTTATTTTTTGGGTGGAACTAGGCGAATGGATTATCTATCTATCTATCTATCTATCTATCTATCTATCTATCTATCTATCTATCTACCTACCTACCTACCTATCTATCCATCTATCTATCTACTGCAGGTCCTTTACAATTGTAGTACTTTTCCAGTGTCCCTTTAACATGCGTGAACCCAATATTTTATCCATAGGGTGGCCTTGCAGCCTTAATTGCCATAACAGGGTCTTCTGACTATATTTTTACTTACAATTGATATACCGAATTAATGTCAAATAACTTTACTGTCTGTCTGTCTTTCTGTCTGTCTGTCTGTCATAGGTATATCGCGGTTAAATAGGTCCCAGTCAAATATTGTGGCTGGTCGCGGGTGCACATTTATTTATTTAAATTCCACTGTACAAGTGTACATTATTTCCAAAAGGACTGATATTTCTCTGTAAAAGTTTTAGTTGCTCTTCACAGATTATAAAGTACATTAAAACGCTTGGTTTGTGACATGTGGCATGCAGCTACCAACACTTCAGAAAAGTGAATAATGATGGAAGACGGACTTTGAATCATGTACATACATTAGACTTGTATAAATTTGAATGATGGAATGACCAAGGAATGGTCCCACAGGAATACATGTCCAAAAATATAGAATGTGCCCATAACTGTTGCAGAGCTTTGATGTGATTCAAAGTTTATTGTTTAAAAATGCTTGTTGATTAGATGCAATGTAGGGTCGGAAGGACTTGCATAGCAATTCTTGGAATTTGACATTTTTGACATAGTTTTTTTCAACAAACACGTTAGCATACCTTATTTCGTCGTTATGTACAGGAGAACTGCTCTGTTTACTATTGTGTCGCACTCAGATGTGGTTGATTTATAACAATTTAAATCAATTTCTCAATGCCTCACTTTCATTCAGACGCAGGAAATCCCCCCAGTGGCTGTCAAGCATTATCAACGAAATATGAAGTTCGAAAATGGCACAGATATTGATCGAAATTGAATGAAATCAACCATATCTTAATAGCGCGATATGATAGAAAAAAGGTATGACTAACCCCAGAGCAGGTGCATTTCGTGTGGCAAACGTTTAAAAGCTAGTTCCCACCATCCTCGGTCCCAGTACCCTGGGAATCTACCCCTGAAGTTTCACTATTTCCCTCTTGATCTAGTTCACTGCTCAGCCAATCATACTGCTTGCTAGAGGAGGTATAAGCGCCAATTTATGTGACCTTTCCTTTGACCCCATTTGGGGTAGCCTAACAGCTTGTAAAAGGCACTGGCCTTTTGCTCTTAATTTAAACTAAAATAATGATTTCTGATTTTAATATGTATATTGTTCGGAGCTATGGAAGTGATGGCTGCAGATGGCCATCACTGATTGCAGTCTCAACCAATTGTGTGTAGGTCATTAGGAGAGGCAGGGGATCCATCAATGTACCATGGCCAGCTGGTCAGATTGTACTCCTCTGTATGATCTTGATCCTGATGGCCGAAATGGGATCAAGGGTGATTGGATCTTCCTGGCCTAATGACTATGCAGTCTCCTGGGGTGTGGAGTTGATGAGGAGAGGAGGGGGTGGGTCTGATTGCCTGCCACCTGTCCTGTGTGACCCAGTGCACTTATGGGTAGGAATTAATGCATGAATGAGTTTGTCTATTGTATGGCATGAGAAGTGATGGATGACTGACTTTGGGTGCACAGTTGTGGGGGGTGTGCTTGGCCACAGATGAAAGGGATTGATTAGTGATTGAGATTGTTACCCCTCCATTAGGTAGGGTTCTTTGTGTGTTGAAATGATATAAATAATAAACATGGAAAGTTTCTGGCATCTTTGGTTTTGACCAACATGCAGAGCAGACCAGCTTGACACAACTTACTGTTTTGAATTATCATTTATGATGAGACTATGAACCACTGGAAGGAGACATAGTATGTCACTAGCTACACTGAGGATTTTACCAGCTGTGGCCTGGCATAGTTTGAAAACCACATGTTATGACACATTACTGAGGGCCAGTGAGGGGGGTAACTTGCTATTGGCTAAGACAAAGTAGGTCATGTCATTAAGGTCATTCTAATAAATATGCAGGAGTTGACCCACATAGTGAAGCCAGTGAGGAGGATTGCCAAGGATTGGCGTGCGAGGGTGGTTCCCAAACAAGCCGAAATTCCATATTTTTTCATCTATATTGTTGTAACCCTGTCCTGTGGACAGGGGACTTGTAGCTAGCTTGTTGATAACTTACCTGAGGTGGGATTTGTTGATGGGACAAACTGGTTTTCATGTCCTGTACAGGCAATCTTGAGTCTCACCAGGAGATGTCGGAGAATGATTTATTGATTGGTGGCATAATAACACACCATAGCAACAATATCATGGTAAGGTCGGTGGCACTGGGAAGGAACTCAAACCCCAGTGATCAAGATCGTTTTGTATAACGCACACTTTATTTCGTATCTTGGGCCGTTCCATGTAAGGTGGGTGTATGGGGGTGAACAGAAATTCTTCAAGTCCACTCCAAACATTTAAAACAGAACAGCTCCTAGCACATGCTGCACAGACCTGAGTCACATGAAGGACCTAACAATGACTAACCACATAATAATATGCACATTGGTTTATCTATTTCACATTTTCATATCATGATATTCACATTGGTTCATCATAATATTAACATTGGTTCATGTATTTCGCCCACATCTTCTGCCAAGATAAGAACACTCTTCATTGGCTCTATGATCACCAGATTGCCTGTACAGATGAAATTCATGATGAAAAGTTAAGTTACTCCAGTTTGGCAAGCTACATGCTCCTCCTCTTCTTTGTTTATTAGCTCAGTAATTAGTAAAATTTGATTTTATCGACTATTCATAATTCACCATGAACATTTGCATAGACTTGTAATGGCGTGACTCATGTGGTTGGAAATGATTTGATAAACTGGTTGACCAAGAGTATGGATTCTGTGATTGTTAAAGTATGCAGTTCAATATTATATTGTATTGTTTCAATGCTACTGCCTACCTTAAAACATGGAACCTGGGAAGAATTTTGTATTGCAAGAATATATATATATATATATATATATATATATATATGAGTGTATATCAGCCACTTGCGTTACTTGAGAGAAATACCACATTTGCAGTGTTTAGAAGATGTGTAGCCTAATGACATCTGCAAATTCTATGTTGGCCAGCTCTGCTGAAGGTCCCTGGTTTGATCTCCGGCCATATTTCATGAGCTACATCCACCTGCCGATTGCATGAGACATTGGTGCTTTGTGCTCAGTGTCTATGCTGTGGTAATTAGAAAGACACCACCCAAATGAAAACGAGGCACAGAACAAGCAACATCAACTGTTCACACGACAGTCTCCATATATTCAATCAAACTGTCATAGCAGAATAAGGTAACACAAAAATTATCAAACTACAACTGTATATCACAGAGAACATTTTCAACAGCAATTTTCAATGCCAGACAGCAAAAATACTGAGAAATACCGAGTTTTCAGTTAAAGTGATGGGCCTGGCCCGTTGCTAAGGACACCATATGGCTGGCAACGATATGTTAGTACAACTTTTGACAGTACTAATAAGTGAATTGAAGGAGTCAGTGACCTCTCGAATTGACCAGGTACTAGAAAAAATTGAAAAACACCAAGAAGAAAATAAAAAACTACATGACACCATACAAACATTATCCACTGAAGTGGATAAACACACAAAAGAATTGACAGAACTGAGAAGCCAAATAACACTGACAAAATCACCTCCACATTTACAGGCTCCAGTTGTCAACAATCAATCTCTTACCTCGCAAAATAACGTCATGCCAAGTGACAGAGAGATCAGACGAAATAACCTGATCATCACAGTAATTGAATTAGGGTCAGAAGACCCAAAAACATTTCTTCAAGGGTTTATTGCAGCACGTTTTTCCACTCGTTCTGATGGCATTTTAGCTGTGCAGAAAATTAGGTCACCAAATGAGCCATCAATCAGCAGAGGTCAGGATGCACCAACACTGCCTACAGCAGCGCCACCACGATACCTGATTACAATGAAAGCATGCTGGGAAGCTCAACTCATATACAGTCAAAGATTGCAAGTATTACAAAACGAACAAATATACATATCTGAAGACCTAACACCTGCTGAATCAAGGCTTTTTTACAAAGCCCAACAACTCAAAAAAGCCAACATCATCCACTCAACATGGACCAAAGAAGGACAAATTTTATTTCAGAAAACTTATACCCAGGATTCAGAGGAGCTAAAGAAGGCAACCCACTTCTTTTAACAAACACAAACATCAATATAGACACAACAACATCACAAATACAACCAATACATGCCCCCATTCTTTCAAAGCTGAAAAAAAACACAGAACAAACAACAGAGTGCGGCTTTAAACAGATTGAAAAAGGCATTAAAAAATTGCCCATCACAACTCCACAAAAGACTCAAGAGCCACAAGCATCAACAAGTGATTCCACTGTCAATGTCAGATTGAACAGGGTTATGATGGAAGAGAATATAACAAAGAGGATCACCAGACAGAAAATACAAGAACTTCAAAATGAGGAACAAAACTAATTTAAAGAATAACTCAAACAATAACACACATATCACACTAAATGAAGATGTATCACTAGGTAAATTGCTAGAAGATAATGACATTAATTTTGATAATGAAACTGAAAATGAACCTCGACTTTTTCAAAATTCACCGTATTATCACACTGATGAATTTTGCCGTTTATTAGATTCTAAACAGGACCAGTCATCATTTTAAGTCTCAACTGCCAATCTTTACATGCCAAATTTGAATATTTAAGAACATACCTGGAAAGCTATAATAATTACAAAATTGGTGCAGTATGTTTGCAGGAAACATGGCTTGCAGCGGATAGTGACCTATCATTATAACAACTTGACGGATACAACTTGATTTCTGTGGGTAAGTCTTGCAGTGCACATGGAGGAGTGGCAATTTACTTGCATGAAAATTTAATTTTAAAATAATAGATCATGGTATGAGCTCTGATATATGGGATGGTCAAATTATTGAAATTTTTGAAGAAAGTGCTCTTGTAACCAACAATAAGAAAATATTTATTTGTAATGTATATCGTCCCCCGATACAAACTACTGAAAATATCATGACCTTCAAATCTGAAATGATTAGTCTCTTTCAGAAATTCAGAAACCAAAACAACGTAATTTTTACAGGGATTTCAACCTCAACTTGTTAAAGTATAAAGAAAATAACTCGGTCAATGACTTCCAGGAGTGTATTATTTCACATGGATATATACCTAAAATTACACTACCAACTCGATTAACACAGAAAACAGGCACACTAATAGATAATTTGTTTGTCAAAATTTCAAATGATCTAACTGCAGTAAAAACTGGAATATTGATCAACAACATATCAGACCATCTTCCATACTTCATATGTTGAGAAAATTTCCACAAAATTAAACAAAACACCAGATATGTGAAAATATTTCCCAATTACAATATTGCCTTATCAAATTTTCAAGAAGAATTACAAAATACAGAAATCACCGCCAAACTAAATGAAATATGCCTTGACAACAAAAACGTCAATGGCTGTTATAATGAATTTAACAATCTTTTAGTTTCACTTACAAATAAACATTTCAAAGCAAAAACAGTTAAATACATAAATACAAACATAAAAAATGCAAATGGATGACAAATGGCATTCTCAAATCTATCCGATATAGAGATAAATTATATGCCAAACTTAAATCTACAAGTATAAATGATAGTCAATACTTAGGATATCTCACTAACTTCAAAACCTATAACAGGATATTAAAAAATACTCTCTGTCAAGCCAAGATTCTTTACTTCCAGAATCAATTTCAAAGATTTAAATCTGATATGAGGAACACCTGGTCAACAATAAATGAAATCTTAAATAAGAATGAAGTGAAACAAGCTTTTCCTAGCTATTTCATACATAATGGCAAACGTCTTGATAACCCTCAAGTTATTGCAGATGAATTTAACAAATACTTTACAGATGTAGGTCCGACACTTGCTTCTAAAATAGATTTCCCCGAAGAAGATTATTTGCAGAATACTGTTCAAGATCATTTTAAATTTAGATCAGTTACCATTGAAACTGTTATTAAAACAATAGAAAGCCTAAGACCTAAAGCAAGCAAAGGTGCAGACAACATCAGCAATAAAATACTTAAATACATAAAATATGAAATTGCTAGTATATTATCAAAATTTATGAATATGATATTTGAACAGGGTATCTTTCCAGATATACTAAAGATAGCAAAGGTGATACCCATTCACAAAAAGAATGACAATCATTGCTTTGAAAATTATCGTCCAATTTCTATATTGCCTAGTGTGTCGAAGGTCTTTGAGAGAATAATACATGACCAAATCTATCAATACTTTACTACTTCAAAATTATTTTATACCAGCCAATATGGATTTCGTACCTTACACTCAACAGAATTTGCAACTCTTGAACTGCTGGATAGAATTATTTTAGAGATGGATAAAAACAAACAGCCTATAAATATATACATGGATCTTTCAAAGGCTTTTGACACATTAGATCATACCATATTGTTAAAAAAACTAAAACACTATCATAATGGCATTAGAGACAAATCCCTAGATCTACTAACAAGCTATTTAAATAACAGGATTCAATATGTAAATTATGGCGATATCTCTTCTAATCTTTTGATAATTAAATGTGGCGTACCGCAGGGCTCCATACTTGGGCCCTTGCTTTTCATTATCTATGTAAACGACATAGTTAATGCAACTCAAAAATTTAGACCTTTACTGTATGCAGACGACAATACACTTTTCACAAATATAAATTCGGACTTTACAAATGATCCTGAAATATTGAATAATGAATTACAATCAATATCTGACTGGTTAAAAGTAAACAAACTCTCTTTCAATGTAGAAAAAACAAAAGCAATACTATTCCATACACCACAAAAGAAAATACAGCATCCAGAATTATTCATAAATGGCATGAAGATAGAATTTGTTGATAGATTTAACTTTTTGGGTATAGTTATAGATAAACATTTGAAATGGACTCATCACATTGAAGCTATATCCAAGAAAATATCTAGAACCCTGGGAATCATGACAAAGATAAAACAACAACTTCCTTTGAACGCACTTCTTAATATATACAATGCCTTAATACTTCCCCATCTAAATTATGGATTAATGATATGGGGCTGGAAATCTAAGAAATTAACATCTCTCCAGAAAAGAGCCGTGCGTATCATCAATAAGAGCCATTACAGAGCCCATACCACTGAGCTTTTTCGAAAATTAAATATGTTAAAAGTTAAAAATCTATGTTCACTGCAGGACTATAAATTTTGCTTTAAATTTGAAAACTCATTGCTACCTCATTACTTCACCAATGAAATGAAAAAAAATCTAGAAAATAAAACCCACAGATATGTAACTAGACATATCAACAATATAAAGCTACCCGCTGTGAGACATGAATTTGCCAGACTCAGTATATCCTATATCTGTCCTAAAACGTTAAACAATATGCCAAGTATTTTTAAAGAAAAAATAAACACACATAGCTTCCACGGTTTTAAATTATATGTGAAAAAGAAGACAGTTGAGGCTTATATTGATGATTGCAATATACCAAATTGTTACTCATGCCAAATTAATAGGCCTACAAATCAAAATTGCTTGTCATAATCTTCTACTCTTACGCAAATTGCCTTTTATTACATTAAATTTGTAACTGTATACTCTTCCCTAAAGCAGCATGTCATTAAGCCTTTGGGAAGAGTAGCTTTATTCAATAAATCAACAATTCAATTCATGGGGTAGATGTGTAACAGGGTGTGGACTCCAATCCTTATCTTTTATTATGTCTGCCTGGGGAAGCTGGTCATAATAGCCTGCAGCATTGAGCCGTAGACGTAGTATTTTCGTATTTGCTGTCTTTGCATATTTTCAGTGATGCTGCAATGGGTGGGAGTGGCTGCTTTACTTGCAACCTGGACGGCTGTACACACATACCTGGGCAGCGTTCATTCCAAACTTGATACAGAATGCACATGTTGAATCATCACATTGATGTATGTAGTTATTGTCATCATTTCCTCAGCTGGTACAGTCTATTATGAGTGCAATGAAATTCTAATACCAATTATTGCGCTGTGATTTGTCTTTGTAATAACAGAAATATTCCCTTTTAATACTATGCCAGAGAGATACATTTCCTTGTATCACTATGCCAGAAAGATGCATGTTTGCAATATATTAAGTATTGTGTGGAGCATACAGTACACAACTGAATTTTTATTTGAGATGTGGCAAGCTGTTTAATTTGTGCTTTCAACTGCTTTGCAAAAACACCTTTTTACATGTCAGTAAATGACAGATTTTTTTTTTAAATATATATCAAACGTATATGGTTTTCTTTTGAAAACTCATGATGGAAACCTTAAATTAGAACCATAATGGAAACTTAAATTTGAGATACATTTATACTTTCATCTTAACCTAGTGTATTGTACACCTTGTTCGTTAGTTTTGAGATTGGACCATGTGACCATGAAGTTGCCGATTGTTCAGAATGTATTTTCTTAGAAAGGTGTTAGAATTTGGATAGTTGCAGAACTTTATTATTGTATTTGTGTTCATTGCAGGTCAGCCTAATACCCCTTTTGCCACATTTGTCTGAGTCCTGTCTCTTTCATATGTCCTATTCGATTTCTGTTGGGCAATCGCAATAGGCAGTGAAGGTAAGTGATCATTTATATATTTTTGAAAATATCACACATTTGCATTTAGTCTTTAGGGCGACATTGAAATTTGCCACGACACGAGATTCACCACCCCCCTAAAACATAATTATACACCTTACAAGTTCATGATTTGTTACAAAACTAAATGTTTATATCATTGGCAGTATTCTATAAATCTGACAGCCATCTAATTGTGTTAATTGCATTCTATTTAAGTGGCAAATTTTAATGTCATTGCAAAAATCAATGTTGACAAGTGTACTGCTGGCTGGTTAATCTTATTGATTGCTTACTATTACATGTATCCTCTGTCTGTTCAGTCATTGAGACTCCCAATTTCTTTGGATTTATTGGCAACTATAAGGCCTTGAAAGACAAATAGACCATTATTCTTATGCCTACCAGCTCCGATAACCGAATTTCATATCATCAGGGTTGTTAGATTATTGTTTGCCTGTGTCATCGAAATTCGCACTCCAAATAAACTATCACAAAAACGCTTCTAAGATGCTGAAGTACATAAATATTGTCAATGACATGAACACTTAGTATCATGACAAATCGCGACATTGCAAGTTGTTTAATTGTGTTTGTTGGGTGGAAAATTTCCACAACCTGCCCAATCTCGATGAACATTGGGAAAGAAATGTGTTGTATTTCCGAAAATATTTAATGTATATAATTTTTATTGACAGTGTTATGTCAAATATGACATATTTGTCACAATAAAATGTTTACAATGAAAATTATTTCACAGTTATGTTCATAAAAGTAAGTCGCTGCAGCAGCTGGCAGATAATGTTGGCGCACTTTTGACATCATGTCAATCAAGCAGTCACAATGGTACGCTGGGCAGAGTATAATTTTATCATGATGGTTCTTTATTTCAGGTCTGGTAATGTTGACACACCATGTCTTGTGCATCATTATATTATTTGCAGCATTGGCCAAGGGAACCTGTGCTTCTGAAGTGAGAACAATATTGATCCTGGCTGAATTGTCAAACCCGTATTTACAATACCGCTATTTTGTTCGACAAACAACTAGAAACATACGTGGCGTGGCGCTCTACATTTGTTAATCTCCTTTTTGTGTTGATGTATTTTATTTGCCGTATGGTTCTTATGCCTCATGCATTGTGGTTGTACGTGCACAATCCCATTTCTGACAATCTCGTATCGACAATTGGAGTGACGTTATATTGCATCAGTTGGATTTGGTGGTTGGATTATGTCATTCTCTAACAACAACATTAAGAAAGACACTGGCCTTTTTATCATCTTACAAATACATTTAAATTTATTGTAAACACATTTGTATTTGCTGTAAGTGTATAAATTGATAGCCCAGACGCTGTTTTAATATGACATTACATGGTTCTTGTTGCGATTTTTCTTTTTGTAAATGGATAAAATTTTGCGTTTTCAAGTAAAAATATCAGAATGATTTAAAATGTATATGTGTACTTATTATATTTTGATTGTGGTGTACTGAAGTGAAATAGTTCTCAATATGAGCATTTGTTTTTCTTTGACTTTGACTGAGCATAGATCTCACATAGCCGTAAAGGTTGTATTATCTGCCAAATATCTGTCGCATAACCAAACCCTTACGTAGCCGTCCATCAACACCTAGCCACGCCCCTTTGTCACACCTTGTTTTGTTGAGAATCCTTGGCCATTCCATCCATTTTGGGTCTACGTATAAACCATGGATTTTCCGTCACTTTACGGCTGTGTGAGATCTATGCTTAAGAGTCTTCTGTTGTTATTAAATCTTCTGTGGCATAGAAGTCTTTGCATTATAAGAAAGCTTTACTCTCAGTAATTTGTTTTGCAATGACTGCAAGTGTATTTCTTAGTCTTTATATCCTGTTGTATTCATCATTTTATTTTGCTCATATCTGGAGAATATTATTTGAATTTCTTAAAACTGATTATTCATTGTGTAATGATTCCAATCATTTGTGATTTTGTTGTCGGGTTTTGGTGCTGCATGCTGCAGACAATCAAGACAAACACTCATGGCTGCCAACTTAGTTTTATTGAATAAAACTAGAGGGCGTCCTTATTTGACCTAAGCGCCACATGTGGTAAATAACTGAATTACATATACTACAGTCATCATGATAGCTCATCTTGGATAAATTGTGTGCAACATATCAAATAAAGACATCACAATCAAAATTCAAACTAGGATACAATATTGTATAATGCACAAATCATAAACATCAGAATGAAAATTAGCATTTTGGTTGCAATGCTTCTCAATATACAAAATATGAACTTCAGAGTGAAAGTTCTCATCTATACAGCTTTCTTGAATAACATATAAAGGATATACAAACTAACATACATTTAGAGATATTTGTAAAAATATAATTATAATGAAAATTAACATATTAATGTGTACGATAGCATACATTCCCTTATTCTATAAGCTTGAATACTGCATAATCACAATATACAAGACAACTAAAATGGATATAATAAAAGTTATGAAAATCATGTATCTGTATTTTCAAATGATTATTATTCCAGTATAGATATATATAGCTTTTACTGACACTTTTCATATAAGAACATATACATATATCTATAGCTCTACTCACTGAGTCTATCTAAAACTACACCTACACCTACTATAGAAATACAGGACAATAATATAATAATGATGACATATTAATGGATACCATAGTCTACATTTCCTTATTCTATAAGCTTAAATTCTGCATCATAACAATTTACCATTTGCACAGTATACACGACAACTAAAAGGGATATAATACAAGTTATCAATATCATGTATCTACATTTTCAAATGATCATGATTATTTAGTATTGAAATATAAGACTAACATTGATAAAATACTGGAAGCAAATAAGTAAATATCATATATTCTATGGGCCCGTTGCCCATGCATGGGATCCATTATGTCATTATACACATAAAAGCGTATATGTCATATATATATTAGTCGTGAGTAATGAATTTCTTTCAAGTGAAACGCAGCAGTACGACCTTCAATGCAGTGACCTCTTTTTTTAAACAATTAATGAAAATGAACTGAATAAGAAACAATATGCCATTAAAAAATCCAGCAATAATTAGTTGGTAGTTGGTTTAGTAAAGAACATGCCAAAATTCTCATTAAATAATACAGTGTAAAAGAAAAGATATATCTAAATTGTTGTTTTTTCCATGATGTCAACCAAAACAACAAACACAACCTTTTCCACATTATTTTCATTCTTTCATCAATTTCAATTTTGAGAAAGGAATCCAAACTTTTATGTGATTTTTAGGATTTTCTAATAAATTATTTGGGTGGAGGTCAACATAGTACACAACAAGACATAATATACCAATAAAAAAACCACAAATGATCACTGCACAGGCCAAGTACCTATGCCACTCATACATTGGTTGGGTTGTGAAATACCATACAAGTAGCATGCCAACATTCTCAATATACATTAGGGTGTAAAAGAAAGCATATCTTAGTCGATTATTTATTTGATCCTTATTACAAAAGCAGAAAATAAAGATAAATGCAAAAACAGCATCAGCAGCAAAATCATCACAATCCATATCACATAAGTCAGAGGTCTCCATCGACAAACTCCATAATAACATAATGATATAATGGATCCCAGTCAATGCTGGCACTGCATACCCAGAATATGCTGCAAAGAGAGCAAGCGACAGCACTCTGGCTCCAATAGTGAAGACATGAAACAAGAACACCAGTAACACACCGGGCAGTGAAACTTTGTATTTTTCTTTTATCAAGCGGTTTGTTTTGTAGAATGAGGTCAAAGCCCATGACAGAGAGGCAAGTGAAAGCAACACAGACCCCCACTGGAGTGCCACTGAAAAATATAACAATGTCATCAATCATTAATTGCTAAGTGGTAAATGTTCAATCTATAACACATGGCAGCTGCAAATAATATTCGCTACAAGATCTGACTTTCCCTTTCATGTTCTTGAAATATTTTGATAGGTTATCCATACTTTATTGTTAACACCTGATTTATGCCATACACAGTTATTTTCTCACCATCCTCTAGCAATCCTGATGTGAATGATTTCTAATGATTTACAGACAGTTGCTCTACCTTTCAGTGTATGATAATACAAATGTATTTTCTTTCTGAGCTTATAAACAAATATTACCAAAAGAAACAAACAATTAATAATGAGAAAATATGTAAGTAAATAAATAAAATAAAAATACTAATGCCAATTATGCAAATATGATAAACTGAGAATTAATAAACTTAAGTTAATAGATACATAGAGCTTGGTTAAAGTCATGCTTTTATAATTTCTTTCCTTGAGGTACTTGCAGGTTTTTTTAAATTTTAACATGTCCATTTCCTCACCCATCAGTTGATCACTTTTTGCATGATTGCTGAACATGATGTACAACTGTAGGACAAGTTGAGGAGCAGCTTCTAGAAATGCTTCAAACAGGCGAGGAAATGTTATAAGGTCCAAGCTCTGAATCAGTTCCTTTGATAACATATTTTTCTTCTCTGGGCACTTTTCCTTGATTATTTTCCATCCTTTGCACAAATCTACAATAAAGCTAAAACAAGACAACTATGGTGAGATGAGTTCGAAATAGTAATCCCATGAGAGGTATAGTGCACTTTTTGGTGACTTTGTAAAGAAAAAGCTTTGAGATTATTTCTGGTCACTGAAAACTGCATTTTTTCATAGTATCAGCACATAGCCAGAACTGACCTAAATGGCATTGCATTAGATGATTTCGCCATTGCCATGCCCCCAACAGTCACTTGACAGTGGCGCCACTGTACCCATAGTGGCGGGAGACTGAGGATCAAGATCAGTGAATGGAGATTAGCATGTAGGATTAGTAATTGCTATCAACAGCAAGTAGGCTCATGTGCCTCCCAATGTAAATTGCAATTATGAATTAACTAATGCCCATCTCAATTGTCAATTCAAAGACATTTGTTGTATCAGATACATTTTTCAAAATAAATTGGGAAAAAATAAAGTTAAAATTAAAGCGAAATATTATACACAGTATTTACAAATTATAGAATGAATAAATTTTACCAATATGCATATAGGTAAAAAAGACCTATATATGTTTCAGTATTTACACAGATAAACATGATGGATATCACTAACTATATATATGCCAGTACACAAATAAATTTATGATTATTATATAGAACTAGACTGAAAATTTACAGATGGTCAGGAGGCCTGGGAGCTGCAAATGCAGCATCTCCTCCCTTTGAAGTGCAGCATATTTTCAAACTTAAAATTTGGGGGTGGGGGGGGGGGGCTTGGAACTACATTAATATATATATATATAGGTACTACATAGGTTATGACTACAGAAAATGTACAGAAGACTGAACTATAGCGAATATAGTACTATTAACAAATCGATGTCCAGTCCCAGTTCTTTAATTTTATGAAAACAGTCCGACCTGCTCTTTTTAAAAGTACATTATGAACAAACATTTATTAATGTGTCATGCTGTGCAGCACTGTTTTTAAAAATATTAATGAACTTGGATAATAAATTGTCCAAGAAGTCTCACTGACCCGAATTATCAACAGAAGACAACATGAAAGTTTCAGTTTATTAATTACAGTTATTTTATATATTTTTTACAAGACATTCACAAAAAATTTAGGCAGCTATTTTACCGTTTTCCTGAAGCAAGCCACATTCCTACGCATGGCTAAGGTGTGTCTTGCTAGATTTTACGGCAATGCCGTGGTTTTTACACTGTCACCCTCTAGACGTGTGACTGACTAGGTACACGCACCAGCAAATCTAGCCCATTTCTAGCAAGGCACACACCGTAGCCATGTGGAGGACTGTGGACAGACCAGTGTCCCAGTGTCGAGTGGACCAGTGGACACCAGTGGACAGCAGTGGACCAAAGGAAATCAGCAGGTTTCTATATGCAGTGGCTGGAACAGTGGAACAGTGAAGGCTTGGAGATGACCTACTAGACAGGATCAGAAGATGATGTGGCCCCCACTCTTGGACATGTGAAATTTAGTTTACTAAGTCACACCATGATCTTTATGATATCTTTGTTATTAGGGGTTGAATCAAGCAATCAATCAATCAACATACAAGCCAATGTTTCTCATACAGACACCCCAGTTTGATCAGTATTTTTTCGAAGTTTGTTCAGTAGTTTAACATACTCAGATCATGTCATCACTACAGCAAATGCCCTCTGAAAAGTCTCAATATTAATTTCTACGTTAAAAAAAATGTGCATGAAAATAGTCACAAAGCAACAAATTTAGTAATCATATTTGTTTGATGAAACCGAAAAGTGTCAAAGGAATCGTGTTTAAATTTGTTTCTGCCACTTGCCTACTCAACATGAACATGTGTTTCACAATTTTTCTTTCTGATCAGCTGTTTATCTGCAATTAGAATCAGAATAAGGAAAATAATGTATTTTTATTTACCCTCAGGGATTTCACAGCAATAAAACATTAGCACTGAGGCTGGTCGCTGAGTGCACAGATAACACTATTAAACTAGTTAAAACAACTAAAAAGTAACATATGTTGACTCAAGGGGCATTCAAACTGTCACGGATGCGACCTACGAGGGACCAAATATTAAAATATTTTTTTACTCTTGCTCATGGTGGTTTTCATTGTCAATCGCCAAGCGTTTGAAGTATACTCGTGCTTATTCATAGAACATTCCTGGCGTCTCAAAGTCATGCATGACCGTACATGGAGAGGGAAAAACAAATCTTAAACATGTTTAAAACTTTGGCGGACGTTCTATGAGTGAATTGTTTATATTAGCAACGTAACTCGCTCGGGATTCACTTGGTGAACATTCTACATACGTGCTACTTACGTTCTATGCATGTCCGTGTCATCCTTGGCCATACGTAGCTGCTGTCCCATCCGTATATACTCGCCATCCACTCGTGTCTACTCGTAGAACGCTCAGGGAACGTCTGTCGCTCGCCCACTGTCTTCTGAACGAGCGATCTTTGACCAGTCTACGAGTGCCTCACAGATGGTTCTGTGAGCGTTTGACGAACGTTTGACAAGCTTTTGATGGACGTCTGCCGAGCGATATACAATTGCCCGACGTGCGCTCTAGTAAAGAATTTATATGTGATTAACAGAGCCACGTATAGCCATGAGTGAGCACGTATAGCCGATTTTTTACATACATGGTCACTCGTCTTATGCGTGACAGTGTGAATGCCCCTTAAATGGTCAAGACATCAAATGACTTAGATAATACTCATAAATGGTTCATGTAGGTACTACATTGATAGCAATTTTCTTTGGTACATCTCCATTGTTTGATAAAATATAATTCCATGCAACCTGCCTATGACAATGAGCGATAACCATATTGCATTTTGTTAAATATTTTAATGATACTGTATGTTTGTCACGTTAATTATAAGTCACAAAGTTTTGGCACAGCCAATTTATTAAAGTAATTAGGAGATAAGTCATTGTAACATTTATACACAAAAACTGCTATCTTTTTTAATCTCCACGACGTTAAGCTATATCATTATGTTCTTTCAAGTCATAATTTGTTCTCAATCATACCTTCAGAATCATTCATTATAAACTTCAGACATCTAACATAAATGTTATGTAATCTTTTGGACATAGTCAAGGTAGTAAAATGCCACAAGTCTGTTTTAGATATAGTTTAGCATCAATTGTAATACCTAACAATTTAACCTCATTTACCTTGCAGAATTTATAGTAATATTGCCAATATCAATGAATGAGCAAGAGAAGGAATGTTCAGTCACATATATACCTCAATGCTCTTTATGGCACCATTTTTAGAGAACTGTCTGTCCTTGCCTTGTGACTGAGAAGGTGAATTTTTTACTCATTCTAAAACAATGCATGAAACACTGAAAGTTAGTTCATTTCCTGACATCGATTTAGCAATGTTTCCATAAGCTGTTTCACTGGCCAACGTCATAGTATCTTAAGAGGTGCTTTTTTTTGCCTAACGAAACTGAGTTACTACAAATGGTTTGGAAATACTTATATCATACCACTACAGGTGCAGTGATGACTCCTCAGGATGTTGATGTTCAGTGGGCAATGCCTCATATCATTTATTCAATAACGTAATCCAGGTTGTTCATCTGTTGTGGAACTTGATCCGTAACACTATCACTGAATATGAAATGAAAAATCTGTATCATCACAATAGTATGCGATGGTAAATGATGTGTTCACACCATACCATATACTACACTGTATATTAATGTACCACAAAATAGTAGAATAAAAATAACTGATGATCAATTCAATTATGTCTATCTCTTTCTATTTTCAGTAGAGTGAATAATAATTACCCTGGCTATTTCTTCTTTCAATTATTTTTAGCTGGTTCTGTATCTATATTAGGCACGTGGATGTGTTATTATTGCATATGAATGTTCAGTTCTCATGAACTTAGTTATACATTCATTATGCTCATTCTAGTTACTGTTATACAGTGTACACTTTTATAGTAAACAGTTAGGGAATGCAGTGTTACTTACGCGGTGAGGGTGGAAACACTTGGGGTGAAGTCCTCTATCCCCAGTGGCTAAAACAGGACAGTGTGCATTGCACAAGCTGCTCAAGCTATCCAACGCAGACACTCACTGATTTTTTGCATGCTTCTGGTTTCTACTACCAACTATGGATGATCATTCTTACCCTAGAGAGCCTCTACATAGCCCACTCAGGTGCTGATGAGGCGTTAAACAATAACACTACTACTACTACTAGTGTTAGTTAACTTTAAAAAATAATCTTTCCAGCTGAGTTTGAGGATTTGGTTTGGGTGAAAACAATAGCTCCTATCCCATCTTTGCACTGACATCAAGCTGCACTTATTTGTCAGTAAATTATTTGATTAAAAATGTATTTTATAAGTCATGAAGTGGTCATAGTTAATGGAACACAAAATCTGATTTTCAATTCAATTCAATTTTATTTTGTTCGCCACCCAGTGGCATGGAGCTAACATAAAAATAATACAAGTACAATAAGAACAATTTCCAAGACTAGGAATACATATGTCAATAGATAAAAAGTCAATAGCACTCGAGTTAGCACACTCGTACATAGTCACACAAAGTACAGCATTTTCATCATACAAAATATAGTTGGTGCTAGTGTAGTGGTTCTGGCTCTGCCATAGGCCTGGTGAACACAGTAAGTAGTTCTAGACTCTGATATGATAGAGGAGCAACTCAGTCATTGAGTTTATATATTTATTAACACACATCAAATATAACAGTACATTGGTGCCCACTACAGCATGACCTATGCTTGGGCAGTCAGGTGTCTGACTTTAATAGTGCTAAGTTCTACTACAGCATGTCCTATGCTGGGACAGTCAGGTGGCTGACTATAAGTTCTAGTGAATGGCTACATAGATATGCTCAGACAGAGTATTATACAGGAAGCTGTATGACTCTAGCAAGTCTGGGGCCAAACAGAGGATCTTACACAGGTAGCTGTGTCACTCTAGACAGGTCTGGCCCAGAACCCCAGTGGGCTGGGGGTATTTATGCACCCCTGGTCACATGACCACTGGTCATCTGACCAGGCTGACCAATGAGAATCCAGCAGGTGCTGCCCCTGGTGGCAGGGAGCTCATTTGGCTGGAGGCACTCTCTGAGGCAACATCTACACACTAGCTGTGCATTTCCTCCACATATACTAGATACATTTTGATATTATTATATTGCACAGTTTGGATACATTTTGTAATGTAAGCTAATCTTTAGAGTTGAATAGTTATACCCTTTTGGCCATGATTATGTGTGTCATGAAATTATTGATTTAATAAAATTTTCCTACTGTTGGTAAAGGATGCGCATTCCATTATGAAGTGGTATTCATCTGCAACTATTTCTTTATTGTTTGCACAACAGATTCCTCCAACTACCACAACCGAGTAATGTGCACCTGGAAATGAACAATGAACTTTTTTTATACCAGCAAGTGATACATTTAAAATTACTGGTCATTGTATTATTATGTTACATTTTTTCATGTACAATGTATTGCATGACAATAATTAAATGCTGTCTATTTTTTGCACTTGTGTGCTGCAGATGTCTGAAGTGTCGTAATAATTAAATGTTCAAACTTACATCATTCGTGTTGTTTTCAAATCTTGTCTTGTTGCCATGGTACACTCCCAGCTTCTGAGTTCACGTAGTTGACCAAGTATTGCCGCATGTCCTTGCCTGCTTTGTTGGTGTTGCCTCTGAACACATGTCCCATGTCTGGTAGATTGGCATCCTCCCTCCATGCACCTGGGATGATCTCATGGATGTCTGCATTTTCCTGGTCCACAGCATTCAATTGAGCAGTTGGATACTTCATCCTCAGTAGGTTGTGCAACACACAGCAAGCAAGAGTTATGGTGCACACTCTGTCAGGACTTTGAGGCATTGTTGTGAGGAGACACCTGAACCTGGCAGCCAAAAGTCCAAAGGCATTCTCTACCACCCGTCTAGCTCTAGAAAGTCTGTAGTTGAAGATTCGGTCTTCCATGGTCATGTTCCTGTGAGGCAGAGGCTTCATCATCCAAGTCTGCAGTGCAAAGGCATCATCCCCAACTATGAAGTAAGGCACTGGCTGGTCATCATTAGGCAGGTTATCTGGTTCAGGTAATCCAATGTTCCCACTTTGTAGCGCTTCCTTCAATTCTGTCTGACTAAACACTCCAGCATCTGAGCCTGATCCACTGGCATCAATGTCAACATAGAGGAACTTGTATTCAGCATCAACTACAGCCAGTAGGACAATAGAGAAAAATCCCTTGTAGTTGTAGAACAGGGATCCAGACTTCCTTGGACATCTGATGGCAACGTGCTTCCCATCAATGGCGCCGACACAGTGGGGGAAGTTCCATCTGTTGTAGAATCCATTGGCAACTTCTTTCCAGGCTTCTGGGGTTACAGGACAACGCATCACTTCTGCTGAGTACTCGTCTATGATGGCCTGACAGACTTCGATGACAAAGATAGAAAGGTATTGAAGGCTACCCTAAATCCATACTGCAGAGACATGTAGCTGTTGCCTGTACCCAGGTAGTGCAAGGTAATAGCCAGTTTCAATCCAGGTTCAAGGGCCCTCCTCAAAAAGGTATCCTGCTTTGTAATCCTAGGTCCCACTCTGACAAGAACTTCATGAAATAAGTCCGGCTCCATCCTCATGAAATTCTTGAAGCCACCCACATCTTCTGCAGTCAATTCAGCCATCAGTTTTTCATACTGCCCATAAAGAGGTCTTCTTAGGAGCCAAGGTCGCACCCACATTCGCCTTCTTCTTCTTCTTGGTGCAGCACCAGCATTTTGTAATAAGTCATCTTCATCAGTTGTTGTTGTGGCCCTCACTTGCAGAATATTATTTACTCCAGGGGTTCCGGGATCAAAGAGCTGTTAAATGTCAGTGGCAACTGTTTCTAAAAAACCACTTAATAAAGATAAACAAGAAATGTTTGAGTGACGCCTGTAAACTATAGCTGTGATTAATTGCAGATATAGTACAATAATGTACAACAATATTGAGGGTGAGGGTCTTGATGCATTTGGAACTGTCATGGCAACAGCTGCTAGGGCAACAGGAAAATTAGATGATTGTATTAGTATACATATATATACATTTTTCGTTCTTTATAGCTTGTATTTTGTCGTGACAAGACATGTGGTACCAAACTCGTTGGTAATTATGGAAATCATTTAAAATTGCACAACCATCCAATAATATATTTTGTATGATATGCAAGCTGAAACCCAATAACTTTGCTTAATAAGTAGCTTTAATTTGTTGTCTAACACCTTAAAATTTTCTTTATTACAAAGCAACAGTTAGCAGAAGAGAAGCACGTTAGACCAAGATATAATTTAAAATGTATATGCTCACACCAGAACTTACCAAAAATGAAATGCACAAGAGCATCATGGGAGGGTTGAGATTCTTGCCTTTCTCCTCCTAGTGTTTTGCATATTACCTTAATGAGATATTACCTAATAAAATTATTTCTGAATGACCACATAACTTGACATATAATTAAGAATTAACCATATTTTAGTTATTATAATTATGTCCTTAATATAATTTCAGACTATTGTCAAAGATCCTTATGTTTCCAGGGTAGTGATAGCCTACTAATAAGAGAAAATTGGTGTCCCGAGTGTTATGCCCAACATTCAATACTCAACTATTGACTGCTGACGCTTGTGTAAAATAAACATTGTTTTCAAAGATTAATAAAATTACACTAATATATAACTCATTTATTTATATATGCCTCATGCGAGCAATAATATAATGGATTTGAGGGTTGTACATAAAATACAACAGATCCACTAACTTAATCATATAGAAACCTCAAGAAATTATGAAATTATGATACCATACCTACAATGATACTGATACAAATCTCAACCTCCTTACTAAATGAACATTTTCAAAATTTTCCACAAGGCCTAGTGCAAACAATAATGAAGCCCAAGTTTGACATGTCCCAAGCGTTGAGGATTAAATGAAGAAAATAGGCAAAATATAATGCTTGGGACATGTCAAACTTAGGCTTCATTTAGCGAAGTGCTCTGCTGTCTACATATCTTAAGTATTTACATCAAGTTGGTAGCTGAATTATAAAGCTGGTTGGACTAGATCCATGAAGTCAGTTCCCAGATTCCAGTTCCCAGTCAGCTACCAGTCAGCTACCAGTAAAGTGAACTCAGCTCCCAGTTCTAGTTCCCAGTCAGCTACCAGTCAGCTACCAGTAAAGTGAACTCAGCTCCCAGTTCTAGTTGCCAGTCAGCTACCAGTAAAATATCTGGGCAACTGTTTGGTCATTGGAAAATTAGCTATAAAATAAGATTGTTTGTAGCAATGAATAGCTGATGGAATAGCACCAATATTTTGAACCATTCAATAGCCAATAGATTAGGCTATCTAGTAAATACACCACCAAATTTCTGCTACCATTCTAAATACCAAGCTCCCAGACTTTATGTATCATTTTCTCAAAAACAGTTTACCTTGCTCAACAAATTTCTGGTAGCTGGGTAGTTGGCTATCCGGAAAGCCTCAACATTTTGAACCATTAAACAGCCAATAGAATAGGCTATCTAGTAAATACACTGGCAAATTTATCCTACCATACTAAATACCCAGCTCCCAGACATTTATGTGTTATTTTCAACCAAAAAATTTAACTTTTCTCGAAAAATGTCTGGTAGATGGGTAGTTAGCTATCCAGTAAGCACCAATATTTGGTACCATTAAACAGCTAATAGAATAGGCTATCTAGTAAATACCGAGCTCCCAGACTTTTATGTGCCAATTTCCAAAAACAAATTTTACCTTGCTCGACAAATTTCTGGTAGCTGGGTAGTTAACTATCCAGTAAGCACCAATATTTGATACCATTAAATAGCCAATCGATTAAGCTATCCAGTAAATACACTAGCACATTTCTCCTACAAATCTAAATGTATTTACTAGATAGCCTAATCTATTGGCTATTAGCAAATTGAAATATTTTGAGTACACTTTTCACAGATAAATCTGGGAGTTAGGTGCATTGAATAATAGTACAAAGGTGGCAGTCTAATTATTAGATAGCCTAATGCCTGAGCTATTGAATGGTACAAAATATTCAGCTATTCATTGCTACAAACAATGGTGCATGCTTATTTTATAGCTAATTTTCCAATGACCAAACAGTTGCCCAGATATTTTACTGGTAGCTGACTGGTAGCTGACACTGGGAACTAGAACTGGGAGCTGCGTTCACTTTACTGGTAGCTGACTGGTAGCTGACTGGGAACTAGAATTGGGAGCTGAGTTCACTTTACTGGTAGCTGACTGCTAGCTGACTGCGAACTAGAATTGGGAGCTGAGTTCACTTTACTGGTACCTGACTGGTAGCTGAATGGGAACTAGAACTGGGAACTGACTTCATGGATCTGGTTGGACTTGGTAGTTTTATTAATATTTATCACCCATTTATCATCTACTTCATTGATTGACAATAGAAAAGAGTGTAAAATTACCACTATGCATGTTAAAAATCCGGTTGCTATGCAGTATAAACAGTGTGGTAAATTAGTAAACGGAGTCGCAAAATCATGTACAACTCCGTTTAAGTGAAAAAAATCAGGACATTTTATCAGTAAAATGCATTATTTAACTGACAATTTCAACAAAAATACAATAATTTCAGCATCCTGCTGATACAGTTACTTCTGCTGAAATGAAGTAATGTTAGAGTGAACAAAAGTAGAAAATAAGCAACTTAATTTTGCATAATCTTACCCTAAATGGGGCCCAAGTAAGAGATATTTCCCAACTATGGAAGTAGAGTGTAAGTATATTGAAAGGGCATATTTTTATACCTAGGCCTAGGCCTTTATCAAGTATAGAACTATCATACTATGTTCTATGACCAGACCAGGTATATGCGAACGAACGCTCTGAGGCTGGAAAATATATGGGTAAACGCAGCAGCAGTATAGGCAGGGAGGGGGATAGTGCGGTTTCAAATAATATGGAAGTTATGCCAAAACGTTTGTTGGTACAGCTGTAAATTGCACAACATTAGAACCGTAATACAAACTCGCAAATTATAAACCAAATTTGATGAAGATCCAACCAGTAGAAGCCAAGAAATGTTTGGTTATAGTACAAATTCAAGCCTGTCAAAATCCTTGATTTTTTGACATTGTACAAATCGTCCACGGGATCGTAGGCAGCTAATCAAACTTTTCTCGGCTTCTACTGGTCAGATCTTCACCAAATTTCGTTTGTAAGTTGCGCCTTTGGAATCGCAGTTCTATTGGTGTGCCATTTATAGCTGTATTCCCAAAACCGTGAAAGCGCAAGTTAAGTAAATTGTTTACATTGTAGGCACAACACCAGGTATCTATTATTTTGTTGAAAAAGAATATTCTTGACATACAACTGATATAAATGTTCAAAGCATGTGAAATTAGTTCCATGTGACAATAAGAGCCAGAAAGACATGTACAGGGAGGTACTTACTTGAATATCAAACTGATAGGGGCAAAAGCAGCAACAGCAAGATGAAGTAACAAGTCCATATTGTCCCTGAGAACTACTAATACAACTAGAAAACATCCCGCGATCACACATGGTGCAATTACAAATAAGAGTGTCAATGCCATCCACCAGATGTCACCATTTTTGTAATAACGAAAAGCAACCCAGATGTCTGACCCCATGTCTGCTATGTAGGTGACAAGTGAAAGTAAAAGAAAGCCAAAATCCACCACAGTGAATTCGAATTCCTTAGTAGGAGTAGTTGAACAGAATCTGAAACAGCATGTCTTGGTGTCTTTGGCTGAGTTATCTTCGGGAATTTGTCCATTTGTGTTTTCCTTTATTGCTGTTGTTTCTCCTGTGCTGTTGTTTGTTAATAGTCTTTCATTTGTGATTGGATCAAGTAAATTCGATATCTCAATTTGTTCTGCATCTTGGTTGCTCTCATTACAATCCTGTTGACTCAAGGACAATGGTGCAGATGTAGCCATGATGTATCCTGTGTAATCTGAAAAGTGTAACCAAAATAACAATGTGATGTGGTAATATTCTGAGAATGTATATCTGAAGCACAATGATTAGCTGATGTACATTCAGTATTGGTGAATATCTGAAATGTCTGTGATAGTTTTCTTGCATTGAAATTCAGAAACTTTCTGAAGGCAGTTCTTAAGCAAGTTTAACAGATGTAAATTAACTTTAGTCGCATGTGGTTAGAAGAAGAGTATTTAACATTTCCAGTCAACCATAGATAAATGAACGTAATATAACTAAAACTCACACTTGAATTAACAGTATAATGAAGTAATCCAAAGCATATATGTGCATGGAATTGGAAGGGAAAACACTCCGCGAATGACAGCCAGCCAATGATAATGGTGCCTGTTAAATAGACATTGAAATAGGTCAATAATAGGATGTAAGATACTATTGTTTTCACTGTGTTGACAAGTAGCTGTACTACCCCCAAATTTTATTTTATAGTTTAATTCTACGTAAATGATGAAAAAACGTGTATGTAGTTTTTAATAAAAAAATATTTTTATTCTTGCAATGAATAAAGTTTGCAAGTTTTGCAAAAAAGTGACTTTTCTATATGGCTCTGCATGTGAGTACATATATGTCTTTTTTTCCATGAATGAATTCACTGGCAAAGTTTCCACATTGGCCACTGTCATTACAACATCGTATTAACATCACAGACATTGTGCTGACATTGAAATGATTTGGAATGCTGTCTGGGATCGGGGTATCTTTGGCCTCTCGGGGTAACCATGGCCACCTTCAAAAAAGGCATTTGACGGGTCTCACTCTGATTAATTTTGGTTTAATATAGGTAACTAATATGTCATCAATAAGATCTATAACCTATTAGCTTCCTAAAAATAAAAAAAAGATCATTGCTGTATAACTGGGTTGTTCACATGCCGTCAATTTGGAATGTATGTATTTTGTAGCATATCAAATTGGTGTGTAGCTAATTTAACTCTTTAGCTATTGCTTGGTTGAGTAAAAAATTTAGCATTTCAACCATCTGCAGTTTAGTGCTTGGTATCTTTGGCCATGGCCAAATGACCTCAATGGTCCCCAAATTTGTGAAATATTAATATAATCTAATGTAAAGCCTATTTGTTTTTATGCAACAGCTTCAGCTACATTCTACTGCATATTCGAATGCATATTTTGATTGTTTAATTTAATTTGAATAGAATATTAGTAATCATATTAATTCATTTGTGGTTATAATTCGCAATAAATATTGTGGCAGGCTAACACCAGTACTGATGCTGGTGTACATGTATTGCTTAATCAATTATGATTTTAACATAGCAATGTGTCTATTTGATAGAAAAAAATAGGAAACAATAAGGAAAATGTATTCACTGTAATCACATGGGTTTTTATGTTCTACCCATTTTTGAAAATATGTAATTATTTTTTTGCCTCAATTTTACAAAAATACAAACAGAGATCAAAACATTGGATTTCACTGACCTCAATATGCGACTAGTTGGTTGAAAACGAGTGTAAACTGTCTTTGGATAAAACTATAGTCTGGAAAGCTTGTATACAGGATTTAAAAAAAAAAGGCGAAGTTCTGAAAATATGTCTCATGTATTGAAACGCCCAGTTCGTCCAAATGAACAATTGTGTAATGTGTACAAATGATATCAAATTTGAAAGTTTCTGGTTTGTTGTATTTTGGTAACAATTGAGTGATTAAATACTTTTCACAGTTGTAATAAACTGGATTTAATTTAGAAATAGGGCACCATACCACGCCCTGTGCGAAATACGCACCAGACAACTTCTTCATAGGAATGTATAATTCTGGTCCCTGCTTTTACAATTTATTATAGAAACCTAAACAAGTTGGATGATCCTGCTCAAGGACTAATACAAATCTGATTTCATATGGAATTAAACAACATGAGGTGGCATGTAAAATAATTGGATGAATTATTAAAAATGATGCTGCAGAATAGACCAAAATGTCGGCTTTTGATGCCATATTTTGAAAACTATTCACCCCCTGGGCACCTAGTATTGCATAAAGTTTGCTTAATTTCCAAGATTATACCATACAATATTGGCCTGTCAACAATATTGAGCTGATGCTCAGAGGCATATTTGCTCACAAACACATTACTGTAACATGATAATTGTAACATGTTTACATACATTATTTGAAACCCGGATTTACCAATTTGGTATAGCGTAAACAGGCCCATGTCAGAGTTGGAGCATGGATACAAGAGTAGAAGGAGTAGAAACTCTTTTCGCCACACATAATTGGATGATTTTATTGCTTTCTGTTCATTAACTCCCCTAGAATAGCATTAGATTTGCCTATCTTTCTTCAAATTTGGCGGTTTTATCCCGGCTTTTATTGGCGGTTTTATAGTTGGTGGCATGCCTTTCATCCAATCAGTGTCTTTGAGAGGGAAAGGGTTCCCTCTTTGATTTCTGCTATGAAAACCCCCTCTCTATGACATGCATAAAAAATATAAACAACTAATTTTCCTAATGTTGAATCTTTCACTTAAATTCCTCTCCGTGCGAGAAATATTTTGTCATTTTTCCCGTGAAAAAAAAGAACAATTCTGAGCCAAGTTACACATTTATTTAGCTAAAAAGTTGCATTTAAATGAGCAAAAACATTTGTTATTTACATTCTCATAACTTCTATGGGGTGACTCTGGAGAAGCTGTCCTTAGGATAGTTAAAAAGATAAAATACCAACAATCCAAACAACATATAACTCATCAGTGCGAATTGGTGTGAAATTTGTTATTTTTAAGGAAACATAAAACACAGGAGGGCTTGTTGGTCTCAGGGACAACAACTCTTCATATACATTTCATCTTCTTAGGTAAAAATGAGTAAATGTCACAAAAATCCATAATCAATTGCATCAAATAGTGCAAAAATGATTCAAGTCAATCCCTGGTATAAAAAACTGACTTTATGCATGTACAATGTATACACTAATACATGTATTATTGCAAAGGAAAGGGCTTATAATTCTTACATTTCCATGATATATTAAGCAGTTAGGTAATGTTTACCACATTCCAATTAATATTAATTTAGAAATGGAAAACAAATTACATTAAATTTGTATACTGTTGTTTCAATCACAGACCTTTCGATCCTGGTGGTTTTTCTTTTTACACTGTATATTTCCGAATTTTAATGATCAAGATTTCAAATTTATTATAACCTTGTACTATCTCTGAATTTAGCTGAATGTATCATAACTTTTGAGGAATATAGTAAATATCAAGTGTTTTCAATGCAAGGTCACTGCAATAAGGGTGCATAATCACCCTCTCAATGCCACAGTGAGGTATGTGACGGTCATTTGGGGAGAGGGTGATTTGTGGTAATAAAAGAGGTGATAAACAAGATAACGTGAAATTTCACAGATATTTTAAACATCATCTGAGACATTGACTGAACCTTTGAAGGTGCCGAGTTTCCCCTCCTTCTACTCTTGTCTCCATGGTTGGAGTATGTCAAGCTAGATGGCGATCGCACGAGACTTCAATTGGAGGTGCCTTGTACTCTGTTTCTATGCTGAGGCAAGTAAAATACCACCCATAGGGGAAACGTGTAACATGGTGTGGACTCCAATCAGCCCTGTCATTTCATCATTATGTCTGCATTTGGCAGCTGGTCATATGAGGAAGTGTAGATAGATAGATAGATATTATAGAAAGTGCAGCCCTCTAAGGCAAGTTGTTGCTGCTATCGAGGTTGATTGATGAGGTGAGAGAAAGAGAGCAGGAGTCCACCCATGTTACACATTTACCCCTTGGGTGTGGTCTTTTCCTTGCCTAAGCATAGACACCAAGTACAAGGGGCTGTTAATATAATGTCTCATCCGAACGACATCCGGCTGGGATTTTGCTTATGAAGGGTGCCCGGGCCTGATATTGAACCAGGTCCTTCAGAGGAGCAGGCGAGCATAGTACCGCTAGACCACCCAGCTAATGTAGCAGAGACCTACTGCTCTTATGTTAGCGTCCTAATTGAGACAAAATGGGTGTCCCTTGACCCTCTATATTGTATTTTTTTTTTGGATCAAAAAAATTCATTTCAGTTCATTTTATGTAATGTACAGTACCTGATGTCGAAGTTGTGGCCGACACCTGAGTTTTGGCCTTTAATTCTGACGTCCAGGGAGGATCAAAATTTTCTGAATGAACAGGATGATAGATATCACTATTCTAAAACCTCTCACTGTGAAAATGTTCTGGATCTGCCCCTTCACTATTGAAGTCACAACTTGCTGTTGGAACTTTGGTTCTGGATCTCATGAAATGGACATTAGTGTAGTGCTCAATCTAATTTCTACATTTTTAACTTCTAAAAATATGTAATTTCTTTATCTAATATGTGTTTTATTTTCCTATTTATTTGATGTTCAATTGCATAATAGTACAAATATATCATACACAGTCTGTGCTCCTGAATAAACGTCAGGGTTCAGAGAATTGACCAAAATTTCTTTCAATGCACAACTTTAGTATATTGCTAGGGTAAACAAAATTCTGTTGGGAAAAAATTAAGATATTAAAATTTGAAGTTTTTGGCTTATTACACCCTACAGAACTTCATAATAATTAGGTTTTGGAAACTGATTAGTCCTTGATCAGTTATAAAAAAATAAGATCTGCAATGATGAGATGTAATAGAATAGATGTTTAGGTTTATCAAACAAATGTGATAAGCATATTCCATGTCCAGTAACATTAAATAGTTGATTTCTCTCTACAATTACAGCTGCCAAAGATATGTTGGTTGATGATTTAGCCCCACCCATATCCTTGCAAAGCAGTGAAACTTTCTGTATAAAATTGCTTATTTGCACTAAAAAGAGTCCATGAAATGCTGTTATATATCAATCAAGAGAGTAATTGAACAATAATATTTAATAATATAATGAATATTCATATTTATTCATTTAAAATACACCCTTTACAAATAAGGTAATGGGTAAAATTAGAATTAAGATTTTGCATCCTATAAATGTCTTTATGAAGACCCATTTCCTATTTTTAGTGCAGGTATTTTCCCAAAACATATTATTTAGTAATATCCTGAATATCATGCAATATCTTGGCTCCCATGACATATCAGACCATCATTAATCCCTTTATCTGTGGCAAACAATAACTCATGAACTTAATTCATACAGTAAGCACTGGTAAATCCATGTCCAAGATTGATGAAAGGTCAAGGATTGAGATATTCACACGAGACCACATGACAACATTTATAATAATATTTGTTTTACTCTATAGGAATGCGCAATATCATAGAGCGGAAATAGGTCACCAATACAATGAACACATGCCTTATCATAAATTATCTGAAGTGACCTTTTCCAAGGTTGCATGGCTGTGACCTCTCATATAGCATTCTCACCATTGCTATAGTCTAAAGGTTTATTTGGTATAGTATGACCTTAATTTTTTTAATTGACATCTTATGGAACTCATTGAAACAATGTAAGCCTGTTCAGGGTTGGTGCATAACAAGGCTGCAGTGAAGGTTTTGCATCAAAACAATGAAAGATCTGTTCATTTAATACTCTAATGAAATAAAATGATTACTCTCATGGATTTTTGAGGGAATCACATAATAAAAAGAATGTTAAGGCTCAAAGTCAGTATTTTACATTAATTTTTAACACGTAGAAATATGACATCACAATAGCAACAATCACATTGATGTCACTTGCCATTGTAATGATTATGACATAATGTAGCCAAGTACACTCATTTTTTTACAAAAACAACCAAAATGGTGGCTAATGGCTTATACAAATGAAGAACTGGTTGCTCTTCCCATAGGTCCGGGGGGAGGGAGGGACCCCTGGTAATTCTCTTTAATCCTCCAGTTCGGGTGCGAACCACAATTGATATAAGCGGCTTTGCACACAGTAAAATAGTACTTAAAAAAAAACCAAGATTCGTCCGCTTCTGATAGCATTTTCTTGTTAAAAATATATTCTTGTGACCTCTGAACTATTCTAATAAGTTAAGTTATATAGTTTTTAGTCTGTTTAGATATAAATTCAGGCAGTGTTATGGGAATTTTGCTGGAACTATTTTTTTGAATGATGCAAGGGTTCTGAGCTGGTAGGCCTGGCAATTACTACAACAAAGGGGAGGTGTCATTTTCAAGAGCTGCTAGCAAACAATTTAGACGGCTAACAATGTAAAAACTCCATGTCTACATCTTAGTTAGGATTGATACTTTCAAGAAAAAATATGCTTATAATTTTCAGTGATGTTGGGAAAGAGCAAAAGACCAATATGTTACATTAAAAATGTACAGTAAATAAACTGTGGTACGCTCCCTTCAGCTTTAGGTTTAGTACGGATAACATCAGCCAGGATGCATAATAACCTGTTCCAGTTGACTTTATTGCCCTCTGGTGTGTTTGAAGCATACCATGTGGTCCTTCCATACAATACTGGGTGTATAATAAATATAGCCAGAGATATATTTTGATATGCTGTAATAAAGACCTGTCTAACTGGCTAACTTTCGAATGACATTGTCAATTCCATACTTAGATGGACAAGAAATTGATAAAAAAACATAAGCTGGGTTGCAGCAAAACCCTCAGTAAATCCCACATAACTCACAGGCATCAATAGTGTCCGTCCAAAAGACAGGAGGGCAGGCGTTACAATTTTGTTTCCAGAGCAGAAATTGAACACCAATTAATGCACTCACCCTATAACAATTTCATACAGTAACACTCTATGTGGCCCAGTGGTGCCTTTTGATAGTCACACTGACATATCTCAACTGTTTTACAAAATGTGGAGACAATGTATTTACTGAGTGTTTATATAGTGTGTGCAATGAACCAAAACTATTCCCACTTGGCCTATGTTACCATTTGGCCTATGAAGCCTGTTACAAAAGCCTAGTGCTTTTTACACTATGTCAAGTGTGAACATATTAATAGGAATCCATTCGGTTAAGATTAATTGAGCATAAAAAGTGATGTTTATCCCTTTCCTGCCATTTAAATATTTAATGCACAATAAAGAGTATTTAATTTGCTAGAATTATCAACACAGTAGCATGTTCCCTTAACCAATCTTCAACTAAAATTATCATTTGTCCAATATAATCATACACTGCTTGCCATGTTATTATTATGCAAGTGACATTTTCAGGCATAATTCTACAACTATGTCTTTGTGGATGAATCATTTGGGAAGTTGCACAAAAATATGACAGCAAATCAAATCTCGAACACCGTATTTTGCTTAAAACACAAATAAATGAAAAATTTGGTTAGTCAAGTTATTACGCAGATTGTTTTAAATTGACACAATTTGCTAGTCAAGATCAACAAAATCACACATTTGAAGGCTAAAATGATGGTCCAGGTCAACTGAAGCATGTTTCAGTGAAATTAAGAGACTGAGTGAGAGAGATCAGTCCTGCAGTAAAATCTTGAAAGCAATTAGAGAAGGAACTTAACTGTAATGCCTTATATACAAAGAATAAGGCAATACTATGAATATTCAATTGTAATTGTACATATGCACTTGAATATTCCAAAACCTTTCATGGCTGTCATAGAAAAGTATGGGATGGTAACAATAGGGAATATAAAATAAACAACCCAAGTTTTAGCATTGTTTTCCTGACTTTCCATTATTATGAAAAAATTATGTCAAAATGTCACTTAAAAAGAGAAAGTTACTATGACTCAGATATGTTATTAGTACAATTTTATTAATGTAGGGATCATAGTGTCATTGACAGTACCAATTTTCATAATATCCCCTTATTATGTAACATTACATTTCAATAATGGCCATGAAACCCCAAAATGGTATCTCTGCACTATTTCAGACATATTCTGACTAAGTTTTGTTTGCATGTATGTGCAGTTGTGCGAGTTCTGCTCCAGAATTGTAAAATACAGCTGATTTATTTTAAATGTGATTATTGAAAGACACACATTTCTTATATAGAGTAAAACCCTTTGAAATCTGTTAGAGCAAGTGCATTAATGCCATAGTTCCGCTCCAGAAGCACAATTTAACACAATTTTCCCCTAGATTTTCCATTAGTATAAAAAGAACAAGAAACAAATTTCAATGAAGTTTATAGGGTGAAAATACTATAATTTGAATATGTCACTGATAAAATTTCACTCATGTAGGATAAATAGTGTCTTTGGTAAGGAGTTTTAAAAAAATTAGAATTTTCTCTGTTTTTGAAAATCTTCTAATATTTACGGCCATGAGACCCTCAAAAGACACCACTACACTACTTTAGACAAAGTTTTTAAGTATTTCTACAGGTTCAGTAGTGTCTACTCTGGAAACGAAAAAAAAAAAAACTTTTGTTTTTTTTTCCTTCTAATTTTGTAAAACACAGCCAAGATATGTCAATGTGAATATCAAAGGCACCACTAGGCCATATAGTTCTGTTAGAGTTCGGTTGGGCCAATCACACACTGACAATCAAAATTCTATCATGGCATTTTAAGACAACATTTATTCTTCCAAAAGAAAAAAACTTCAAGAAAACAATTAGAGCAATGTCTTAATCCAATGCTCATTATGGTCCTCTTTTCAATGGATTACACCAATAGAAAATAGAAGATATGCATGGGCTCCAGATTTACCAATTAAAAAAATATTAATGTTGAACAATCAAGATCAGACTCAAGACTCCAGACACTTTTATTTGCTGATGTGATGACCTGCATCCTGTCAAGTTTTAAATTCTAGTAGACTGTTGACCTGGAATGCGGAGCATGCACCTGCCACAGCGTGGCAGGGGCTGCTGGCGATGTGCAAGGCGTAGCGCTGTCAGTAAGGTCTAGGCAGCGTTTCAGACAGGACGTGTGGTTTGGGACATGGAGTAATAAATATGTGAAACTTGAATTCTTGCTCTTGGTCTGAGTCAATCCCAGAAGGACCTTACAAATTGGCACCCCATGTGGGAGAGCTTCTGTGCAGCAAGGATTAACCTCACATTGAGGAAGGATTATCTTTGGCAAAGGATTATATTTGGCACATAGGAATACACAAAGGAATTCCTCCTGCATTACTCACAGCAGTAGAGGCAGTAAAGTATTTTCACTGCTAGTTTGTTTCTGTGGCTCTGTCCCAGCCACACTTGTTTGTCTTGTGATATTTTTCGTTTTTGTCTCGTTGGAAATTTGTCCTGTTAGAAACCATGCCAGTAACTTCCAGATTTAGGCCCAAGCCTGGCAGGGGGTTGCGTCAGCCTGATGACAGCCAGGGCGTGGCTGATCAGCCAACTGACACTCCACGTAGCACTCAGTCAGCCAACATGGCAGCTGAGGAGGCCACTCACGAGGTACCAAGTGGGGGGCTGATGTTAATGTGGATAGGGACTCGCCTCTTCCAAGACCCTCCCAGAACAAGTATCCTGGTAAGAAGACTGGGAATTCCCAGGTTTGACCCCGGGCTAACAGTACACGAAGGGTTCTAGATTATTCTGATAAGGAGTCATCTGATGACTCCTCAGCCTCCACTCCCCCATCCTCCCCTGAATATAGGACTAGAATTGGGAGAGAGCCTATTGGGGCAAGCGGAGCCGCTGGAGCCGTAATGGCCTGCAGAGCTGCCCCCAGAGGCCGTACTCACCCCAGACGGCGTAGGAGAGGCCGAGAAGCCCTTCCCCCTCTGTATGATGGTCAGGGAGTAGCTTTTACTGATTATTTGTTGGAGTTTGGGAGGGTGGCTGACTTTAATGATTGGACTGATGAGGAACGTTGCTTTCACTTGTGGACCAACATAGATGAAGATTGTGTCCTTGCCCTACGAGAAAACTTGTAATCGGATGGTGGAACAATTAAGTTCTCTGTTCTGTTCCACTAGGGCCCTTGATGTTTATAGAAATAAGTGGTTTAATGCAAAAAGGGGCCCAGATATGGATTTGGAGTCGTATGGCCAGTTCCTGTTAGACCTGTCACGTAAGGCCAACCCTGTGTCTGCTGGGGAGGAACAAGAGAGGTTTGCAAAAGAGAGGTTCATGGACACCTCGGTGTCCACACACATGAGATTTTGGTTAGGGGCCCTAAAACCAACCACACTCCAGGATGCCATTGACCTAGCCACCCAGTTTGAGTTTGCCTATGAAGCTGCGAAAGAAGTTCTATTCCTTCATGAAAGACATGATGGCAAGCCGAGACGGTGCCCACGAAACCGGGGGCCGTAGTGCCGTGCCAAGGTCTTCTAACAATAATAATAGAAGGTGTTTTAACTGCAATGAGTACGGCCATATCCGGCGCGACTGCCCTAAGCAAAAGAAAGATTGGAAAAAGGGGTTTGGTCAAAGGAGAGGGGATGGCCCCGGTGGAATTGGAGGGAATGGTGGTAGAACTGGGCCTTCAAGGTTCCCGGGGTCCCAGGTCAGGCAGGCAGGAAAGAAAGCAAAATGGTCGCTCAGATTCGCCAAAAGAGTAAGGGTGGAGGAGGACCATGGGACAATATAGGCCTCCATGCCCTCTGGGCCAAGAAGCCGTGACCGCCTGGTATATGTGGGTCAGAATGGGATCCACAGATATGGATATGTTGGTTGACACAGGAGCCCAAGTTTCTTTGCTAAGTAAAAGAGTGTATGATGAAGTCCCTGGTGTACATGGCTCTCCGCCCGGTGGACGGACAAATTGCAGCTGCCAATGGCGGCCTGATCAAAGTGTATGGTATGTTAGAAATGACCTTTGTGATAGAAAGATTTCCCTATGTGTGGAATTCTTAGTAGCAAATATGGGCTTATTGGGGATGGATTTCTTAAAAAGACATAAAGCAACTTAGATGTGTTCTACGGGGACAGTCCGACTAGGTGGAGTTGAGATCAACTGTAGGGAGGGCCCAACTGGGCAGGGTGGTCGAGCTGTTGTCAATGAGCCCATTTGTCTCCCAGCCAGGCACATGTCATTGGTCGCCATTAACTTGGTGACCTGGGGACAAAACCGGGGTCAGGACATGGTGCTCGAGGCCTTGCCCCAGATATTTAAAAAAAGTCATGTTATGGTACCCAGGGGAGTATTGGACACCAGTTGTCCCGCTCCCGCTGTGTGGGTGACCAATCCCACTGAAAAAGAAATCTTTCTGTTAAAAGGTCAATTTCTAGGGGAGCTGCGTGAAGTCCTTTCCTGTTGGGATCTTCCTAAAAAGGGATCAATTGTGACCTCGGTCACCTCTGCAAGGAAGACTCCATGTATTGAATTGCCTGGACATCTGCAATCCCTTGTTGACCAGTCTAACGGTTTGACTCCTGAACAAAAAGCCCAACTATCCTCAGTTTAGTCAAAATATGAAAGTTGTTTCGAGGGAGGTCAATATGGGTTGGGGCGCACTGACCTAGCTAAGCATTCCATAGACACAGGTGACCACAGGCCCTTCAAATTGCCCGCAAGGAAAGAGGTCGACCGATGTTAGATCTCGGAGTTATAGAGCCCATCAGTAACCCTTGGTCTAGCCCTCCTGTCCTTGTTAGAAAGAAAGATGGCATTTTTCGGTTTTGTGTTGATCATAGACATTTGAATACCTGTACCAAGAAAGATTCCTATACCTTGCCTAGGATAGAGGATTGTCTAGACACTTTAGCTGGAGCAAAATGGTTCTGTACATTAGATTTGTCTTCTGGGTATTGGCAGATAGCAATGGAGGACACAGATAAAGAAAAGACAGCTTTTACCACCCCCAGAGGTCACTATCACTTCACTGTTATGCCATTTGGCGTGACAAAATTAATGGCCAAGCCACGTTAGAAAGATTAATGGAATTGGATTTAGGTGGTCTAGATTTGAGTACCTGTCTATGCTATATGGATGACATAGTAGTCCAGGGGTCTACCTTTAGCCAATGTCTGTCTAACTTGATAATTGTTCTTGATAGGACGAGCCAGGCTGGCCTGAGGTTGAAGCGCCAGTAAATGTGAATTGTTTAAGAAAGAAGTGTCTTTTCTTGGTCATGTGGTTAGGGAAAAAGGGGACCCCAGGAAAATTGATGCAGGCAGGAATTGGCCTGTGCCCCAGTCAGTTCATGAAGTAAGAGTTTTGTGGGATTTGCTACCTATTAAATGTCAAAGGTCATTTGAAGCCCTTATCTTGGCTCTCATCTTATCTTGGCACTGCCTCGTGAGGGCTGCCCAGTTGTATTGGACACTGATGCATCTGACTTAGCTATTGGTGGTGTCCCATCCCAGGTGATAGATGGAAAGGAAAGAGTAGTTGCCTATGTGTCCCAAGCTTTGTTTGCCTCCCTGAGAAATTATTGTACGACGCCCAACAAATTGTTTGCAGTTGTCAAAATGGCCAAGGTTTTCAGGCCATATATATATGGGAAAGAATCAGTGCTATGGTTACAGAATTTCAAAGATGCTGAGGGAATGCTGGCCTGATGGCTGGCTTCATTAGCTGGGTATGATTTCAAAATTAAATACAGGGAGGGCAAGAAGCATGGGAACGCTGATGGCTGCTCTAGGATTCCTGTCAGAAAATGCCCCCAGGGATGACTGTCGTTATCCCGAACATGGTGACCTTGACACTAAAGTAGCCCTAGTCCAGTGGAATTCGAATTGGGCACACACATTTGTACGGCCCTGGGAGAAAGCAGCCATTAGGCCCCCTGCGCAGCAGAGTGGGGTACTGCAAGGACCAACGCTGTGACCACACCTTTTCCCACTTCTGATACGTCCCTTGACACTGGGACCTCAGAGGGCAATGGACAAAGAGGACGAGGTTCTGCAAGGATTTAGCGACCTATTTGGCGGGGCTCCTGATGAGTTGAGTGGTCAAAGGTATCTCAGGTCCTGGGTCTGAATTGGATGACTTCTTGGTCTTTTGATGACATCATGGCCGCTCAACTGGGTGATACTGCAATAGGATTGACTGTAGATTGGGTGAAGCAAGGGAAGAGGCCTTCTTATGCAGAAATTGCAAGAAAACCAGGCGTAGTCAGAGATTTGTTGGCCCAGTACTATAATTTGCATTTAATACAGGGTCAACTGTATAGGGATCACAAATTGCCCACTGGAGAAGAGGTTAGACAACTTGTTGTCCCATCAAAGTTAAGGCGGGAAATCTTTGATCAAATGCATGCTACTGGGTTAGGGGCACATATGGGAATCAACAGTATGGTTGCCAAGGTCCGCCAAAGGTTTTATTTGCCAGGGTACAAAGAGGACATTGTCTGATGGGTCGGATGGTGTGACCTCTGTCAGAGGCATAGGTCAATAGGGCGTTCAAAAGTGCCCCTACGTCAAATGCCCATTGGAATGCCCATGGAAAGAATGGCAGTAGATATGCTAGGTCCTCTTCCAGTGACTAAACAGGGCAATAAGTTCATTGTCGTAATTGCTGATTATTTCACGAAATGGACAGAGGCCTTTGCCCTGTCCAACCAAGAAGCGTTGACAGTAGCCGGTTGCTTAGTTACTCATAGTGATCAAGGGACAAATTTTTAATCAAAATTGTTTCAAGGCATGTGTAAGTTATTGGGCATAGCTAAAACGCTAACCACAGCCTATCACCCCCAAAGCGATGGAATGGTGGAAAAATTCAACAGGTCCCTTCATGATATGTTGGCTAAATTGGTTAATGACTATCGGGATGATTGGGATGATGTTTTGCCCTATGTTATGTGTGCTTACAGAGCTACACCCCAGCATTCGACTGACATAACGCCTAATAAGTTGATGCTGGGGAGGGAAGCCCTCCTGCCCGTTGACTTATTGTATGGCCATGTTCTCCAGGACAGACCCTCTTGTCCTGTGGAATACGTAGAATAGATGAGGGATGCAATGGATGCTTCTTTTGCAAGTTGTTGATTCATTTGCAGAAAGCTGCATTAAGGCAGGCCAAACACTACAATAGGTTGTCAGCCGATCAGTCTTGAGAGACTGGCAACTGGGTTTTGTTGTTTTATCCGCCACTGGCTAAGCAGAAATTAGGTCTGAAGTTTCTAGGTCCTTACAGGGTAGTGCATAGGATAGGGGAGTCAATCATGAAATTGAGTCCCCGGCCTCTGGGAAGTCTTGTGTGGTTCATATTAATCAACTGAAACCATACTTATCCGAAATGAAGGCTGCAGATATAGCCACTATTCCGGATCCGCCCCTGACCGATCCTTATACCGACCCTTGTCTGTACAGTGGCTGTGATCAGGCGACCCCCTTGCCTGACGGTCTAGATCGGCCCCTAATGCTGAGGCGTGAAACGCCACAGGCCACGCCTCCTGATGCTGGGCAGCCAAGTGTGGTCCCCCCAGGCCACGTGGAGCTGGAAGGGGATGGGGAATCCCCAAACCACATGGTGGGAGAGAAAGAAACCCCTGCTGATGCCGAAAGCCCGACCACGTGGTCGTGGATGCTAGAGGGGACGGTGTCCAAAGTCCTCGGAAATAGGACTCGAGATTGGATGTTCCTTTTGTCCCAACTAGACATAGGCGGTTCCGAAACGATATGGTCACAACGTGGGGTTTGATTAAACTAGAAATAGTTTATTTGTTCCCCTGTTCGTCTAAAGTATTTTTTAGGAAACACGGCCCTTTCTTGCTGTGATATGAATTTATCGCAGTGAGTTGCTTCTTTTAAAGGCTGTGTTGAATTCGTGTGTATAAAAGGAGTGAACTGGTCTTTTAGTTTTTAATAAAAAAACGACCCGAGCGTGTACCTATGTGTGCGACTTAAAAATGATGCTAACAGTGACATTAGATCATTTTGTAGGTTCTTGTTCACTCGCCCCGAGGATAATAGTTGTGTTTAACTATTGGGAAAGGCAAAGTGTATTGCTGGAAACATGTGGTTTTTGAATAACTTTCAAATTGGTTCTTTGTAAATGTGAAGTTATTAAGTGAAACAAAGCAAGGTGTTGATTTATGGTGCTTCTCGCATTTCTATGGTTTTAATCTGCTCAGTTTCAACTCTGGATTAGGTAATGCGTGTTCATCTTCCACTTTTGACACTTACAGGGTGTATTTTGGCTTTTATCCCAGGATGGGGTAAAAAGAAACAGTGGTCTTGACACTTGAATCTTACTAATTTGTTTATGCACTTTTGACCACTGGTCAGAGGGAGCCAAGTTATCTAATTGGGAGACAAAGAGCCAATGTTTCATCAAAGTGTCAACCCCCCCTGGATACAGACCACCCGCGCTGGTAGGAAATAGATTTTGGAGGGAAAAGAGATTTATAAGGGGGAAATGTATTGGTGACACAGTGCCCCCTGCCTCACTCCGTCTTGGACCTTTGCTGAAGAAGGACCTGTCAGAGTTTGAGAGAGAGTTTAAAGTTGTGAAAAGCCTAGAAAATGGAACAGGTGCATTGTTATTTGAAGGTAAGAACATCAAGAAATTTAGTATGAAAGTCACATAAGGTATGAAATTACCAATCTTATTAACAACTCTGATTAGAATATCGTAGACAAAATATGAGAAAAAATCGAACCATCAGTGTACCATATATAATTTCTTTACATAAAAATGATAAATAAATTACACTATGTATACAAAAATTCCATAGAAAATAAATGACATGCACAATTAAGTTAAATTCAAATTTCTTTGTTATCATGATATGTGCCTTGTTAATGATACCCAGCCCACAAAGGGCTTACAATTCTTGCTTATGTGCTATTCACACAATTAACATAATATGCATTTATAAAAGCCAAAACATTTTATATTCATTAATATAACGACTGCCCAGATAGCATTCCAAATCCGACCAGCGTTGTTTCTATATCGGCTGCTGTCGGTACGACATCGTTTCAGCATTGCCGACATCATGCCAAAGTTGACATGATTTAGAATGCTATCTGGGTGCAAGGTAAAAAAAAAATTCAAATTTGGTATTAAATGAAGAATTGACATGAAAGAAATGGCATTGGCCCTGAGCCAATATTGTTAAATATTCTGAAGCTGACATTGAACTGGCGTAGCACTGTATTCAACAGTGGGCTGACCAGATATTGACAAAACAGTCGTTCAAAAAATGCCCAACTCAACTGTAAGCTGCCCTCATTGGCTAATAGTCCTGATTCTGAATCTTCAAATCATTTCTTTTTTTAAACAAGGTGACCTTAATAACAGTTCAGAGTGAATTTTCCCAACAACTGTATATAAACTGCTTGAAACGGTAGACATAATGTGTTAGTACATAAACCTGTATTGTATAATGAATATAGCTACGTGACTAGCCTACTGTTTGTGATGTGCTGTTTGTTGAAGAGCTTGTGATACATCTACTTAGATCTAGCTACTTGTATAAAATGTGCATTAAATATATTTATCCATGTAAATAAATTTCACTTGGTTGCTGGAACCATTACTAATTTCTTATTATTTTTTATTTTATTTTTATTTTAATGACATTTTTTAATGTATTTATGTTCGCAACATTTTCTCTTGAATTCAAATTTATTTCATGTTCGCGACAAATATGTCATGTTTGACATAAGGCTGTCAATAAAATTATATATATATATATATATATATTCATAAGGTGAGAGTTGCAAATAAATAAATATGAAAGTATGCATGTGACATATTGCAAGCAAATAGTCTGCATACGAATGTACTTGACCATGGGGTGTGGTGTGTTTCTTTATGTATGTCAGACATGTATCCAAATAAAAATAGGTTACAATTAACAAATTGTAGACAACGTAATAAAGATTATATACAATATAAAGCTTGTATGTTTGCATCTTTTCCATGAGGAGCTTGCCAACCTTTATGAATGTTACAAATGAAGCTGAAAGACAAGAAACAGTAACACAATATTACATAGCCATTCAATGAAACTAGTTTCCCTAAGTTCCCCTAATATTTCCCTAAAATTTCCTTTTAAAAGAGTCTGAATTTTCTTGGCCAGTGTGAATTTTAAAAACAAAAATTGTGAATTGCTTATAACCCATGAATGGTTTTATGATAATCTGTAATCCCTTAAGAGCAAAAACTCATATACATACCTTTATGGTGGCAAGGGTGATACATGAACTAAAAAAAAGCAAATCTAATTCAAGTATTCAATGATATTCACCCAGATAGCATTCCAACTTGGGACAATATTTATGCGACATTGTTCAAACGATGGCCAATATTGAAATGACTCGAGCCAAATTTGGAATGCTATCTGGGAAGTCTCTAAAGATTAAAATCAGCTTGTTCCAGGTTTTCCCATATTGCAGGGTCTGCATTGGGAGTACTTATGATTAAATTAAATATCCTTATCCATGTGATTCTGAACACAGTGGATCCTACACTTTTTAAAGTAGTTATTATAATTTATGTATTAGAACGTGGCACCTCCTTGAATGGTGACAGGCTCAACTTCCTTCGAAATTTCTTTGAATGACTTTTCTCCCATCAAGATAAGGAGTCGAAGAATGGCTGTTATCAAACATGGAGCAATAACGAAAGTGAGGATCCAAGTCATCCACCATTGGTCGCCATTTTTGTAATGAAGGACCGCCACGCAAACATCAGAAACAATGTCTGTGATGTAGAATACATAGGATAATATCAGCAGATCGAAATCCTGTTTGGTGATGGAAATATTGCATGGTGGATTTCCTGTTTCTGACTTTTCATCTGCTCCTAATGGTTCAACTTTCTTCTCGGAACTCGTCTCAGGAGTACCAGACAGTGTTGAAGTTTTCATTGCCCACGATGTGCCTATTAACAGATTTTCTGTCTCAGATTCCAAGCTTCTGATAATTCAGACATGTGTTACAGTTCTGTGAAGTGTTAAGTAAAATATTTTAGCACCACAGAAAGCTATTCAGTAGTATAGTTTTTAAACGTGCCAGCCTAAGCTTATAATAATTCTTCTTAAGATGACACAAAAAGGTCGAAATATAGAAAATGAAATTCATCATATTTAGAACTTGTATTCTTTATGGATCTTGAAGAATTAAGACTTTATTGATATTTTCATTTCATTTCATTCAATGCCTTTTTTTCAAACCTGTTAGAAATATTTACATAGATATGTAATCCTTAGGAATATGTTGATAAAATTATATTTAGGTAAAATGAATCGTAATCTCCATGTAAAATTTAATTTATTTGCAAAGTAATATTATGGACTGGGTACTGGGAAAGTGGTTTCATTTTTTCATGTATGTGTGTACATATTTTATTTGCAGATAAACACTTGATAAGATGATCAAAGGTTATATTTACACTGGCTTTCTGTTTTTGTGATAGTGACCCAGTGGTAGGATATTTTTAGAGGGAGGGAGGGGGGGGGGGGGCGGTGAGTACGTGGCTGCTCCAAAGGGGATGGGAATAAGTACATGAATAGGTGCTGCGGCCTAGTGGGTAAGGTTGTAAATTCGAGCCCCCATTATGTCTTGCTGTGCTCTACTCCACCTGGGTGATAATGGGTACTTGGCTATAGGCAGAGATGGCTTTTAAAAAAATATATAATCCTGATTTCTTTAGCTTGGCAATTGTTTTGGTAATTCTGTGTAATGGGCAGTGGACTCCCCTTGCCATGAAGCTGAGATAGTCTTATGCTTGAGCAGGCCTTCCTAGGGTGTATGTGTAAAGTTGGTTAAGCTTCACTGGAACAGAGAAACATACTTTAAACCCTTATATACAATTATATTCACATTTATAATAATTTTGGCATGCTTTTATAAAAATATATTAGCATGCCACATACAATTTATCAAAGATTGCAAATACTCGTACCTTCAATGAGTCAAGCACGAATATAACAGTTTCATGTGTTTGAAATTATTAATACAAATACATTCTGTATGAATGGTCTCTATGTTGACATGTTAACCTACTTACTGTACCTTGAATTGTATCATACTGTGAGACTGTAATATCTATCTATCGATCCATCCATCTATCTATCTATCTATCTATCTATCTATCGATTTATTCTATCTGTGTGTCTGTGTGTGTGTCTGTGTGTGTGTCTGTTTAGCTGTCTATCTATCTATCTATCTATATATATATATATATCTGTCTGTCTGTCTGTCTAGCTGTCTGTCTGTCTGTATATCTGTCTTTCTATCTATCAATCTATCAATCTATCTATCTATCTATCTATCTATCTATCTATCTATCTATCTATCTATCTATCTATCTATCTACCAGTTCTGGTACTGTACTTGATCGTAACTTAGGCACCCCCTCCCCCTTCGCCATGTCCCTTGGCTTACAGCTCCTGGGAGTCTTCATCAGTGAGGGTTCAGCTGAAAATTATTTCCACACGATGTCAAATTACAGTTACACATAAATATGTGTCCTAAAATTAACTGGGGTGCATGTGAAAGGAATGAAGAAATGGTCTCTGCATGACTCAGGATACGTTTCCCCAAAATACAATGAGTTTGAATAACAAAAAAAAAAAGAAAGAAAAAAAAAAAAGATTAAAGCTATTAAACTTACACTGGTTTTGCAGGACAGTATTATAAAAATAGTATAATTATGGCTAAATTCTTTATGAGGCAAATCTGTTACTGTGTCTTTTTTGCTTAGGATAGCTAATCCAGCCCCCAAGTCAAGTACTTGCTGCCCATGAGAGTTGATAGATGATAAGATAAATGAGAGTAGGAATGTTTATCCCATGTCACAGGGTTGGGGTCTACGACACAGAATAGAAGAAACTGTAAATTTAATATGTTATGCCTATTCACTCTATAATTATGTATTTTTTGGGCTGGTATAGATTTGGAGCCTCTTATTATTGAAATCGTGTTTTTTTTGGACACCTGTCCAAAGGTTCTTTACAAAACCACTGGAGGTTTCATGTATATATAGGTACTTATCTGTGAAAGTTTCAATCAGAGTCCTGTTATCTGCCAGTCATGGATTATTGTTAATAAGGATTTTGTTTGTTTTTCTGCTGGTATTTTTTGTCATATCAAATCCTTCTTAATGCATAGTATATATTTCAACATTGTTCAGGACAATATGTATTGCAGTAGAAGAGCAGCAATTAAAAACATAGCCAGTGGTCTATTGCATATTTTGAATATGTTATCCTGGAGATATGTTATTGTAATCCTTTACACAGTGAGACACAGTGAACTATCAATTTCTCTGTATAGAGTTTATTTGAAATACAATTACACAAATGAGTCATATGATACAGAATTTTTTTTCACATATTGCTCATAGGTTGGGCCGTCTTCTGTGCTTGATCTGCAGACTGAGCTCAGTACTTAGTGTTGGCAAATGAGGCTCCTGTCAAAGAAATCCATAGTAAGTGTTATAGTGTACATTTCTTAAGCAACATGGTGGATGGTTGCTTAAAAACATTAATTAGAATAGCAGCATATATTTTTATACAGCCATTGTTTTTATTTACTCAGATAGTAACATATCTACTTTTACATTTCTGGTGTTCTTACTCTTATTGTTACGCAATTGATGGATCACTCATTTCCAGCCCGTTTCCGCCTACATGAACTGCTGAGAATTTTGTGCCGAAAAACTCTCAAATTATGAGTAGTCAAAGTTCTTGGCAGTTCGCCAATGTAATGTGATAACAACACATAATGAATAATAAAATACGCAATTCTATAATAATTTCTTGTGAAGTGCAGAAAACTGTTAGGATCACATAAGATCTCGCTACGAACTCACAATGTACTGCGGCCTATTTTAGTTCTGTCAGCTACGATGATTGTTTGAACCCTTTCAAAACTTGTCGTAGCTTTCCAGGAATTGTGACCAACTGTGGCAACTGGCTGAGTTCAGCATTTTCTCTAATCTTAGCTGAGATATCACAGGTCTGTCTTCTCCCCCCGGGACTGTCTACTTTAAAAATAAATTTTTTTTTATTGAAAATATCAGTATAAATATGTAATGCCTCATTTATAATTTATCTTCATATATTCAATCATGCATAAAATATACGTTTTCATTATTTATTGAAATAAACCAATGAAACGCTGTTATAAAGTATACACACAGGAGTGGATGGAAACTCAACAACCAATTCAAACATTACAACACAAATCGTCCATTTATGGATATAACACTGAACTGCATCAAAACTGCACAATAGGATTACTCATCACATCAGTATTCAATAATCTCACTTCTTTTTTATACCAGTTGCACCAATTGTGGATTTTGCCAAAAGGCAGTTATGTTAATATTGTCTCACAAATAAAAATACAATGCAACTCCAACATAAAGATTATTCGCTAAGATTATCATGGTGAGATTATCTTAATATTCCGATGATATGTGACATTAGAACTTTTGCTAGCCTTAATTTCAGTAACGTTATTTGTTGGATTGTATTTATAATAAGGAATCATAAATTTGGGGTTTCACTGAATGGTTGTACCCCATTTGCAAAATCAATGCTCTCTGGATTTCATTGTTTAGTAAAACATGTATGTTTTGGACATACATCTTTAGTCATAATTTAAAAATGTTATTTTGCTTGTTTACAGGAACAACATAAAAAGCATGTAGCAAAAGCAATATAATAAAGTACTATTGACATACTTCATTATCTCTATAGCAAGGAATTTTCAGTCATAATATATGTTAAAAATTTTTTAAATGTTGTGCTATCTTTCTGGGAAATGGCGATATTTAGATGACCTGAATGTGTCTATTTTTAAACAAAGATAGCCAGATCCGACCTACATCACATTAGATGTGATGTATTTTTAAGCGTGTCTATTAATTTACTGAAACTACAATAGTATGCATGCATAAATTACTCCATTTAAATGTTGTTGTGGCAGATAGCTCATAATTAGAATATGAACAAAACTGCATGTACTTGAAATATCCATTCTAATCAAACTTCGGTGATAAGGAATACTAATTACAGTTGGCTCAGTCCAGCTAAGACTAATTCAGGAAAAATTGTGCTGGAAAAACATTGTACATATGAATCTTATGTGTTTTTTAATTTCCTCATTTGAGGCATTTTCTTCAGGATGTTGACCAGTCGGCAAATCCTCCTGCTCATTTGCCATTTAATTGGCATTGGTAAGTAAACTAGACTTCCTTAAATCCAGTTGAAAAAAGATATGCCAATATTGTCAATGATTGCATCTAAAAAAAACAGATTGCGTGTAATGTTTTATGTTCTGTATGAACAAACACTGATATATGATGTATGGAATAAGTTTCAGGCTTGCATGATGAGATAAAGTATCTCATCTGATCTCACCTCACCCCGCTTTGTGTTGTCTTGTCTCGCCTGTCACTTATATGATTTTATCTTATCTTATCTTATCTAATTTTATCTTGTCTCGTTTTATCTTATTGCTTCTTGTCTCTTCGTGCCTTGTCTCGTAAATATTGTATTCACTTATCTTCTTCTATTTTTCTTATCTTATCTTATCTTATCAGACCTCTAACCATTTGATTATACAGTTTTTGGTCAAGGTGCAACTGACTTTTGTGAGGACAGATCAACTGCAATTGAACGAGGTCAAATGCAGTGTTCAGTGACTAACAAATACTACAACAGACCCAGCTATACATGTCAACTCAATTGTCACCCTGGTTATGTTGCTTATCCTTCAATACAAATAAGTTGTACTTCAAACGGCAACCAAGTATGGCGAGTCGACAGTAATGGTAACCGCGCTCAAGTCTACACTGGAACATGGTCCAGTAATATTGAACTAGCTGAATGTAGGGGTATGTGTATGACTTCTAATTGCAGTCTGAGAGCCAAAGTTTATGCACAATTATCCCTACATGTGATTTACCTAAACATATTGGTTAATGGATTATTGGAACTGTTTTTATAACTTTCTTAGTTATTATAATATCGTAGTTCTACAGTATTTAGTTTGGGTACAATCTTGAGTTAAAAAACAATGCAAAATGCTACTAAACTTTTCGGATTAGAAAAGTCACATTTTTAGTTCGTTTTCAACTCAAGAAACTAAACTGTAGGTATATGATATAAGAAAGGAGGAGGAGGAGGAGGAGGAGGAGGAGGAGGAGGAGGAGGAGGAGGAGGAGGAGGAGGAGATGGAGCCACTCCTACAAAGTTGCATACCTGCAGTTAATTGAATTAGCCTTCACCTTCATGGCGCTAACCTGAATTGTCAGGTGTCAACACTTTAATTAATAGCTACATTACTTTCTTGGTACGATACTACTATCACTGTTGGGGACAAAGGTGTGTTGTGGTGTGAAGGTATGTTGATGTACTTATTATTGGGGGGCGAAACCTTCGCACCAGAAGTGTACTCTCTGGCCACCATATTAATCTCATAGATTAGCAAACAAAACATTAAAACAATATATATAATGATCTGCATCATATTGAGTAGCGTTACATTTCTTAGGAATAATAAAGTAGTATTTATTCTATGGTTTTTCTTCTCAAATTTATGAAGTATTTCATTCTAAAATAATTGTTGACAAATGTATCATGTATGATATTACTGTGTCAATAAAAGCATATATATAAGGTATTCATTGCCTGTTTTATAATTGATATGAGAATAGGCTACACAATTGATTAATTAACGATGTATGATATCTTTGAAGATAACCAGTCATGTGACTTGTAATTAGGTTCTTTTATGCAGTACATTATTTCATGTGATGGTGTTAATAACTTCCATTCCAGTTCCGACCTCCTGTCCAAGTGCCAGATTTCCGACACATGGCAGTGCTAATTGTACGACAGAAAGCAAAACCATAACATGCCTCCGAACATGTGAATATCCATCCGAAGTGTCTGATCCAGAGTTTCAGAAGGAACATTGTGGTCCATACACCAAGTTCTTTTGGTCTCATTTTTTGCGCCACAATTCAACTGCTATGCCTCCTTGTGAACGTAAGTACTCTTAAAAAATAGAGAATAGTAAAAGTAAACAAAGAGAAAGTTTGATTCCAGTGCTCTTTGGTTTGTATCTTACATGCCAAATCTCTTTAATGTTAACTTTGTATAATTGCCTGTATTGCAACAGTCTAAGTTGTTTCACGAGCCTAGCATCAATATAACTTATTGCACTGTAGGGGTGGTTGACAGACAGACAGCCGAAAATGAAGGAAAACAGACAGGAATCACAACACCCTACCCTAGGCCATATGCTGGGCTGAGAGCAAATTACCAAATACACAGTCAAAAAAGTCCCATATATAGAAAGTTTCCATTAGACACAACAAGTCATGGCTATATATGCACTGACTGGGATGTAACACAGAACCATTTGAGATGCACACTTTTATCTTAATAACACATCAAAATATCAATGCATAATTTACTCTTAAATTTAGCTCCCATGAAATGCAGACCTTTACAAGACACAGACATACCAGAACATGGCCAAATGCATTGTCGAGTAGAAGATTGGGCGGACACCATTATTTGTGAGCTTGATTGTGAACGTGGCTATGTTTCAAAGAAAACAAGCAAACATGTTGTTTTCTGTGGTCCCACAACAGCATTTATCTGGTCCCATGTGCATGCTGCAAGAAACTCTTACGCTAGAATTGGAGGATGTGAACGTAAGTTTGCTCTAATATTGTATATGTCTGACAGAGTAAAATATTAAAACACCTTTTTTTAAGGGATGAAGAAGAATGATGTATTGCATATTGTATATATTTGGCTTCACCTCATCCCACAACTCTATTTGTTGGTTGACACACCATTCACCATTTCTTATATTATTGTGAAGTACGTTAGGGATTGGATCGTAACATGCTGGTACACAAAGTATGAAATTTGGCACATACTAATAGGTAATTTTGGACAAGCTCTTTTATCTCAAAAGGGGTGCCATGCTGAATTATCAATAGGACGGCCACCATCTTTATTTAAAAATGGCTGCCTATGGTATCTCAGGGGTTGAAGAAAATGCTCATAACACCCCATAAAATCCCACTAGATACTAGAAATTTGGCACATAGGTACATTGCAACATGTTCTTTCATCTCAGAATGAATTATTTGGCACACATGTCTTTTTGAACGGGCTCTTTTTTTTCTACAACATTTGTTTTCACTCCTTTCCCCCCTATTTTGTCTCATAGTAGATTTCAAACTGTTTTCTCTATATATGGCCCTTAGCATGTCCAGTAATTTCATTTGCAGTTGTACAGATTTTGTCTCATCCATGGTGGGAACACTTTATCAGTATAGTCACTGAATGTCGGTACTTAACTCATACCTGTATTGGAAGAGAGTGTATGACTGCTGTGCCATCAACAATATTCAATTTTTTTAATGGTCAGTACAGTTCTCCATCAGTAGACACAGATGGACAATGATGGAGTCCCAGGATGATTTTCATCAAGATCTCAGTATCTGATTTTGCTTGCAATATGCAATCTGTCAAAGAAGTTGCAATTACTCTTTAATACAGGCCCCTATTTAAAAAGCAGAAAAGGGCCATGAATGCTGGAATTTTCGTAAATAAATATTTTCAAGTGCTGTGCTAAAGCCATCATCTCAAAGCCCAGCGACCTGATTTGTACATGTTTTGCTTGTTTACTCGCCTAAACTACATTTATCTTATTATTTAAAATATCAGTCTAAATTCTGGCTTAGGCTATAAAAGGTCTAACAACGAAATTACAGAATGATTAGATGTTCATGTGCTGAGTTTACAGAATTCTTGTAAAGCACAAATCTGATAAGCAGGTTGTTCAGAAAAATAGCCTAAACTCAATAAAATATGAATATGTTTCTTTTGTATTTTTAAGAGAAGATGTCTTACGTTAATACACAGCCTATCAGCTTTATTGTAGATCAACAAATAATGTCCATAATTAGGATGCTGGGCTTTGAGGTGAAAGCACACCTTGTTCTTCAGTTTTCAGAACTGTGTTTGGCTTTTTGCCATTCTGGATATGTCAGACCATATTTAGAATCTTTCCTAAGTTAACAATGTGAACAAGATATCACAGACTGGCTGTGTCGTTTATCATTAAGGTGGGATGCCAAACGACTTACTGTTCCACTAAACAGTAATTTCAAAGAAGATCAACACAAATCCAGAGAGCCACTTAAAAGTAAACTTGTGAAGCCCATCAAACGTTATAATTTTCATTGCAATTATATTCTTCACGCAGTTGCTGTGACCAATCAGAATGCTTCATTGTAATCAAGGCTGTACTTACATTGGACCGCTGCTAAGTATGTTGGATGGCTGCAATGTATATTGTAGAATCTGGAGAATATAAGCAATGGTGGATGGTATGTCATCCAACATGGAGTTTTGCGAGATTTAGTTAAATTAGTTTGGCTTTAGGTTCATCTCAGCAAATGAAATTTTTCCTCATCCCACAAAACTCAATGTTGGACTTCTTATCCTCTTTTGCCGGAATTGCCCCTATGAATTATCGAAAACCATGCCAAATGAAAAGTCTGTATGATTTCAGTGTAATTTAGTGCATTTTACAATTTGTAATATTCCACTTGACTTAAGCGTTCTTACTGACAGCCATTTTGAATTCAAGATGGCGGCCACCTTGGCCATATTTTGTCATGGCACTCCTTCTAGAATGAAAGAGCATGTTTAAAAGCACTTACATACCAAATTTGGTGTGTAACGATTTGATAAAAAATTGGCCTTATCAGACTACACTATTATGCACTCAATAGAAGGTGCCAGGATAAAACTGTTCTTACAGAATATTGATAGTCATACTATTGGTACTCAATGATTAAATCATTAAACTTGCAAAACACCTTAAATGGTATAATTAGCTAATTGTTATCTTTTGCAGAATCTCCTGTAACCACAGAGGTCTCTGTCACTCTTTACAAATCATGTGATGATATTAGTACATTTGAAAAACGACAGGGAGCAGAAGAGATTAAAAAAGCAATCAAATCTAAAATTATGCACCTTGATTATGGATTAAATATAAGTCTCATTGGTTGGAAGTCGTACTGCAATTCTACCACCATCCAGAAGACTGTAACATTGACTGGAAATCAGAGTAAAGATGATGCATCAGACCATGAAAGTACAATTAGAACTAATGTCACAACTACATCAACAGGGAGTAAATTATCAGAAGAAGACTATGATAAGGTAAATTTAGGATCTGCCTCATCAGTACTGAATTTGACTGAAACAGATTCACAAGCTCCGAATGATAATGATACTAATTCACACGCTCCTGTAGCAGAGAAAAACCTAAATGATGACAATATCAACAAAACCTTTGTCATCAATGCGACCATTTCTGAACTGACATACTCTGTCTATTACAACGTAAACTGCATCCAAGGAAAGTGTTGGGAAGCTTGCAAAGTTTTGGGTTTGCTAAATGATGATCTGCAATGCCTGGACCTATGTGCTTATGTTACCAGATCTTCCTTAAAGCAAGTGCGCCATCTACCGACTTCGTACGCTGGTCATCTCATGAAGAGTATAGATGTCAACACTGTTCTTGATATCATCACAGGCGCCAAATTCAAATCATTCAATGTAACTTCAGTACCATATTCATCTTACACACTTAGTGATAATGATATTTACTATATACAGATACAGCAGATACAGTCACACAAATGATCAGTGCTGAATAAACTTTCTTGTGTATAGCATCAAGCAAATATGCTATCATAGCTTGATGATGTCATCTATTCACTAGTGTAATTTTTGTTACAATAAGTTACGAAATCCTCTAATTGTGCTTTATCTGCTTCAGTGGCACTGTCCTCTGTTAATTTTGACCAACATTTTAAACCCCTAACTTCCCAATTCATTATGATACATATATATATTATCCATTTTAACTCCGGTTATTTTTCTGTGACTAGGGAAACTTTAATTGTTACAGAAGGGGTATGTTAACAGTCTCAAATTGTAATTTTAAAATTGGTCAAATTCTGACCATTAATGCTGACCCATGCTTGGTACCAACACATGTATGCAATGCATTCATGTATTATTTTATCACAATCAATAACTTACCACTACTGCTACTATTCACATTGATTGACAATGTAGTTGTTTTAGACTCAATAAACTGATAATTTATAACTGAGTTGACCATTGTGTTGTTATACTTAATCCATTAAAACTTACAATCACTTAGGTATAAATGGCAAGCCCCATTTTGCCCTATACATGTGTATGTATATGTATTATATCAACAATAATTATAGAAAATATGATTTATATTTCTAAATCATTGATTCTAAGAAGCCAAGTGAGTTGTAATAAATTTGAACTCAATACACTTTATTACCTATATGCAGAAGTGTATCAAATATGGTGTTTCTGTGTATATACTACTAAACTGATTCTAATTCATGCAATAACCTTACTTCATTCATTAGTATTCAATGCACTAACTGTAACATAAATTGTTTGTGTAGTGTACATTTTTTCTTCAATTGCACCAGTTGTGGATTTCCCCAAAAGACAAATATTTTGACAGTGTTACAGACAAAGCAATGCAGTAAACTTCAAAATTCAGACTATTGGCGAAAGTCTTGCTGATTCAACTGGTAAGATTATCTTAGTAATTACCTGAGATACTACATCACAAATAGTACTTTCACCAGCCATAATTTCAATACCATTAGTTGCTGAATTGTCTTTATGATAAGGGGTCATAAGTTAGGGGTGTCACTGGATGGTGTACTTTGGAATGGCCAAAATGCACCCATTCTGGAAAATCTGGGACATTCTGGATTAGTAATGTGCAGTAAAACATGTATATTTTGGACACACGTAAGTCATAATATAAAGATGTACTTTGCATTGTTCAACGTAACAACAGGAAATGTGTGGAATAAAAGTAGCATCATTGAGTACTTAGACATATTTCATTATCTCTCTGGTACCGGGTTATCAGTGATAATGCATGTTATGATTACCTTTTTTATGTATGTTCTTTTGAGGGGGTGCACTATGGACTAGATTTCTGGGAAATAGCTATACTTAGATGACATCAATGTGTCTCTATAAAGAGAGAGTGATTTGGAGGCATTTCAGAAGTCGATTTTGCATTAATCAGGTAGGTGATTAGTATGTTATATTCAAAGTAAGGTTATCTTGGACTTACACATAATTCACTTAAACTGTATGAATGTGTGTGTATTTTAGACAACTCTATGCAGAATTATGTTTTCTTTGAAAGTCAGTTGTAGCAGACAGCTCAAATAATTATGTATGAAAAAAAAACTGCATGCTGTAAAGCGTCTGTGGCAAGGAATCTCAATTAACACAGTTAATAGCGTCCAGCCAAAAAGAGGATGAATTAATTGAAGAAACAATGTGTGCTCGGATAACATTGTACCTGTGAGTTAAATTCAATAGATGCATATGGTGTTTTTAACTTTTCTGTTTCAGTTTCTGTTAGGATGATGAAAAAGCTTCCAATCCTCCTGCTGTTTTGCTATTTAACTGGCATTGGTAAGTACTGTAAACTTCTTTAAAAAATGTGTACCATAAAATATTGTCACTAATGTCGGTGATCACATCTGAATAAATATTTTGATAAGCAAAATGTAGAAATACAAGATACTCTGCGTCATGAAGTGGAAAGTAAGGAGAACTGGGCAGGCGGGAGAACTGAGCCACCCATAGGTATTACCCTGAAATTATGTCACTTGACTCCTAGATGATCATATATGCATGTCTAAAAGCCAGAAATCATTTTAGAGTTTTTCCTTTCTGATATAGCAAAAGTTTTTGTAAAAAAGTAAGTAAAATGTGCACTATGTTTACAATAATTCATTGACAAAAAGAGATAGAGGATAGATTAGAAAATAAACATATTGTTCCGAGTACAATAATTGTAATTGACGTATCTGGTTGTTGCCATGTGAAAAATATGGCTGTCATTTCTTTTAAGCAACAGTTTTGGGGAGCACTGAGCCACTTAAGGTGGGCAGAACTGAGCCCCTTCCTAGGCTTCCCTCTGTAAGAAATACAGTCAAAATTCTGATAAGGAAATCATAAACTACCTTGCATTAGAATTAATGCTTAATCACAAGCTTACACATATAAAACAAATGGAAAATTATACTCTTAGCTATGTCACATCATAGTAATGAAGTACAATATACGTTGTTTAAAACCATGCTTGCACTTTCAGAGTCTAAATTATTCAAACATAAATTTAACAGGCATATTTCCCCTACATTCAATCATTAGGCAACTGTCCATTTGACATTGATTTACTGTTGTTTTACAGCTAAAGTTAACATATATTAAATGCACAATTTTGGCAATTACAATATATCCAATGTAGCTTTGATTAGACTTCAGAAGTATGCCAAGATGATGTTAAAATGTAACATTATTAAATGTAACCATGAAATAATTTTTTGAACTTTTTTTGTTAGCCAAGTTTTCATATGAAAGCTCTGTTATTTTAATACAATCATGCTGGTTGATAATCCTTTATGAGAACATTCATAATATTTTCCAGTTTTTAGTGTTTTATAACTGAAAGGTGGGCCCCATGGCCTAGTTCTTCTTACCGGAGGAAAACTGGGCCTTTTTTTTATTAATATAGTATTTTCATTCTGCAGTGCAACCTGTGTTAAGTTGTCAGCCAAAGGAAGTGGCAAAAGTGGCTGCTAAAGCCAGGTGGCTGCTGAAGTCAGGGGCCCTAAGTGAAGATGATAGTTGGGGTCTTGTTTTATGTGAATATTGACATTTAATTTAATGCTTTTATTTGTTAATATTTTCATAGATAATAACCAATTGAAATTTGCTTCAATTCAAATGGTTGCACCAATGGAATAAATACTTTACTGCAAACTTTTTTTATGATTTTTAAGTAAACGCTGCCAGCAGCACTCATAATAGATATCTTCTAAGATTCTCAAGGTTAGCACTAAGTGGTCAAAAGATATAATGCGGATATAATGATATTAAAACTCTAAAAGAAAGGGACAATGTAATAAGGGGTAAAAGATATGACAGGTGACAGAGTTTGTGTATTTTGTTACACCCGCATATGATGATGCAATGTTACATTACAATAATCTACATGTCTCTGCTGGCCTGCTACGATGCCAGCAACTGACCACTAAGTGCAGGTCAGCTAGGGGGGTTTGGGGTGAAATCTGCTGACCGCTGGCCACAGAGTGGTGGTGGCTGCCTAATCAAGGTGCATTTACATATTTAGTTTGGAGGGAATTAGACTGACCACCTAGGCCAGTTGGCTGCTCTGAAGAGGTAACCATGAAGGCAGGTTGCACTGCACATGAAAATACTCATAGTGTACTTTAGAAAGGAAAAAAGTGGCTTTACTTTATTTAATCGAATCAGCAAAATATCAAAATGAGATAAAGTACCACGTTCTCCTTACTTTCTCCTACATTGCATGTCTGTTTCTCTTTTGCCATCCAGTTGATGTAATTGGTGGTATTAACCCTCAGCGAACAAACAAAACTTGTTTTTGTCATCATCAATGTCCATCTGATGGACAGACGGGTGGGCGGGAGGATTGGTGGGTGGGCGGAGCGATGGGTGTGCGTAACACTTTTGTTTCCTGAGCAGAACTCTAACACTTATGCACTTACCCTAACAAAAGTTTGCATTGCACAGTAATACTTCATATGGCCTAGTGTTGCCTTTTGATAGTCACATAGACACATGTTGGCTATATTTTACAAATTTTTTCCGGAGCAGAACTCTGACACTGCTGCACTTACATGCTTAAAACTTTGTCATGATAAGTCTCAAATAGTGTAGTGGTGCCGTTTGGGGGTCTCATGGCCATAAATACAATATAATGTTCAAAATAAGGGCAAAATTAGGAAAATTCCTACTTTTTGAAACCTCCATACGAAGACACTATTTACCCTACATGAATCAAATTGTATCAATGACATATCTAAATTATTCAAACTTTTTTCAAACTTCATTTTGATATTTATTTAATGCTTATTACAAAAAAATGTAAAATCATATAAAAATTTTGAAAATTGTGTTTCCAGAGCAGAAATCTAGCATTAAATGTACTTACCCAACAACTTTTTATATGTTATTACTCTATATAGCTTAGTTTTGCATTTTGATTGTCACATCGACATATCTCTGCTGCGTTTTAAAATATTTGGAGAAAAATGAAAAAACTTTGCATAATGATCCATTTTGCATTCACTTGACTCCAATAATTATTATTGTTTTCTTCATGTACACCTGTAAAGTGTTCAGTTATAAACACTAATTTAAATGCCATAAATTTAATGCAAATTAGCAACCCAATAATTCAGCAACTGTTGAAGGGAATATGGCAATGAGCTCTGCAAGTCTCGCAGCAGGGGCGCGAGATTTGGCGAGATTGAGGAGTGTTTGGTATCATTAAATTATCGCCCATATCAGCGCCGGTTTGTTTACATTCTATTAGCGACCTCAGACAAGTTTCTCAGATGGCTTTTTCCATCCAATACTGGGTGGATTACACTAGGGAGTGTAAAAAACTTCAAAGAAAGTCGGAACAAGCTGTGGCTTGTGACAGAGTGCTGTCATTTAACTATGATGCAGGTGAAATGACAGCTGCTGCCCATGTTCAGGCCTCTATGAAGGATAAATCATACAGAGTGCAGGTGAGTCTTTTTTTTTTTTTTTGTTGACTTATATTTCAATGCATTGTTTGTATCATTACATAACTTCTTTCTTTTTTTTTCTTTCTTTTTTTTTGGGGGGGGGGGGGGTGAATTTTTTGTCTTTATATTGTTATGTTTGTATTTAATACTTTTAATATTACATACTATTGTTAGTATGGTTAGAGTTTGTTTCTAAGCTTACAAAATACACAATGTAATTAAATACACTAGGTAATTCTCAATCCACATATGGACCTCATCTATTATGAATAGGACAGGCCTTACCATCTGCCTATATTATCTAAGGATTACAATAGACCACTCTACTTGTACAATTAGATTAAGTAGCCAACAGCTGGATAACCAGCCTCTGTATTGATCCATTGATCCCTTGGATCCCTTAGATCTCAGCCATAGTGCTGTAGCCACCTAGTGGCCATCTCTGGCCTACCTCTTATGTAAGAGTAAGCCAAGAGTATATAATAGAGGAGAACACCACTGAACTTGATCTGTCATTCTGAACTTCATCCTTCATCATCACTTTATGTTTCATCATATAAAGCCTCTCAACTTTACATCAGACTTTGTCTTCCATATTATAATATATTTCAATGCTATTGTTTGTATCATTACATGTATAACTTTCTGGGGAGGGGGTGTGACTCAATTTTTTGACTTTATATATATTTCAATGCTATTGTTTTTATTATCATTACATAATATTATTTTGGGGGTGAGGTGACACAATTTTTTGACTTGATATATTTTAATGCCATTGTTTGTATCATTACATAACTCCCTTCTTATGTCAGGTATTTCTGGATGAATCATACGGAGTGAAGAGTGTGTGTGGATGTGTGCTCAGGGAGAGCAGATGCCATCATGTTGCTGCTGTTCTGCTTTTTGGGTAAAGCCTTTTTTAATTTGTTAACATGAACTTGAAAAATAAAAGTATCAATCTCTGAAAAAATTTTAAATATTGTGGGCTGGTACCTATTAAAACTAAACGGGTGTCAGTTAAAATTTTAAAAGGAATATGTATGTTTTTTTCTGGACATTAGTAATATTATATTATGTGTCACTGAACTGAAAAGTCAGTTTTATATATTTTCTTGTACACAAATTACCGGAATAAAAGCATTTGGTAAACGTTTTTTCGTTCCTAATTGCAGCTACAGAAATGTTGCTAAAACATCTGTAAAATGCAGTTGGCTGAACCGTCCCAAGTCTGCCAAGGCCAAGGTCAAAGAAGTAAAGACTCTGGGAGAATTGTACCCATCAAAAAAGCCAGAGTTCAGGTGGGTATTTTTAAAATTAGATCGTATGATTGCTGTGTTCCACCACTGTCACACCATGGAGGTATTATAAATATACCTCCATAGTCACACCACCATATTTACTATATAATAAACAACGGTTACAGCAGATACAGCAGATACAGTCATGGAAATGATCAGTGCTGAATAAACTATCTTGTGTGTAGTACAATGAGACTGTGTGTTTGCACTAGCATTAAGCAAATATGCTATCATAGCTTGGTGATGTCATATATTCACTGTGTAATTTTTGTTACAATAAGTTACGAAATCCTATAATTGTGCTTTATCTGCTTCAGTGGCACTGTCCTCTGGAAGTTTTGTCCCACATTTTAAAACCCAAACTTCCCAATTCATTATGACAAATATATATATTTTCCATTTTAACCCTGGTTATTTTTCTGTGACTAGGGAAACTTTAATTGTTACAGAGGGTGTATGTTAAAGTTTTATCTTATCTTATCTTATCTTAACAGTCTCAAATTGTAATTTTAAAATTGGTCAAAGTCTGACCATTAATGCTGACCCATGCTTGGTACCAACACATGTATGCAATGCATTCATGTAATATTTTATCAAAATCAATAACTTACCACTACTGCTACTATTCACATTGATTGACAATGTAGTTTTAGTTTTGTTAGACTCAATAAACTGATAATTTATAACTGAGTTGACCATTGTGTTGTTGTACTTAATTCATTTAAACTTACAATCTCTTATGTATAAATGGCAAGCACCATTTTGCCCAATACATGTGTATGTATATGTATTATATCAACAATAAATATAGAATATATTATATATTTTTCTAAATCAATGATTCTAAGTAGCCAAGTGAGTTGTGACAAATCTTAACTCAACACACTTTATTGCCTATGCGCAGAAGTGTATCAAATATGGTGTTTCTGTGTATATACTACTGATTCAGAACTGATTCTAGTTCATACAATAACCTTACTTCATTAGTATTCAGCACTAAATGTAACATAGCTTGTTTGTGTAGTGTACATTTGTTCTTCAATTGAACCAGTTGCAGATTTCCCCAAAAGGCAAATATTTCGACATTCTTTCAGACAAAGCAATGCAGTAAACTTCAAAATCCAGACTATTTGAGAAAGTCTTGCTGATTCAACTGGTGAGATTATTTTAGTAATTATGTTTGATGCTACATCACAGATAGTACTTTCACCAGCCATAATTTCAATACCATTAGCTGCTGAATTGTCTTTATGATAAGGGGTCATAAGTGAGGGGTGTCACTGGATGGTGTACTTTGGAATGGCCAAAATGCACCCATTCTGGGAAATCGGGGACATTCTGGATTATTAATGTGCAGTAAAACATGCATATTTTGGACACATGTAGGTCATAATGTAAAGATGTACTTTGTATTGTTCAAAGGAACAACAAGAAATTTGTGCAGTAAAAGTTGCATCATTGAGTACATTGACATATTTCATTATCTCTCTGGCAGCTGGTTATCAGTGATAATGCATGTTATGATAACCTCTTTTTTGTGTGTTCTGTTGAGGGGGTGCAATATGGACTAGATTTCTGGGAAATAGCTATATTTAGATGACATCAATGTGTCTCTATAAAGAAAGAGTGATTTGGAGGCATTTCAGAATTAGATTTTGTTTTACCAAGTTTGCATTAATCAGGTAGGTGATGAGTATGTTATATTCAAAGTAGTTATTTTGGAATTACACATGATTCATTGAAAATATATTAATGCTTGTATTCTATAATACTCTATGCAGAATAATGTTTTCTTTGAAAGTTAGTTGTAGCAGACAGCTCAAATAATTAAGCATGAACAAACCTGCATGTTGTAAAACTTATGTGACAAGGAATGGCAATTAATACAGTTAATAGCTTCCAGCCAAAAAAGGATGAATTAATTGAAGGGACAATGTGTGCTTGGATAACATTGTACCTGTGAGTTCAAATTTGATAGATACATGTGGTATTTTTAACTGTTCTGTTTCAGTTTCTATTAGGATGATGAAATATCTGCCAATCCTCCTGCTCTTTTGCTATTCAACTGGCATTGGTAAGTACTGTAGACTTCTTTGAATACAGTGTACCAAAAAATATTGTCACTAAAGTCAGTTATCACATCTGAATAAATATTTTGATAAGCAAAATGTAGGAATACAAGATACTCTGCTATTAGTAACTCATTTGTGCCATGCATCATCCTGCTAAAATCTGCAGTATAGCAGCGTCATGAAGGGGAAGTAAGTAGAACTGGGCAGGCGGAAGAACTGGGCCACCCTCCCTTCAAATGAAATTAACATAGGTATAACCCTGAAATTATGTCACATGGCTCCTAAGTGATCATATGTGCATGTATGAAAGAACAAATTTATTTTTTATTTGTTTGTGGTACTAAGTAAAATGTGCACTATGTATACAATAGTTCATTGACAAAAACTTATGGAGGATAGATTAGAAATAAATATATTGTTGCACATAATCAAAGTACAATAATTGCAACTGACGTAGTGTTGTTGCCATGTGGAAAAATATGGCTGTCATTTCTATCAAGGAAGAGATTTGGGTAGCACCGAGCCACCTAAGGTGAACTGGGCCCCTTTCTAGGCTTTTCTCTGTAGAGAAATACAGTTAAAATTCTGATAAGGAAATAATAAACCACCTTGCATTAGAATTAATGCTTAAACACAAGCTTCCCTGTGAAAATATAATATTTCACAATTTCCAACTATACTTAGTAGACCTTAGTTAAATATTTCACGGAAATATTATTGTCTAAGGTGCTACTAAGATTGCCATAACATTTTATTAATGTCTGGAAAAGGTTGTGCCGACATTAGCAGAAAATATTATCATTTAAGGTTCTGCAAATATTTCTGTAATGTGGAAAAGTATCCTCATTCTTAAATATTGATTGAATATTTGCCAATAATCTCATCAAGATGAAAATTTTCAAGACGATTTTGATGTTAAACTCTAATATCCAAATAAAATATGATTTGAAGGTTACTGTGGTATCTGTGATAATATTAACTAACATATTGCCTTGAAATTAGTCTCAAAGCTCAAACACACCTCATACTTAAATCTTATGAGAAGGTCTATAAATAACATTACATTTAATTTTTTATTGACATAATAGTAACATCATAGAAAAGATTAAGCGTAATGTTCATAGCATATTAGGAGCAGTTTTTAAACATATATGATTTTCAAACATCAGAGAAATGATATATCAAAGATTTGATTTTGATGTTATTTTAACACTGTGATTAAATGAGAAAAAAGATTAAACAAAATATTTATTGGATATTATGAGTTATCATTAAAGGCTTGTTAATTGAAAACATTACCAGGATACTTTAGAAAAATATGTATGTTAATGTTGATAACCCAGTAGCACCAAATATATAAATTAAGTCTCAATCACTATCATGTATCCATGCATGAGTGGCTTCCCTGCTTCAGGCAGGTCAACATGCACTAAGTAGACACAGACTGGGCAATTGACCCCCCGCCCTCCTTGGACCCCTCTCCACTCTGCAGTCAGCACTGGAGACAACAGCAGTTAACAGCCTATACGCAGGTGAACTTGGATAGACATTGCAAGGACTAGCATGCTACAAGGTGAACATGTACAGAATGTAAGTAGGTTATTACCCTTTTTTCAGATTGCATATTATCATTTCCAATATCTATCTATCTATCTATTTTAATTTGCATACTTTACAAACATTTAGAAACCAAAAGTATTGAAAAATACAACAATATTAATTAGAAGCTGGAATTTTGAAAATGAATAACCTAAAATAATTAAATTGATTTAGTAATTAAATAAGGTTAAGAAATATTTATTAATGTGAATAACCTCAAAGAATTAAATTAATTTAGTAATTAAATAAGGATAAGATCTTTATTTAATGTGACATAACAATTTATAATATATATTTGCATCATATATATGATGTTGTCAATTACAATTGTTCATATCTAATGTATAGCTTTGTATACTCTTGAATTAGATAGAAACTATACAAGGACAATAAACTGCATAAGAATGTGCAATGGTATCACATTACATGTGCACCTTGCATAACTCCCTCAATTAGACCCAGATATCTTGAAATTAACTGAAGCAGAACACTAATTAGCATATATTATGGCATGATTATTGCTCACTACAGGGGGTTAAACACATACTGTTCTAAATTATGATTTGAATAGTATTATGAATATGTATATTAAATACAATCCACTTTAAATTGAGTATATATAATACATAGCTTTTATATGATCTATATGAATGACAGTCTGTTAAAATGCAGATATAGTTTATTGTATAACATTCTGCATCATTACATAATCTTTGATAACTAATTATTTAGTCTGGTCATGTACTTTTGTCTAATTGGTGTTATGGTCGAGTCTTGCATCATTTCAATAAAAAACCCATATGTCATCATGAGCTGAGTTTGATCATGTAATGGTTTCGTTTCCGCCAATGGAAAATTAATGATATATTAAATTGTTTCTCCATTTCTTTTACATGAATTTTAGTAAGAATAATAGCTTTCATATGAAAGGGCATGTGCTGCCATCTACTAATAACAATTTGTGCGGTGTATAGGGCTTTGTAATGTAAAAATATAGATCAATGCAGATTAAGTATAAGATCATTGTATGATATATTTTAAAAGATAAGATGATTTATAAAAAATTTTCTTTGCAAAAGTTATGTATAAGAATGTGGTGATCAATCCTCCAAATACCAGTGAAGATCCAGATTCCAGGTAGAGGATACACTGGTAAATGTTCCTTTTCTTTGCGCAAAGTTGAAAACATCTGAGAAAGCCACACATATTAATATTTCAACATCAGTTGCCATGCCATCCAAATGCACATCCTGATCAAAGTTTCAAGGTAAATATGCAAACTGTCTACATAATTGTCATAATCATCGATCTGAAGGGCACTTACTTATTTATATAATTACAGGACATATCAATGCATATATATGATATTTACAGAATGTATCCTGTACTGTATTTCAGAAAATTGCAAGGGCAACAGACAGTTTAACAGCTTGGGATCATCCGAATTGCAGAAATACCAAATCATCAGTGACCAGAGAAAAAGACTATTTGCTGGGTACATGAACTCGGTGTCGATCACTCATGACTTGGGTAAACCCCCATATGCTGATATGAGTTCTTTGCAAATATGTGTAGAATGTAGATTGCATTCGTTTTCAAATAATACGGAGTCTTCATAATACCCCGCACTCCGCGCATGTACATATCACCAACTTATCTACAACGATCTGAACTAAGAGGTTTCTTAACCTGTGTTCAGTAAACTACATATATGTTATTGAAGAAGAGTGTCATTAAATCTTGTCTCACTTGAATGTTACTACATTTGTATTGTAAAGTTTATTTTGTTGTTTTACAGTCAAAATAAATTTGTGAGAGAGAAATGATTTCCATCGTTTGTTATTTGATCAGAATGAGATCTGTCACATTATATGTATGATATCATTTATCAGTAGTAATTTAAACCTTTGAAAAATATGTTTGAAAATATTAATCTAATATAAGAAGATAATGTTATGTAATCTTTCCAAGAAGCTCCTTTCGACATTGTGCAAAATATTATAAATAAGGTGTGACTAATGTTTTCAGCTGCTTGGGTAAATATCGGCATCATTTTAGTAACTAATATATTGACTAACTTTTGTGAAAGCACCTTTGGAAAATGTTGTGATATAATATTTGGCTAATGTCAGAATAACCTTAATCAAACATTGTGAAAATGTTAGGTAAACCTTAAATTCTAATATTTTAGGAAATATTAGAATGATATCATGAAACTAATAGATTCTAAATTATTTAAGCATAAATTTAACAGTCATATTTCGCCCACATTCAATCATTAGTCAAATGTCTATGTGACAATGATTTACTTAAGTTAAAACATACTGAATTCACAATATTGGCAATTCCATAAAAATCTTTAAATCCTGTAAACTTTCCAATGAGCTTTGATTAGACTTCAGAAGTATGCCAGGATAATGTTCAAATGTTATATTAATACATTTCACCATTTTTTGAAAAAAAGCTCTGATCTTTTAATACAATTATGTTGGTTGATAATCCTTTATGAAAACATTCATAATATTTTCCAGTTTTCAGTTTGTTATAATTCACAGTAGTGGCTCTCCTGCCCCCACGGTCCAGTTATTACCGGAGGGAAAACTGGGCCTTCTTTTTTAAATATAGTGTTTTCATTATACACGAAAATACTCACAGTGTAATTTAGAAAGGAAAAAAGTGATTTTGTTTATTACATGATTCAGCAAAATTTTATAAATGTGAAAAACAGCCCAATTCTCCTTACTTTCTCCTACATTGTATATCTGTTTCTCTTTCGCCATCCAGTTCATGTAATTGGAGTTTTTTGTTTTGTTTTGGGATGCTTTGTATGTTGTCCTGCGTATATATGTTTTGTTGTCTTGTATGCATGACGTGTTTTGTGAGATTGTCTGTATAAATGAGTACCGATGAATTATCTAAAAAAGACCAACTAAACCTTTATGCTTCTGATGCATGATGAAATACATTATGTAGCTTCTTTTCGGGTCCCTCACTATTTGATTTGTCAGCTTTTGGTCAATTTCAAGGTGCGATTGACTTCTGCGAGGACAGATCTACTGCAATTGAACGAGGTCAAATCCAGTGTTCTATTATAACCAGATACTACAACAGACCCCGCTATACATGTCAACTCAGCTGTCACCCTGGTTATGTTGCTTATCCTTCAATACAAATAACTTGTACTTCAAATGGCAACAGAGTATGGCGAATCGACGGTAATGGGAACCGCGCTCAAGTCTACACTGGAACATGGTCCAGCAACATTGAACTAGCTGAATGTAGGGGTATGTGTATAATTTATAATTGATTCATTTGTGCTCTTTGATTTTCAATCTAATTGCAATCAACATATATACTCCTTCACACCAATAGCAGTCAAACCTTTCACATTTCCTTGTTATTCATCTGTCATTTCAAACACATTCTAAATTGTGCTAATGCTTTGCACAATTGTTCATTTGTTAGAATTACCATCCAGAGTTTTGAAATGTGCAGTGACTTTTGCATAAGTTTGTGCTACAGAGAAAAATGTATAATTATGTATGAATGTAAGAGATACAAGTTATACTGTAATTGTGCAATTGTTCTATGTGTCATTAAAAGGTGCTGGTAAATATTCAATTCCAGCTCCAACCTCCTGTCCAAGTGCCACCTTTCCAACGCATGGCAGTGCTACTTGCACAACAGAAAACAACACCATAACATGCCTCCGAACATGTGAATATCCTTATGAAGTGACAGATAAAGAATTTCAGAAGGAGCGTTGTGGTCCACACACCAAGTTCTTTTGGTCTCATTTCTTGCGCCACAACTCAACTACTATGCCACCTTGTGCGCGTAAGTATATAACAGTATAAAACCCCAAAACAACATATTTATTTCATCAAGAAAATTGTGAACAAAGCAAAAGTTTGATTTCAGCAATCTGTGGTTTGCACCTAACAAGCCAAATCTCTTGTGCTGTTGATATTGAGGTTAAGGTGTTACTTCATATGGTGTCTTCTGTAATGAATATTCTGTCTAGGTGGAAGGGTCTTGTAAGCGCCCACATATGTTTTAGGGACTGTCAAAGTATCGGGCTTAGATTCCTACTTGAGAACATTTTGATCAAAGTAACTAGAAGGGGAACAAAACTAAATAAATGATCATTCTGCTCCTTTTGCTGATCCCCTCTGCACAAAGTGTAAATACTAACAGCACATAACTACACTGTTTCCAATTTTGACTTTAAAAGTGCTGCGGTGTTTATCAGCGGTTTTGCAGAGTATTCAAATTTGTTTTTGTATGACGTTGTAGGTACTATTTCCTATGCACTGATTGGTAATCTAACTAAGAACCAATACAAATGAGTACTTATATTCTGACACCACATGTGTGTTTTAATTGTATGTTTCATTTTTTAATTCAGCTCCAGTGAAATGCAGACCTTTGCAAGACACAGACATGCCAGAACATGGCCAAATGCGTTGTCGAGTAGAAGATTGGGCAGACACCATTATTTGTGAGCTTGATTGTGAACGTGGCTATATTCCAAAGAAGACAAGCAAACACTATGTATTCTGTGGTCCAACAACAGCATTCATTTGGTCCCATGTGCATGTTGCGAGAAGATCATATGCTAGGATTGGAGGATGTGAACGTAAGTTTTTTCTCCTGGCTTATGAGAAGTCCAACATAGAGGTTTTTCAGTTGGATGCGGAAAAATGATGCTCTTCATAAATGATATTCAACTCTTTCTATACCAATATCAGTATTCCTCATCCCACAATTCTTTATGTTGGATGACACACCATCCCCATCGCATATGTTCTCCACTCAACAGAATGCCCGAGCAGACATCATTCTACCTAATTAGCAGCTGGTCAATATACTCTGCTGCTGTACAACATATGCCTATGCTGGATGACAATGAAGCATTCTGATTAGATCACCTCACTTGAATTGAGAATATAACTTGAGAATAGCTGTCAATTAGTTATACTATTATTATTAAGATGATTAAAGAACCCACCACAGTTGGAAACAACTGCTATAGCCTGAAAAAAATCAATTAGCTCAAGTTATCATTAACAAAGTATTGTCATTTACTATATTACAGAATCGCCTGTGACAGCAGAGGTCACTGTCACTCTTGATAAACCATGTGACAACATTAGTGCATTTGAAAAACAACAGGGGGCAGAGGAGCTTAAAGAAGTAATCAAATCTGAAATGATGAACCTCAATTATGGATCAAATATAAATCTCATTGGTTGGAAGGTGTACTGTAATTCTACCACCATTCAAAAGACTGTAACATTGGCTGGAAATCAGAGAAAAGATGATACATCACACTATGAAAGTACAACCAGAACTAATGTCACAACTTCATCACCTGCGAGTAAATCATCATCAGAGGACTTTGATGATGCTGATTCCAACTCTACCTCCTCGGAGGAAATCAATCAGAGAGGCAATGACTTGGTGCTGAATTTGACTGAACCCGATTCACAATCTCCGAATGAAAATGATACTAGCTCACATCATCCTGTAGCAGAGAAAAAACCAGATGATGATGACAGCAACACAACCTTTGTCATCAATGGGACCATTTCTGAACTGACATACTCTGTCTATTACAACGTAAACTGCATCCACGGAAAGTGTTGGGAAGCTTGCAAAGTGTTGGGTTTGCAAAATGATGATCGGCAGTGCCTTGAGCTATGTCTTTATGTGGCAAGATCTTCCTTCAAGCAAGTGCGCCATCTACCGACTTCGTACGCTGGTCATCTTTTAAAGGCAATAGATGTCAGCACTGTTCATGGCATCATCAAGAGTGCCAAATTCAAATCATTCAATGTCACATCAGCACCATATTCATCTTACACACTCAGTGATAATGATATTCAGTACTTAAGGGGGAACCAGTACAGCAGATATAGTTCTAGAAATGATCAGTGCTGAGTACCAGGATGAGTCAGCATCCCTTCTGTAACAAAAATTAATGGCAATGGTAATGCATCAAAATATGTCAAAACCTAACATTTGAAAATCTGGTGACAAGATTTTTTATATTTATATTGTTTAGCACACTTTGAATCCATTCTACTTACGTGCATGTAGCATACAATGTGCAACATGCAAAAATAAAATGGGGCACAGGTCAAGACTTGTAATAATCTTAGTAATAAGACTAATTTTAGAAGCAATAGATCCTTGTCACCTGATTTTTAAGACCATCTCAAAGTAGAGATTGCAGATAGTTTTGATTAACTTGTTTTGTATATTATGTTGTTTCTTTGTGACCCTGACAAATTGCAATAATGATGAAAACAAAACTTATCATTAAGAAGATTAGTCTAGTAAAGTTTATTTCAACTGTAACAGAAGGACGATTTTTACAGTTACAAAGCTGGATTTGAAAAAGTGCATTATTTATTAGGTAGTGGGCATGTTTTAACACACTTTCAAATTTAATGTGGTGGTCATACAATTTGTGTGCAGTTCAAAGGTTTTCGGAATTAACTACTATTTTAAGCAATACTTGTCCAGGTGCCATTTATATTTTATATTTTATGACAATGTAAGACTACAACAACTACTACTACTACTAATTTTACTACTACTTCTACCATTGATATGCTTACTATAACTTAGTATAAGTAGTTTTCCTTGAGGCCCAATACAGCTCGTAATTTTCTGAGCAGATCTAATATGTGTGTTAATTATTACTGGCGGGAATCTGTTATGCACAATTGCTTTATTAGTGACTTGGAATAAAAATATCATGAGATTATAATTATATACAAATCTATTAGTAATATTCCTATTTCAGATACCTTGTTCAGTGAAATTGGGGGGAAAGAAATATGTATATTACGGTTTCCAAATTACAAATAACATATATAGACCTTCATCATACACCTTTGCGGAGTTATATATAAAAAAAAACAAGCTAGACTATTTTGCATAAAAGAGCAATATACGGAACAACTCACAACATGTTTGGAAGCTTCTGAATCTGGAACTGGTCAATGTCAAAAGAATTATGCAAGAAATATAAATTTCAATGAATTTTGAAACTATGGAATGTTGCTCCCAAATTTCACCAAATCTTGCCATGTGCCATGCAAATGAGTATAACGTTTGGCTTTTTTTGTTGTTGGTAGTTTAGCATATTTTCTTTGACGAAAATTGTTATCTTAACTATCAATTTGTGACAGAATGTACATTTATGTGAAGTACATGATAATAAAGCATTTAAATAAAACTTTATCAAGTTAATGACGTTTTGGATCTCTTCAGTTTATAATTATATGGCCAAGACATGCGGCAAATCTAGTTTCACTACTTTCTATTATATCACACCCTAGATATGCCTTCTTCTTCCGACAACCTGAACAACTGCAATATACTTCATAGTGGCTAAACCAGAGTATATGTATACAGTTTCAGCACTGGACGCATACGAGCAAGTTCTGGAATCTGGTTAGGAGCTGGACTTGGTTTCATGTTTAGTATATTTTCTATAGTTCTTATTTTGAGCATATTTGATTGGAGTAAAACCAGATCAGCATATTTGTGTGTTTTGTATCATAGGTTTATCCACCAGTGTACCTGCGGCCAATTTGAGAAAATCTAACAATGAATATCATATGTGTACAATCATGGCTGTAGATCTGTTAACTGATTTATGAGGGCCAAAACTTTGAAATGTATTGCAATATAATTTTCATTGAACAGATAGTAATTAATGTAGCTAGGCTATAGACATAGGCGTAGGATGAACCCCGCCCCCCTCCCCCCACCAACATTTGGGGATTGAGCAAAATTTGGGCAGTTGGGAGGAAATTTTTGAGCAATTAAGGTCTATAGACATGAAGTGCCCAAAAAGGTGCTGAAGCCCCCAAACCCACACTTGATTACATAAATGTTATTCTAATTGCGCTAGCAAGGGGAAAAAAACCCTGGTGAAAATTTGCTATATATTTTATAATGAAGAAATGAATAACCGAGTCACAACTTAACTCAACTTAACTTAATGCCAGACATGATCCCACACATTTTTTCATTTTCACAAAATATGCATGTAGTTATGAATAATAGAGTATGTCTATATGGCTTAAATTTAAAGTTTCTGAAGAAATATTTTTAATGTCAAATGTTTTTAATTCAAATGGATTTTAATATAGGCCTACATGTAACTACTGATGCGGTACACAGGCACAGCACAGTGAATTGGTATGCGGAACAGTGATAAAAAAATTGGTTTTACACTTGTCTGAAACAGAATAAGTAGCTACTTGGCAGCTATCCTAAGATGTAAAGTTGGCTACCTGAACCCAGCTACTCAACAAAAGATACTTAGGGCAAAGGTCATCAGTTGGAAGGATTTTTTTGTAATTTTCCGAGCAGATCTAATATGTGAAAAAAAATTGTTTGGACTGATGGTATAAAACAAAAATTAACTTTTGTGTCTAACTTTTAGCATACATAAAGCTAGTCTTTACAACAATTATAGTGCCTAGCAGAAAAGCGGTTACACTGGCAAAAAATGCAGAGGTTTTCATTCTTTCAAAGTGCTTCTGCCACGTCACATTGTTTGTTATTGTTGATAGGTTTAAAGTGAAAGACCATTGAATATCGCAAGGCAACCTTGACTGTTTATGTTTATACAACACAGTAATCAACATTTTAGGATAATCCCTCTGTAGGTCAACTCTTGACTGTTTGATCAGAATGAATAGATTTAGGACAGTTGTTTCACAAAACAAAGAAAGGATCTATGTCACATGAGCATTTTATTCAGTTATTTTCAGTGCTTGTCCAACTCACTTTGTAACCACTAATATGCAAGGCACTCTAAAGGGGCGTTCACACTGTCATGTATAAGACCCTACGTATGACCACGTACGTCAAAAGTTGGCTATATGCAATCACTCGTGGCTCTGTTAGTCATGTATAACTTCTTTCTATGAACGTACGCGGGGCAATCGTAGATTGTACTGTCAGCGGATTCTGTGGATGCCTGAATCGCATGCAGCACTATCTTATTGTCTGTCTCTTCATGGTTAAAGCACAGATCATCCTGAAGAGATGTTATCACATCAACACCATCATGACTAGTAAGTTTGATGCACTTGTTCGCGCAAACAATGAAAACTCGACGTCCCTTCAGCATTGGAGCAAACTTCGGTTTTGTCCATTCGTCACAGATCAGTTTGATGAAGTTCTTCTTATTGTCATCATTGGTAAGAAATGATTTCCAATCCCTTGGCACTCTTGTCTTTGGCCCTTTCAAGAGCAAAGATGCTGATGAGCCTCTTCGTTTGCTTTGCTATGGCTTTGATGGAGTCTGTGTGGTAACTGTCAGTAACAGTGTCCACTCTTTCAACCTTTGGAAGCAGGCTGAACACTTTCTCTGCAACTTGCTCGAAGGAATTGGGGAGAGCAGTCAGTGAGTGAAAAAGAGCATTTCCATCTAGAATATGTATTACATCTCCTTCAGGTTGGTCTGTTGTTGTCATTCCTTTTTCGAGATGATGAAGGAGCTTTGCTTTGTCTGTTTTAGCTGGGGCACCATCAGCTGTTGCTAAGCTCCAGGACACTGGACCCAAGAGATAGGACAAGACTCTTTCAAGTACAATGTTGTTGCTCTCAGATAGTGACACCAACTGTCCAAATATGTTTCGCTCAGACGTCAGCTCAAAGACTTTCTTGGTGGATGTGTTAACTTTTGTTCTTTTTCCCATGTTTGCAAATGTCTGCAATTTTTTCTTCTTAATGGGATCATGGAAGCTGTCATCTTTCTGAACAAACACCTTGTTGACAAAGGCTGAGAATGAAGCTTCCCCAGCAGCATCAACCTTCAAAAGATCACTTTCAATTACTTTTGAAGCAGCTGTACCTGAGGACAAGCAATACAAAACCTCTTTATTGACAATCTGGAAGGGATCAGTGAAGTTGTTGAATGCATCCACCACTAGACCTGTTCAGAATATGCTTTTCACAAAAATTCATAGCCTGCTGCACTGATTCCCATGCTTGGGTCTGAGAAAGCCAGAAATCAAAACCATTTTGATCTGTGACCATGGGAACCTTTGCCTCAAGAGCCCTGAAGTTATAATGTCGATTTTCGTCAAAAATGCCCAAAATTGTAGGAGGGGAGTTGCCTTTCTTCTTCTCTAGCTTCTTAGGAAATAAAGATACAAGAATAAAACTTACACCATGTGAAAGATAATAAAATTGCTTTTCTGGTGGTATCAAGAACGTACGACTTTATTACAAAACAGGTATTTTTTTGTGAAAAAACATGAGAATTTGTGTTTCGGAGGTAAAAAAATCAGCAATATGACTGATTTTGAACCCCCTGAGTGCAGTTATCACACCTAAGTTTACAATCTAAAATGGCACTATGCTGCAACACTTGTCTACAACACAAGAGCATCATTTACATCTACAGCATGAGAGAGTCCAAATGTAGCAATGCTACAACACATATCTACTATCTACAATACAAGGCATCATGTACATCTACAAGCACAAGAGAGTCTAAATTTAACAATACTACAACACATATCTACAACACAAAGCATCAAGTACATCTACAAGCACAACAGAGTCCACATGTAGCAATGACACAATGCTACAACACGAGACTAAGGCATGACACATCTACAAGCATAGAAATTATGCAGAATTCAAGGAATTATAAGCTAGAAGTCACTTTGTCACAATATTTTGCTGTGTGCTGCAAATAATTGTCAGTAAGAGGACACACAATCACACATGCATTAAGAGTCATTCAGTGTGGATTTTTTGAAACTGTCAAATTTCCTTCTATGAAGCTCAACAACCTGAAGTAATTGATTTCTCTGCTCCTGATTTGTTATTATTACAGTCGCAAAATCAGCCATCATTTTGACGCCACGTTCGGCCACATCATTTACAACTTTGACTGACTGTACAAATTGTTCAACTGCCTTGAAACTGTTATTTTCTACCCAATTTTCAACTGGCTGTCTCATCCAAGTTATGTCAACATCTAGAGCATCAAATATGAAGTGAGACTCTGGGCCAACCAGATCAGGGAGAATTGTTGAATTTTCAATGAGTGGAAATACAGGTTTGCCTCTTTGAAAACTGTCTGGCTTTTCTGTTCTAATTAGTCTGAGGGCTAACTGTTCCTTAAGTGAATTGGTCATTTAGGGATGTCTGCTAAACAGAGCAAATGGTACAATCTCTTGTGTGAGGTACCATGTGTGATGCTTCATTTTGTTCAAAGATTTTGTCATGGCCAGACATGTGCGCTAGTCTCTCATTTCTCTGATCCATGTAGAAGCAAATATCCTCTTCTTTCTTCTCCTTGGTTAGCAATCTATTGCTTCTTATCTTGTCAATGGCATCGGGTGATCCAATGTCAAGGAGCTTGTCTAGTTCCGTGCTGAAGGCATGTCGCTTACCATCTGGATCAGTTGAACTTGCTTTATTTCTTGCTAATTTTCTGTGCGATTCATGAATTTTCATCAAGTGCAGCATCGCGTTCTTTCTAGTCATAGTCTTTATCCATGCCATTTGCCAGAATGGAATGATGACATCAATGGTTTCATATGCAATAACATGATTATCTTCAGTATGAGAGTCACGTTTCAAGTACAAGAAATATTGAAGAGCCTGCCTGTTGGTAGGGAGCTTTGATCCACTGATGGAAGCAGAGGGATGGCCAATCAAAAACACTTCTGTGGATGACCTAATTGACCTTGTTGATGCTCTGGCTACTTTAGGCTTTTTTTCTGCTGGTTTTCCAGGGACAGTTGTTTTACCACTTCTAAGCACTTTCTCCAATGCCATGGCAGTGCACAGCACAGCTCCACAAAGACTGATCCAATCTGAGCTCTTTTTGTCTTGTGGTTTTCAGGCAAGGCACTTGCAACACACTGCTTTAAAGCAATTTGTACAGCATATATATCTCTCGAGGAAACATTTTAGCCCTTCAAGCAGCAGTTCACTGTGTCCATATTACATCATTACAACTTCTAACAAGCAGCAGCTCTCGTGCTTTCCAGAATCAAAAACATTAGTCAGAGAGGCCTTGAGTCAATCCTTGTGTATATTACTTGAAAGACCAATATGATGATATCATCTATAGATTTATAGGCCCATACTTGTCACTATCTGTACCTTTCACATGCATGAGGCAAAAGTTCTCATTGTCACAAATCACAATGTTTGTCATTTTCTGAAACCTTGAAATATGGGGTATGATCCTTTTTGATACCTAGGTGTCAAAACTGCACTTAATTGGTTCAAACCCAGTCATATTGCTTAATTTTTAACCTCCAAAGCACAAATTCTTAAGTTTTTTCAACAAAAAGAAACCTGTTTTGTAATACTTTGATACCACCAGAAAGGCAATTTTATTATATTTCACATGGTGTAAGTTTTATTCTTGTATCTTTATTTCCTGAGAAGCTAGAGAAGAAGAAAGGCTACCCCCTCCTATAATTTTGGGCGTTCTTGACGAAAATCGACAGTATAACTTCAGGGCTCTTGAGGCAAAGGTTCCAATGGTCACAGATCAAAATGGTTGGGATTTCTGGCTTTCTCAGACCCAAAAGCATGGGAATCAGTGCAGCAGGCTATGAATTTTTGTGAAAAGCATATTCTGAACAGGTCTAATCCACCACCTTTTTAACATCTTTTTCTGATGCCGCAATTCTTGCCTTCTGAGTGCTTTGTGGCTGTCATTGTCAGATGTTGTCATTTCTGCCATCTCATGGGTTGCACTAACATAGCTTGCTCGTTCATGACGACTCAAACACCACCTGTGGTATGCGGCAACATTGCGACTGAATCCAATAATTCCACCATGTGATTTTGCACTCCTATTTATGGTCTGTTCTATTGTGATGTCAACTGCATTGCGTGAATCAGGAACATCCGATCTAGAAACGCTGAAGCCATTGTTTCTGAGAAGTTCTTCTAGTCCTGGGTGTGACTCATCCAACGTTGCCAATGACACAAGTTGCAGAGTAGCATACCTGGCATAGTTGTGATGATTAAAAGCAAAGTACAAGGGACACATTTGTTGGAGGCTTGCAATGTGTAGATCAAGATCATTTTCTTTTGTTGCTTGTAAGAAACAAAGGATGAGCCAGACTTTGTCAGTGTACCAAATCCAAAATTTTGCCGTCTTCCCCAAATGTCCATCACGCACTTTCTCTTTGAACTTCTCATAGTCAGTGAAGAGGGAGGTCAATGCTTCATCGCAAGTGATCTTCCCCATGCTCAAGGAATCAGGGCTCTCAGCAATCTGTTTCAAAGCATCTATGACATGAGACGGAACTGAGTTCTCTTCTTGTTGATATGCCTGCCAAAGAAGGCGTTCAAGAGCTTCTAACATAAGTCTGTGGACCCTCATGGCTCTGTTGTAGTGGTGCCCTGTCATCACTTTCTCAATTGACCCACTAGCGCAAACACCTGCTTCAATAACTATCTCCGAGAAGCCACTGCCTTTCAGGCTTTTCCCAACAGCACCTAGGTATGATGCTAATGTGTGGAAGGCACCAAGTTGGATGAAGACATTCTTGTATCTTTGTGGACTCTGCCATATGATGGCAAAAACTTTCTTTGCAGCAGCAAGGTCATAGGTGACAACAGTTTGCTGCTGTCCCACCTCTTTACATAACTCCTGAGAAGTGGTAAGGGTCCTCTGTTCAGTAGCATTGTCTGTAATTGGGATGTTTATTGGAGGTAGGAACTGTTGATTGCTGGGGCCTTGTTTTTGTTGTTGTCAATGACAGCCAGGCATTCCATTCAGGTACTGTTTGTCCATTTTGGGACATTGCTTCCCTACACAAAACCCATGCCTTGTTTGATAAAGTCACACTGATGGGTATGGCTACATCCAAAACTTTCAAATCTTGTATGTGCAGCTTTGGTTCAGACCTTTGTTTCACAAAGCAGGGTTCCAGTTCCTCTGGTTGATACCTTATGGATCTTGCCTTTGTTTTGGGGATTACAGGACCAGTGTTTTCAACAGAATCTACACTACTATCATTGCTCTCTTGAATAATGATACCATGTGTAGAATGTGTAGTGCCGCTGCCTGAGGGCGTTTCCTCATTGAGATCGAAGTTATCCCAGCACAGATGTGTGACAATATTGCCCTCTTGTTTGATAGTTGGTGGAAGAGGAGAGACGCGTTGAGTAATGCTATCACATATGGCAGTTTCTAGCTCAAGTGTACGCGAGTATGACTGGCAATGGCCAAATCTATTGAAAAGTGTCAGCAACTGAGCACTTCCAGTTAGATGCTGTAGTGTGAGGGCTAATAGCATGTGTTTGGGCATAAGCCACTGTCCATTGGTGGCAGAGTAGCAGATGTCTTGTGCATATGAGTGTGCAAGTCTAGATTTCTTTTCTGATACTTTATCAATGGATTTTCCCGCAATAGTGAATGACAGCAGCCTTAGCAAAAAAAGTGAAGGAACATCAGCTGATTTGGATAGCAAGTAACTGGCTTTTGGAGGCCATGGCATGACTTCTTGTTCTTTGTGCATTTCAATGATTTTACGTCTTAACAGCATGCCACATTCTTCTATTACCCTTTCATCAGATGATGCCATTTCAAATAACTCCTCTATAGCTTGACCTTTTGGAATGTCATTTGCAAACAGAAGATCACTCTTATAATTTGGCTGCCAAAATTGGATTATTTGGCCAAAATGTTTCATCAGTTTTCTTTTTAATTTGTCAGTCTTGTAGTTGGCATTATACTCCATAGGAAAATGCTCATTTAAGTACCCAAGATACTTTTCTCTAAGCTTGTGACTCTTTCAACATTGCCCCCTCTGATTATTGAGTGTTCCACATGTTGGCAAATTTAATCAAAAGTTGAGGCTGATGGTTCTGTACTGGAACTTTGGTATGTCAGTATTCTTGTGAAATCACGTCGACAAGAGTTGTGGTACATTAGCTCTTTGGCCACTAGATCCACATCTCTTACTTGACTAAAAATCTCAGCATCATTCTTTTTACATGCAGCCTCTTTAATAGACTCTTCTGCAGTTGTTGTCACACACTGCACCAAAGATTCATATTTTCCATGTATCCATCTTTGATTTTTACCACAGAAAACGCAACTATCCTTTGGGAAGAGCACTGAATCACTGGCTAATGTTTAACGTTTGGGGAATTTTGTCACAAATTTCATCCACCCTAAAATGTTCATCCTGAATTTCTTGTCTATGTAATACACACTGCTGAATTTTCTCAAATGAGATTTGAGTCAATGGTCTGATTAAAGTATCAGTCTTGTTTTGGTCGAAGTGAATGATACATGTTCTTGTATGAAGACCCTTCTTCTGCTTTTTCAGCCGTTTCCTCTCTACACATACCGCATGTTCTTTAGCCATGTTTCAATATTCTACAGCTTTATAACTACAGCTTGCTAGCACCTGAAACAAAAAAGCCTATGTTACCACTGCCACCAGATTTGAGATCATTACAACTACAGCTTGTTAGCTTCTGAAACAAAAAAGCCCATGTTAGCACTGCCACCAGATTTTAGACCTTTACAACTACAGCTTGTGAGCACCTGAAAGAAAAAATCCTATGTTAGCGCCACCACCACCAGATTTTAGACCATTACAACTACAGCTTGTTAGCAGCTGAAACAAAAAAGCCTTTGTCAGCACCACAACCGTCACCAGATTAGATTTTTGATAGCCCTTTTTTTAAAGCATTGTTTGTCAATCGATAGCATCAGTACCGCATAATAGTGCCATCTACGATACTTCTTTGCTGAAAGTGGTTTGAGCATTACTGAAGTATCCCTATGTACTTATGAGCTAAACCAATACAAAAAAATCCACATGTGCAGAGAGCATGTGAGGATTATTGTTAAATAGAAGCTAAAAAAGTAACAGCATTTTGTGAAAATTTTGGAAAATTCCTCTGACCGCACAAGTCAAATGAAATTTATGTTTCTTTGTTCACGTCATCTTCTCAATTAAAATGTGGTTAATAATACAATGTTATACATCATTTTAATGACAATTTTGTGTAGTTTTACTTAATAGGCAGGATATCCTTGTCAGTTACATATGGAAATGGCCATAAAGCAATACGATAACCAATATGACTTTTTTCAAGTGCACGCTGATGAAATTTATGTCTTGAGAAGTAGTGTACCCCTCCTGCCTTATTGTTAAGGTTATATGATGACAAACAAGCAAAAATGTATTCCTCAGACTCTTAGCTTTGAAATGGTATATGTCTTGAAAATTCCCAAGGGGGGGGAGGGGGGGGGGTTACGGTGGGCCTAAAGACTATGGGCGCCATGGCCTAGTTCTGCCTAGTTCTCCTTACCGGAGGCAAACTGGGCCTTTTTTATTAATATAGTATTTTCATTATGCAGTGCAACCTGTGTTAAGTTGTCAGCCAAAGGAAGTGGCAAAAGTGGCTGCTAAAGCCAGGTGGCTGCTGAAGTCAGGGGCACTAAGTGAAGATGATAGTTGGGGTCTTGTTTTATGTGAATATTGACATTTAATTTAATGCTTTTATTTGTTAATTTTTTCATAGATAATAAACAATTGAAATTTGCTTCAATTCAAATGGTTGCACCAATGGAATAAATACTTTACTGCAAACTTTTTTTATGATTTTTAAGTAAACGCTGCCAGCAGCACTCATAATAGATATTGTTATGTTTGTATTTAATACTTTTAATATTACATACTATTGTTAGTATGGTTAGAGTTTATTTCTAAGCTTACAAATACTCAATGTAATTAAATACACTAGGTAATTCCCAATCCACAGATGGACTTCATCTATTATGAATAGGACAGGCCTTACCATCTGCCTATATTACCTAAGGGTTACAATAGACCACTCTACTTGTACAATTAGATTAAGTAGCCAACAGCTGGATAACCAGCCTCTGTATTGATCCATTGATCCTTTGGATCCCTTAGATCTCAGCAATAGTGCTGTAGCCACCTAGTGGCCATCTCTGGCCTACCTCTTATGTAAGAGTAGGCCAAGAGTATATAATAGAGGAGAACACCACTGAACTTGATCTGTCATTCTGAACTTCATCCTTCATCATCACTTTATGTTTCATCATATAAAGCCTCTCAACTCTACATCAGACTTTGTCTTCCATATTATATGGTTGGAGAATCTGGTTCAACTGGATCCAAGAGAAGACAACAGCACTAGCCAAGCAGCTCAACACTGACATCAACCAGCCAAGCAGCTCTACACAGTGACATCAAAAAGCCAAGCAACTCGAAACACTGACATCAACCAGCCAAGCAGCCTACACTACTGAATCAACTTTCAAAGGTATAGTGATCTGACAGGAATTGTTTTTGCTCATGTGATTGAAGTATTGCTATCAAATTGTCAACCAGCAATCAGCTAGAATTTTCAGATAGGTCTTGAATCTATTAAGTTATATTGCATTACTGCTTATTTTTTTCATCCCCATGATTCTAAGTTCAGTTTGAATTTGCCCTGCTGTCAGATTTCGTAAATATATGACAGTCACTTCATTTTTGTTCAGACCAATTTCACCATAGCCAATTAGTCAATATATTATTACTGCGAAACAGATCATTCACACAATTTCCTAAAATCGCTCATTTCACACTATTTTCTAAAATCATAAATTGTAAACAAATATTTTTCAACTTTTCATTAGCATATTTTAAGCTATTTTTTAAAAAAAAAAAAAAAAAAAAAAAAAAAAAAGCAACATTCATTGCCTCACACACGACGTTTGATAAGCACCATAAAACGTTCTAAAATTCAATTTTCATCGCTATCTACCATCATTTTTAAGACACGCTATCTACCATCATTTTTAAGACACTCCCCTATTCATTATCACTCACCTTGTTAAAATTTTGTACTCCATCTTTGTCATAAACACTCAGTAACATCAAGTATCCATAAGTCCAATAAATTCATTTCTGTAAAATTCCATCATGCCTGAAACTACTTACATAATCCAACATGATTGTGCACCTGCCACATACCATGGTAAAGTTAATGAAAGTGCATCTCATCATTGGTTGGCGTTCACCGATTTCCTTGCAGAAGGTGATTATGATGTAGCTAAAAGTATAGCGAGATTTCGAACAACGCTAGGCATCCAGCCACGCTGGTGGTTTGAATTGAACAAAGCGAACTTTCAGACTCTCAAAGACCTGGAAGATGCTTTTAAGGCAAGATATAGTAAACAGACCCCACGGTCTGACCATGTGCGGAAATTCAGAAATATGTCCCTTAACCAAGGGGAATCCTTGGCGGCATTCCGTAACAGGCTTGACGTTGCCGCAGGTAAAGCTGGTGTCATCGAGCAAGAAGACATGGTGTACCAGTTTATTGAAGGGATGCCCATACACATCAGGACGCATCTCAGAGCCCAAGCGCCAAAGACCATCCAAACCTGCATGCAAACTGCGCAGGCATATCTCTTGGATGACAACACCACTGCAGTCACACCACAGGTAATGTCCATTGCTGAAGCAGGCCCCAGCAAAATAGAAATCGACAATATGATTTCAGCCAAAATGGAGCAAATGCTATTATCAGCCAATAGATGGGATAGGCCAGACAGCCGCAGAGAGTCCAGATCGCCGTATCGAGGACGATATCCATCCAGAGACAGAACATATATCTGGACAAGTGACCAAGGCAGAAGCAACAGCCGAGACAGGCCATACAGGCGTGACGACAGACGCCGTAGCAACAGCCGAGACAGGCCAGACAGCCGCTCAAACAGGCAATCTCGCCGAGACACAAGCAGAGACCGGCAGTACACCAGTCCAAGCAGAGACCGGCAGTACAATAGGAGAGACAGGCAAGACAGCCGCAACCGGCAATACAATAGAAGGGACAGGCAAGACAGCCGCGACAGAAGATCATCATCGCGTGACTCTTCCCAAATAGCCCAAGCAAAATCACCAGGTCCAAGGAAATCTGTAGCATTCCGGGACTTGCATTGTAGCTATTGTGGTAAGGACAACCACGAGAAGAGGGACTGTTTCCAAATGCAGAGAGACATGTCCGACAATTCCCATTTTTAGATGGGGACCAGAATGCAAACACCAGGCACTCTGTATCCCCCAATGCAAAAGCCATGCAAATTAGTAAATGTTGTGACAGTAACCGTTCGTCTCATATTAGTTCTCCTTGTAGTTTGAATCTTTATTCTCCTTTTATCGATCATCATCAATCATGTCAATCACCCCAGGTCATCGCCAATCATCAGGAACTGACAACTCCATCTGGACAAACAGAAAATCTGGTTAGAAATAGAAATGTTGTGAACACCGTACATAGAGAAATTTTAGAAAATGAATATAGCAACAGTAATGATGTACGACAGGTAAATGACACAGTGAATGACAAATGTGTAGACAACTGTGATCCTAGCTCAAAGCAGCAATCATACTCAGTACAAAATACTGACACGACAGTAAGTCCACAAATGACTCACTTACCAACCGAAACAGACACAATGACCTTGCACTTGGACAAGCAAAATAGGATAACTGCATTACTCCCAACTAAACAAAAGATTCTTACTTTATTCGACTCTGGCGCAACTCAGTCACTCATATGCGCAACATTTGTAGAGAACAGCCCCTTTCTCGTAAATTTACCAAAAATTCCATCAAAACCGATTAAATTTACAGTAGGAAATGGTGGTTACATAACATCAAAGTATGCAATTAAATTTAATTGCTCAATGAACTCCCATAGTTTTGAAGTAACTGCAATGGTGGTAGACGCACTTGGCGGTATCAATTTAGTTATTGGCAACAAAGCCCTTGAGGAAATTGAAGCCAATTTAGATTTTGCAAAGCACAAACTTACTTTCAATAGACACCCCATTCGTATTTATCCACAAAATGACATTGTGTTGCAGCCACACCAAACAAAGACAGTAAGTGTCACTGGGTCAATCCCAAATGCCTTCACGCATTCGCAAGGCATTTTGCGTACGTCCCCACGCTTCAATGCGTTTATCCCAGCAACAATGCTCATCAAATTCAATGCAGGTAAAACCAATATTGTAATCAAAAACCCCTATGCATCCGCAAAACGCATTTCCACGCAATCACTAATTGGAACGTTCAACACCCACAGCGTATTGAATACATACAATGCAATACAATCTTTTGCTTATAACGATGCAGAAACAAGATTCCAATATTACAGTGCATTTCCTCCAACTGAAAACGACACAACAATAACAGACTGTCCCACAGACAAAGAAACTGACTCCCTCACACGTGATCTTTCACGACAGGATCTTAGAAAAATCAAGTCTCAAAAGTTCCCTTTTCTCGATAATGATGATAAAAGGCTAGAAATGTTTGATGACGAGATTATTTCGCGTGATGTAAGGTTAGAAGACAGTATTTTAAATTGTGATGAACAGCTGAAACTCAGACAAATGTTGTTTAAATACAAAACAGCACTCAGTCTTCATAACGAGGTTGGCAATTCCAACTTAACTGTTGACTTTAAACTGTCAGATGACACCCCATTTTACATCAGACCTTTTCCTGTGGCTCACAATGAAAAACCAATCATTGACAGAGAATTACAGAAATTGGAACAAATGGGAGTGCTTAAGCCACATACCTCACAATATGCAAGCCCAATCATGTTAATTAACAAGAAGGGCACAACAGCAAAACGACTTGTAACAGATTTTAGACATCTGAACAAGCGCATAATAAAAAGGAATTTGCCTTTTCCACTCATACGAGACGCTATCCAGACTATCGGACACGCTGAACCGCAAGTGGTCAGTGTGATAGATCTTAAGCAAGCTTATTATTGTCTACTTTTGAGCGAAAAAGCCTCAAATTATTGTACAATAGTGAGCTATGCCGGGGGTAAGTCCCTAGCCTATCGCCGTTTACCGATGGGCCTGAGTATATCGCCATGCGAATTTCAGAAACACATAAATAACATCTTAGAAAAGAACAATGCAGCGCCATTTTGTATTGGCATTATGGACGATCTTATTGTGTATTCGAAATCCGTCAGTGAACACTTCGGACATGTGGAAACTATTTTGAGTGCGTTACAGACAAATGGCCTCAAAATTGCCCCTGATAAAGCCAAGCTTTTCAGGAAACAAGTTTTGTACATGGGCCATGAAATTGTAATCAAAAATGATCATGCAGGAATTAGACGATTGCGCGAGAGAACCGAAGCAATTCGCAATCTCCCAATACCCACAACCAAACGTCAACTGAAAGGATTTATTGGTAAAGTATCCTATTTATCAATGTACCTTTCCAGACTACAGACATTACTAAAACCATTACATGCTATTGCCTCCAAGAAAGCATACTTTTCATGGGGAGACGAAGCACAGCAAGCATACGACGAAATACTACAACTACTCGTCAAACCCCCATTACTAGCAATGCCTAACAGTACAGGTAGATTTGTACTTTACACTGATACTTCTAAAATAGGTGTAGGCGCCAGCTTATGGCAAATACAGAACAATCAAGAACGTGTTATTGCCTATTTTTCAAAATCGTTGCCTGCAGCAGCAGCCAATTACAGTATAACTGAACTTGAGCTGACTGGTTTATACATTGCTGTGACAGCTTTCAGGTATCTTTTGAAATGTACAAATTTTGATGTTGTGACTGATCATGCAGCGATTCCACAAATGCTGAGGTCTAAAAATGAACCAGCCACGGAGCGCATGAAAAGATTACTTGAAAAATTGAGTAACTATTCCATGAGTGTATCATATATGAAGGGTAACTCGCTTGTAATCGCGGACTATCTTTCAAGATACCCACAGACAGAAGAACATGACACTGATGACATTTCATTTGTCATAACTCGTAGTCAGACAAAACAGACACCTCAACCAGCACCGACACCGACTGTGACGACCTCGACAGTGGTGAGACCAACAGCAGCCAGCAATGACACAGAAACACAACCTCGACGCAGGGGAAGACCACCGAGGCAACGCACACAATCTCAAGAGACTGCAGTAGCAGATCTCCGACAGCAGACAGTGCCCCAGCCACGACCACCAGACTTTACAAAACCGATATTTACCATTCCAAAACCAACGACAAGAGAACCTAAGCAGACAGAACGCTTAGTAGACACAGTGACTGACAGGACAGTAACACCAAATACTGCAACAAACAGCAACAATAACAAAACAGTTATTGAAACCCACAATGACATTCCAAGACACATGACCAGACCGACACAGAAATTAGACATTGACACATCACTAATAGTGGCAAAACACATGCCAAATCAGAAACAACTTAGTGAAATGCTCAGGAAAATACAGAGCAAGGTATTGAAAAACTATCACTTACCTTATGACAAAAGAGAAGTTGCTCGATTACAATCACAATGTCCTAATTTTAAAGATGTCTACAGTTACATCACTGAAGGTCTTCTGCCACCCAACAAAGCGGCAGCCAAACGTGTTATGTTGATAGCAGAAGAATATATTGTTGTTGATAGAATCCTGTTTAAATTAGTCCTCAAAGATGATGAACAATGTTTAAAATTGGCAGTACCTCAAGTACTAGTACCATTTGTTATTTCATTGCATCACGACAATCTCTTATCATGCCACCAAGGAATTGTTAGAGTCTCAGCAACAATTAGGCAGAGATTCCACTTTTCACGCTTGCATGAACAAGTCACACAGTACATACGCACGTGCGCAGTATGTCAAACAAGGAAAATACCTCACAACGATGAAAGGCCCTTCGAATTGAATATCCCAATATCGTATGCTCCATATGGCACTATATATGCAGATTTGAAGCAAATGCCAGAAACACCGTCTGGATATAAATACATATTGGTTTTAGTATGCAATATAACAAGATTTATAACTCTTGTGCCACTGCAAAACAAAGATGCTAAAACAGTAGCAGAAGCAGTGTTGCAGCGTTGCATATTACAGTACGGCCCTTGTGAGCAATTCATCAGTGACTTGGGAAAAGAGTGGGACAATACAGTCATGCAATATGTCTTTAAAGCTCTAAAAATTGACCACAAATTTGTTTCTGTGGGAAATCATAAAGCAAACAAATCCGAACGCTTTATAGGCACAATTTCCAATCTTATAACATCATGTTTGACAGAAAATGGTCATGAATGGCCCATTTTTGTTAATTCAGTGGCTTATGCTTATAATTCGTTTGCCAGCCCCTCGCTAGGCAATATGTCACCGTATTATTTGCTTTATTTAAGACACCCCAGGACAACTTTTGATTGTGGCAATATTTCAGACATTGCTCTCAACTACAGAGACTATGCTGAAAAGCTTAAACAGCGCCTAGAGAAAGTCAGCACTTCAATGCTAGAAATACAAGCAAAATTGCAACATGAGCAAGCACGTAAGCAACTCAATAGAACCACCAATTATCAGACCTTTTCTGAGAACATGCTTGTATATCTACTGGCTCCATCTGCCAGTGCATTACAGACAAATTCAAAGAAAATAAGGCTGGATTTTGTGGGACCATTGGCGATCAAAGACATGCTAGATCGCTCCCATGCAATATTGGAAACCCTGGAAGGTCATAGACTTGCAGGAGTGTTTCATGTCAACTGCTTGAAAATAGCCTGGGTTCGAACTGACAAAGGCAGTGTGAATACGAAAAGTGCACTCACACCAAAGGGCATTACCCAAATCATTGCAGACAAAACAGGAGCAAAACCACCTGCACCAGGCCAGTACTGTAAAATTCAAGCTGAAATGCAGCCCAACTTTGACATGGCCCAACACTGTATCACACATGCACAGCACAATGGATACACGGCAGTATCATATCCAATGCATAAAGAGCAATTAAACCGACTGATCAATCAACCAGTCCCAAAAACCTCTTATTTTGCAATTCAGAAGGCCAGATTCAAGAATGGCGACTTACAAATACTGGTAAGTTTGACCAACAATTCAGACATCGGAAATACATGGCTTGACATGAGGGTCCACCCTCATTGCTCAGAATATGTAGATACATTGTTGCAAGACAAGTGTTTTCGAATTGCCGGCTCACGCAAGGCATTTCTCGAGAATCTGCAATAAAAATACTCACTTTTAAACAGCAAAATACTCGATTTTAAACAAATGAACCCCAAATGTGTAACGATATCCTACACTTGATTCAAATTTGTGTATGTATGGATATGGAAATTATATTCTCATGTTAGAATTTTAGTTCTGTACGGCCCTATAGTTGTCCACGGAAGGACACTGTAACATGCCTATGCAGATTATTGTTATTATATGTAAATATTGTTCTAACAAAACTTTATTATTCTTTCAACGTTAAATGTCCATTAGCCATGGTACAACTGGTGTGGTATCACATTTTGATATCATTTAATAGCGCATGCCCCCTATGCGCTATATCAATACAAAATTAGGGTCATAGGGCCCGCAGTGCCGGGGCGCTATTTTAAACAAAATTACAGGTCACACAATTCAACTAGGCGCATTCCCTGCGCCCGTAACATATAAATAGGGATTTACTACTTCAGACGCAAAGTCCCATGCGTTTTATAAAATATAAATATGGGTCATGAATGCTATGTCCTGGCATTTATTTATTAAAAATAAATAATAGGACAGCAGATGTATTAGTCCTCACATCATGCAACTTTGTTAAACTATACAAAGAGGACACACTGGCAATTTAGCCCTTCAAGCCAGCACATATTGAACAATAACATTTAGGGTAATCTTCCATCAAAGGAAGTCATTTCCGTACCTATTACGGCGGATAGGTGTTACAACCTGCCAAATGAATAGGCAATTTGGCACTGAGAATTATCTCAGAGTACAAGCCAATTAGCGCACATATTCCCATTAGGGTTCCGATACAACTGCAATTCTATGCAGTTGCATAACTTGTTTTGCCAAGTCTGTGTAAATACAAGCAGCTTAACAACTTCAAATACGACATTGATGTGCATTCAGCTGTTTGATGTATCCAGCTGCCTTTTATGGCAGGTACAACAACTGCTGTTTGCGCGTCGGATTGGTCAATTAAGACCAAAAGCAATTACATCTCATCTCATTGTCTCATATTCCTCCATTCTGTTGCCTGCATTTCCACTATTGTATGTCTAACACTTTACAACCCTTTATTGGTAGACTTGTAGCCAATTATCTGACCACAACCCAATTACCCACAATATCCCCAACAATTTCCCAATTAATGTACAGCATCCATTACAAACAATGGAATTAAACCCGCCTGACCAAACAGGCTCAACCCCCTCCAACGATGTGATACGTCGAGGGCATCGACACAGCTGACCAGGTAAGCCACACCCACGAAGGACAAGGCCCTTATAATCTACAGCAGCACTTAGCATCTTCAGTTCTCGAACTGACCAAGCTTCAATGATGACACCGTACATCGTCGCTGCCTTTGCGTTACTCTTCCTGCCTGCAATTCTAGCTGCCCCTGCAGCAGAACTCATTGTACGGCCCAATGTTGGTGCCGTCTTTGTGAAGGAAAGGGAGATTAATGTGTCGCCTATGGTATGGCATCACACATTAGCCTTGCCTTATTTCATGGATTTTAGTTTACTCTATCCATCCGTGAAATGCCTGGACAACGATGACCAGATGCACAACAACGAGTCCATCTGCAGCATCATACTGGACATGGAAGAGAATTTCTTCGACCTGACAACACAGCTCATCTCGGAAATCAGCGATGCACAGAAAGCCATAAAATCAATGATGGACACCAAGCCTCACTTCTCCACCCCAGTACGCACCAAGCGCGGATGGTTCAACATCCTGGGTAAGGTTGCCAAAAAGGTCATGGGGGTGGCAACCGAGGAAGACGTTAGGATCCTGCAATCACATCTGCAACGACTCGCAATCCTTATCTCCACCGAAAAGAAGGACCGCATTCATGATGTCCAACAACTCCAGTCCTTCGAGGTACGCATCAATCAGCGAGTGGATACACTGCGAAAGAACCTCGTCACATTAGATTCCGTCGTGACTGACCTACAGAACAACATGGACCAATTACGTGAGTACGAACAGTTTGCAGAAACTTTGGCAAAACAAATATATAAAAATAGTCAGCAGATTAACAGGACACGTAAATTTATATACTGGGCGCAACGATATCAGTTACACATCCAAACACTGACACAAGTACATGTGCATACACAGACCAGCTTGAGAGATATGTCTGAACTCATAGCAGGCCGATTGACAGCCAACTTGTTGGCTCCTGACCACCTGCGTGAGATCTTAGATGATGTCAACAACAGGGTCAAAAAGATTGCAAAGAACCTGTATGTAGATTCTGACATCAGACCCTACTACAGAGATGCACACAGAACATCAACAACATATGACAATGAACACATATACATAAAAATCCGTATACCGATAGCCACACCTTCCTCTATCTTTTCTCTATATCGTCTTGATATCCTTCCTGTGCCCTCAGCACAACATAACAATATCTTTACTTTATTAACCAACACGCAGCCTTGGTTTGCCATCTCCTACTTTAATGACTCATACTTCGAACTACCGGAGAACTCTCTACCTATACATGATCAATTAAACATCAAAAATGTAATTCCTAGAACAACCACTCAATTATCCTGTTCTCTTGCACTGTATTTTGGCTTTTCCACAGGTATAGTACATGCCTGCACTCATACTGTTCTTAACTCTCCTCCATTAACAAAAGAATTTGTGTACTCACAACCTTCAGGTGGCTATCTGCTCTATACACCTAACAGGGTCTGGACTCAGTCCTGCAACCCCAACATCACAATTACACATAAAGGTCTGTTTGTTGTAAAACTACAGTGCCAATGTTCATTAGAATCGCATCACACACAAATCCACTCAGATTCACTAAGCTGCACAATGACTAATTCTACAATTCAATATAGTGTTAATTTTTTAGTTTTTACCAAACTATACAATAAAACGATGCCAATAGACTTCACACCATCACAGTACACCAATGAACCTTACAATTTCCATTTGCCAAAGACTCTGCACGACAAACTGCGACTGACAACACTTAACTTAGACGGAGACGATGACACACTTGAGACTGACTTAGACTCATACACAGCGACTAACAATGGACCAGCGGAATTCAACATCATCCAATGGATTGGCAGTGATCAGGCATCCCTGATCTCCGCAGCAGCCATGTTGATCATGTTAATGGCACAGATAGCAACCTTCATCATTTTGGCCTATCTGTGGCGCCAACTGCAAGCCAACCAGCAATTACTGCTTGCAACAGCCGCATTAGTGGGCACCACACAGGCATTAGAATTCTATGCCCCCACTACACCAGCAGCCCCATCCATAGTAACAGAAGACACTACCCCATTATGGCGGACAATAGTTATCAACACTGCATTAATTCTTTCCATTTTTAACACCATCTTAATTCTAAGTGATCGGATAAAACCAGCATGCCACCGACTAGCGGAGAGAAACGCGTACCTAGCCACCTTAGAAACTGAAATGTATATTTGCTTATACTCAAACGCACAGTTTCTGCATCTCCGCATCACTACATTGCCATATGATCTGCAAGCCATCACCGCCATAGAAGACAGCACTGTAAAGACCTTCTACACCTTATGGCGAGGTATGTGTGGATACTTCTATGTTGACTGGGCCCCAATTGATCTCAGTACTGACACCAACAGGATCATCCCCCCAGCAGAAGTGCAGATTCCATGGGACACCTACAGAGGATGTAAACGCCTGACCAGAGAATGCCACACGGTTAAAATAATCCTACTCCAAGCGGACCAGTCATGGATTGTCAGCTCTTGGACGAAGCTGTCCACCCCCCGCAGTGGACTCCCAATGCCCTACGCCCGGCACAGATATACGGAGGAACAAGGCCCAGCAACGGCACCAATGCTGCCTCCTGGCACGGACATACTGGCCCCCAATCGGATCAGATGGGTAAGAGCAGCTAGCCAGTCGGCCACTGAAACCAACCGACCAGCCATCCAGCCCGCAGCTGCAGAAGCCACAACAGCCGCTGCAGCTAATGCCGAAGCAGACATTCAAAGGCAAACGGAGTCTGAAGAAACGCAGAGAGTTTCAATCCACTTAACCAGCAATACGCGTCCCTAAACATTCTCCACTTTTGCAATAATTCTAGACATCCATAGTCCAAATTTTGACCTTAACAACACCTTTTATAGAAAGTCGGTGAACATTAACAGTCATGAGTTGTCATTACAAGTTCAACTATTAGTTTTGCTAAATTGTAAACATTTATTAATTCACAGGCACCATCATCATAGAACATTATTAACCTCATTTTTTTTGCAATACCTAATATTTGTATAATGATACTATTTCACTGGTTGTACAATATATTGATGACATATCTTCTTCATGTGATGCTTAAGCATCCTCCAGGGTCACTAACCATTCCTTTGTTTAAGCCATAGTAGCTTGTAGCGGCACGCCATCCTAAGATGTCATCAACAACAGTAACGTTGCATCAACCAGCCAACGCTTGGTAGACAACAAATGGCCTTTGGAAACGACCAAGACCCACATACACACCACCCAACGCGGAAGAGACCAACGTAGCATCGCCCAACGCTGAAAGAAGATTATAAGTCGTGTCCCTGATGCTTCAGACAAATGCTTATCTTCTTTCATAAGTCGTATCCGTCATTCATCGTGAAGCTGTCCCAACGCTGAAAGAAGATTATAAGTCGTGTCCCTGATGCTTCAGACAAATGCTTATCTTCTTTCATAAGTCGTATCCGTCATTCATCGTGAAGCTGTCCGCACCTCCATCGCAGGGAACAGTCACCTAGTACGGTTGCCGATTAAACGGACCAACACCCCGGAAAGGACCAGCCGCAGAAGACGACGACATGCATAACTATGCACATCAGCTCGCAGAAGATGACGACATGCATAAGACAACGACATGCATAACTATGCACATCAGCTACCAGCCACAGCTACCAGCCAAAGAAGAAGTGACAGCTATAGAACTATAGAAGATCAGCCCAGAAAGACAAATGAATAAAACTGAAGTTATTTTCAGTCATCCAAAAGACAGTCAACAGACTATATGGAACTCTATGGCATAACCATAACACTGAATTCATTTTCAGTCTAACTCTATGGCATAACCATAACACTGAATTTATTTTCAGTCTAATTTTATCAAATAATCTTTCACAAATTTACCATATATATATAAATTATATAGAAAGTGTCTAAAGTAGACAACAGGTATCATATGGAAATGATCACCATCATTGTATACTGTGAATTTCAAGTTTGATATTTATTATGTGTACTCATCTTCATTTCAAGTTCAAACCGACATGTGTTCTCCCCACAATAAGCAATCAAAGCTAATACTTATAAAATTAACTTTTGTAACCTTAAATTTATATTTAATGTTCCTTGTAACTTAATTTTATAACCCCACCAGGGGCATGTTATGTTTGTATTTAATACTTTTAATATTACATACTATTGTTAGTATGGTTAGAGTTTATTTCTAAGCTTACAAATACTCAATGTAATTAAATACACTAGGTAATTCCCAATCCACAGATGGACTTCATCTATTATGAATAGGACAGGCCTTACCATCTGCCTATATTACCTAAGGGTTACAATAGACCACTCTACTTGTACAATTAGATTAAGTAGCCAACAGCTGGATAACCAGCCTCTGTATTGATCCATTGATCCTTTGGATCCCTTAGATCTCAGCAATAGTGCTGTAGCCACCTAGTGGCCATCTCTGGCCTACCTCTTATGTAAGAGTAGGCCAAGAGTATATAATAGAGGAGAACACCACTGAACTTGATCTGTCATTCTGAACTTCATCCTTCATCATCACTTTATGTTTCATCATATAAAGCCTCTCAACTCTACATCAGACTTTGTCTTCCATATTATAATATCTTCTAAGATTCTCAAGGTTAGCGCTAAGTGGTCAAAAGATATAATGCGGATATAATGATATTAAAACTCTAAAAGAAAGGGACAATGTAATAAGGGGTAAACGATATGACAGTTGATAAAGTTTGAGTCTTTTGTTACACCCACATATTGCTACGATGCCAGCAACTGACCACTAAGTGCAGGTCAGCTAGGGGGGTTTGGGGTGAAATCTGCTGACCGCTGGCCACAGAGTGGTGGTGGCTGCCTAATCAAGGTGCATTTACATATTTAGTTTGGAGGTAATTAGACTGACCACCTAGGCCAGTTGGCTGCTCTAAAGAGGTGACCACGAAGGCAGGTTGCACTGCACATGAAAATACTCATAGTGTAATTTAGAAAGGAAAAAAGTGGCTTTGCTTTATTTAATCGAATCAGCAAAATATCAAAATGAGATGAAGTGCTACGTTCTCCTTACTTTCTCCTACATTGCATGTCTGTTTCTCTTTTGCCATCCAGTTGATGTAATTGGTGTTATTAACCCTCAGCGAACAAACAAAAATTGTTTTTGTTATCATCAATCTCCGTCTGATGGATGGACGGGTGGGCGGGAGAGCCGGTGGGTGGGAGGATTGGTGGGTGGGCAGAGTGACGGGCGTGCGTAACACTTTTGTGTCCTGAGCAGAACTCTAACACTTATGCACTTACCCTGACAAAAGTTTGCACAGTAATACTTCATATGGCCCTTTTGATAGTCACATTGACACATGTTGGCTATGTTTTACAAATTTTTTTCTGAAGCAGAACTCTGACACTGCTGCACTTACATGCTTAAGACTTTGTCATGATAAGTCTCAAATAGTGTAGCGGTGCCTTTTGGGGGTCTCATGGCCGTAAATACAATAGAATTTTCAAAATAAGGGCAAAATTAGGAAAATTCCTACTTTTTGAAACCTCCATACAAAAGACACTACATGAATCAAATTGTATCAATGACATATCTAAATTATTTATCACTTTTCAAACTTCATTTTGATATTCATTTCATGCTGATTACAAAAAAACGTAAAATCATATAAAAATTCTGAAAATTGTGTTTCCAGAGCAGAAATCTGGCATTAAATGTACTTACCCAACAACATTTTATATCTTATTACTCTATATAGCTTAGTTGTGCATTTTGATTGTCACATCGACATATCTCTGCTGCGTTTTAAAATATTTGGAGAAAAATGAAAAAACTTTGCATAATGATCCATTTGGCATTCACTTGACTCCAATAATTATTATTGTTTTCTTCATGTACACCTGTATAGTGTTCAGTTATAAACACTTATTTAAATGCCATACATTTAATGCAAATTAGCAACTCAATAATTCAGCAACTGTTGAAGGGAATATGGCAATAGGCTCTGCAAGTCTCGCAGCAGGGGCGCCAGATTTGGCGAGATTGAGGAGTGTTTGGTACCATTGAATTATCGCCCATATCAGCACCAGTTTGTTTATATTCTGTTAGCGACCTCAGACAAGTTTCTCAGATGGCTTTTTCCATCCAATACTGGGTGGATTACACTAGGGAGTGTAAAAAACTTCAAAGAAAGTTGGAACAAGCCGTGGCTTGTGACAGAGTGCTGTCATTTAACTATGATGCAGGTGAAATGACAGCTGCTGCCCATGTTCAGGCCTCTATGAAGGATAAATCATACAGAGTGCAGGTGAGTCTTCTTTTTTTTTTTTGTTGACTTATATTTCAATGCTATTGTTTTTATTATCATTACATACATTTTTTTTGGGGGGGGGGGGGGTGACACAATTTTTTGACTTTATATATTTCAATGCCATTGTTTGTATCATTACATGACTCCCTTCTTATGTCAGGTATTTCTGGATGAATCATACGGAGTGAAGAGTGTGTGTGGATGTGTGCTCAGGGAGAGCAGATGCCATCATGTTGCTGCTGTTCTGCTTTTTGGGTAAAGCCTTTTTTAATTTTTTAACATGAACTTGAAAAATAAAAGTATCAATCTCTGAAAAAGTGTTAAATATTGTGGGCTGGTACCTATTAAAACTAAACAGGTGTCAGTTAAAATTTTAAAAGGAATATGTATGTTTTTTCTGGACATTAGTAATATTATATTATGTGTCACTGAACTGAAAAGTCAGCTATTATATACAACCAGGTTTATATATTTTCTTGTACGCAAATTACCGAAATAAAAGCATTTGGTAAACTTTTTTCCGTTCCTAATTGCAGCTACAGAAATGTTGCTAAAACATCTGTAAAATGCAGTTGGCTGAACTTTCCCAAGTCTGCCAAGGCCAAGGTCAAAGAAGTAAAGACTCTGGGAGAATTGTACCCATCAAAAAAGCCAGAGTTCAGGTGGGTATTTTTAAAATTAGATCGTATGATTGCTGTGTTCCACCACTGTCACACCATGGACGTATTATAAATATACCTCCATGGTCACACCACCATTACATTTATCTTGCTTTTGTGATCACTTTGTGCCTTTTATTGATTTGTCCCATGTGTGTCCTAGAGCACTAGATCGACCATTTGATCAAAATGATAAAGACTTCTTATTCACGGAGTTGACAAACCTTGGACGATTCACGGGTAAACTGCTGTTTGAGCAAGCGCATGACATGCTTGTAGCTGTTTCCATGTACAAAGTAGTTACGTTTCCTCACCAGTACTTAGTACATATGCATATCTTGCCACAAAGCATGGTCAAACCCCAACAAACCATCATACAGCATGATTCTGTCCCAGTAACCTGCTTGTTTTCCTGTTGTCCTGTCCCATACAAATTTTAAAATATTAGTTGCCTGAATCAGAAGTATTTCAGCATGTATACAATAGTCCATGAGTTGTGCTAGACTGTAAATTTCATGAAGATTGAATAACCATATAGATTTTTTAATTTACTCTTGACAGTATAGACCAACAATTGACTAATTGCCATATTATTGCAGCATTGCACTGGATGCTGTCAGAGGCACCTGAAGGAGAAAAAAATCCACTTCCAGCCGTAGAAGAACTTATTGTTTCTGACCATTACTTGGCAAACAGCAAACATGGCTGAAGGAAAACTTGCAAGTGAATGAAGACATCATCAAGCAGGTATTATTTTTGCCTTATGAGATCTCACCCGGCTAACAATGGTAGCCAAGTTTTACACTAGTTTGTAAAGTTTGTATTTGTTCCACTAAAGGTAGCAGAAGTGACCATTGGCCAGAGGAGTAACCCTTTTTGGTCAATCATACGAAAGCTGCAATTGACAGCTTCAAACTTTGGGGGTCATTCTGGATGCAATAAGACTGGGCAGGTATGAGGAAAGCTCAATTTCAGATGTTTGAACACATTTATTGACAACTGTAAGGAGACAGGTTAAATGCCATTTGCAATTTGTCCTAACAAAACAAGATGAAAGACAATGTACATAGAAATTTCTGCTAAAGAATCAAATCTATTAGTAAGCTATTTCGACACAATACCCGTTTTTTTTTTTTTTTTTTTTTGCACACCACTATGCATATTATATACAATGTATATTTCAGTTTCTATTACTTTTTACAGGGTTTCTCAATCATGCAAGAAACGGCTTACATCAGCCTACAACCTTGAAAAGATTGCCCCAATTGTTTGGTGGATATCCCATGATCTTCAAGCATACAAGGAAATGAGAGCATGTGTCACAGAATCTGGTAAATATGATTTCCACAAAACAGAATGTCACTGGCTACTCTTCATAGAAAATGTCACTTTCATTAAGTTTACAATGGCAACTCTTCGAACAGTACTACAACATGACGTTTACATTTTGCAGGCATATGGTTACACGAGTCAGGAGTTCTGGGGGAATCTCCTGATGGTTTGGTTGTCAGACCACCTACTGTCCATGTCCACTACATCGATCAAAATTGTGAGAAACTGCCTCCTGATCTACTGGAAATCAAGTGCCCCTACTCAGCTAGAGACCTCACCATTACTGAAGCTGTGACCACAGTAAAATATTTTTTTCTAGGTATAATCAGATGTTAACAAATTCCTAAAATTATATAGCACATGAAATGAGTATTTGCAAATTAATTATTTTAATTTTTAATTGTAAGAAATGTGCTTTATTTAATTTCCAGTTGAAGAGAGTGGTCAGCTCCATCTGCCTGAGAGTCACCATTATTATCACCAGATTCAGGGTCAAATTTATTTAACAAAAAAACCATGTTGTGATTTGCTTGTGTGGACAACCCAAGATATGCAAATTGTCCGTATCAACAAAGACTTGTCTTGGGGAAAAAATTTGGACAAGATGATCAAGTTTTACTTTGAAACATTCATTGATTTGATTACTGAATGAAAATATAGCTGAAGAGTTGCTATCATTAAAATATCACTAACATTAAATCAGAGTTCTTATTGTTCTTACAAAATGCCACCAATACCATTCAAGGCTAATATTTACTAAGCTGTTTTTGTATACACAACTGTAAAATGTTTGTAGAACTTTGAAATTGTTATTTTTTGATGTTCACGTGTGTGGAATAATACGTCTTTACTTGAGAATTTCAACATTGACTATATCATACTAGTCTGAAATTTCTTTGAGTAAGGGGGCCTCAAGATTTACCAAACAGCAGCACACTTGGAAATTTTTGTCGATATTGGACGCAAATAGAATGGGATATGATTTAAAATTTCAAAATTATTAATTTGTTCGTTTGCTCTCTACACATGGATTCTTGCCTTGCCAATTTTAAAGCACATTTCAGCCTCCTGCTTTGAAAAGTAAGCTTTTCCTGAAAGAAAAGGAGGAATGTTAAGACTAACTCCTTTTGGTAAACGGGAAAAAAGGGTTAACTCTTATCTGCCAGAATCATGTCACCAGGAACAAACTGTTTCAACATTTCAGAGTGGTCAACAATGCTCACATCTGACACAGAACCAGGATAGAGTTCAGAGACGTACACAATGGCAGCATTGGGTGCAACACATGTTACAGCTTTTGCAGTGTGACGGCTTTTGTAACTGCTGTAAGAGTCACTCTGCTTATCCAGGTCACTGGGTATATCCTGAGTGATCTCAGTGGCATCCATGACTGCCCGTGCTGATATGAAGTCACTGAAAGACTGTGGCATGGACCCACGACATTTCAGTTGTGAAGGCATGCCCTTCAACATGATGCCAACAAAACAAATTTCATGCAAAGCATGCAAAATGGTTTGAAAAACGTTCGCAACAGTAGTATGGCTGACACTGAAACGTTCAGCCAAATCCAAATCCTGAGATCCAAGGCGAAGTTTCATCAGAGTCATAAGTAGCTGGTCCTTCAGTGGAATTGATGTGACTTTCCAACCATAGTAATAATTTAAGTTGAATCGGGCCAGCAACTTGACAATAATTTCAAATAAATCGTAGGTCAGTGAGGTATACAACAGCATCTGCAAAGGGAAAGGAGGTTTAGTCACAACTGAAGTACTGATTCAGTCGGAAATATTGCCACTGAAGTTACTTGTACTAAATTGTACACCTACCTTTAAGTCATTGTGTTTGATGTCATCAATAGTCATGGTGCTTTTTGCAATTTTCAGTTGTTTGAGTTGTTCCTCAAGATCACTGATTTTAGTTTTACATGTCCTGACATGAACTTGCATAGCAGTATATTTATTTTGCAGTACTGATGATGAACAACAGTAAGAGTGGTCAGTGAGTCGCAAACTCCCAATTTGAGGTTCTAAGTCAACGTCATCATCAATCGGATCAACTTCCAGTGACGAGGTACTTGGACGAATGGTCAACTTAGGTTCAGTCACTTTCCTGAAATAGAATGATATATATTAAAATTAATATACAACAAATTTGTCATTGACAGAATAAGTGTTGACAAACTTTTTAACATGTCTACTAAACATCTTGACACTATACAAAGTGTAGCATCTTCAGTCAATTTGCCTTAAATCTATTTATAAATTTACAATACAATGTACTGAATTTGAGGATGTATATTCTACCTTTTCTTTGGTCTGCAGCCAATTTCAGGGAAGTCAAAGATTTTCCCCTGGTTCCACGCAAACAATGTTGGTCCATTTTCCTTTACTCCATCTTTAAAATGGCAGCTGCAAAGTCTGTCATTATCTCTAACTCTTCGGTCAGCCCTCCTGCAAAAAAAATAAAATAATTCTTATTTACTTTGTAATATTGTATAAATGTATGTTTGACAGTTTTAGCCATGTTCCTTCCTTAAAATCATGAAAAGTAGCAGATCAATCCCAATACTGCTTCCCAAGAGGGGTTAGAGTGAATACATTCAGTTACACCACCTCACAACAATGGCCTATTACAATTTCAGTTTTTATATAATTCATAGTTATAAACACTGAGGCACGTAAGTGATAAGGACATTATAACTTGTAAACATGATACTATATTGATAGTCTTTACAATTCTCACCTGCCCAGCCTTTCCCAGGCATTTCGTTTTTCCTGTGGAAATCTGAAGAACTTGCAGCTTCCATCACTGCTGTGACAGTTGCACTGACTCGCAAAACAAACAACCATGTCACAACACCTCTAAAAATCACGTCCTGCTTGCATACAGTTGAAAAATACCACGCCACGATGACCGTCACTATGCGTAAACAAAGTAGTGAGCGTTAACAAAGGGTTCCGGAAGTAGTTTTGTGGCGCATGAACGTACCTCCAACGCCGGAGAGTGAACGAGAATTTGCAGAGCCTATTGATAATATATAGTTTCTTCAGTTGCCAGATAAATTTAAACTGCCAACATAAAGTATGTTGACTTATAAAGACATTAAAATGGGTGTGTTGAATATCATTCCATGCAAAATAAACCTTTCAGATTTGTATTTATTTGTATTTATACTTTATTTATTTAAACACAAGTAAATACAAATCTTAAAGGTTCATTTTGTATGAAATGATGCCTAACATCTTTATGCATTGTTGCTGAATTTCATATATATACCTTTGGATCATTGCCATAGCCCATATATGACTATTTTGGACATATAAATGATAATCTTGGTAGTAAATTAGCTAAGGGAACATGATATGGTGTTGATAAAACTATCCAACTGAATACTCCTTATTGTGCATAAAGTCTTTGAAACAGAACAATTAAATGGCAGGAAAAGGATAGAAAATTATTTTTATGCTCACTTGGCTTTACTCTGAACATAATGAATTGCGGTTAATAAGGTGTAAGACATTATAACCCGCAGGAACACTGTAATATTTCACATTTAGAAGAATATAATGCACAATGAAAAACTTCAAGAGTTCAAAAATAGGACATCTTGGACACTAATTAGTATTGCGTAACAGGCTATGTAGGCCAAGTGGCAATTGTTTTGCTTCATCATACACACTAAACTGACTTTTTAAACTGACTTTTTATTCAAATTTGTTTTGAAATAATTACAGTATTACACACTTGAAGTATTGACCTGTACAGTATTAACTCTCATTTTTATATTCATGTATGTACATGTAAACAAAACTGGAACCGACTTGCGTTTATCAAGTAAATATTTAGAAATACTAGTAGATTATAGATTGTATATATAGTGGATGTAGACACTAGACTTGTTTTTGTTATGTTGTATATTTGTTTGTTTTGTAATATTGTATGACACATGTATCAATTCCTGATATCAGGCTTGTCAATAAAACGATATATATATACTATATAAACACTCAAGAAATAATACTTTTCCAAATTTTTTTAAACATAGCCAAGATATGTCAGTGTGACCATCACAAGGCACCACTAGGCCATACGTAGTGTTACTGTAAGATTTCATTAGGGTTTGTGCATTAGTGTTAGAGTTCAGCTCTAGAAACTAAAGTGAGTTCTGCTCTGGAAATGAAGTGTAACGCCCACCCTCCTGCCTGTTGGATGAACACTTAACAATGATGCATGTATGCTATGTGTGATTTAATGCTGGTTTAGCCACAGCGCAGCCTATGTTTTGTTGTTTTTTAATGCTTTGTACGTTGACCGCGTATGTATGTGGTGTTGTCTAGTATGCATGAAGTGCAGAGGATTATCTGTATGAATTAGCACCGATGAATTAAGTAAAAAACTAATTAAAACGTTTCTGTTTGATTATTCAGCTTTTGGTCAATTTCAAGGTGCGATTACCTTTTGCGAGGACAGATCAACTGCAATTGAACGAGGTCAAATCCAGTGTTCAGTGACTGCCAATTACCAAAGTGGACCTCGCTATACATGTCAACTCAATTGTCACCCTGGTTATGTTGCTTATCCTTCAAGGCAACTAACTTGTACTTCAAATGGCAACAGAGTATGGCGAATCGACAGTAATGGAAACCGCGCTTATGTCTACACTGGAACATGGTCCAGCAAAATTGAACTAGCTGAATGTAGGGGTATGTCTATGATTTCTAATTGATTTGTTTGTGCTCTTTAATTTTCAATCTAATTGCAATCAACATCTATACTCCTTTACACCAATAGCCAAACCTTTCAAATGTCCTTGTTATTAACCTGTCATTTCAAACACATTCTAAATTGTGCAAATGCTTTGCATAATTGTCCATTTGTTAGAACTACCATGCAGAATTTTGAAATGTGCCGTGAATTTTGCATATTTTTGCGCTACAGAGAAAAATGAATCATTATGTGATTTACAATATATTTGTATATCTATTAATGATAACACAATAGACAGAAGCTGCATCATTTATTTAGTGGCAGGCTTATATGCTCAGACTGCATGTAAGGTATATAAGTTATACTGTAATTGTGTAGTTGTTATATGTGTCATTAAAAGGTGCTGGTAACTACTCAATTCCAGCTCCAACCTCCTGTCCAAGTGCCAGCTTTCCGACACACGGCAGTGCTACTTGCACAACAGAAAACAACACCATAACATGCCTCCGAACATGTGAATATCCTTATGAAGTGACTGATCCAGAATTTCAGAAGGAGCATTGTGGTCCACACACCAAGTTCCTTTGGTCTCATTTCTTGCGCCACAACTCAACTACTATGCCACCTTGTGCGCGTAAGTATATTACAGTATAAAACCCAAAAAAATAATATATTTATTTCATCGAAATAATTGTAAAAGTGAAAAAAAATAAAACTTGATTTCAGCACTCTGTGGTTTGCACCTAACAAGCCAAATCTATTGTGCTGTTGATATTGAGGTTTAAGTGTTACTTTATATTATGTTGTCTTCTGTAATGAATATTCTGTCTGGGTAAAAAGGTCTTGTTAGCACCCACATATGTTATAATGACTTTCAAAGTATAGCGCTTAGATTCCTACTTGAGAACATTTTGATCAAAATAACTAGAAGGGGTACAAAGCTAAATAATCCATCATTCTGCTCCTTTTGCCGATCCCCTCTGCATAAAGTGAAAATACTAACTTTATACTTCAAAAGTGCTGCAGTTATCATCGGTTTTGCAGAGTATTCAAAGTTGTTTTTACATGACGTTGTAGGTACTATTTCCTATGCACTGATTTGCATATTTAAATTCTGACACCACAGGTGTGTTTTAATTGTATGTTTCATTTCTTAATTCAGCTCCAGTGAAATGCAGACCTTTGCAAGACACAGACATGCCAGAACATGGCCAAATACGTTGTCGAGTAGAAGATTGGGCAGACACCATTATTTGTGACCTTGATTGTGAACGTGGCTATGTTCCAAAGAAGACAAGCAAACACTATGTGTTCTGTGGTCCAACAACAGCATTCTTTTGGTCTCATGTGCATGCTGCAAGAAACTCTTATGCTATGATTGGAGGATGTGAACGTAAGTTTTTTCTCCTGGCTGGTGAGAAGTCCAACATGGAGTTTTTTTCAGTTGGATGCGAAAAAAAAGGTGCTCTCCATATATAATATTCAACTCTGTCTATACCAATATCAGTATTCCTCATACCACACCTCTTTATGTTGGATTACACACCATCCCCATTACATATATTCTCCACTTAACAGAATGCCCCAGCAGACATCATTCTACCTAATTAGCAGCTGGTCGATATACTCTGCTGCTGTACAACATATGCCTATGCTGGATGACAATGAAGCATTGTGATCAGATCACCTCACTTGAACTGAGAATATAACTTAAGAATAGCTGTCAATTAGTTATACTATTATTACTAAGATGATTAAAGAACCCACCACAGTTGGAAACAACTGCTGTAGCTTTAACAAAATCAATTAGCTCAAGTTATCATTAACAAAGTATTGTCATTTATTATGTTACAGAATCGCCTGTGACAGCAGAGGTCACTGTCACCCTTGACAAACCATGTGACAACATAAGTGCATTTGAAAAACAAAAAGGGGCAGAGGAGCTTAAAAAAGTAATCATATCTGAAATGATGAACCTCAATTATGGATCAAATATAAGTCTCATTGGTTGGAAGGTGTACTGTAATTCTACCACCATTCAGAAGTATGTAACATTGACTGGAAATCAGAGAAAAGATGATACGTCTGACCATGAAAGTACAGACAGAACTAATGTCACAACTTCATCACCTGCGAGTAAATCATCATCAGAGGACTTCGAGGAGGTAGAGTTGGAATCAGCATCATCAGAGGAAATCAATCAGAGAGGCAATGACTTGGTGCTGAATTTGACTGAACCGGATTCACAATCTCCAAATGAAAATGATACTAGCTCACATCATCCTGTAGCAGAGAACAAACCAGATGATGATGATAGCAACAAAACCTTTGTTGTCAATGCGACCATTTCTGAACTGACATACTCTGTCTATTACAACGTAAACTGCATCCGCGGAAAGTGTTGGGAAGCTTGCAAAGTGTTGGGTTTGCAAAATGATGATCGGCAGTGCCTTGACCTATGTGTTTATGTGGTAAGATCTTCCTTCAAGCAAGTGCGCCATCTACCGACTTCGTACGCTGGTCATCTTTTAAAGGCAATAGATGTCAGCACTGTTCATAACAAAATCATCAAGGGTGCCAAATTCAAATCATTCAATGTCACATCAGCACCATATTCATCTTACACACTCAGTGATAATGATATTCAGTACATAAGGATGAACCAGTACAGGAGATACAGTTCTAGAAATGATCAGTGCTGAGTACCAGGATGAGTCAACATCCCTTCTTTAAGAACAAAAATTAATGGCAATGGTAATGCATCAAAATATGTCATAACTTAACATTTGAAAATCTGGTGACAAGATTTTTTAAATTTATATTGTTTAGCACACTGTGAATCCATTCTACTTATGTGCATGTAGCATATAAAGTGCAACATGCAAAAATAAAATGGGGCAGAGGTCAAGACTTGTAATAACCTTAGTAATAATAAGACTAATTTTAGAAGCAATAGATCCTTGTCACCTGATTTTTAAGACCATCACATAGTAGAGATTGCAGATAGTTTTGATTAACTGTTTATTATGTTGTTTCTTTGTGACCCTGACAAATTGCAATAATGATGAAAATAAAAATTATCATTAAGAAGATTAGTCTAGTCAAGTTTTTTTCAACTGTAACAGAGGGACGATTTTTAGATTTGAAAAAGTGCATTATTTATTGGAAAGTGGGCATGTTTCAACACACTTTCAAATTTAATGTGGTGGTCATACAATTTGTGTGCAGTTCAAAGGTTTTCGAAATTTACCACTATTTTAAGCAATACTTGTCCAGGTGCCATTTATATTTTATATTTTATGACAATGTAAGACTACAACAACAACTACTACTACTAATTCTACTACTATTTGTACCATTTATATGCTTACTATAACTTAGTACAAGTAGTTTTCCTTGAGGCCCAATACAGCTCGTAATTTTCCGAGCAGATCTAATACGTGTGTTAATTATTTCTGGCGGGAACCTGTTATGCACAATTGCTTTATTAGTGACTTGGAATAAAAATAGCATGAGATTATCATTATATACAAATCTATTAGTAATAATCCTATTTCAGATACCTTGTTCAGTGAAATTGGGGGAATAAAAATATGTGAATTACAGTTTCCAAATTACAAATAACATATATAGACCTTCATCATACACCTTTGTGGAGTTATATATAAAAAAAACAAGCCTAGACTATTTTGCATGAATGAGCAATATACAGAACAACTCACAACATGTTTGGAAGCTTCTGAATCTGGAACTGGTCAATGTCACAAAAATTATGCAAGAAATATAATTTTTAATGAATTCTGAAACTGTGGAATGTTGCTGCCAAATTTCATCAAATCTTGCCATGTGCCATGCAAATGAGTATAACTTATAGCTTACTTTCTTTGAAAAAAAATGTGATCTTTACTATCAATTTGTGACAGAATGTACATTTATGTAAAGTACATGATAATAAAGCATTTAAATAAAACTTTATCAAGTTAATGATGTTTTGGACTTCTTCAGTTTATAATTATATGGCCAAGACATGTGGCAAATCTAGTTTCACTACTTTCTTTTATATCACACCCAAGGTATGCCTTCTTCTGACAACCTGAACAACTGCAATAATATTATACTTTATAGTGGCTATACCAGAGCATATGTATACAATTTCAGCACTGGTTGCAATCGAGCAGCTTCTGGAATCTGGTTAGGAGCTGGACTTGGTTTCATGTTTAGTATATTTTCTATGGTTCTTATTTTGAGCATATTTGATTGGAGTAAAACCAGATCAGCATATTTTGAATCATAGGTTTCTCCACCAGTGTACCTGCAGCAAATTTGAGAAAATCGAACAATGAATATCATATGCGTACAATCATGGCTGTAGATCTGTTAACTGATTTATGAGGGCCGATAATTTGAAATGTATTGCAATATAATTTTCATAGAACAGATAGTAATTAATGTAGCCAGGCTATAGACAAAGGCGTAGCATGAACCCGCCCCCCTCCCCCCACCAACATTTGGGGATTTAGGCAAAATTTGGGCAGTTGGGGGAACATTTTTGAGCACTTAAGGTCTATAGACATGAAATGCCCAAAAAGGTGCGGAAGCCCCCAAACCCACACTTGATTACATAAATGTTATTCTAATTGTGCTTGCAAGGGGAAAAAACCCCTGGTGAAAGTTTGCTATATATTTTATAATGAAGAAATGAGTAACCGAGTCACAACTTAAGTTAATGCCAGACATGATCCCACCCATTTTTATTTTCACAAAATATGCATGAAGTTATGAATGGTAGAATATGTCTATATGGCTTAAATTAAAAGTTTCTTAAGAAATATTTTTAATGTCAAGCGTTTTCCATTCATATGGATTTTAATATAGGCCTACATGTAACTACTGATGCGGTACACAGGCACAGCACAGTGAATTGGTATGTGGAACAGTGATAAAAAAATTGGTTTAAAGCTTGTCTGAGACAGAATAAGTAACTACTTGGCAGTTATCCTAAGATGTAAAGTTGGCTAACTTATTGCAAAGGTCATGGAAGGATTTTTTTTCGTAATTTTCCGAGCAGATCTAATATGTGAAAAATAATTGTTTGAACTGTTGGTTTAAAACAAAAATTATTTTTGTGTCTAACTTTTAGCATACACAAAGCTAGTCTTTACAACCATTATAGTGCTTAGCAGAAAAGTGGTTACATTGGCAAAAAATTTAGAGTTTTTCATTCTTTCAAAGTGCTTCTGCCACGTCACATTGGTTGTTATTGTTGATAGGTTTAAAGTGAAAGACCATTGAATATCACAAGGCAACCTTGCCGTTTATGTTTATAACACTGTAATCAACATTTTAGGATAATCCCTCTGTAGGTCAACTCTTGACTGTTTAATCAGATTGAATAGATTTAGGACAGTTGTTTCACAAAACAAAGAAAGGATCTACGTCACATGAGCATTTTATTCAGTTATTTTCAGTGCTTGTCCAACTCACTTTGTAACCACTAATATGCTAGACACTCTAAAGGGGCATTCACATTATCATGTATAAGACCATACGTATGACCACGTACGTAAAATTTTGGCTATATGCAATCACGCAAGGCTCTGTTAGTCATGTGTAACTTCTTTCTATGAACGCACGCGGGGCAATCGTAGATCGCTCGCCGGGCGTCCGTAAAACTCTCGCCAAACGTCTGTGATCAGGCATTCATGAGGCTTTTGAATTGTTTTCTTGCTAGGTCCAGTACTTTGACTGTGTACCGGTCAATGTTATCCACAGGTCCTCCTATAAGATAGTGCAGGGGCTTATTATATTTAGGCACTTGTCGGACAAGTGCTTAAGTTTCACTCTGTATATGTAATATATATGACAAGTCACCTCTTCTGATCTATTATTATCAACCTCTCCATTTGAATCCTTTTACAATACAGTTGATGTTTCAGCAAAAAAGCAATATAAGACAAAAACTAATTAATCTACTTCTCAGAAAAGCACAAATGTATATATGCATTGTCCATGATTTATTTATATGATTACAATGTCACATGTCAATGCTAGAGGGCCTGATGCTCAGTCAGCTTGTATGACTAGCTGCCAGTGGCAGATGTAATGATGATATATGGCTTGTTGTCCACACCATGTTACACATTTATCCCCTGACCATGGGTGGGGTCTCTTACTAGCTTCAGCATGGACCCCAATTACTGGACACCTCAAATTTTTGATTACATTGTGCAATTAATTGATATCCAGCTGAGATGTAGCCCATGGTGGCGTATTTGTGTATGACTTGACCACAATACCATCTAAATGATGAATGATTATCTAATATAAAGAATGTCTTGCATATTATAACAAAAAGTCTCTGAGTCAGTGGAAAATATTCTCTTTGTTACCTTTTTATTGTGCAGCTGCTAATTTAATCCTAAAAGACTCCACAAATGTGCTTCACCCTCAGTTCTTGTAGAGCAATGCAAGTGCACACATTGCTTTTGTCCATCTGATTATTTGCTTGCACAGGAAAGCTACATCTCTCATGATCTCTGTGCATGTACTTCCTGTAAAAACTAACACGACAAAGAACAACTTTTGCTGACCCAACATCAACATTTCATTAGTTCTTTGATAGCATCAACAGCTGGTGGTAGGTCTGATATCACTGGTATGAAATTGATATTTTCTAACTTCCATCCCTGATCCAGGGGCGATGGGAGTTTGTACCGTGCACAGGATAAGGGCTTGGTATGATGCCTTCAAATTATGATACTTCAGGATTTACCAACTTGAAGTTGGAGGTAACTTCTCAGTCTCTGGGCTTCCTTGAATGGCCTTTCTCCATCACTATAAACATAGGATTGACAAATGACAAGAAGGTACTCATATACATCATCAAGTAACAGGTAGACATACTGGTTATTCTTAGTTAGTTTGGCAATTATTTGTTTACAGAGCAGAACCTGTTACCATACCAGGCACAAAAAGTATGATATGGTGGCATGGATGATATGCTTTCTCGTGCTTCCTCTCAAACTTAGCTGGCATCTGGTGTTTTCTACAACATTTGTTCTCACTCCTTTCCCAACTCTTTTCTTTCATTGTAGATTTCAAACTGTCTTCTCTTTCTGGACCTTACCATTACCAATAATGTCATTTGAAATTGTTCAGATTTTGTCTCATCCCTGGAGAGAACACTTTCTCAGTACAGTCACTGAATGGTGGTACTTAACTCATACATAATTGAAGAGAGTGTATGACTGCTGTGCCATCAACATAATTCTGGTGTTTTGATGATCAGTACAGTTCTCCATCAGCAGACATTGATGGACAATGATGGAGTCCCATCATGATTTTCATAGAAGAAGTTCTCAAGATCACTGTCTCAGATTTATTTTGCAATATACATCAAGTGCAGATACTTTATTCTTTGTTTTGAAGATGGGTTTCACAGACCGATATTTAAAAGCAGAAGTGGGCCAAGAATGCTGGAACTTTTTTTGATAAATATTTCCAAGTACTCTGGAAAGCCATCATCTCAAAGCCCAGCGACCTGATTATGTACATGTTTTGCTTGTTAACTCTCCTTAACTAAATTAATCAATTTCTCTTATTATTTAAATTAACAGTCTAAATTCTGGCTTATGGTAATAAAGGTTTAACAACGAAATGCCAGAATGATTAGATGTTCATGTGCTGAGTTTACAAAATTCTTGTAAAGCACAAATCTGAAAAACAGGTTGTTCAGAATAATTGCCTAAACTGAAAAATAATATGAATATATTTCTTTTGTGATTTTAAGAGAAGATTTATTATGTGATCGGCTACATGGTAAACCAGGCTTTGAGGTGGCAGCACACAATGTAAACCTAATTCTTCAGTTTTCATAACTGTGTTTGGCTTTTTTCCTGTTTGCCACTCTGCATGTGTTAGACCATATTTAGAATCTGTACTGAGTTAACAATGTGAACAGGATATCAGTGTCTTGTATCATTTAGGTGTGGATGCCAAAAGAAAGACTCACTGTTCCACTAATAAAAAAACTTGTGAAGCCCATCAAATGTTATATTATAACAATTATATTCTGCACTCAGAATGCTTCATTGTCATCAAGCATGTGTTTATATTGGACAGCTGCTAAGTATGACGGATGGCTGCAATGTATGTCATAGAATCTGGAGAATATAAACAATGGTGGGTGGTATGTTATCCAACATAGAGTTTTGTGAGATTCATTAAAATTATACTGGCTTAAGAGTACACCTCAGCAAATTTAATTTCTCCTCATCCCACAAAACTTAACGTTGGCCTCCTTACCATCCTCTTTTGTAATGATATACTTACATGAACCCAAAGCAGCTTTAGTGTGCTGATAATAGTAGCAGTTTATGTAGCACCTCACCAGAATTGTCCCTATGAGAGATTTAAAAACCATGCCAAATGGAAGTTCCGTATGATTTCAGTGTCATTTACTACATTTTATGATTTGCAATATTCCATTGCTTTATCATACTATTTTTGGCAGGTATATGGTGACTATGGCTGAACCTAGGAATATTTTTCTTGACATACACAAGACTTAAGCGTGCTTAGTGGCAGCAATTTTGAATTCAAGATAGTGGCCGCCCTGGTCATATTTCATCATGGCATCCCTTGTAGAATAAAAGAGCATGTTTTGAAACTACTTATATAACAAATTTGGTGCTTTGTACCAGTGTGTAATGATTTGGTCAAAAATTGGCCTGAGCAGACTACACTTTTATGCAATCAATAGAAGGTGCCAGGATAAAACTGTACAAAGAGAATATTGATAGTTATCCTATTGTAACTCAATGATTACATTTTTTGTCTTTCATAATTTGTACAGAATATCCTGTAACCACAGAGGTCTCTGTTACTCTTGACAAATCCAAGCTGCTTGCAGCGCTCCACTCCTATGTCATTCCATCGCTGCCACCAAACCAAAATATTTTCAGCTAATTTGCATGAGACCCACGTGGTCAGAGCTGTAAAAACTGTCCGCAGCAATTAAATGGGCTTGTCCTGCATGCACAGTGTATGACATTACTCATATGGAGTGTGAAAACAGTGTACAATGTTCAGATCACTTTTAAAAACTCCAGTTAATCCCTGTGTGCCATTTCTTTTATAAACAAAACCAGCGTGGTTGTGACTGTTGCAACAACATCTTTTTGCTTTATGAGCTGAAGACCTGACCTGATTGGCCAAGTGCAGTGATTTGAAAAGGGATTCCACTATTTAGATTAACCCATTTACTCATGTATCAATGCTTACAACAGTATCACGCAGTAACTCTCTCCGTATTATGGTAATGTGTTTTCATGCTATTTTATCCTAAAGAATATACTGCCATATATAGGATGTAGTTTGAAAATACACTACAGCTGTTTGCTATCAGAATGACCCAGGAACTATATGACATTGTGCAAATCTGCTCAAAGCCGTCGAGTGGTGGCAAGGGTGGTGCGCACCCCGACTTGCACCCCCCGTTGTGAGCAAGTTGTGACAAATCATGTGATGATATTAGTACATTTGAAAAACAACAGGGAGCAGAAGAGATTAAAAAAGTAATCAAATCTAAAATTATGCACCTTGATTATGGATAAAATATAAGTCTCATTGGTTGGGAGTCATACTGCAATTCTACAACCATCCAGAAGACTGTAACTCTGACTGAAAATCAGAGTAAAGGTGATACATCAGACCAAAGATTACCACAGGATGCCTTTCTCTATTGTTTACCTATTCAAATCGGCGCGCATGTGTGAATTTGGCAGTGCCCCCACCGGTCGTGGACGGCACTCTAGATATTAACAATGGCTACTGAAATGATGAATGATTTGGAAATCGCATTGAAAGTAAGTTTTTTTAACAGCTCCCATAAAAAGGTTCCAACACACAGTTATGAACAAACACAGGTCCCCAATTCAACCTTTTAGTCGGTCGTCACATATTTCGCAAAATAAAAGTAACATAACATTCAGGACATTTCACCAGCAGACAATGCTGAACGATGTATTGAGTCATTAAAATGTGTCGATATTTGGCCTAACAGCTGTCAAGCTATAAAAAACTTGAGTAAAGTTCTCAGCAAACTTACTGTAGCAGTAGATGCATTACTTTTCTTCCATGGTAAATCCATTCTGAATGTATAATGATAGATTGATGACCACTTAAACACATGACTGCTCTGTTTGTAAAACGTCAAACCGAAAACTCTCTAGGTGGCATAAGCGCAGAGAGCTAATCTGCAGAATTTCTGCTTGATCATGTTGAGGTTAATTGAGGCCATTTCAAATGTTTTATGATTATAGTTTAAAATTATGCTGACATTAAATTTCTCCTTGGACAGTAAGATCATTACGTCAGCTTATCACATGCATCAGTTGCATGTTGCAGAATTGGACACCAGGTGCGTGATTGTGAAATAAATAATCGGCAGATGTTAGTAATTTCATGGTTAAACAATTTTGTTGAACAGACCGCCTTAAAAGTTAAGTAAAAGGCAATTTATTTGTTTAAAAATGCTAAATTAGTAAATAATGTATATATATACCTGTATACTCTACACAGACTACTTTTTTTACAGGATCTTGACAACAGCTGTAATAATGAGGTAAATGTTGATAAAATCTTTTATTTATGTCTTTAAGCAAATTCTATTTATATATTTTTTGTGGAATGTCTGTAATTGTGTGCAATCAAACAGAATAATAATGATAATAATTTTTTTTTCAGAATTATGATACCCAGAAACCGATGACTAATTACCTGTCTGCAGAAATTATAGAAGGAGCAGTGAATGAGATTATGAATGATGCATGTGTCAATGATGACCTAAAAATATCTTTGAGCGAATTACCGAGTGAGTACTGTAAAATAAAGTTAACAGTTCAAGCCATGCATAAAATAAAAATGCATTGTTGTCTTAGATATATCAATATAATGGTATAACATTGCACTAAGAAGGTATAACATTGCGCTAAGAAAACCTTTACTGTATTGTATGCATTTAAAGAAAGTAAGTAGTGTTTCGATCCTTTCATTGTATGTAGGCTGTTAAAGAGTATTAAACATTTGATGATAATAAAACTGCATGTAGCAATTGTAGCATCACTGTTAGGAAACTGTCTTTTCATACACAGTGTTAAACTGCTTTTCTTGAAAAAAATAAAAATAAATAAAATGTAACAGAAAATTTGTTTCATTCATTTAGCTCCAAACATCCTTCATAACCTCGAGTGGTTAAACTCTTGCCTAAATACCAGCAAAAAGGGTAAAAGTGGTTGGCCTGCCTTCCATGAACATCTAGTCAAGTGGTGCGACGAGGCAACCGAGTTTCTGACCTGAAATCATCGGTCATACGTTGCATTGGAGGTCATGACTGCACTTATTGTGGCAAACAAACCAACTACAGCCCCTGCTGAATGCAACACCAGTGTCATTACTGACAGGGAACAGACAATTCTGGAATATATTGGCGGTTACCTTTTGCACCGCTTAAAGGATAAGTACTCGGAGATTGTGCAAAAATTATGCACAGCCAATAGCGGCTTATTAAATTCTTGGATTTCGGTAATGAATCGAGGAGGTTTGCAAATTCCGAAACTAGAACTCATGCCATTTCTTACATCAATGGAAATGAAATTTCGCATCACCCCTATTGAGTCACAGAGTAGAATTGACTTTGTGTCATACGTCAGAACATTAAGACTAGACATAACTATCCGTAGTCAAGATGACCCAGAAGTCGAACATCCCCTGGATGCTTTTGTTACTGATTTGGCCAAGCTGTTTTAGAGTGAGGATGCACCAAAAGTGCCGTTCTGTCATGGAGGGCATAATGAGCTCCACCAAAAAAATCAACAAAAAAGCCAAAGCATTACGTGACACTTTATGAATTATTTTTTAATAAACTAATTTGCTTTGTCATAAAGCACTATTTAACCATCAAATTAAATTTGATCTCATCTCATTTTATCTTATGTTAATAGATATTGTCATGTATATACATTTATATAAAAAGATTAAGTATTTATGATTCATCGAGACATATATAAATCAAATGCTTATGGGTGACTAACAATTTAGTAAATGAAACCTGGTGAGTTAATTATAATGTATGGATGCAATACATTAATTAAATTGTAGAAGTTAGAGGAGATGTTACATGAGCCTGAATTTTAGAGTAAAAAGATAGCAAAAATTAAAAACATTACAAGACAATTAGCAACTCTACTTATACTTATATACCATACAGCTGTGCTTTTATATAAAACCAGAGCCATTATTTACATATTTAATTGTGTTGATATTGTGTTAAAGTGCTGATAACTTGTTGTTATAGCCTTTTCGATACATTGAAATTTTCCGACATATATGTATATAAATAAATCAATGCAACATCATAAAAGAGTAATCTTTGTCCATTTTAATGTTGGCGTTTCACTTTAGCCAGGGGCTCCTCATCCACTGCAACTGGTTGGCGCTCCTGTTTTGTACTTCCATTTGCCCTGAATTGGAAGGCCAAGGAGTGCTGTACATGCAATTTTATTTCTTGATTGCTGCAATTCAATATAAATAAATGCATTGTCACAATAAGAGTGGACTGATACTGATTGGTAATGAACAAGAGTTTACTTGAAAAGCAGAGTCTTAGCTTTCTACATCTTGGAAAAGTGATTGACTACGGTCATATAGCTATGATAAGCAATGGTTGTTGTGCATGTACAATAAATGATGCAGGTTTGAGTTACAGCAACATTAAATTGGGATAAAGCTTAAGTTTGTTTTTGCAATATAGACATTTTCGAGTTGGGGGCCCTTACCTGAACTCTTTCAGAGATGGATTCCTGGAGCGTGCTCCTAATCCCCTGTGACGCCCAAAGTGGCCATCTAACGGGTCCTGACAAAATATATTGCCAAGCACTGGTCGCACATTATGCTCCAGCAGGTATTTTGCAGCTCCTATGAAACCATTCACTGGAGAGAAAAAAAAAGATTTAATTTTGTTTACATATATGGAAAAATAGGACATCATACTGTAGTTCTGCATCATACCTGTAGTTCTGATGCCCTCATGTGTTTGTGAAGACAGGAACAACCTGTCTTTCTGAGCCTTTGTAAAACCTTGCCTGGCTTGAGTTTCAGTCCTCCAATCATCCAGGTACTTGAGAAAGTCATTAAGAAACTGCGAGAAATACAAAGGCAACTTTTGACTAAATAAGTCTGTGGAAAATGTATAATGTGCAGCACATTTATAATCAAGTAGAGAACACGTAGAGAGTTCTATTCTATAACATAACATAACATAACATAACATAACATAATTAACAGTGTCTCATCATTATGTCAACCTGTGGCTGCTCATAATATAATTAAGCAGGCTAAACTTCAGATCAGTATCATACCTGAAATCTTGGGTCACTCAGCAAAACAAAATTCGCTGTCTCTGAGAACTGCTCACCGTACGATTGCAACACTTTTCCGACGCGGTTGCTCAGCACCTAGACAAGTATATGAATTTATCATAAATATATCAAATCTGATATTGCATGGCTTTCGCACAACTAGGTCTTTATATCATACCTGTGTTGCAAGCCTAACTGACATTTTGGATGATGGTGTCAGATGGACATGGTTGTAGCTAAGCTGAGTCTTTCTCAATTCACCTCCTACATCTTCCCTGTATACTTTCTGAATGTGCTGCCATTCCAGGAATTTTCCATTTTTCTACAAACGAAATGCAGATAAGCTACAAAGAATGTTTAAGTAAATGCACATATTCAACTACTAATAGATAGATATCATATTTAAATCACTTACCCAACGATGCCTGCTAGAACCCTCATTCCATGAACTTTCCAAATTGTTCCGCAGCGTTTTCAATAAATGTGGTGGATCAGATATGAAAAATAAAGGCCTTTTCTTTTCAGCATAAGGATTCTCTGCCCAACCAGTTTCAGGGTGGAAGCGCATCATGCTCTGGTTTGGCGATGCCTTGTCACTGACTGCTGCAATAATCTGAAAAACATGTACAGCAGTGCAATAAATATAATAAAACATACATGCACTTAATCAATAACAACAATTATGGTCATGGACTCTTACTTTCATGCCACGAACCTCAAGAAGTGCTACCGCCTTCCACATTTTCTGGAAAAGAAACTCTGCCTTGGCGGAGGTCGTAGCAAAGTGACCAACAGATTCTTTAATGGAATTGTTGATCCCAACCACCATAAAAGCCAGGATATGCATGGCCACAACTTGACTCCCAGGGTTCTGATACAAAATAAGATATTCAAATAAATTTTTATTTACATGTACCACAGATTACAAAAAACATGAAATAAGTTGATTTTCTTAAACCTGCATGCTAGCGAAACACGAGAGAGGATAGATTTATCTTTCTAGTAAAAAATTAAATTTTGTTAATTCAATATTTTTATATTAAAATTACAAGTCAAGAATTTTTGGGCGCAGGTGATGGATGTGTCCTACCAATCCACAATCCTGAAGCCACCACTGTTGTCAGAAATCAGAACTTATGGACTTACAGGAGGTACAGTGGTATATAAAATATAAATACCTTCTCAGCGAAATTCCAACTGCCAGGATTCACAAATCCAATGACTTCATCACTTTTGCGATCGAAAACGAGATCATGTCATACAGACATCTCGTCAAAGAGCAACACACCAAATCTCTTTTCTTCTGGAAGCTCTTTCGTCTCTGAATTGATATGCTGAAAAAGTAATAATCCAATAAGCATGCACTCTGTTTTTTTCAATGTTATCTCACAACTAACTTATTAACTAGCAAGAATGCTTAAATCCTGAATACATTTATAATTATGGCTAAGGAGAAGGGTCGAGTTGCAGGTTGGGTTTTGGTCATCCAAAAACACAAAAAATTATTTAAAAAAAAAATCTTAAAATGGAACTTACTATTTTAGAAAAAATATTACCTGTAACACATGAGGTTGAAACCCTTCAGTTCCTCCTAACACTCCTGTATAGTCCTGAAGTGTTGATCTATTAGACAAAGAAAGAACACCGGTTTCTCGGAGAGCTTCATAAGCCCGAGGACTCTGATACCTCAAGTATATTGCAAATCTAGGAAAAAGGAAATTTTAAATATTAAAGGTTGATATTAAAGGTTAATTACAATGCTATTTGGTTTTCAGGAAAAATTTATTTACATACCGAATCATCATCGGATGCCAACGCATCCCCTTGAGATCTCTGGATCTTGCCTTTTCCTGCTCCTGCTAAAACAGTTTTATGAAGGGGTCCGAGATGTTACAGGAATTGATAACTGATTCCAGGCCATCCTGTTAAATTTTAGCTGAGTTACAATACATATATTTAATTTTAGATCTTAACTCATCTACTAGATTATGTGCTTCACCATTCACTAGCTACCTTTGCCTTCTCAATAACAGTATACCAGATGAGGCAGGGTTCTAGGAACTTGGACTTTTTGCAATTTCTAAACTTCCTACCTGCAGTTCTTGCGATATCAGTACGCTCTCCAGGGCCACCTTCTGACTGATAATTCTCTCCTTCTCCTTCAATGAGGTCCTCTGTGCCCGCACTTCTTGAATTAAGGTGGTCCTGTTGCTGTTGATAGAGGAGTCTTTTTCTTCATGGGCCGAGCCTCTTTCTCCTTGTTTTCGGCACAAAACTTACAAATACCTAGGGTTTGAAAAAGAGATGATATACAAAATCAAGGTATCATAACTATAGCAACTAGATTTATTATATGTAAAGTTCAGTTCCCATCTTCAAGATCTATCAGGAACATTGTTCTAGGTCTCCTATGCCTATGCAGTTATCAACCCTCTATACATTGTCTGATGCATTACATAGTACTGGGAAAGCAAAAGCTGTAACTGTTAACAGTTACTGGGCTTCACCAATTTGGTTATGCAATAAATGTTAAACAGTTAATGTGAAGGTTAGGGTTAAAGTTAGGGTTAAACAAAACACTTTGAAATGAAAACTACAAGAACATACCTGTATCATCCACTGTAACATTACATCTTTTACTTCTTCCTGGGCACCACTGTAGCTGTTCCAATTGATTCAGCAGAGATTGCAAACCAGTTGCCTCCACATCCAAATCTTTTTGAAGCAAATTGTCTGAAAGATAATTTTTTTTTGTAATTATAAGGTTGCTGCATCATATGTAATGAATAATTTGTTTATGTTTTTAGGTATATTTCTCACCATATCTCATCACAATAGGGCAAAAGCTGTCCTCAAATATGACCTTGGTAGCCACGTTCAAGTTATTGTCAATGGAGCCAACTGCCAAAAAGGTCTCCCGACAACGTAGCACAACCCATGGGTCTTTCACACATTTAAGGGCATCCTGGCATAAGTCCCTGAAGGAGAAGTAACACACTTTTTGTGGCAATGGTGGTGGGGGTCTATCTGCCTGCAAGATAAAGTTGAAGTTAAAATTTTAACAAAAAATAGAAAGATTGACACAACATTTTAAATCTGCTAGCATATCACAGCTATTATAAAGGCTTGAGTTTGTAAATATTACTATATTATTTTGAAAAAGTATATATATTTTTATATTAACTTGGAACTCATTAATTTATAAACTGAAATAATTATATTTCAACACTGAAAGGTCTATGTAATAAAAGAAATTTAGAAAGTATTTGAAAATTTTAATTGAACAAGAAACAAACAACAATGTAACAACACAAGATCTGTTTCTGATTTCAATGCTCTCAAAAGAAGAAATATATTTCAACAATTTCTTACTGGTGACTTTCTGGGTGGTGCAATGCTCACCGAAGAAGGCAGGTTTTTGGTTGGCAAACTGCCATGAACCAATTTCATACCCGTCCCTGTGCATACATTATATTTTGTAAGTTCACTCTTTGGCCACTTACATAATAATGTCTAACTACAAACTATTGCACCTCCTTCCGCTAGCTTATTATTAATTTACATAGGCATAGGAGGCAGGTGGGCAGCTCCCCCCCCCCCGCCCTCAGTATTTGGGGAAAATAATATAATCCATAAACTGATGCATATGGTATCCGTAGTACACTAGATAACTATGATTTAGGGAAAATTTTGGAATATGCTCATCCCCCCTCTAGAAAAGTTGGGCCACCACTGTAGTTAGTGTATCAAAACATCAGCATAGATTTTAACATTAATGAGACAAATAAGATCAAGTTAAGTGTATTAGTCGTCACTACGAGATTCGTCCCTGCCAAAACAGGTCCATTCGTCACTCGAAAAAAGTCGGTTTGTCACCCATAGTTATCGACATATACGATACAATGTTGTAAATAATAATGTCAAGGAATTCATTTTAGCCTTAATTACAGGCACTGCGTCTACCAGCCGGCAAGCCCTACTCCCCCCCCCCCAATACTCTAGTTGGTAACATATTTTCAAAATTTTAACAGATTGGGCTGAAAGAAAATTAGCCACAAGTAGGCTAATTATTTAATACTAAGCTATAGATATATAGGCCTTTCAATATGGTGTTTCATAATATAAGTATAGGTCTAAACTAGGTTTTTTTTTTCTGTAAAAATTAAAGCACTGGAACAACAATTAATTGAATAAAATACGACGTTATCTAAATATTAGTTTTAATGAAATTCTCAACTTCTGGTATTTTACACGTGCCGACATGACCTTATTAGAGTTTTGTTTTTTCAGAGTTGGACTTCATTTTAAAAATTCTGAAATGCATCATAAATTAACCTTATAATAATTACTGTTGGTTTTTTGGAGTGCATGTTCAATATTCATTATTATATTACTGAACAGTTCAACTCCACAAATCAATAATTAAGTAGATTAGTATTGTAATTCATTTTATAGTATACATAATGTAATAAAGCCATTTTTATGGTTCGTCACTACCAATGATGAAACGACCAATATCGGGTGACGAATCGACCACATTACAGTAACAAGCCGTCCAGTTTTCACGGGTACGAATCGCGCACTGATGAATCGACCTGTTACCCTATGAATCATTTTAATGACACTATATGTGGTATTGATGTTACGTTGTATAATTGGGTAATTACAAACTTTTTGGGCAATGGTGCAGTCTTCCAAAATGCAAGTGTATGGTCTCCTATGCCTATGCAGTTATCAATCCTCTATTTCGTCACTGTGACGGAGTAGTCAACTCGCCCAAAAATTTCTGACCCAATTTTTCTCGCCACATAACCAACTCACCCAATGATAATTCGCCCCCCTATATATTAGTCGACACACCTTATATTATGCCATCATTGCGCATGTACTACATACTGTGAACAAAATATCTAAACATCTGCTGCGTGTAGTCGCTGCTGGTCGCTTCAATGTTTTCTTGCAGCATTTATAGGGAGAGTGGCCTGTCGGCATGATTTTTGCACAAGCACTGAATATGTAACTGTCCCATTATGTTGCTATATGTACTAGACGTAGACGGTAAGATCGATTGACTTAAAAGTGACAATTTAGAAAAAGAAACGGCACTCTTCTATCCTCGAATAAATATATGACAGCAATTCATGCCCAGTTTGACCGATCGAAGACCCTGGCTGAACTAAAGTGCATTAAACAGAACATTTTTTTGGACTCCTAACCAAATATGAACAGTACGTAAAAAAAAGTAACAAAAATACACAATGTAACAAGAAAAAATAGCCCAGACATAAACAATATCTGAACATTAATTTTTGGAGGTATTGCACTTGACTTGACCTATCACCTTCATTTCTAATAATTATTGATAATAATCAGATTATGCTACCTTTTGAAGTATAATGACAGATATAATGTCTTGTAGGATTGCAATAAATACATAATAATAAAAATAATGTCAGAACTTATTGCTGTGATTGTCAGTGACTTATTGTCCTGAGCTTAGTTAATTAGATCTACAACTTACTTTATTTGGATAAATTATTTTTATATATAAAATGCCAGGTCATTTTAGCAACATATACATTTCATATTTATGAATATTGATTAGTTGAAAAGAAAACAAACACATTTTTATACATTAAGTCTTTGATTATCCAAATATGCATGGACCTTGTTACATCGCGCTTAATCATCGGTAATGCGTAATTAACTGCAGTATCCCACATAGAAAGAGGTGTTTTTGGCAATATCTAGGAACTTAACATTTTGAAAATCGGACTAGAAATGATAAAGTTATACTGGGATAAATGATGCAGACGGTTACTCCCTTCATCGTGACTGGGGAGGCCGTTTCGGTGTTAATGGCAGACCGCTTGCCCTCCTTGTAGCCAGCCCCGGCAATAAATCATAACAACCTTCAAACTGCAACCAAATATTTTATTGGTAGCAGAAAATACAAAAAAATCAAATACACAGGGGGAAAAAACAATGACAAGGCGAGTTTTGTATTGGGCGAGAAATATTTGGGCGAGTTGACTGGTGACGTCATCATTATATTAATTGGCTTGTAAACATTTCATGGCAATAATAAATTACACAAACTGGATTAATTTGCACATGTAGTGATCGTATAATAGATAACAAATGCTTCATACCATGAAACAGCAGACATTTCGGCTCAAAATGAGCCGTACATATCTTCCTCCTGTCTATCTCCTGAACATCTGCTAGTCTGATCCTCACCAGGAGCTGCTGCTTCCATTTAATATCTTCTTTCGGCAGAGACATATACGAAATCCCTTCTTCGGTGGTTTTGCCATAATAATGTACACATTCTTGTACGCAACAACGGTTTCCAACTGCTTTTTTTGGTGTTATAATTGGGTCATGCTCACCGGCATCCATAATCAGGTGATTTCTTGTGTACAATATTAGTTCACCTCCACGACCGGTGAGGGCGCTGCAAAACCACAACACTGCTGACGTCACAACAGTGAGTCGGCAATGAATGTATGATCAGACCATGAAAGTACAACCAGAACTGATGTCACAACTACATCACCTGAGAGTAAATCATCAGAAGAAGACTATGATAAGGTAAATATAGGATCTGCCTCATCGGTGCTGAATTTGACTGAACCAGAATCACAAGCTCCGAATGATAATGACACTAACTCACATGCTCCTGTAGCAGAGAAAAACCTGAATGATGACAATAGCAACAAAACCTTTGTCATCAATGCGACCATTTCTGAACTGACATGCTCAGTCTATTACAACGTAAACTGCATCCACGAAAAAATGTTGGAAAGCTTGCAAAGTGTTGGGTTTGCTAAATGATGATCTGCAATGCCTGGACCTATGTGCTTATGTGACAAGATCTTCCTTCAAGCAAGTGCACCATCTACCGACTTTGTACCCTGGTCATCTTTTGAAGTCTTGATATCATCACGGGCGCCAAATTCAAATCATTCAATGTAACTTCAGTACCATATTCATCTTACACTTAGTGATAATGATATTTACTATATAATAAACAACGGTTACAGCAGATACAGCAGATACAGTCATGGAAATGATCAGTGCTGAATAAACTATCTTGTGTGTAGTACAATGAGACTGTGTGTTTGCACTAGCATTAAGCAAATATGCTATCATAGCTTGGTGATGTCATATATTCACTGTGTAATTTTTGTTACAATAAGTTACGAAATCCTATAATTGTGCTTTATCTGCTTCAGTGGCACTGTCCTCTGGAAGTTTTGTCCCACATTTTAAAACCCAAACTTCCCAATTCATTATGACAAATATATATATTTTCCATTTTAACCCTGGTTATTTTTCTGTGACTAGGGAAACTTTAATTGTTACAGAGGGTGTATGTTAAAGTTTTATCTAATCTTATCTTATCTTAACAGTCTCAAATTGTAATTTTAAAATTGGTCAAAGTCTGACCATTAATGCTGACCCATGCTTGGTACCAACACATGTATGCAATGCATTCATGTAATATTTTATCAAAATCAATAACTTACCACTACTGCTACTATTCACATTGATTGACAATGTAGTTTTAGTTTTGTTAGACTCAATAAACTGATAATTTATAACTGAGTTGACCATTGTGTTGTTGTACTTAATTCATTTAAACTTACAATCTCTTATGTATAAATGGCAAGCACCATTTTGCCCAATACATGTGTATGTATATGTATTATATCAACAATAAATATAGAATATATTATATATTTTTCTAAATCAATGATTCTAAGTAGCCAAGTGAGTTGTGACAAATCTTAACTCAACACACTTTATTGCCTATGCGCAGAAGTGTATCAAATATGGTGTTTCTGTGTATATACTACTGATTCAGAACTGATTCTAGTTCATACAATAACCTTACTTCATTAGTATTCAGCACTAAATGTAACATAGCTTGTTTGTGTAGTGTACATTTGTTCTTCAATTGAACCAGTTGCAGATTTCCCCAAAAGGCAAATATTTCGACATTCTTTCAGACAAAGCAATGCAGTAAACTTCAAAATCCAGACTATTTGAGAAAGTCTTGCTGATTCAACTGGTGAGATTATTTTAGTAATTATGTTTGATGCTACATCACAGATAGTACTTTCACCAGCCATAATTTCAATACCATTAGCTGCTGAATTGTCTTTATGATAAGGGGTCATAAGTGAGGGGTGTCACTGGATGGTGTACTTTGGAATGGCCAAAATGCACCCATTCTGGGAAATCGGGGACATTCTGGATTATTAATGTGCAGTAAAACATGCATATTTTGGACACATGTAGGTCATAATGTAAAGATGTACTTTGTATTGTTCAAAGGAACAACAAGAAATTTGTGCAGTAAAAGTTGCATCATTGAGTACATTGACATATTTCATTATCTCTCTGGCAGCTGGTTATCAGTGATAATGCATGTTATGATAACCTCTTTTTTGTGTGTTCTGTTGAGGGGGTGCAATATGGACTAGATTTCTGGGAAATAGCTATATTTAGATGACATCAATGTGTCTCTATAAAGAAAGAGTGATTTGGAGGCATTTCAGAATTAGATTTTGTTTTACCAAGTTTGCATTAATCAGGTAGGTGATGAGTATGTTATATTCAAAGTAGTTATTTTGGAATTACACATGATTCATTGAAAATATATTAATGCTTGTATTCTATAATACTCTATGCAGAATAATGTTTTCTTTGAAAGTTAGTTGTAGCAGACAGCTCAAATAATTAAGCATGAACAAACCTGCATGTTGTAAAACTTATGTGACAAGGAATGGCAATTAATACAGTTAATAGCTTCCAGCCAAAAAAGGATGAATTAATTGAAGGGACAATGTGTGCTTGGATAACATTGTACCTGTGAGTTCAAATTTGATAGATACATGTGGTATTTTTAACTGTTCTGTTTCAGTTTCTATTAGGATGATGAAATATCTGCCAATCCTCCTGCTCTTTTGCTATTCAACTGGCATTGGTAAGTACTGTAGACTTCTTTGAATACAGTGTACCAAAAAATATTGTCACTAAAGTCAGTTATCACATCTGAATAAATATTTTGATAAGCAAAATGTAGGAATACAAGATACTCTGCTATTAGTAACTCATTTGTGCCATGCATCATCCTGCTAAACTCTGCAGTATAGCAGCGTCATGAAGGGGAAGTAAGTAGAACTGGGCAGGCGGAAGAACTGGGCCACCCTCCCTTCAAATGAAATTAACATAGGTATAACCCTGAAATTATGTCACATGGCTCCTAAGTGATCATATGTGCATGTATGAAAGAACAAATTTATTTTTTATTTGTTTGTGTTACTAAGTAAAATGTGCACTATGTATACAATAGTTCATTGACAAAAACTTATGGAGGATAGATTAGAAATAAATATATTGTTGCACATAATCAAAGTACAATAATTGCAACTGACGTAGTGTTGTTGCCATGTGGAAAAATATGGCTGTCATTTCTATCAAGGAAGAGATTTGGGTAGCACCGAGCCACCTAAGGTGAACTGGGCCCCTTTCTAGGCTTTTCTCTGTAGAGAAATACAGTTAAAATTCTGATAAGGAAATAATAAACCACCTTGCATTAGAATTAATGCTTAAACACAAGCTTCCCTGTGAAAATATAATATTTCACAATTTCCAACTATATTTAGTAGACCTTAGTTAAATATTTCACGGAAATATTATTGTCTAAGGTGCTACTAAGATTGCCATAACATTTTATTAATGTCTGGAAAAGGTTGTGCCGACATTAGCAGAAAATATTATCATTTAAGGTTCTGCAAATATTTCTGTAATGTGGAAAAGTATCCTCATTCTTAAATATTGATTGAATATTTGCCAATAATCTCATCAAGATGAAAATTTTCAAGACGATTTTGATGTTAGACTCTAATATCCAAATAAAATATGATTTGAAGGTTACTGTGGTATCTGTGATAATATTAACTAACATATTGCCTTGAAATTAGTCTCAAAGCTCAAACACACCTCATACTTAAATCTTATGAGAAGGTCTATAAATAACATTACATTTAATTTTTTATTGACATAATAGTAACATCATAGAAAAGATTAAGCGTAATGTTCATAGCATATTAGGAGCAGTTTTTAAACATATATGATTTTCAAACATCAGAGAAATGATATATCAAAGATTTGATTTTGATGTTATTTTAACACGGTGATTAAATGAGAAAAAAGATTAAACAAAATATTTATTGGATATTATGAGTTATCATTAAAGGCTTGTTAATTGAAAACATTACCAGGATACTTTAGAAAAATATGTATGTTAATGTTGATAACCCAGTAGCACCAAATATATAAATTAAGTCTCAATCACTATCATGTATCCATGCATGAGTGGCTTCCCTGCTTCAGGCAGGTCAACATGCACTAAGTAGACACAGACTGGGCAATTGACCCCCCGCCCTCCTTGGACCCCTCTCCACTCTGCAGTCAGCACTGGAGACAACAGCAGTTAACAGCCTATACACAGGTGAACTTGGATAGACATTGCAAGGACTAGCATGCTACAAGGTGAACATGTACAGAATGTAGGTAGGTTATTACCCTTTTTTCAGATTGCATATTATCATTTCCAATATCTATCTATCTATCTGTTTTAATTTGCATACTTTATAAACATTTAGAAACCAAAAGTATTGAAAAATACAACAATATTAATTAGAAGCTGGAATTTTGAAAATGAATAACCTAAAATAATTAAATTGATTTAGTAATTAAATAAGGTTAAGAAATATTTATTAATGTGAATAACCTCAAAGAATTAAATTAATTTAGTAATTAAATAAGGATAAGATCTTTATTTAATGTGACATAACAATTTATAATATATCTTTGCATCATATATATGATGTTGTCAATTACAATTGTTCATATCTAATGTATAGCTTTGTATACTCTTGAATTAGATAGAAACTATACAAGGACAATAAACTGCATAAGAATGTGCAATGGTATCACATTACATGTGCACCTTGCATAACTCCCTCAATTAGACCCAGATATCTTGAAATTAACTGAAGCAGAACACTAATTAGCATATATTATGGCATGATTATTGCTCAATACAGGGGGTTAAACACATACTGTTCTAAATTATGATTTGAATAGTATTATGAATATGTATATTAAATACAATCCACTTTAAATTGAGTATATATAATACATAGCTTTTATATGATCTATATGCATGACAGTCTGTTAAAATGCAGATATAGTTTATTGTATAACATTCTGCATCATTACATAATCTTTGATAACTAATTATTTAGTCTGGTCATGTACTTTTGTCTAATTGGTGTTATGGTCGAGTCTTGCATCATTTCAATAAAAACCCATATGTCATCATGAGCTGAGTTTGATCATGTCATGGTTTCGTTTCCGCCAATGGAAAATTAATGATATATTAAATTGTTTCTCCATTTCTTTTACATGAATTTTAGTAAGAATAATAGCTTTCATATGAAAGGGCATGTGCTGCCATCTACTAATAACAATTTGTGCGGTGTATAGGGCTTTGTAATGTAAAAATATAGATCAATGCAGATTAAGTATAAGATCATTGTATGATATATTTTAAAAGATAAGATGATTTATAAAAAATTTTCTTTGCAAAAGTTATGTCTAAGAATGTGGTGATCAATCCTCCAAATACCAGTGAAGATCCAGATTCCAGGTAGAGGATACACTGGTAAATGTTCCTTTTCTTTGCGCAAAGTTGAAAACATCTGAGAAAGCCACACATATTAATATTTCAACATCAGTTGCCATGCCATCCAAATGCACATCCTGATCAAAGTTTCAAGGTAAATATGCAAACTTTCTACATAATTGTCATAATCATCGATCTGAAGGGCACTTACTTATTTATATAATTACAGGACATATCAATGCATATATATGATATTTACACAATGTATCCTGTACTGTATTTCAGAAAATTGCAAGGGCAACAGACAGTTTAACAGCTTGGGATCATCCGAATTGCAGAAATACCAAATCATCAGTGACCAGATAAAAAGACTATTTGCTGGGTTCATGAACTCGGTGTCGATCACTCATGACTTGGGTAAACCCCCATATGCTGATATGAGTTCTTTGCAAATATGTGTAGAATGTAGATTGCATTCGTTTTCAAATAATACGGAGTCTTCATAATACCCCGCACTCCGCGCATGTACATATCACCAACTTATCTACAACGATCTGAACTAAGAGGTTTCTTAACCTGTGTTCAGTAAACTACATATATGTTATTGAAGAAGAGTGTCATTAAATCTGGTCTCACTTGAATGTTACTACATTTGTATTGTAAAGTTTATTTTGTTGTTTTACAGTCAAAATAAATTTGTGAGAGAGAAATGATTTCCATCGTTTGTTATTTGATCAGAATGAGATCTGTCACATAATATGTATGATATCATTTATCAGTAGTAATTTAAACCTTTGAAAAATATGTTTGAAAATCTTAATCTAATATAAGAAGATAATGTTATGTAATCTTTCCAAGAAGCTCCTTTCGACATTGTGCAAAATATTATAAATAAGGTGTGACTAATGTTTTCAGCTGCTTGGGTAAATATCGGCATCATGTTAGTAACTAATATATTGACTAACTTTTGTGAAAGCACCTTTGGAAAATGTTGTGATATAATATTTGGCTAATGTCAGAATAACCTTAATCAAACATTGTGAAAATGTTAGGTAAACCTTAAATTCTAATATTTTAGGAAATATTAGAATGATATCATGAAACTAATAGATTCTAAATTATTTAAGCATAAATTTAACAGGCATATTTCGCCCACATTCAATCATTAGTCAAATGTCTATGTGACAATGATTTACTTAAGTTAAAACATACTGAATTCACAATATTGGCAATTCCATAAAAATCTTTAAATCCTGTAAACTTTCCATCAGCTTTGATTAGACTTCAGAAGTATGCCAGGATAATGTTCAAATGTTATATTAATACATTTCACCATTTTTTGAAAAAAAGCTCTGATCTTTTAATACAATTATGTTGGTTGATAATCCTTTATGAAAACATTCATAATATTTTCCAGTTTTCAGTTTGTTATAATTCACAGTAGTGGCTCTCCTGCCCCCACGGTCCAGTTATTACCGGAGGGAAAACTGGGCCTTCTTTTTTAAATATAGTGTTTTCATTATACACGAAAATACTCACAGTGTAATTTAGAAAGGAAAAAAGTGATTTTGTTTATTACATGATTCAGCAAAATTTTATAAATGTGAAAAACAGCCCAATTCTCCTTACTTTCTCCTACATTGTATATCTGTTTCTCTTTCGCCATCCAGTTCATGTAATTGGAGTTTTTTGTTTTGTTTTGGGATGCTTTGTATGTTGTCCTGCGTATATATGTTTTGTTGTCTTGTATGCATGACGTGTTTTGTGAGATTGTCTGTATAAATGAGTACCGATGAATTATCTAAAAAAAACCAACTAAACCTTTATGCTTCTGATGCATGATGAAATACATTATGTAGCTTCTTTTCGGGTCCCTCACTATTTGATTTGTCAGCTTTTGGTCAATTTCAAGGTGCGATTGACTTCTGCGAGGACAGATCTACTGCAATTGAACGAGGTCAAATCCAGTGTTCTATTACAACCACATACTACAACAGACCCCGCTATACATGTCAACTCAGCTGTCACCCTGGTTATGTTGCTTATCCTTCAAGACAAATAACTTGTACTTCAAATGGCAACAGAGTATGGCGAATCGACAGTAATGGGAACCGCGCTCAAGTCTACACTGGAACATGGTCCAGCAACATTGAACTAGCTGAATGTAGGGGTATGTGTATAATTTATAATTGATTCATTTGTGCTCTTTGATTTTCAATCTAAATGCAATCAACATATATACTCCTTCACACCAATAGCAGTCAAACCTTTCACATTTCCTTGTTATTCATCTGTCATTTCAAACACATTCTAAATTGTGCTAATGCTTTGCACAATTGTTCATTTGTTAGAATTACCATGCAGAGTTTTGAAATGTGCAGTGACTTTTGCATAAGTTTGCGCTACAAAGAAAAATGTATAATTATGTGATTTACAATATATTTATTTATCTATTGATGATAACATTAGAGAGAAGCTGCATCGTTTATTTAGTGGCAGCCTTATATGCTCAGACTGAATGTAAGAGATACAAGTTATACTGTAATTGTGCAATTGTTCTATGTGTCATTAAAAGGTGCTGGTAAATATTCAATTCCAGCTCCAACCTCCTGTCCAAGTGCCACCTTTCCAACGCATGGCAGTGCTACTTGCACAACAGAAAACAACACCATAACATGCCTCCGAACATGTGAATATCCTTATGAAGTGACAGATAAAGAATTTCAGAAGGAGCATTGTGGTCCACACACCAAGTTCTTTTGGTCTCATTTCTTGCGCCACAACTCAACTACTATGCCACCTTGTGCGCGTAAGTATATAACAGTATAAAACCCCAAAACAACATATTTATTTCATCAAAAAAATTGTAAAAGTGAACAAAGCAAAAGTTTGATTTCAGCAATCTGTGGTTTGCACCTAACAAGCCAAATCTCTTGTGCTGTTGATATTGAGGTTTAGGTGTTACTTCATATGGTGTCTTCTGTAATGAATATTCTGTCTAGGTGGAAGGGTCTTGTAAGCGCCCACATATGTTTTAGGGACTGTCAAAGTATCGGGCTTAGATTCCTACTTGAGAACATTTTGATCAAAGTAACTAGAAGGGGAACAAAACTAAATAATTGATCATTCTGCTCCTTTTGCTGATCCCCTCTGCATAAAGTGTAAATACTAACAGCACATAACTACACTGTTTCCAATTTTGACTTTAAAAGTGCTGCGGTGTTTATCAGCGGTTTTGCAGAGTATTCAAATTTGTTTTTGTATGACGTTGTAGGTACTATTTCCTATGCACTGATTGGTAATCTAACTAAGAACCAATACAAATGAGTACTTATATTCTGACAACACATGTGTGTTTTAATTGTATGTTTCATTTTTTAATTCAGCTCCAGTGAAATGCAGACCTTTGCAAGACACAGACATGCCAGAACATGGCCAAATGCGTTGTCGAGTAGAAGATTGGGCAGACACCATTATTTGTGAGCTTGATTGTGAACGTGGCTATATTCCAAAGAAGACAAGCAAACACTATGTATTCTGTGGTCCAACAACAGCATTCATTTGGTCCCATGTGCATGTTGCGAGAAGATCATATGCTAGGATTGGAGGATGTGAACGTAAGTTTTTTCTCCTGGCTTATGAGAAGTCCAACATAGAGGTTTTTCAGTTGGATGCGGAAAAATGATGCTCTCCATAAATGATATTCAACTCTTTCTATACCAATATCAGTATTCCTCATCCCACAATTCTTTATGTTGGATGACACACCATCCCCATCGCATATGTTCTCCACTCAACAGAATGCCCGAGCAGACATCATTCTACCTAATTAGCAGCTGGTTGATATACTCTGCTGCTGTACAACATATGCCTATGCTGGATGACAATGAAGCATTCTGATTAGATCACCTCACTTGAATTGAGAATATAACTTGAGAATAGCTGTCAATTAGTTCTACTATTATTACTAAGATGATTAAAGAACCCACCACAGTTGGAAACAACTGCTATAGCCTGAAAAAAATCAATTAGCTCAAGTTATCATTAACAAAGTATTGTCATTTACTATATTACAGAATCGCCTGTGACAGCAGAGGTCACTGTCACTCTTGATAAACCATGTGACAACATTAGTGCATTTGAAAAACAACAGGGGGCAGAGGAGCTTAAAAAAGTAATCAAATCTGAAATGATGAACCTCAATTATGGATCAAATATAAGTCTCATTGGTTGGAAGGTGTACTGTAATTCTACCACCATTCAAAAGACTGTAACATTGGCTGGAAATCAGAGAAAAGATGATACATCACACTATGAAAGTACAACCAGAACTAATGTCACGACTACATCAACTGAGAGTAAATCATCATCAGAGGACTCCGAGGAGGTAAAGTTGAAATCAGCACCATCAGATGATATCAATCAGAGAGGCAATGACTTGGTGCTGAATTTGACTGAACCCGATTCACAATCTCCGAATGAAAATGATACTAGCTCACATCATCCTGCAGCAGAGAAAAAACCAGATGATGATGACAGCAACACAACCTTTGTCATCAATGGGACTATTTCTGAATTGACATACTCTGTCTATTACAATGTAAACTGCATCCACGGAAAGTGTTGGGAAGCTTGCAAAGTGTTGGGTTTGCAAAATGATGATCGGCAGTGCCTTGAGCTATGTCTTTATGTGGCAAGATCTTCCTTCAAGCAAGTGCGCCATCTACCGACTTCGTACACTGGTCATCTTTTAAAGGCAATCGATGTCAGCACTGTTCATGACATCATCAACAGTGCCAAATTCAAATCATTCAATGTCACATCAGCACCATATTCATCTTACACACTCAGTGATAATGATATTCAGTACTTAAGGGGGAACCAGTACAGGAGATATAGTTCTAGAAATGATCAGTGCTGAGTACCAGGATGAGTCAGCATCCCTTCTGTAACAAAAATTAATGGCAATGGTAATGCATCAAAATATGTCAAAACCTAACATTTGAAAATCTGGTGACAAGATTTTTTATATTTATATTGTTTAGCACACTTTGAATCCGTTCTACTTACGTGCATGTAGCATACAATGTGCAACATGCAAAAATAAAATGGGGCACAGGTCAAGACTTGTAATAATCTTAGTAATAAGACTAATTTTAGAAGCAATAGATCCTTGTCACCTGATTTTTAAGACCATCTCATAGTAGAGATTGCAGATAGTTTTGATTGACTTGTTTTGTATATTATGTTGTTTCTTTGTGACCCTGACAAATTGCAATAATGATGAAAACAAAACTTATCATTAAGAAGATTAGTCTAGTAAAGTTTATTTCAACTGTAACAGAAGGACGATTTTTACAGTTAAAAAGCTGGATTTGAAAAAGTGCATTATTTATTGGGTAGTGGGCATGTTTTAACATACTTTCAAATTTAATGTGGTGGTCATACAATTTGTGTGCAGTTCAAAGGTTTTCGGAATTAACTACTATTTTAAGCAATACTTGTCCAGGTGCCATTTATATTTTATATTTTATGACAATGTAAGACTACAACAACTACTACTACTAATTTTACTACTACTTCTACCATTGATATGCTTACTATAATTTAGTATAAGTAGTTTTCCTTGAGGCCCAATACAGCTCGTAATTTTCTGAGCACATCTAATATGTGTGTTAATTATTACTGGCGGGAATCTGTTATGCACAATTGCTTTATTAGTGACTTGGAATAAAAATATCATGAGATTATAATTATATACAAATCTATTAGTAATATTCCTATTTCAGATACCTTGTTCAGTGAAATTGGGGGGAAAGAAATATGTATATTACGGTTTCCAAATTACAAATAACATATATAGACCTTCATCATACACCTTTGCGGAGTTATATATAAAAAAAACAAGCTAGACTATTTTGCATAAAAGAGCAATATACGAAACAACTCACAACATGTTTGGAAGCTTCTGAATCTGGAACTGGTCAATGTCAAAAAAATTATGCAAGAAATATAAATTTAAATGAATTTTGAAACTATGGAATGTTGCTCCCAAATTTCACCAAATCTTGCCATGTGCCATGCAAATGAGTATAACTTTTGGCTTTTTTTGTTGTTGGTAGTTTAGCATATTTTCTTTGAAGAAAATTGTTATCTTAACTATCAATTTGTGACAGAATGTACATTTATGTGAAGTACATGATAATAAAGCATTTAAATAAAACTTTATCAAGTTAATGACGTTTTGGATCTCTTCAGTTTATAATTATATGGCCAAGACATGCGGCAAATCTAGTTTCACTACTTTCTTTTATATTACACCCTAGATATGCCTTCTTCTTCCGACAACCTGAACAACTGCAATATACTTCATAGTGGCTAAACCAGAGTATATGTATACAGTTTCAGCACTGGACGCATACGAGCAGGTTCTGGAATCTGGTTAGGAGCTGGACTTGGTTTCATGTTTAGTATATTTTCTATAGTTCTTATTTTGAGCATATTTGATTGGGGTAAAACCAGATCAGCATATTTGTGTGTTTTGTATCATAGGTTTATCCACCAGTGTACCTGCGGCCAATTTGAGAAAATCTAACAATGAATATCATATGTGTGCAATCATGGCTGTAGATCTGTTAACTGATTTATGAGGGCCAAAACTTTGAAATGTATTGCAATATAATTTTCATTGAACAGATAGTAATTAATGTAGCTAGGCTATAGACATAGGCGTAGGATGAACCCCGCCCCCCTCCCCCCACCAACATTTGGGGATTGAGCAAAATTTGGGCAGTTGGGAGGAAATTTTTGAGCACTTAAGGTCTATAGACATGAAGTGCCCAAAAAGGTGCTGAAGCCCCCAAACCCACACTTGATTACATAAATGTTATTCTAATTGCGCTAGCAAGGAGAAAAAAACCCTGGTGAAAATTTGCTATATATTTTATAATGAAGAAATGAATAACCGAGTCACAACTTAACTCAACTTAACTTAATGCCAGACATGATCCCACACATTTTTTCATTTTCACAAAATATGCATGTAGTTATGAATAATAGAGTATGTCTATATGGCTTAAATTTAAAGTTTCTGAAGAAATATTTTTAATGTCAAATGTTTTTAATTCAAATGGATTTTAATATAGGCCTACATGTAACTACTGATGCGGTACACAGGCACAGCACAGTGAATTGGTATGCGGAACAGTGATAAAAAAATTGGTTTTACACTTGTCTGAAACAGAATAAGTAGCTACTTGGCAGCTATCCTAAGATGTAAAGTTGGCTACCTGAACCCAGCTTCTCAACAAAAGATACTTAGGGCAAAGGTCATCAGTTGGAAGGATTTTTTCGTAATTTTCCGAGCAGATCTAATATGTGAAAAACAATTGTTTGGACTGATGGTATAAAACAAAAATTAACTTTTGTGTCTAACTTTTAGCATACATAAAGCTAGTCTTTACAACAATTATAGTGCCTAGCAGAAAAGCGGTTACACTGGCAAAAAATGCAGAGGTTTTCATTCTTTCAAAGTGCTTCTGCCACGTCACATTGTTTGTTATTGTTGATAGGTTTAAAGTGAAAGACCATTGAATATCACAAGGCAACCTTGACTGTTTATGTTTATACAACACAGTAATCAACATTTTAGGATAATCACTCTGTAGGTCAACTCTTGACTGTTTGATCAGAATGAATAGATTTAGGACAGTTGTTTCACAAAACAAAGAAAGGATCTACGTCACATGAGAATTTTATTCAGTTATTTTCAGTGCTTGTCCAACTCACTTTGTAACCACTAATATGCAAGGCACTCTAAAGGGGCGTTCACACTGTCATGTATAAGACCCTACGTATGACCACGTACGTCAAAAGTTGGCTATATGCAATCACTCGTGGCTCTGTTAGTCATGTATAACTTCTTTCTATGAACGTACGCGGGGCAATCGTAGATCGCTCGCCGGGCGTCCGTCAAATGCTCGCCAAACGTCTGTCATCAGGCATTCATGAGGCTTTGTTTTCTTGCTAGGTCCAGTACTTTGACTGTGTACAGGTCAATGCTATCCACAGGTCCTCCTATAAGATAGTGCAGGGGCTTATTATACTTAGGCACTTGTCCGACAAGTACCAATACTCCTGCTCTTTTGCTATTTAACTGGCATTGGTAAGTACTGTAAACTTCTTTAAAAACTGTGTACCAAAAAATATTGTCACTAATGTCGGTGATCACATCTGAATAAATATTTTGATAAGCAAAATGTAGAAATACAAGATACTCTGCGTCATGAAGTGGAAAGTAAGGAGAACTGGGCAGGTGGGAGAACTGAGCCACCCATTGGTATTACCCTGAAATTCTGTCACTTGACTCCTAGATGATCATAAATGCATGTCTAAAAGCCAGAAATCATTTTAGAGTTTTTTCTTTCTGATATAGCAAAAGTTTTTGTAAAAAAGTAAATAAAATGTGCACTGTGTTTACAATAATTCATTGACAAAAAGAGATAGAGGATAGATTAGAAAATAAACATATTGTTCCACATAATCAGAGTACAATAATTGTAACTGACGTATCTGGTTGTTGCCATGTGCAAAATATGGCTGTCATTTCTTTTAAGCAACAGTTTTGGGGAGCACTGAGCCACTTAAGGTGGGCAGAACTGAGCACCTTCCTAGGCTTCCCTCTGTAAGAAAATACAGTCAAAATTCTGATAAGGAAATCATAAACCACCTTGCATTAGAATTAATGCTTAATCACAAGCTTATACATATAAAACGAAAGGAAAACTATACTCTTAGCTATGTCACATCATAGTAATGAATTACAATATACGTTGTTTAAAACCATGCTTGCACTTTCAGAGTATAAATTATTCAAACATAAATTTAACAGGCATATTTCCCCTACATTCAATCATTAGGCAACTGTCCATTTGACATTGATTTACTGTTGTTTTACAGCTAAATTTAAGATAAATTAAATGCACAATTTTGGCAATTACAATATATCCAATGTAGCTTTGATTAGACTTCAGAAGTATGCCAAGATGATGTTAAAATGTAACATTATTAAATGTAACCATGAGATAATTTTTTGAACTTTTTTTGTTAGCCAAGTTTTCATATTAAAGCTCTGTTCTTTTAATACAATCATGCTGGTTGATAATCCTTTATGAGAACATTCATTTAGTGTTGAAAGGTGGTAGTCCATGGGCCAGAAATGGAAACCCTCCCCCCTCCTTGGGAATTTTGGAGACCTATATAGTATCAAAGATGGATGTCTTAGGTATAAGAATCTGCCTGTTTGCATCTTTATAACCTCAACATTCACCGGTTAGGGACATATTAGTAACCGGAAGTCGGCGGAAAAATTATGCAAAATTGCCGATGATATATTGCCAGAAAAATGCTTATATCTCCAAAAGTAATAAACATAGACTTACAGATTAAAAGTTGTATGAAAGCTTATAAGAGACCCAATCCATTACGATTATTAGTTTTGAGCTTTATGGAACTCTAAAAGTTCCAGGTAGGCCTAAATGTTCAAAATTTACTGAAAAAAATTCTGAAATATGTGTTCACGTTCACATAAGTTTTATTCTTGAGAAGCCAAACAACGAAAATACCAGTAAACAAGCATGTGGTTATAGCACTTATTCTAAGCTTTCATAAGATGTATAACACATTGATATATCTAAAATATAAAGGTCTTAGACAAAGACATTTCTACTCTGTATCTATTGTGAGACCAAATCTACTACACAAATGACATGAACATTGAAAAATATGCTAGATCTACAAATTGGATCCACAGCTGTTAAATTGAAACAGGAATATCAGCAGCATCTTAATATCTAATCAATCTTTATTCTAACGAACTTCATAAGTGAAATCTGAACAAGATTTAATGCAACACAAGGGATTATCACAAGCATACATTTATCCAAATGTCTAGTTATCTCATCTATTGTGAAAGCACTCCAATGACATTACTACCAGTGCTTCATCCAATAATTACACTTATATCATATACACAATTGGAGATAATCAAATAAGGAACAGTACGCCTGAAAACTCTTTCATTCATTCATTAACATCACTGAAAGACAAATCTGTAAATGCTGATTGCATAATTTCCAATATTGCAACCCACAAAAGTCTAAAATGCATATATTTGGATCTACATCAAAGTGTTTTTCATATTTTAAGAACTAAAGTTCATCATCACTCTCATCATCTTCCTCAAATATGATGTCGTCAATGTTATCAAATTCAATCTCAACATCCTCATCGTCATGGACATCTTAGTTCTCCATGGGGCGTTGTGACAGAATGTAACTCAGTTCTGGAGGGAGAACATCCCCATCACTCCAGACATAAACCAAATTGCCCTCTTCAGCTTTCCAACCATGTCCATCTGGACCAGGGATTTCTGGGTTTTGCAAGGAAGCTGTTTTCCACAGGAGTGCTTGGTAGTTAGCTCGATTGATATGTATCTTCAGTGATGATTAACATGGAGGCAGTAAACTGAGGTCAACACCATCACCACTGGACAGCTTGCTTGAGGATTTGGGATGAAACTTTTGCTTGAAAAGCTCATATCTGACTTTGTTGATTTGTGAAGTGGTGCTTTTACCATACATGGCACACACAAATCTTTCTAGACTTGACATAAGTTGATCGCTGACTTCAGACTGATCTCCAAGTAACCCAAACATTTCCTGGAATTCCAGAGTCTTTTCCAGTATTTTCAGTGGTTTGATTTTGCCCTGGCGAATAAAGGCACTGGTAGAGTCGCTACCTGTAAAGGCATGATATCCCAAAAGTGATTTCAGAAAGGTGGTGTTTCTGTTTGTGAATACAGTTTTGATATCAATCAGCCTTCTGTTGTTGCCATAACCAGTATCAAACAGGAGAACATTTTCAATCTTATCCACATAATGCAAAAGGAGTACAAATACATCAGTATCTGGCGATCGAACCGTTACTGTACTGTCAGCGGATTCTGTGGATGCCTGAATCGCATGCAGCACTATCTTATTGTCTGTCTCTTCATGGTTAAAGCACAGATCATCCTGAAGAGATGTTATCACATCAACACCATCATGACTAGTAAGTTTGATGCACTTGTTTGCGCAAACAATGAAAACTCGACGTCCCTTCAGCATTGGAGCAAACTTCGGTTTTGTCCATTCGTCACAGATCAGTTTGATGAAGTTCTTATTGTCATCATTGGTAAGAAATGATTTCCAATCCCTTGGCACTCTTGTCTTTGGCCCTTTCAAGAGCAAAGGTGCTGATAAGCCTCTTCGTTGCCTTTCTATGGCTTTGATGGAGTCTGTGTGGTAACTGTCAGTAACAGTGTCCACTCTTTCAACCTTTGGAAGCAGGCTGAACACTTTCTCTGCAACTTACTCGAAGGAATTGGGGAGAGCAGTCAGTGAGTGAAAAAGAGCATTTCCATCTAGAATATGTATTACATCTCCTTCAGGTTGGTCTGTTGTTGTCATTCCTTTTTCGAGATGATGAAGGAGCTTTTCTTTGTCTGTTTTAGCTGGGGCACCATCAGCTGTTGCTAAGCTCCAGGACACTGGACCCAAGGGATAGGACAAGACTCTTTCAAGTACAATGTTGTTGCTCTCAGATAGTGACACCAACTGTCCAAATATGTTTCGCTCAGCCGTCAGCTCAAAGACTTTCTTGGTGGATGTGTTAACTTTTGTTCTTTTTCCCATGTTTGCAAATGTCTGCAATTTTTTCTTCTAGATGGGATCATGGAAGCTGTCATCTTTCTGAACAAACACCTTGTTGACAAAGGCTGAGAATGAAGCTTCCCCAGCAGCATCAACCTTCAAAAGATCACTTTCAATTACTTTTGAAGCAGCTGTACCTGAGGACAAGCAATGCAAAACCTCTTTGTTGACAATCTGGAAGGGATCAGTGAAGTTGTTGAATGCATCCACCACTAGACCTGTTCAGAATATGCTTTTCACAAAAATTCATAGCCTGCTGCACTGATTCCCATGCTTTTGAGTCTGAGAAAGCCAGAAATCAAAACCATTTTGATCTGTGACCATGGGAACCTTTGCCTTAAGAGCCCTGAAGTTATAATGTCGATTTTCGTCAAAAATGCCCAAAATTGTAGGAGGGGAGTTGCCTTTCTTCTTCTCTAGCTTCTTAGGAAATAAAGATACAAGAATAAAACTTACACCATGTGAAAGATAATAAAATTTCTTTTCTGGTGGTATCAAGAACGTACGACTTTATTACAAAAACAGAATTTGTGTTTTGGAGGTAAAAAAATCAGCAATATGACTGATTTTGAACCCCCTGAGTGCAGTTATCACACCTAAGTTTACAATCTAAAATGGCACTATGCTGCAACACTTGTCTACAACACAAGAGCATCATTTACATCTACAGCATGAGAGAGTCCAAATGTAGCAATGCTACAACACATATCTACTATCTACAATACAAGGCATCATGTACATCTACAAGCACAAGAGAGTCCAAATTTAACAATACTACAACACATATCTACAACACAAAGCATCAAGTACATCTACAAGCACAACAGAGTCCACATGTAGCAATGACACAATGCTACAACACGAGACTAAGGCATGAAACATCTACAAGCATAGAAATTATGCAGAATTCAAGGAATTATAAGCTAGAAGTCACTTTGTCACAATATTTTGCTGTGTGCTGCAATCTGGATTACAAGAGTGAGAACACACATGGTCAAGAGCTCAGTCATATTTTTCGGATTTTTCCTGGGAATCTATGGCTTAATTACATTCAGATTTTGCACAAATATGGATTATGATACAGAGAATCTGGATATATAATTTTTGATATAAAAATAATGAAATTATTTCATTAAATTAAGACTTTCACCTGACTTTTAGACATTCATGATTGTTTGAGTGTTCATTGGCAGAAGCTGTGAACCAAGGAACAATAGACAATGTCAGGAAAAAAGAAGTGTGAAACATGCCGAAAGGACTACAAAGAAGGTGTTTGTTTGGACTGCCACAAACAGGACAACAAACAAATAGTAGTCAATGAACTTTTGTGTTATGTAAACAACTACATCAATAAGTCATCACTGGGTCAACTGAAACTGGCCCTGGTCAGTTTCTATGGAGAGGAAGCAGTGAATAAAGCCAAGACAGCAATCCTAGAATGTGCTAAGAAGATGGAGATCAATGTGGGTGATTGTGAACAGGTCAGACAAAGATCTGCAACACGTACAGCCAAAGAAGCAGAAGTTGATGATATCCTGAGGGTCTTCAGTGAAGTTATTAAGCCTACAGCTATGACAGAAGTGTGTTTCTATGCTGAAGATGTGAGGCAGCTTCCTCCTGCAGCTCCTGAGGAAGGAGGCAGTCTGATGTCCTTGTTTGAGCTATTAGCAGAGCAGAAACAACAAATGTTACAGATGCAGCATGCCATGTCATCCCTGCAGGCTCAAGTGATGCAGAACACAAGTCGGCTAAATAGACCACCTGCAGCAACAGCCTATTCTGGTGCAGTAAAGAGGACTACAGTAGCAGCTCTAAAGGAACCACCTGCAGGTACATCCGTTGCTTTAGTGGATAGCAACATACAGGGATCATCAGGGATCAACACTGATATGCTACAATGTGCTATTGAACAGGTCAACAACACTACTGAGGATGGATACCAGGAGATCCAAGGAAATGGCAAGCGTCCCAAGAAAGGATCAGGCAGAGCTGAAGCTGGTGCTTCTGGGATTACCAAGCGGTCTGTTAAGACGGGGGCTGCTAAGACAGGATCATTATTTGCTGGCCCTGAGAAATTTCATGTCCAGCTGACGAATGTTAGCCCCCAGATCACGGATGAGAGGATACGAACCTATGTCACAGAGAAAAGTGATGACATAGAAATCATAGAGATCAAAGATACCACAACTGATGGATGGGAAACCAAACGGTTTTTGATTACCTTTAACATGTCAGACTTCAAGGCTGTGATGGAGGATGCATTTTGGCCTGAAGGGATTTATTATAAACAGTGGTTTGTTAGAAATGTGCAGAAGAAACAGCCTGGAGTTTTATGATCATCATGAATATGGATAATTTACGTATCATGTCATTTAATCCCACTGGTTTAGGATTAGGCAAACCAGAATGCATTAGGGATTTGCTGGATGTACATCAGGTAGATATATTGCTTATACAAGAATGCTGGCTTCTTCCCTCAAATATGCAGAGACTTGGTGACATCCATGCAGATTATCTTTTTCATGGTAAGTCTGGGATGAGAGACACTGAACTTTTGGTGGGAAGACCTTACGGTGGTGTTGCAATATTGTGGCACAAAAAACTTGCTGTCAATGTCTCTAAGATAAATGACTGTAAATCAAATAGACTATGTGCAGTTAAACTTAAAAGTACAAAACAGGATATTATAATGGTTAATTGTTACATGCCAAATGACAATTATCACAAAACGAATGTATCTGATGAATTTATGCAAGCATGTGATGAAATAGAATGTTTGATCTCTGAATTCAGTGATTGCTCTGTTATTGTTGGTGGTGATATCAACTTGGATTACACAAGACATAATGCTCATGATGTGTACTTTTCACACTTATTGGAGAACTGTGAAATGCTAGACTGTTGGTCACTGAATGTGGCAAATCAGGATTACACATATTGTGATCACTTTCAAAACAGATCATGTATTGATCGGTTTAGTGTTTCTACAAACATTGGACATATGGTTAAAGCAATGTACCCCATAGACAGTGCATTGAATACCTCCTACCACAGGCCAATTTGTTTGGAATTAAAACTTGAAATCACAGCCAACAACGGACTCACATTTGAGAGCCAGAACTGTACTAGGCCCATAGCATGGCACACTTTAAACAAGAATCATCCCAGTGTGAATTTGTATAAATATGAATTAGATAAGCGGCTTCAAGCCAGTCGAAACTATCAAGCACACCAGTGCAGTGATCCCCTTTGTAACAATTTACTCCACAAGAGGCAGTTAGATGACCATTGTGATTTTCTTGTGAACTGTTGTATCCAGGCAGACATTGTATTTCCAAGGATAAAACAACGATCAAAAGTCTTTCCTGGCTGGTCTGAACATGTGAAAGAATATAAAGATGAATGTCTTCTATGGTTTAACATTTGGAATTCTCATGGAAAACCCACAGAGGGATTTATCTATGAAACAATGCGAGAATCAAAGAGACAGTATATGTATGCTGTCCGGCGTACAAAGAGAAGAGAGAAAGCCATTAGAAACCAAAAGATGGCAGAATGTGTCAGTCAAAATAGAGACAGAGACCTATTTCAAGAAATCAAAAGACTTGGCTCAAAACACATGTCAGCTCCATCAATAAACTCTATTACTAATCCCAAGGAAATAGCCACATATTTTGCAGACAAATACCAAGCCTTATATAATAGTGTCCCTTCAGACTTTGCAATAATTTCTTCAGTGAAGGACTGTATTTCTGAGGATATATCTCAAATGGAGCAAACATTTAATGTGACACTTGAGAAGGTTAAAAAAGCTGTCAAATTACTGAAGCCAAACAAACATGATGGCAACATAGGATTTACTTCTAGCCACTTGTTGTATTCCAGTGACACTTTTCTTATTCATTTAGCACAGCTGATACAATCATGCATCATACATGGATACCAACCCAAGAGTTTGAATTTGTCTACGATAGTGTCGATCCCTAAGGATTATAGGGGTGACATTTGTTGTCATGCAAATTATAGAGGGATCACTCTTTGCTCAGCCATTGTCAAAGTGTTTGATCTTATAATGATGGACAGAAATCAGGATATATTGCAGACTTCACAAAATCAGTTTGCATATAAGCCTAAACATGGAACTGTGTTATGCACCCTCATGTTAAAAGAAACTGTGAAACATTACTTTACAAACGGATCTGATGTGTATTCAATGTTTATAGACGCAAGCAAAGCATTTGATTGTGTAAAGCATGATCAGCTGTTTACAGTACTTAACAAGAGAAGGATGCATCCATTGGATTTACGTTTCCTGATACACAGCTATGAACAGCAACAAATGAGAACGTCATGGAAGGGTGCTTACTCTGATCCTTTTTATGCCACAAATGGAATTGGGCAGGGGAAAATGGCTTCTCCTATTTTATTCTGTTGTTATTTGGACATTTTGTTGGCTAAACTGAATAATAAAGGCATAGGCTGTTGGATGGGTGCGCATTATGCAGGTGCACTAGCTTATGCAGATGATTTGACTCTTTTAAGCCCAACATCACAAGGATTACAAACTATGGTTACAATTTGTGAGGACTTCTCAAAAGAGTATGGCATGACATACAACCCACAAAAATCAATTTGTGTACTTTTTTCCAAAAGACAAGTAAAATGTACCCCAGACATATTTCTGAATGGAAGACTGGTTACTTGGGTCACAAAAGTGAAACATCTGGGAAATGTATTGAACTATAATTTGGATGAGTCTGCAGATGTTACACTTAAGAGAGGAGATTTGGTTAGCAGAGTGAACAAAATGATTGGTTCATTACATGGAGCAAGCGACAATGTGCTAATGAAAGTTTTTGGTTCACAATGCTGTCATTTCTATGGAACATCTGCATGGATGCTTAATGATAGACATATCTCCCAGTTTCATACTATGTACAACCGGTGTGTGAGAAGGATTTTAAAACTACCATATAGAACCCACACAAGATACTTGCCTCTGCTTTCTGAAAGGGCTAATTCTAGGGAGGAGATAGTTGCTAGATTTGTGAGGTTGTTGTTCACAGCTCTTCAGAGTGATAACTCACTCATCAGACATGTGTTCAACAGAGCACTGACAACAACAAACTCAATCATTGGAGCCAACATAGACTTCATCAAAACCACATATAGAGTACAATTCTCAGAGATAAATACATTTAATTTTAGAAAACAATATTTACAGACAATTACTCCAGAAGATATGTGCAACGTCCAAGCAATTAAAGATATAAGGAACTTTGAGATCGATTTTTTTGAAATTAATGAATTTTTTTCCCAACTATGTATTAATTAACTTAAAATATTCATTGTATTGATATTATTGATTTATACCATGTAACTTAATTTCAACCTATGATGTATTATACCTCTATGAGCGTATGAATAAAGATATATATATATATATAATAATTGTCAGTAAGAGGACACACAATCACACATGCATTAAGAGTCATTCAGTGTGGATTTTTTGAAACTGTCAAATTTCCTTCTATGAAGCTCAACAACCTGAAGTAATTGATTTCTCTGCTCCTGATTTGTTATTATTACAGTCGCAAAATCAACCATCATTTTGACGCCACGTTCGGCCACATCATTTACAACTTTGACTGACTGTACAAATTGTTCAACTGCCTTGAAACTGTCATTTTCTACCCAATTTTCAACTGGCTGTCTCATCCAAGTTATGTCAACATCTAGAGCATCAAATATGAAGTGAGACTCTGGGCCAACCAGATCAGGGAGAGTTGTTGAATTTTCAATGAGTGGAAATACAGGTTTGCCTCTTTGAAAACTGTCTGGCTTTTCTGTTCTAATTAGTCTGAGGGCTAACTGTTCCTTAAGTGAATTGGTCATTTGGGGATGTCTGCTAAACAGAGCAAATGGTACAATCTCTTGTGTGAGGTACCATGTGTGATGCTTCATTTTGTTCAAAGATTTTGTCATGGCCAGACATGTGCGCTAGTCTCTCATTTCTCTGATCCATGTAGAAGCAAATATCCTCTTCTTTCTTCTCCTTGGTTAGCAATCTATTGCTTCTTATCTTGTCAATGGCATCGGGTGCTCCAATGTCAAGGAGCTTGTCTAGTTCCGTGCTGAAGGCATGTCGCTTACCATCTGGATCAGTTGAACTTGCTTTATTTCTTGCTAATTTTCTGTGCGATTCATGAATTTTCATCAAGTGCAGCATCGCATTCTTTCTAGTCATAGTCTTTATCCATGCCATTTGCCAGAATGGAATGATGACATCAATGGTTTCATATGCAATAACATGATTATCTTCAGTATGAGAGTTACGTTTCAAATACAAGAAATATTGAAGAGCCTGCCTGTTGGTAGGGAGCTTTGATCCACTGATGGAAGCAGAGGGATGGCCAATCAAAAACACTTCTGTGGAAGACCTAATTGAACTTGTTGATGCTCTGGCTACTTTAGGCTTTTTTTCTGCTGGTTTTCCCGGGACAGTTGTTTTACCACTTCTAAGCACTTTCTCCAATGCCATGGCAGTGCACAGCACAGCTCCACAAAGACTGATCAAATCTGAGCTCTTTTTGTCTTGTGGTTTTCAGGCAAGGCACTTGCAACACACTGCTTTAAAGCGATTTGTACAGCATATATATCTCTCGAGGAAACATTTTAGCCCTTCAAGCAGCAGTTCACTGTGTCCATATTACATCATTACAACTTCTAACAAGCAGCAGCTCTCGTGCTTTCCAGAATCAAAAACATTAGTCAGAGAGGCCTTGAGTCAATCCTTGTGTATATTACTTGAAAGACCAATATGATGATATCATCTATAGATTTATAGGCCCATACTTGTCACTATCTGTACCTTTCACATGCATGAGGCAAAAGTTCTCATTGTCACAAATCACAATGTTTGTCATTTTCTGAAACCTTGAAATATGGGGTATGATCCTTTTTGATACCTAGGTGTCAAAACTGCACTTAATAGGTTCAAACCTAGTCATATTGCTTATTTTTTAACCTCCAAAGCACAAATTCTTAAGTTTTTTCAACAAAAAGAAACCTGTTTTGTAATACTTTGATACCACCAGAAAGGCAATTTTATTATCTTTCACATGGTGTAAGTTTTATTCTTGTATCTTTATTTCCTGAGAAGCTAGAGAAGAAGAAAGGCTACCCCCTCCTATAATTTTGGGCGTTCTTGACGAAAATCGACAGTATAACTTCAGGGCTCTTGAGGCAAAGGTTCCCATGGTCACAGATCAAAATGGTTGTGATTTCTGGCTTTCTCAGACCCAAAAGCATGGGAATCAGTGCAGCAGGCTATGAATTTTTGTGAAAAGCATATTCTGAACAGGTCTAATCCACCACCTTTTTAACATCTTTTTCTGATGCCGCAATTCTTGCCTTCTGAGTGCTTTGTGGCTGTCATTGTCAGATGTTGTCATTTCTGCCATCTCATGGGTTGCACTAACATAGCTTGCTCGTTCATGATGACTCAAACACCACCTGTGGTATGCGGCAACATTGCGACTGAATCCAATAATTCCACCATGTGATTTTGCACTCCTATTTATGGTCTGTTCTATTGTGATGTCAACTGCATTGCGTGAACCAGGAACATCCGATCTAGAAACGCTGAAGCCATTGTTTCTGAGAAGTTCTTCTAGTCCTGGGTGTGACTCATCCAACGTTGCCAATGACACAAGTTGCAGAGTAGCATACCTGGCATAGTTGTGATGATCAAAAGCAAAGTACAAGGGACACATTTGTTGGAGGCTTGCAATGTGTAGATCAAGATCATTTTCTTTTGTTGCTTGTAAGAAACAAAGGATGAGCCAGACTTTGTCAGTGTACCAAATCCAAAATTTTGCCGTCTTCCCCAAATGTCCATCATGCACTTTCTCTTTGAACTTCTCATAGTCAGCGAAGAGGGAGGTCAATGCTTCATCGCAAGTGATCTTCCCCATGCTCAAGGAATCAGGGCTCTCAGCAATCTGTTTCAAAGCATCTATGACATGAGACGGAACTGAGTTCTCTTCTTGTTGATATGCCTGCCAAAGAAGGCGTTCAAGAGCTTCTAACATAAGTTTGTGGACCCTCATGGCTCTGTTGTAGTGGTGCCCTGTCATCACTTTCTCAATTGACCCACTAGCGCAATCACCTGCTTCAATAACTATCTCCGAGAAGCCACTGCCTTTCAGGCTTTTCCCAACAGCGCCTAGGTATGATGCTAATGTGTGGAAGGCACCAAGTTGGATGAAGACATTCTTGTATCTTTGTGGACTCTGCCATATGACGGCAAAAGCTTTCTTTGCAGCAGCAAGTTCATAGGTGACAACAGTTTGCTGCTGTCCCACCTCTTTACATAACTCCTGAGAAGTGGTAAGGGTCCTCTGTACAGTAGCATTGTCTGTAATTGGGAAGTTTATTGGAGGTAGGAACTCCACTGTTGATTGCTGGGGACTTGTTTTTGTTGTTGTCAATGACAGCCAGGCATTCCATTCAGGTACTGTTTGTCCATTTTGGGACATTGCTTCCCTACACAAAACCCATGCCTTGTTTGATAAAGTCACACTGATGGGTATGGCTACATCCAAAACTTTCAAATCTTGTATGTGCAGCTTTGGTTCAGACCTTTGTTTCACAAAGCAGGGTTCCAGTTCCTCTGGTTGATACCTTATGGATCTTGCCTTTGTTTTGGGGATTACAGGACCAGTGTTTTCAACAGAATCTACACTACTATCATTGCTCTCTTGAATAATGATACCATGTGTAGAATGTGTAGTGCCGCTGCCTGAGGGCGTTTCCTCATTGAGATCGAAGTTATCCCAGCACAGATGTGTGACAATATTGCCCTCTTGTTTGATAGTTGGTGGAAGAGGAGAGATGCGTTGAGTAATGCTATCACATATGGCAGTTTCTAGCTCAAGTGTACACGAGTATGACTGGCAATGGCCAAATCTATTGAAAAGTGTCAGCAACTGAGCACTTCCAGTTAGATGCTGTAGTGTGAGGGCTAATAGCATGTGTTTGGGCATAAGCCACTGTCCATTGGTGGCAGAGTAGCAGATGTCTTGTGTATATGAGTGTGCAAGTCTAGATTTCTTTTCTGATACTTTATCAATGGATTTTCCCGCAATAGTGAATGACAGCAGCCTTAGCAAAAAAAGTGAAGGAACATCAGCTGATTTGGATAGCAAGTAACTGGCTTTTGGAGGCCATGGCATGACTTCTTGTTCTTTGTGCATTTCAATGATTTTACGTCTTAACAGCATGCCACATTCTTCTATTACCCTTTCATCAGATGATGCCATTTCAAATAACTCCTCTATAGCTTGACCTTTTGGAATGTCATTTGCAAACAGAAGATCACTCTTATAATTTGGCTGCCAAAATTGGATTCTTTGGCCAAAATGTTTCATCAGTTTTCTTTTTAATTTGTCAGTCTTGTAGTTGGCATTATACTCCATAGGAAAATGCTCATTTAAGTACCCAAGATACTTTTCTCTAAGCTTGTGACTCTTTCAACATTGCCCCCTCTGATTATTGAGTGTTCCACATGTTGGCAAATGTAATCAAAAGTTGAGGCTGATGGTTTTGTACTGGAACTTTGGTATGTCAGTATTCTTGTGAAATCACGTAGACAAGAGTTGTGGTACATTAGCTCTTTGGCCACTAGATCCACATCTCTTACTTGACTAAAAATCTCAGCATCATTCTTTTTACATGCAGCCTCTTTAATAGACTCTTCTGCAGTTGTTGTCACACACTGCACCAAAGATTCATATTTTCCATGTATCCATCTTTGATTTTTACCACAGAAAACTCAACTATCCTTTGGGAAGAGCACTGAATCACTGGCTAATGTTCAACGTTTGGGGAATTTTGTCACAAATTTCATCCACCCTAAAATGTTCATCCTGAATTTCTTGTCTATGTAATACACACTGCTGAATTTTCTCAAATGAGATTTGAGTCAATGGTCTGATTAAAGTATCAGTCTTGTTTTGGTCGAAGTGAATGATACATGTTCTTGTATGAAGACCCTTCTTCTGCTTTTTCAGCCGTTTCCTCTTTACACATATCGCATGTTCTTTAGCCATGTTTCAATATTCTACAGCTTTATAACTACAGCTTGCTAGCACCTGAAACAAAAAAGCCTATGTTACCACTGCCACCAGATTTGAGATCATTACAACTACAGCTTGTTAGCTTCTGAAACAAAACAGCCCATGTTAGCACTGCCACCAGATTTTAGACCTTTACAACTACAGCTTGTGAGCACCTGAAAGAAAAAATCCTATGTTAGCGCCACCACCACCAGATTTTAGACCATTACAACTACAGCTTGTTAGCAGTTGAAACAAAAAAGCCTTTGTCAGCACCACAACCATCACCAGATTAGATTTTTGATAGCCCTTTTTTTAAAGCATTGTTTGTCAATCAATAGCATCAGTACCGCATAATAGTGCCATCTACGATACTTCTTTGCTGAAAGTGGTTTTAGCATTACTGAAGTATCCCCTTGTACTTATGAGCTAAACCAATACAAAAAAATCCACATGTGCAGAGAGCATGTGAGGATTATTGTTAAATAGAAGCTAAAAAAGTAACAGCATTTTGTGAAAATTTTGGAAAATTCCTCTGACCGCACAAGTCAAATGAAATTTCTGTTTCTTTGTTCACGTCATCTTCTCAATTAAAATGTGGTTAATAATACAATGTTATACATCATTTTAATGACAATTTTTTTGTGTAGTGTTACTTAATAGGCAGGATATCCTTGTCAGTTACATATGGAAATGGCAATAAAGCAATACGATAACCAATATGACTTTTTTCAAGTGCACGCTGATGAAATTTATGTCTTGAGAAGTAGTGTACCCCTCCTGCCTTATTGTTAAGGTTATATGATGACAAACAAGCAAAAATGTATTCCTCAGACTCTTAGCTTTGAAATGGTATATGTCTTGAAAATTCCCAAGGGGGGGGGAGGGGGGGTTACGGTGGGCCTAAAGACTATGGGCGCCATGGCCTAGTTCTCCTTACCGGAGGCAAACTGGGCCTTTTTTTTTATTAATATAGTATTTTCATTATGCAGTGCAACCTGTGTTAAGTTGTCAGCCAAAGGAAGTGGCAAAAGTGGCTGCTAAAGCCAGGTGGCTGCTGAAGTCAGGGGCACTAAGTGAAGATGATAGTTGGGGTCTTGTTTTATGTGAATATTGACATTTAATTTAATGCTTTTATTTGTTAATTTTTTCATAGATAATAACCAATTGAAATTTGCTTCAATTCAAATGGTTGCACCAATGGAATAAATACTTTACTGCAAACTTTTTTTATGATTTTTAAGTAAACGCTGCCAGCAGCACTCATAATAGATATCTTCTAAGATTCTCAAGGTTAGCGCTAAGTGGTCAAAAGATATAATGCGGATATAATGATATTAAAACTCTAAAAGAAAGGGACAATGTAATAAGGGGTAAACGATATGACAGTTGATAAAGTTTGAGTCTTTTGTTACACCCACATATTGCTACGATGCCAGCAACTGACCACTAAGTGCAGGTCAGCTAGGGGGGTTTGGGGTGAAATCTGCTGACCGCTGGCCACAGAGTGGTGGTGGCTGCCTAATCAAGGTGCATTTACATATTTAGTTTGGAGGTAATTAGACTGACCACCTAGGCCAGTTGGCTGCTCTAAAGAGGTGACCACGAAGGCAGGTTGCACTGCACATGAAAATACTCATAGTGTAATTTAGAAAGGAAAAAAGTGGCTTTGCTTTATTTAATCGAATCAGCAAAATATCAAAATGAGATAAAGTGCTACGTTCTCCTTACTTTCTCCTACATTGCATGTCTGTTTCTTGCATGTCTGTTTCTCTTTTGCCATCCAGTTGATGTAATTGGTGTTATTAACCCTCAGCGAACAAACAAAAATTGTTTTTGTTATCATCAATCTCCGTCTGATGGACGGACGGGTGGGCGGGAGAGCCAGTGGGTGGGAGGATTGGTGGGTGGGCGGAGTGACGGGTGTGCGTAACACTTTTGTTTCCTGAGCAGAACTCTAACACTTATGCACTTACCCTAACAAAAGTTTGCACAGTAATACTTCATATGGCCCTTTTGATAGTCACATTGACACATGTTGGCTATGTTTTACAAATTTTTTTCTGGAGCATAACTCTGACACTGCTGCACTTACATGCTTAAAACTTTGTCATGATAAGTCTCAAATAGTGTAGCGGTGCCTTTTGGGGGTCTCATGGCCGTAAATACAATTGAATTTTCAAAATAAGGGCAAAATTAGGAAAATTCCTACTTTTTGAAACCTCCATACAAAAGACACTATTTACCCTGCATGAATCAAATTGTATCAATGACATATCTAAATTATTTATCACTTTCAAACTTCATTTTGATATTCATTTCATGCTGATTACAAAAAAAGTAAAATCATATAAAAATTCTGAAAATTGTGTTTCCAGAGCAGAAATCTAGCATTAAATGTACTTACCCAACAACATTTTATATCTTATTACTCTATATAGCTTAGTTGTGCATTTTGATTGTCACATCGACATATCTCTGCTGCGTTTTAAAATATTTGGAGAAAAATGAAAAAACTTTGCATAATGATCCATTTTGCATTCACTTGACTCCAATAATTATTATTGTTTTCTACATGTACACCTGTATAGTGTTCAGTTATAAACACTAATTTAAATGCCATACATTTAATGCCAATTAGCAACTCACTAATTCAGCAACTGTTGAAGGGAATATGGCAATAGGCTCTGCAAGTCTCGCAGCAGGGGTGCGAGATTTGGCGAGATTGAGGAGTGTTTGGTACCATTGAATTATCGCCCATATCAGCACCGGTTTGTTTATATTCTGTTAGCGACCTCAGACAAGTTTCTCAGATGGCTTTTTCCATCCAATACTGGGTGGATTACACTAGGGAGTGTAAAAAACTTCAAAGAAAGTCGGAACAAGCTGTGGCTTGTGACAGAGTGCTGTCATTTAACTATGATGCAGGTGAAATGACAGCTGCTGCCCATGTTCAGGCCTCTATGAAGGATAAATCATACAGAGTGCAGGTGAGTCTTTTTTTTTTTTTTTGTTGACTTATATTTCAATGCATTGTTTGTATCATTACATAACTTCTTTCTTTTTTTTTTTTTTTTGGGGGGGGGGTGAAATTTTTGACTTTATATTATTTCAATGCTATTGTTTGTATCATTACATGTATAACTTTCTAGGGGGGGGGATGTGACTCAATTTTTTGACTTTATATATATTTCAATGCTATTGTTTTTATTATCATTACATACATTTTTTTGGTGGGGGGTGACACAATTTTTTGACTTTATATATTTCAATGCCATTGTTTGTATCATTACATAACTCCCTTCTTATGTCAGGTATTTCTGGATGAATCATACGGAGTGAAGAGTGTGTGTGGATGTGTGCTCAGGGAGAGCAGATGCCATCATGTTGCTGCTGTTCTGATTTTTGGGTAAAGCCTTTTTTAATTTGTTAACATGAACTTGAAAAATAAAAGTATCAATCTCTGAAAAAGTGTTAAATATTGTGGGCTGGTACCTATTAAAACTAAACGGGTGTCAGTTAAAATTTTAAAAGGAATATGTATGTTTTTTCTGGACATTAGTAAATTATATTATGTGTCACTGAACTGAAAAGTCAGCTATACTATACAACCAGTTTTATATATTTTCTTGTACACAAATTACCAAAATAAAAGCATTTGGTAAACTTTTTTTCTTTCCTAATTGCAGCTACTGAAATGTTGCTAAAACATCTGTAAAATGCAGTTGGCTGAACCGTCCCAAGTCTGCCAAGGCCAAGGTCAAAGAAGTAAAGACTCTGGGAGAATTGTACCCATCAAAAAAGCCAGAGTTCAGGTGGGTATTTTTAAAATTAGATCGTATGATTGCTGTGTTCCACCACTGTCACACCATGGACGTATTATAAATATACCTCCATGGTCACACCACCGTTACATTTATCTTGCTTTTTTGATCACTTTGTGCCTTTTATTGATTTGTCCCATGTGTGTCCTAGAGCACTAGATCAACCATTTGATCAAAATGATAAAGACTTCTTATTCACGGAGTTGACAAGCCTTGGACGATTCACGGGTAAACTGCTGTTTGAGCAAGCGCATGACATGCTTGTAGCTGTTTCCATTTACAAAGTAGTTACGTTTCCTCACCAGTACTTAGTACATATGCATATCTTGCCACAAAGCATGGTCAAACCCCAACAAACCATCATACAGCATGATTCTGTCCCAGCAACCTGCTTGTTTTCCTGTTGTCCTGTCCCATACAAATTTCAAAATATTAGTTGCCTGAATCAGAAGTATTTCAGCATGTATACAATAGTCCATGAGTTGTGCTAGACTGTTAATTTCATGAAAATTGAATAACCATATAGTTTTTTTAATTTACTCTTGACAATATAGACCAACAATTGACTAACTGCCATATTATTGCAGCATTGCACTGGATGCTGTCAGAGGAACCTGAAGGAGAAAAAAAACCACTTCCAGCCATAGAAGAACTTATTGTTTCTGACCATTACTTGGCAAACGGCAAACATGGCTGAAGGAAAACTTGCAAGTGAATGAAGACATCATCAAGCAGGTATTATTTTTGCCTTATGAAATCTCACCCAGCTAACAATGGTAGCCAAAATTTTCACTTGTTTGTAAAGTTTGTATTTGTTCCACTAAAGGTAGCAGAAGTGACCATTGGCCAGAGGAGTAACCCTTTTTGGTCAATCATACGAAAGCTGCGATTGACAGCTTCAAACTTTGGGGGTCATTCTGGATGCAATAAGACTTGGCAGGTATGAGGAAAGCTCAATTTCAGATGTTTGAACACATTTATTGACAACTGTAAGGAGACAGGTTAAATGCCATTTGCAATTTGTCCTAACAAAAAAAGATGAAAGACAATGTACATAGAAATTTCTGCTAAAGAATCAAATCTATTAGTAAGCTATTTCCACACAATAACAGTTTTTTAATTTTTTATTGCACACCACTATGCATAATATATACAATGTATATTTCAGTTTCTATTACTTTTTACAGGGTTTCTCAATCATGCAAGAAACGTCTTACATCAGCCTACAACCTTGAAAAGATTGCCCCGATTGTTTGGGGGATATCCCATGATCTTCAAGCATACAAGGAAATGAGAGCATGTGTCACAGAATCTGGTAAATATGATTTCCACAAAACAGAATGTCACTGGCTACTCTTCATAGAAAATGTCACTTTCATTAAGTTTACAATGGCAACTCTTCGAACAGTACTACAACATGATGTTTACATTTTGCAGGAATATGGTTACATGAGTCAGGAGTTCTGGGGGAATCTCCTGATGGTTTGGTTGTCAGACCACCTACTGTCCATGTCCACTACAACGATCAAAATTGTGAGAAACTGCCTCCTGATCTACTGGAAATCAAGTGCCCCTACTCAGCTAGAGACCTCACCATTACTGAAGCTGTGACCACAGTAAAATATTTTTTTCTAGGTATAATCAGATGTTAACAAATTCCTAAAATTATATAGCACATGAAATGAGTATTTGCAAATTAATTATTTTAATTTTCTAATTGTAAGAAATGTGCTTTATTTAATTTCCAGTTGAAGAGAGTGGTCAGCTCCATCTGCCTGAGAGACACCATTATTATCACCAGATTCAGGGTCAAATTTATTTGACAAAAAAACAATGTTGTGATTTGCTTGTGTGGACAACCCAAGATATGCAAGTTGTCCGTATCAACAAAGACTTCTCTTGGGGAAAAAATTTGGACAAGATGATCAAGTTTTACTTTGAAACATTCATTGATTTGATAACTGAATGAAAATATAGCTGATGAGTTGCTATCATTAAAATATCACTAACATTAAATCAGAGTTCTTATTGTTCTTACAAAATGCCACCAATACCATTCAAGGCTAATATTTACCAAGCCGTTTTTGTATACACAACTATTAAAAGTTTGTAGAACTTTGAAATTGTTATTGTTTGATGTTCACTTGTGTGGAATAATACGTCTTTACTTGAGAATTTCAACATTGCCTACATCATACTGGTCTGAAATTTCTTTGAGTAAGGGGGCCTGAAGATTTACCAAACAGCAGCACACTTGGAAAATGTTTGTCGATATTGGACGCAAATAGAATGGGATATGATTTTAAATTTCAAAATTATTAATTTGTTCGTTGGCTCTCTACACATGGATTCTTGCCTTGCCAATTTTAAAGCACATTTCAGCCTCCTGCTTTGAAAAGTGAGCTTTTCCTGAAAGAAAAGGAGGAATGTTAAGACTAACTCCTTTTGGTAAACGGGAAAAAAGGGTAAACCCCTTATCTGCCAGAATCATGTCACCAGGAACAAATTGTTTCAACATTTCAGAGTGGTCAACAATGCTCACATCTGACACAGAAGCAGGATAGAGTTCAGAGACGTACACAATGGCAGCATTGGGTGCAACACATGTTACAGCTTTTGCAGTGTGACGGCTTTTGTAACTGCTGTAAGAGTCACTCTGCTTATCCAGGTCACTGGGTATATCCTGAGTGATCTCAGTGGCATCCATGACTGCCTGTGCTGATATGAAGTCACTGAAAGACTGTGGCATGGACCCACAACATTTCAGTTGTGAAGGCATGCCCTTCAACATGATGCCAACAAAACAAATTTCATGCAAAGCATGCAAAATGGTTTGAAAAACGTTCGCAACAGTAGTATGGCTGACACTGAAACGTTCAGCCAAATCCAAATCCTGAGATCCAAGGCGAAGTTTCATCAGCGTCATAAGTAGCTGGTCCTTCAGTGGAATTGATGTGACTTTCCAACCATAGTAATAATTTAAGTTGAATCGGGCCAGCAACTTGACAATAATTTCAAATAAATCGTAGGTCAGTGAGGTATACAACAGCATCTGCAAAGGGAAAGGAGGTTTAGTCACAACTGAAGTACTGATTCAGTCGGAAATATTGCCACTGAAGTTACTTGTACTAAATTGTACACCTACCTTTAAGTCATTGTGTTTGATGTCATCAACAGTCATGGTGCTTTTTGCAATTTTCAGTTGTTTGAGTTGTTCCTCAAGATCACTGATTTTAGTTTTACATGTCCTGACATGAACTTGCATAGCAGTATATTTATTTTGCAGTACTGATGATGAACAACAGTAAGAGTGGTCAGTGAGTCGCAAACTCCCAATTTGAGGTTCTAAGTCAACGTCATCATCAATCGGATCAACTTCCAGTGACGAGGTACTTGGACGAATGGTCAACTTAGGTTCAGTCACTTTCCTGAAACAGAATGATATATATTAAAATTAATATACAACAAATTTGTCATTGACAGAATAAGTTTTGACAAACTTTTTGACATGTCTACTAAACATCTTGACACTATACAAAGTGTAGCATCTTCAGTCAATTTGCCTTAAATCTATTTATAAATTTACAATACAATGTACTGAATTTGAGGATGTATATTCTACCTTTTCTTTGGTCTGCAGCCAATTTCAGGGAAGTCAAAGATTTTCCCCTGGTTCCACGCAAACAATGTTGGTCCATTTTCCTTTACTCCATCTTTAAAATGGCAGCTGCAAAGTCTGTCATTATCTCCAACTCTTCGGTCAGCCCTCCTGCAAAAAAAATAAAATAATTCTTATTTACTTTGTAATATTGTATAAATGTATGTTTGACAGTTTTGGCCATATTCCTTCCTTAAAATCATGAAAAGTAGCATATCATGGGGGGGGGGAGCCTGGGACGTGGGTTTGGGAGCTAACCCCCACCATTGGGTCCCCAATCCCAATACTGCTTCCCAAGAGGGGTTAGAGTGAATACATTCAGTTACACAACCTCACAACAATGGCCTATTACAATTTCAGTTTTTATGTAATTCATAGTTATAAACACTGAGGCACGTACGTGATAAGGACATTATAACTTGTAAACATGATACTATATTGATAGTCTTTACAATTCTCACCTGCCCAGCCTTTCCCATCACTGCTGTGACAGTTGCACTGACTCGCAAAACAAACAACCATGTCACAACACCTCTAAAAATCACGTCCTGCTTGCCTACAGTTGAAAAATACCACGCCACGATGACCGTCTCTATGCGTAAACAAAGGAGTGAGCGTTAACAAAGGGTTCCGGAAGTAGTTTTTTGGCGCATGAACGTACCTCCAACGCCGGAGAGTGAACGAGAACTTGCAGAGCCTATTGATAATATATAGTTTCTTCAGTTGCCAGATAAATGTAAACAGCCAACATAAAGTATGTTGACTTATAAAGACATTAAAATGGGTGTGTTGAATATCATTCCATGCAAAATAAACCTTTCAGATTTGTATTTATTTGTATTTATACTTTATTTATTTTAACACAAGTAAATACAAACCTTAAAGGTTCATTTTGTATGAAATGATGCCTAACATCTTTATGCATTGTTGCTGAATTTCATATATATACCTTTGGATCATTGCCATAGCCCATATATGACTATTTTGGACATATGAATGATAATCTTGGTAGTAGATTAGCTAAGGGAACATGATATGGTGTTGATAAAACTATCCAACTGAATACTCCTTATTGTGCATAAAGTCTTTGAAACAGAACAATTAAATGGCAGGAAAAGGATAGAAAATTATTTTTATGCCCACTTGGCTTTACTCTGAACATAATGAATTGCTGTTAATAAGTTGTAAGACATTATAACCTGCAGGAACACTGTAATATTTCACATTTAGCAGAATATAATGCACAATGAAAAACTTCAAGATTTCAAAAATAGGACATCTTGGACACTAATTAGTATTGCGTAACAGGCTATGTAGGCCAAGTGGCAATTGTTTTGCTTCATCATACACACTAAACTGACTTTTTAAACTGACTTTTTATTCAAATTTGTTTTGAAATCATTACAGTATTACACACTTGAAGTATTGACCTGTACAGTATTAACTCTCATTTTTATATTCATGTATGTATATGTAAACAAACCTGGAACTGACTTGCGTTTATCAAGTAAATATTTAGAAATACTAGTAGATCATAGATTGTATATATAGTAGATGTAGACACTAGACTTGTTTTTGTTATGTTGTATATTTGTTTGTTTTGTAATATTGTATGACACATGTATCAATTCCTGATATCAGGCTTGTCAATAAAACGATATATATATACTATATAAACACTCAAGAAATAATACTTTTCCAAATTTTTATAAACAAAGCCAAGATATGTCAGTGCGACCATCACAAGGCCCCACTAGGCCATACATAGTGTTACTGTAAGATTTCATTAGGGTTTGTGCATTAGTGTTAGAGTTCAGCTCTAGAAACTAAAGTGAGTTCTGCTCTGGAAATGAAGTGTAACGCCCACCCTCCTGCCTGTCGGATGAACACTTAACAATGATGCATGTATGCTATGTGGGATTTAATGCTGGTTTAGCCACAGCGCAGCCTATGTTTTGTTGTTTTTTAATGCTTTGTACGTTGACCGCGTATGCATGTGGTGTTGTCTAGTATGCATGAAGTGCAGAGGATTATCTGTATGAATTAGCACCGATGAATAAGGTAAAAAACTAATTAAAACTTTTCTGTTTGGTTATTCAGCTTTTGGTCAATTTCAAGGTGCGATTAACTTTTGCGAGGACAGATCAACTGCAATTGAACGAGGTCAAATCCAGTGTTCAGTGACTGCCAATTACCAAAGTGGACCTCGCTATACATGTCAACTCAATTGTCACCCTGGTTATGTTGCTTATCCTTCAAGGCAAATAACTTGTACTTCAAATGGCAACAGAGTATGGCGAATCGACAGTAATGGAAACCGCGCTTATGTCTACACTGGAACATGGTCCAGCAAAATTGAACTAGCTGAATGTAGGGGTATGTCTATGATTTCTAATTGATTTGTTTGTGCTCTTTAATTTTCAATCTAATTGCAATCAACATCTATACTCCTTTACACCAATAGCCAAACCTTTCAAATGTCCTTGTTATTAACCTGTCATTTCAAACACATTCTAAAGTGTGCTTATGCTTTGCATAATTGTCCATTTGTTAGAACTACCATGCAGAATTTTGAAATGTGCCGTGAATTTTGCATATGTTTGCGCTACAGAGAAAAATGAATCATTATGTGATTTACAATATATTTGTATATCTATTAATGATAACACAATAGACAGAAGCTGCATCATTTATTTAGTGGCAGGCTTATATGCTCAGACTGCAAGTAAGATATATAAGTTATACTGTAATTGTGTAGTTGTTATATGTGTCATTAAAAGGTGCTGGTAACTACTCAATTCCAGCTCCAACCTCCTGTCCAAGTGCCAGCTTTCCGACACACGGCAGTGCTACTTGAACAACAGAAAACAACACCATAACATGCCTCCGAACATGTGAATATCCTTATGAAGTGACTGATCCAGAATTTCAGAAGGAGCATTGTGGTCCACACACCAAGTTCCTTTGGTCTCATTTCTTGCGCCACAACTCAACTACTATGCCACCTTGTGCGCGTAAGTATATTACAGTATAAAACCCAAAAAAATATATTTATTTCATCGAAATAATTGTAAAAGTGAAAAAAATAAAACTTGATTTCAGCACTCTGTGGTTTGCACCTAACAAGCCAAATCTTGTGTGCTGTTGATATTGAGGTTTAAGTGTTACTTTATATTATGTTGTCTTCTGTAATGAAAATTCTGTCTGGGTGAAAAGGTCTTGTTAGCACCCACATATGTTATAATGACTTTCAAAGTATAGCGCTTAAATTCCTACTTGAGAACATTTTGATCAAAATAACTAGAAGGGGTACAAAGCTAAATAATCCATCATACTGCTCCTTTTGCCGATCCCCTCTGCATAAAGTGTAAATACTAACATTATACTTCAAAAGTGCTGCAGTTATCATCGGTTTTGCAGAGTATTCAAAGTTGTTTTTACATGACGTTGTAGGTACTATTTCCTATGCACTGATTTGCATATTTAAATTCTGACACCACAGGTGTGTTTTAATTGTATGTTTCATTTCTTAATTCAGCTCCAGTGAAATGCAGACCTTTGCAAGACACAGACATGCCAGAACATGGCCAAATACGTTGTCGAGTAGAAGATTGGGCAGACACCATTATTTGTGACCTTGATTGTGAACGTGGCTATGTTCCAAAGAAAACAAGCAAACACTATGTGTTCTGTGGTCCAACAACAGCATTCTTTTGGTCTCATGTGCATGCTGCAAGAAACTCTTATGCTATGATTGGAGGATGTGAATGTAAGTTTTTTCTCCTGGCTGGTGAGAAGTCCAACATGGAGTTTTTTTCAGTTGGAAGCGAAAAAAGGTGCTCTCTATATATAATATTCAACTCTTTCTATACCAATATCAGTATTCCTCATACCACACCTCTTTATGTTGGATGACACACCATCCCCATTACATATATTCTCCACTCAACAGAATCCCCCAGCAGACATCATTCTACCTGATTAGCAGCTGGTCGATATACTCTGCTGCTGTACAACATATGCCTATGCTGGATGACAATGAAGCATTGTGATCAGATCACCTCACTTGAACTGAGAATATAACTTAAGAATAGCTGTCAATTAGTTATACTATTATTACTAAGATGATTAAAGAACCCACCACAGTTGGAAACAACTGCTGTAGCTTTATCAAAATCAATTAGCTCAAGTTATCATTAACAAAGTATTGTCATTTATTATGTTACAGAATCGCCTGTGAAAGCAGAGGTCACTGTCACTCTTGACAAACCATGTGACAACATAAGTGCATTTGAAAAACAACAGGGGGCAGAGGAGCTTAAAAAAGTAATCATATCTGAAATGATGAACCTCAATTATGGATCAAATATAAGTCTCATTGGTTGGAAGGTGTACTGTAATTCTACCACCATTCAGAAGTCTGTAACATTGACTGGAAATCAGAGAAAAGATGATACATCTGACCATGAAAGTACAACCAGAACTAATGTCACAACTTCATCACCTGCGAGTAAATCATCATCAGAGGACTTCGAGGAGGTAGAGTTGGAATCAGCATCATCAGAGGAAATCAATCAGAGAGGCAATGACTTGGTGCTGAATTTGACTGAACCGGATTCACAATCTCCAAATGAAAATGATACTAGCTCACATCATCCTGTAGCAGAGAACAAACCAGATGATGATGATAGCAACAAAACCTTTGTTGTCAATGCGACCATTTCTGAACTGACATACTCTGTCTATTACAACGTAAGCTGCATCCGCGGAAAGTGTTGGGAAGCTTGCAAAGTGTTGGGTTTGCCAAATGATGATCGGCAGTGCCTTGACATATGTGTTTATGTGGTAAGATCTTCCTTCAAGCAAGTGCGCCATCTACCGACTTCGTACGCTGGTCATCTTTTAAAGGCAATAGATGTCAGCACTGTTCATAACAAAATCATCAAGGGTGCCAAATTCAAATCATTCAATGTCACATCAGCACCATATTCATCTTACACACTCAGTGATAATGATATTCAGTACATAAGGATGAACCAGTACAGGAGATACAGTTCTAGAAATGATCAGTGCTGAGTACTAGGATGAGTCAACACCCCTTCTGTAAGAACAAAAATTAATGGCAATGGTAATGCATCAAAATATGTCATAACTTAACATTTGAAAATCTGGTGACAAGATTTTTTAAATTTATATTGTTTAGCACACTGTGAATCCATTCTACTTACGTGCATGTAGCATACGAAGTGCAACATGCAAAAATAAAATGGGGCACAGGTCAAGATTTGTAATAACCTTAGTAATAATAAGACAAATTTTAGAAGCAATAGATCCTTGTCACCTGATTTTTAAGACCATCTCATAGTAGAGATTGCAGATAGTTTTGATTAACTGTTTTGTATATTATGTTGTTTCTTTGTGACCCTGACAAATTGCAATAATGATGAGAACAAAAAGTATCATTAAGAAGATTAGTCTATTAATCTAATGGGTAGTGGGCATGTTTTAACACACTTTCAAATTTAATGTGGTGGTCATACAATTTGTGTGCAGTTCAAAGGTTTTCGAAATTTACTACTATTTTAAGCAATACTTGTCCAGGTGCCATTTATATTTTATATTTTATGACAATGTAAGACTACAACAACAACTACTACTACTAATTCTACTACTACTTCTACAATTTATATGCTTACTATAACTTAGTATAAGTAGTTTTCCTTGAGGCCCAATACAGCTCATAATTTTCCGAGCAGATCTAATATGTGTGTTAATTATTTCTGGCGGGAACCTGTTATGCACAATTGCTTTATTAGTGACTTGGAATAAAAATAGCATGATATTATCATTATATACAAATCTATTAGTAATATTTCTATTTCAGATACCTTGTTCAGTGAAATTGGGGGGAAAGAAATATGTGAATTACAGTTTCCAAATTACAAATAACATATATAGACCTTCATCATACACTTTTGTGGAGTTATATATAAAAAAAACAAGCCTAGACTATTTTGCATGAATGAGCAATATACAGAACAACTCACAACATGTTTGGAAGCTTCTGAATCTGGAACTGGTCAATGTCACAAAAATTATGCAAGAAATATAAATTTTAATGAATTCTGAAACTATGGAATGTTGCTCCCAAATTTCATCAAATCTTGCCATGTGCCATGCAAATGAGTATAACTTTTGGCTTTTTTTGTTTTTGGTAGTTTAGCTTATTTTCTTTGAAAAAAATGGTGATCTTAACTATCAATTTGTGACAGAATGTACATTTGTGTAAAGTACATTATAATAAAGCATTTAAATAAAACTTTATTGAGTTAATGATGTTTTGGACTTCTTCAGTTTATAATTATATGGCCAAGACATGCGGCAAATCTAGTTTCACTACTTTCTTTTATATCACACCCAAGGTATGCCTTCTTCTGACAACCTGAACAACTGCAATATACTTTATAGTGGCTATACCAGAGTACATGTATACAATTTCAGCACTGGTCGCAATCGAGCAGCTTCTGAAATCTGGTTAGGAGCTGGACTTGGTTTTATGTTTAGTATATTTTCTATGGTTCTTATTTTGAGCATATTTGATTGGGGTAAAACCAGATCAGCATATTTTGAATCATAGGTTTATCCACCAGTGTACCTGCGGCAAATTTGGGAAAATCAAACAATGAATATCATATGCGTACAATCATGGCTGTAGATCTGTTAACTGATTTATGAGTTCAAAAAATTTGAAATGTATTGCAATATAATTTTCATTGAACAGATAGTAATTAATGTAGCTAGGCTATAGACAAAGGCGTAGAATGAACCCGCCCCCCTCCCCCCACCAACATTTGGGGATTTGGGCAAAATTTGGGCAGTTGGGGGAACATTTTTGAGCACTTAAGGTCTATAGACATGAAATGCCCAAAAAGGTGCTGAAGCCCCCAAACCCACACTTGATTACATAAATGTTATTCTGATTGTGCTAGCAAGGGGAAAAAACCCCTGGTGAAAATTTGTTATATATTTTATAATGAAGAAAGGAATAACCGAGTCACAACTTAAGATAATGCCATCCATGATACCACCCTTTTTTTATTTTCACAAAATATGCATGAAGTTATGAATGATAGAGTATGTCTATATGGCTTAAATTAAAAGTTTCTTAAGAAATATTTTTAATGGCAAACTTTTTTAATTCATATGGATTTTAATATTGGCCTACATGTAATTACTGATGCGGTACACAGGCACAGCACAGTGAATTGGTATGTGGAACAGTGATAAAAAAATTGGCTTAACACTTGTCTGAGACAGAATAAGTAGCTACTTGGCAGCTATCCTAAGTTGTAAAGTTGGCTAACTTACGGCAAAGGTTATCACATGGAAGGATTTTTTTCGTAATTTTCTGAGCAGATCTAATATGTGAAAAATAATTGTTTGAACTGTCGGTATAAAACAAAAACTATTTTTATGTTTAACTTTTTGCATACACAAAGCTAGTCTTTACAACCATTATAGTGCCTAGCAGAAAAGTGGTTACACTGGCAAAAAATTCAGAGTTTTTCATTCTTTCAAAGTGCTTCTGCCACGTCACATTGGTTGTTATTGTTGATAGGTTTAAAGTGAAAGACCATTGAATATCACAAGGCAACCTTGACTGTTTATATTTATAACACAATAATCAACATTTTAGGATAATCCCTCTGTAGGTCAACTCTTGACTGTTTGATCAGATTGAATAGATTTAGGACAGTTGTTTCAGAAACAAAGAAAGGATCTATGTCACATGAGCATTTTATTCAGTTATTTTCAGTGCTTGTCCAACTCACTTTGTAACCACTAATATGCTAGACACTCTAAAGGGGCATTCACATTATCATGTATAAGACCCTACTTATGACCACGTATGTCAAAATTTGGCTATATGCGATTACTCGTGGCTCTGTTAATCATGTATAACTTCTTTTTATGAACGTTCGTGGGGCAATCGTTGACCGCTCATCCGACATTCGTCAAACGCTCGCCAAACGTCTGTCATCAGGCATGCATGGGGCTTTCGAATTGTTTTCTTGCTAGGTCCAGTACTTTGACTGTGTGAAGGTCAATGTTATCCACAGGTCCTCCTATAAGATAGTGCAGGGGCTTATTATTGTAAGGTCCTTCAGACTTGACTCAAACAAACTCAAAGAATACATTTTGAAGCTTTATTGGCCCTGCCCTAGCCAAACGTCCTGCCTATACACTATTCTAGACCAAACTGATGCTGCCAGCATCTCTGTAGTCCCCTGTAGCCCACTCTGGCCAATAGGAACCCAACCACAACCCTATCACTTGCTCCCCTTACTGGGGCATAGGAAATGCCCCACATTCTAGGTCAACAGCCTCACACAGAGGTAACTGGGGTCATGGGAAAGGGTAACATTAAAAAAAAACAGATTCCAGGTCATCACACTGTCCTCTCCCAATAATGAGGCATGTCCACATGCCTCTGGAAGAGCCCAGAGGAGACCTAATCACCAATGTTTTCCGGGGGGAATTGAGGCAGCATCAGCAGCGACTTTTAACAAAGTATCCACTACTGGTTAACAATGAGTAGGACGATTTGGCCAGCGTTCAGGGCAGACATGTCATAAGCAACAACATTACATCAACAACATCAACAACCCACCCCAGCCCAATGATAGCTGGACACAAATACATAACATTTAGCACATAACAAGGCCATTACTGGCACAACAATAGGGCTTCCAGTCAAAGTCCACTAGAGTCCACAATGATTTCACACTTTTCTTAAAACAAAGAGTCAATTCTCTGGGTCCCTGTCACAGGGCACTAGCTCCAGGGGAGCTGTCAGTCACACTCCAGAGACACAGTCCACTCACACAGTCCTGGGACTAGTTACAGTTCTTAGCCATACACCGTCTGACAGCTGTCAAACCGTGACCTTGTCAGGTCAACTGTCAGAATCTGGCGCGTTGAAATCACTACAAAGATGGACACTCCTGCACATTGAAATCACTACACACAATAACCCAACTAGTTTGGGTATCCGTTAGGCACTCCACCTAATTAGTCCACAGACCTAATCCAAGGTCAAGTCCACACCTTAGGTAAGCCTAAACCCAATTCTATTGTCATTCCGTGGTAGTGTCCATGTATTGTCCAATATGCTATCCAGGGGCGTATTCTGGGTCGTTTTCCGTTGATCAGTCTGCCTGAGGTCGCCACCCAGGAGGACCAGTGACACACATCCTTGTCACCACATGGCCTCCGGGGGGAGCGGTCCAGTTCATCGTCCAGGGACTTACCGGTTGGCATCTGGGGGTCGGTGTCTGGGGATGTTATCCGGGGGGGGGGGGGACAGTGGGCCCAAGGATCGGGCCACACACCGGAGGCTGGATGGAGGCGGATGGGAAGACTCAGGGCTTGGACACCCGGCAGAGCTCCTTCCACATCCTGGTTCGCTCCTCGGACATCCTGGTTACCTCCTCCAGGAGGAGGTCAGCCTGTTGTTCGGCATCCCGGTGCCTCCTTTTCTCTGACTCCACCTCCTTCAGGGCCCCATCTCACTGTCGAGCAACCTCCTCTCGGTCCTGGGCATGGGCCGCAATCTGGGCCCGGGCCCTGACCAGGTCCTTCATTAGATCCTGGACCTGCTCCTCCGGGGTCATCTCCGAAGGGAGTCGGCCCATCCGGTTCTCCTTCCTCTCCCTGAGGGTTCTCGGGGGAGGGGACCCAGTGGCAGGGGCGAGGGCTCGCCCTGTAGCGGTCATTTGCACCCGGGTCTGGGTGGGCATGGACGGCATCCAGGTCAAGGTGGTGGACATCAGGGTGGGAACCACCTGAGTCCTGATGGGAGACGGTCTGGAGGCCGGGAGGGACGCATCCGTGTGGGGGCCCCTGATCTCATCCAGGGCTGTGGCTGCCACAACCCTCTCGGCTTCCCTCCGTTTCGCCATGTGTTGTAATTCCAGGTGGCGGCGGAAGTTGGACTTCCTGTCTGCCACAAACCCAACTGTGCACCGGGGAAGGCCTCCTGGGTCCTCCGGACTGGATGGACACAGGAAGGGGTGGGGCTGGAGGAAACTTCGCTGGGAGTTGCACTTCCCTCCGCTCCAGCTGGTAACGTGGAGATCCATGTCGTATACCGGTCAGCCAAGGAAGACTCTTGAGGGGAGGCACTGAGGGACTGGGCCACGGAGACTGGGGAAGTAACAGACAGAGCCCCCATGTCCGGGGCGACAGCGTCACTGGGGGACTCTGGAACCAACACCTTTGCCCCAGTGTCGTCAGTACTGACGACGGGGTCTTCTGAGGCCTGGTCCAGGGTTCGATCTTCCTCATCCTCGGCTGCTGGGCTGCCTGGCGGGGGTGTGATGGGACTGTTAGGGCCCAGTAACGGAGCCTCTTCGCAATCCTCACCCACCCTGACTGCCTTCGCATAGGTAGTTGCCTGGGCCGGGGAAGGGGTGGTCCATTGGGCCTGGGGAGACCCAGCATACCACGCCCGGTTGGCCATGTCCCGGAGAATGTCCTCCAGCTGACATTGGGGCCCCAGTTCATCCCGGATCCATTGGAGGAGGACGGCCATGTCCTCCTGTAAGGGCTTAGCCCGGACAAGCCGGCGGAACCGAAAGAGGTCCGGGGCCTGGCCTGCCACTCCAATGGGTTCGTATGCCCTGGATTCCATGAAGGCCCACATGTGCTGCTGGGCCTCCTGCTCCCTCTCCACTGTCCAGTACTCCTGGTTGACTGGGGTTGCCCCCTGTGCATCAACTGGAGTTGCCTCCTGCTCCAAGACTGAGGTTGCCCCCGGACGGCGTGGTGCTGAAGTGGTCCCCTGTACAAGGACTGGGGTTGCCCCCTGATAGTCCAAGTGGTGACCACAAACAGCTTCCACTTCATTTTCCTCCACTGTCACCTGGAGATCCACTCCTGCAGCATCTAGGGCCTGCATGACCACATCAGCCAGCTCACTGCAGTCCATATCCATAATTTTGTTTCACAAGTACAAAAGCAATCAAACTCTCAAATTCTCTTTGCCTAGAGCAATACGTCCTTTCTGAATGAAATTAAAGAAAGGAGTGATGCAAGGAGGTCCTGCATTACTATGTCTTTCCCCCCACAGGCAATAAAATTCACCAAATATGGAATTTTGGCACCATTTACCCCACCCCCCCCCTCAAAGTGAAGGATCAACTCGGTCAACTTGCCAAGCAAGGGGGGGTGTTGGAACCATCTTTCAGACACCCCTTTGTGTCAACTTGCTGAATTAATGACCTTAAATGGCAGGGGTCAAAAGTCCAGGCACTTTTTGGCGGGTTTTAACCAACAAGAAACACGTGTTTCCATCAGACAAAGAAACCCCAACCTGCCAACAAACACAAAATTAATGGAATCAGTATCTAGGACCTTTCAGGACCCACCCAATGGAACAGAACCAAAACTAACAAGTTTCGCAACTCCATACTGATGTCATCCATTAAACCAGCACAAATTTGTCATGTGCCCAACCGTTACATGATAAAACTCAGAGAAAGAAACACACTATCTGACAATTTACCACATAAAAACAGCTATTCCTATTTCTAGAAATCACAGCTGACATACTACAGCAAAAACCACTGCTAGGGCACCGAAAAAGTATTAAACCGACTTTTTACAACAACTCAATTTGTCACAGCAACATGCTCATAAATATGAACAAGACAAGACACCCATGTTTCCGCAATCTTATTAAAAATAAGAAAGTTATTCCTATTAGAAGTTAAAGTCACACATAACTCACTAGGCGAGTGAATAAAACCTTCAGAGAAAGGTCATGTCACACTGACACTTTCTTTGGAAAACCACATCAAGTACATGGTACAACTTAAAGAATTAAAATTTGCCCTACGGAATTCTTAAGCTGATTCACTCCTTTCCGGACAGTTTCGCTAGCCTACTCCGTATTAATGAAAAAGTAACTCACTAAAATTAGCAAGGGGATCCCACTTAATCAAAAATAACTGCCAATTACACCAAATTACACTCTATACATATAGTCGCTGTATAGACGACAGACCGGGATTTGAACTAGTGAACCTTAATCAAATCCAATGTTGTGACCATATCTGTCAGGTGGCTGTCTCAGCCTCTTTGAAACAAAGGGCTCAGCCTCAGGATTCAGTCTGGAATCCTCAGCCAGCCAGGGTGACGCCACTTTCCCGCCACATTCCATGTGGTTTGCAGGCATCAACCTGGGCGCTTCTCTGCGGCCTGTACCCACGTGGGTAGACGGCGCAGCATCAGCGTTTGGGGGCGCCGCATCATCTCCCAGCATCACGTGTTCAGAGGATGCTGCTGCTGGTCTCACTGCACTCCGAAGTACACCATCTCGCGTTTCCCCAGATCGCGTCAGAGGCGGATCCTGCTCTTTTTCAGAGGGGGGCTCATTCTGACGTTCATCATAGAGAAAGGGGTCTGTGTACGGGTCAGTCAAGGGCAAATCAGGAATTCTAGCTACATCAGTCTCACATACTTCAGCCAAGTACGGCTTGAGTTGATTAATGTGCACAATTCGAGATTTCCCAGTTGCAGGAGCCACAATTTCATAATTAACCTCCCCCACTCTCCTCACCACCCTGTAAGGCCCTAAAAACTTCAAACTACGTTTCTGCCTAGCCAGGGGTGGATAAAACAGCAAAACCCAGTCTCCAGGTTCATGAGACTGATTGCTGGACAATCTGTTGTAGTGCTTCGCCTGATTCAGAGCTGATTTCCGCAGCTTTAGGCGACAGCGCTCAAAGGAATCTTCCATAGCTAACCGTATCCATTCAACATACTCAATTGTACAAGATGGCTGATCCTGGAGGGCATGACCATACAACAGGTCAACAGGCAGGAGGGCTTCCCTCCCAAGCATCAACTTATTGGGAGTAACCCCAGTTGAATGCTGGGGCGTAGCCCTGTAGGCACACATGACATAAGGCAGAATATCATCCCAATCATCTCTGTATTCATTCCCTAACTTAGAGAGCATGTCCTGCAAAGACCTATTGAACCTTTCCACTAAGCCATCGCTCTGGGGGTGATAAGCAGTCGTCCTGGTTTTAACAATGCCAAGCAATTTACACATTTCCTGGAACAACTTAGACTCAAAGTTGGTGCCCTGATCACTATGAAGCTGATATGGGGCTCCAAACCTTAGAACCACCTGAGTTACCAAACAGTCAGCCACAGTGTAGGCTTCCTGGTTTGGTAGGGCAAAAGCCTCTGTCCATTTTGTGAAATAATCAGCAATAACCAGAATGACCTTATTCCCCTTCTTAGTCTCTGGAAAAGGACCTACAATTTCTACTGCCATTCTTTCCATAGGCATCCCAACAGGAACCTGTTGTAATGGGACCCTATTCCTGCCTGTCTGTCTACGCTTCTGACAGGTCTCACACCACCCAACCCATCGGAGGATGTCCTCCTTGTACCCTGGCCAATAGAACCGTCTCCGGACCTTGGCCACTGTGCTATGTATTCCCATATGTCCCCCTAACCGTGAGGTATGCAATTGCTCAAATATTGCTCATCTCAACTTAGAAGGGATCACCAATTGCTCCACATATTCTCCTGTAGGCAATCTATGCTCTCTGTACAATTTTCCATCTTTTAAGTGCAACCAATTGTACTGGGCCCAAATATCTCTGACACTTCCTGGCCTATCTGCTATATCACTATAGGAGGGCCTTTGTCTCGCCTTCAGCCAATCCACGGCCAAAGCAGTCGCACTATCCTGAGCTTGGGCAGCCACAATCTCTTCCCTTGTCCACACATTCAACCAGTTCGAACCCAGGACCTCAGATTGTTCAGGGCCACCCACTTCCGGTGGGGCAGTCACCACTTCCGGTGCTGCCTCACTGCTCACTCCGGGGCTGGTCTCAGAAACTGCCACCACTGGCTGATTCACAGAGACTGTCTCAGCCCTGGCTGATCCTACCACTCTAGCTCTCCCTGGCCCCTGTCCCTGGCGCCACAATGGCGCCTGCTCCCATGGCTTCATCAACAAGTGGGCCTTGTCAGCATTCCACTGTACAAGAGCTACCATCACTCCCTGGTCACCATGCCCTGGATCACGGCAATCTTCTCTTTTACACCTTCTCACAGGAATTCTAGAACAACCATCTGCGTTTCCGTGCTTTTTACCCTCCCTGTATTCAATTCTAAAATCATATTCAGCCAATGAGGCCAACCAACGAGCAAGCATGCCCTCTGCATCTTTAAAATTATGTAACCAAACAAGGGCACGGTGGTCAGTTCTTAAAAGCACTGATCCCTGTCCATACAGATAAGGCCTAAAAATCTTAGCCATTCAGACAACGGCCAAAAGCTCCTTGTAAGTTGTACAGTAATTTTTCTGGCTAGTCGACAGAGCTTGAGATGCATAAGCAATAACACGTTCTTTTCCCTCAATTACCTGGGACAAAACACCACCTATTGCTAGATCAGAAGCATCTGTATCAAGAATAACAGGGCAGCCTTCTCGAGGCAAAGCCAAAACTGGCGCAGTGGTTAAAGCCTTAATCAGGGCCTCAAAAGACCTTTGAAATTCGGAGGTCCACTCGAAAGGGACCTTGGGAGTCATCAGGGCATGCAATGGGGCAGCTAGGGCAGCAAAGTCCGGCACATACTTTCTATAGTATGATGCAAATCCCACAAAACTACGAATCTCATGGAGGGTTTGGGGTTCAGGCCAATTCCTGACAACCTCAATTTTCCGAGGGTCTGGCCTAACCCCTGCTTCTCCTACCACATGGCCAAGAAAGGGCACTTCTTTCCTAAACAATTCACACTTACTGGGCTTCAAACGCAGGCCAGCCTGGCCCATGCGTTTAAGGACAGTAACTAGATTAGCTAGGCATTGGTCAAAAGTGGAACCCTGGACCACAATGTCATCCATATAACACAAACAAGTGGTCAGATCTAACCCACCTAACACCAACTCCATCAACCTTTCTAATGTGGCAGGGCCATTTGTAACTCTAAAGGGCATCACTGTGAAGTGATAATGCCCTCTCGGAGCTGTAAAAGCTGTATTTTCCTTGTCCTCACTCTCCATAGCTTTTTGCCAATAACCTGAGGACAGGTCAAGAGTACAAAACCACTTAGCACCAGCAAGGGCATCCAGGCAGTCCTCAATTCGAGGCAATGGATAAGCATCCTTCTTGGTGCAAGCATTTAGACGCCTGTAGTCTACACAAAACCGGAAACTGCCATCCTTCTTACGAACAAGGACTGGAGGACTAGACCAAGGACTACTACTAGGCTCAATAACTCCAAGATCTAACATACGATCTACTTCCTCTCCTAGAGCTCGCTTTTGGGCCCAGCCCAACCGACGAGCAGGTAGCTTAAAGGGCCTATGGTCACCAGTATCAATTTCATGCTTTGCTAACTCCCAGGCCAAATTGACCTCCCTCAAAGCAATGCTCATACTCTAACAGAACCATTTTCAAATTCTACCTTTGTTCACTACTAAGACCTTCTGTCGGGTCAATAAGGGGTTTCAGGTGATCTGGAAGGTCCTTGTGTCTAGGGCCCTCCTTGGAAGTCACAGCTGATACCAGTGTGTCCTCTTCCAGAGAATCCTTGTTAGACAGGACACTAGTCAGCTCCCCTAGTAATTGACCCTGTGACAGACAAATATCTTTCTCAGTTGGATTTGCTATCCAGACCTTGGCATCAGGACAATCCACGTCCACTATGCCCCGGGGTACCATAACATGCCAATTCTGACTAACCTGGGGAATGGCCTCGAACAAGAGGTCATGACCCTGACATTTGCCCCATGTCACCAGATTGACTGCAACCAATGACACATGCCTTGCTAGCAGGCAAATGGGTTCTCTGACCACTGCTCGACCTCCAAGACCTTCTGGACCTTCTCTACACAGAACATCTGACCCACCCAAACGCAATACTCCAGAGGAACACATTAAAGTGGCTTTATGTTTCTTCAAAAAGTCCATCCCCAGCAACCCAGTCAGTTGTCCCATCTCAGCAACTAGGAACTCACACGGATACAGAGCTCTGTCCACACAGATCTCTGTCTCTAGCCTTCCATATACTTTGATAAGACCACCATTTGCAGCTGCTACTTTCCTTTCCATAGACAAAAGTGGAGACCTATACACTCCAGCTATCTCATCATACACTTGCTTACTCAACATTGAAACTTGGGCACCTGTGTCCACCAGCATTTCCAGATCTGTGGAACCAATCCAGATGGACAAATACCAGGCTGTTACGGCTTCTTGTGCAGCAGCACATTGAGGCCTATCCTGTCCCTTAAAGACCCCCCTCAACACTATTCATGGGAGCCAATAACTTCGAAGGTGGAGGACCTGGGACCAGATCTTCCTCCACCCTTACTCTTTTAGCGAACCAGCTCCCTTCTCTGACTGTGAACCATTCCCTGCACCTTTTGGGGCACCTTTTCGGGCCCCTGACCCCTTATCCCAATCTTTCTTGTCCCTTGGGCGACTGTTTCCCTGATTGCCCCGACCAGACTGATCTCTGTCCTTGTTCTGCTGAGGGCAGTCTCTACGAAGTGGAGATGGGACAACTGACTGTAGTCGCCAAAGCCAAAGTCCAAAATGACCCCAGAGTTGCAGAGATCAGCAAGTCGTACAGGGCTCACAAAAAAGGACCGCTGTCTCAACTAGGTCTGGCATATACACGTTTAAGAGAGATTGATCTACCAGCAGATCACCAAGTAACAACTCAAGACCTTTTAAGAATTGAGGCCCATATCAATCTACAGATCATCATAATCAACCAAGAACTTAACATATTATATGGGGGAGTACCCAAGGACACAGCAATTTACCTCTACCAGGATGGTCAAGGCGTTCATGCAATCACAAATATTCAGAGTTTATTAAACTCCAGCAAAGTCTGCAAAAAGTGCCTCTCCATCTATGAGAACACTCATGTATGTTCAGCCCATATTCAAGTAGATAACCAGATTAAGAACTCCAGAAAAGCCCTAACCATCACTAACACAGACATCAAAGATAACAACAACTCCATCATCAGGAAAAGATGCATGGTATACATCCCTGAACTGCTGAATGATTTCACCTGCGCTGCACGAGCCGTCGTTGTATGCATGACTAATCTACGAAAAGATCCTCACTATGTAAACATTCGTAGGACTTCAAGAGCTCACAGGGTGGGCCAAAACTCTCAGCTTGGGAGAGCTCTTCAACTTCTCAATGAAGTTAATCTTCCCTCAGATAGACAAATCGATATCAGGGAATTCTACCAATTCGAAGACTATCTCAACGTTCAGATCATCATCATAGACAAAAATACAGGCCATGAGATAATCTACGCAGGAGTCAAGTCTAGAGAAGACAAGATATTTCTCTACAAAGACGGACAACATTTCCACAGCATTACTTCAATATCAGGACTTTTCTCCAACAGGGAAATCTGTACAGACTGTTTGAAATATCACAACAAAAAGAAAACTCATTTCTGCCGAAACAAATGCATGGTATGTCTGAGGAAAGACTGTACATGGGACCACGCCCTCATATGTCAAGACTGTAATAGAACATGTCGCAGCTCCGACTGTTCCTCAAATCATCGTCAGACTGAGATTCACAAATCAGGACCTCGCAAGGGAGAAGAAAAATCTTCCAAATATCAACAATACTTCTTTTGCACAGGATGCCGTAAACTACTCGACATACAGAAAAGATCCAAAGAAGATCATATCTGCGGAGAATGGCAATGCCGTCTCTGTCAAGGCTACTTTACAGGTCAACACTTCTGCTACATGAGGGCCTCGGCACAAAAAGTCAACGATGGCAAATTTATTTTCTTTGATTTCGAATCTACGCAGGACGAAATATTCCAATGTCAAAAAGGCTACCTTCAATGACCGAAAAAGCAAGACTGCGTTACATGCACACCTGATTACACCTGTTCCACATGCAGAAGATGTAGAAATTGCCACAATTGGTACTGCGGTCTACAACAACATATACCCAACTTCGTCGTAGCACAATCTACATGCGATGGCTGTAATGATGAACAGACTCACTGTCAACAATGCGGTATCAGATGCTCCACTCACGACAAAATTCATGTATGTCCGGAATGCTACAAGAAAGAAGTAATTTTTAAAGGCGACAACACTGTTCAAGATTTAGGCAAATGGCTCGTCAATGACAGACACAAGGGCTACACATGCATTGCTCACAATGGGAAAGGATACAACTTTCTCTTCTTACTGGGGTATCTACTTCAGAACGGCATTCAACCTTCTCTCACCAAAGTTGGGACTAAAATAATGTACATGGTTTTACCCCAGACAGGCATCAGATTCATCGATTCGATCAACTTCCTACCCATGGCTCTCAAAAAATTACCAAAGACATTAGGACTCTCAGCAACCTTAGAGAAGGGGGACTTCCCTCACATGTTCAACACCAGACAACACTTTCACCAGAGGTATTTCCCCAACTACCCTCCAGCAGAGTTCTACAGTAAAGACATTGACTTACAATGGTACAATAGTCTACAGGGACCTTATGACATGCACAAAGACATGGAAGAGTATTGTAGGACAGATGTCAAGATTCTTAGGGAAGCTTGCATGAAATTCCGTCAGCTCATCAAGGACATAACCAGTTTAGACACTGAGACAGGAACAATGGATGTCGACCCCTTCTCTCAGGTCACCATAGCATCCACATGCATGCAGATCTTCAGACAAAACTTTCTCAAGGAGCGTTACCAGGTAACCCTTGAAGACAACACAACACCTGAAGTCACAATGGTAGGAGGTCAATACTACCACAACAATAAACCACTTCCATCTGGAGAGATTAAAGAGAAAACATTCCTGAACTCTGACATTGCCCACATTCCACCTCAAGGATACACAGCCCGACACGGTCATAGTTACAAGGCTATTCAATGTATTGAATATCTAAGTCACAGCAACAAGATCTTCATACAGCATGCCCGTAATGTAGGAGAAATGTCAGTAGGACAGTACAGAGTAGATGGAGCAGACAGCAATGGAGTACTGTACGAGTTTTACGGTTGTAGATGGCACGGATGCCCAACATGCTTCCCTGAGAGATCTATCAAAGACCCCTACAATAGCCATACAATGGAGCAACTCTACCATAAGACCCTACAAAGAGAGCTCTTTCTAAAGACAACCACCCTTCAGGTCATCACCATATGGGAATGTCAGTTTGACAAACAAGTCAAAGAAGACCAAGGGATGAAGGATATCATTTCCTCACTGGATATACCCTCAAGACTATACATCAGAGATTCGTTCTTTGGAAGGAGGACATCATCAGTACGTCTCCATTACCAGGTAGAAGAGGGAGAGAAGATTCATTATTACAACTATACAAGTCTCTATCCCTCGGTAAACAAGTACAACTCTCTACCAGTTGGCCATCCTCAGATTTTAACCAGAGATTTTGACTACACCATGAAGTCCTACTTCGGCATAGCCAAAATTAAGGTATTACCACCAAGAGGTCTCTACCACCCTGTTCTGCCCTATAGATCAGGAGGCCGACTCAAATTCCCCCTATGTCGCACATGCGCAGATGATCACAACCAACTACCCTGTCAATGTAACACAGACCAGAGATCCATTATAGGGACCTACTGCACACCCGAAATCCTGAGGGCTATAGAGAAAGGATACACCATCCTCAAGATTTACGAAGTTTACCACTGGGAAAAAACTTCAGACATTCTCTTCCGAGAGTATGTCGACACATTTCTCAGAATCAAACAGGAAGCCTCAGGATACCCCGGATGGGTCAATACCCTAGAAGATCAACTGACATATATCCAAAATTATCATGAAGCAGAAGGTATCAGTCTGAGACAAGAAAATATCAACCACAATCCAGGCCTAAGAACAGTAGCCAAACTAGCACTCAACAGCTTCTGGGGGAAATTTGGAGAGAAACCGAATCGATCCAAAAGTCAATACATCACAGAACCCTCTAAATTCAAACAGCTAGCCAATGATACATCTGTCGAAATCATGATGATCTACATGGTCAATGAGAACTGTCTAATGGTAGAAACCAAAAGTAGAGAAACTTTTGAGCCTGACAATATCAAGACTAATGATGTTGTCGCTTCATTCACCACCTGCTGGGCAAGACTAAAACTCTACAACCTCATAGACCAGCTCGGACGAAGGGTTCTCTACATGAATACGGACTCTGTCATCTTCACAGCCCGGGAATGTCAAGATATGCCAGCACTAGGCGACTTTCTCGGTCAACTGACCGATGAGTTGCCACATGGTCAATACATAACAGAGTTGATTTCTTCAGGACCAAAGTCATACAGCTACAGGCTTAATGTCCTCACAGAGACAGTCAAATTCAAGGGTATCATCATGAACCCCGCCAACCGTCAAATCGTCACTTTTGAAAACATCCAACAAGTCGTAACCGAGGGGAAAGTCATCAGATTACCTACATACAACATGTTTGTTAGAGACAAAGTACATGGAAGAATTTTCAACAAGGCTGCCTACAAGACTGTAAAGCTAGTTTATACCAAAAGGGTATTACTAGATAGTTACAAAACCTTACTGTATGGTTATTAGATATATTTATGTCAAAAAAAGTTTTGTTAGTATGTAACCATATTTTATATCAATCTGTTATAGTATGTAGATATAGTTTATATCAAGCTGTTAGCTATAGTATGTAGATATATTTTATAACAGACTGTTAAATATCACTTGTACATACAACCGTACATGTTTAGATGTTAGTGTAGACATTTTGTGAATTCCTTACCTATAAATAAAGGTGTCAAACAAATACATATTTAGTTTGTCATGGAGACTCAGTCGATACACAACGAGAACTGGCAAGTCTTGGGGGTTAAAATCCCCAAGAACGAAGTCTTATTTTTTAGTCAAATTATCATACTCTATATAGTAATAATAGCATGTATTGTCAATCTAACAATCATTCATCCTCTGAGCGAGCTCTGGGTAGGACTTTTACCAGATAATGGATAATTATTTAAAATCCATTTACTACAATACTAGTAAGCCTAGTAGTTATTCGGGGGCAATCAAACTCTGGCAGAGTATAAAAGCCGAGGGTAACCCTCGTAAGATCAAATTGAAAGATGTAAAGAAATGGTTATCAGAACAGTACACATACTTGATACACAAAAGACCTACATTAAAGTTTAAACGAGAATCGCTTATAGTAGGGGAAATGAATGAGATTATGGATACTGATTTTATGGATGTTCAGAAATTCAGCAAAAGTAACGATAGAGTAAAATACCTGGCAGTATTCATTACTTGAAAACTAAAAACATAAACCATGTTTTAGCTTATAATGTTTACCACGCAAACTATGCTGAACAAGTAATAAGAACCATCAAATCACGTATATACAAATTCTTTACAAAACATCAGACTCATAGATACATCGACCATCTCCAAGAGATTGTTTCTAGTTATAATAATACTACACATTCTTCGATAGGAATACCTCCATCACAAGTTACAGTTAACAATCAGCAAGAGCTTTATGAAAAGATATATTTACCCATAGAACTTAAAAGAGAAAGAACGCCTATTGTATATAAATTTAACATGGGGGATAAAGTCAGATTATCTTTGGCACGGACACAGTTCGAGAAAGGCTTTGACAGAAAATGGACAGAGGAAATTTTCATTATCGACAAAAGGGTAGCTTCCCACCCTCCTCGTTATATAGTAACTTATTTAAACAAGGAGACTGTCAATGGTAGTTTCTATGAGCCGGAACTGCAGAAGGCCTCTGTAACCGATAATGATCTATATAAGATTGAAAAAATTCTCAGACACCGCATTAGACAAGGGAAGAGAGAAGCGATAGTCCGCTGGTTAGTTAACAGTAAGAAGTTTGATTCCTGGATTAAAACTACAGAAATTAGAAAATATGAATGACTTTTATGTTATACTCAGTAGTAACCATAGTTCAGAAATTTTTGAAAATACATCCGCTAATTTCAAAGTCAGACTAAACAGGTCTTTAAGACTGGGAGAAGGTTGGAAAGTTGCTCTATGTCAATACAACTCTACTGTAGCACCCCATATATACGTATGTAGTAACATTTGTAACTCTACAATTGTAGGTCAAAAACAGTTAAATATATTAAGATACATCAACAATAAAGAAAAGGATTTGATCCCTAACTACGTACCAGTTACGCAGCACTTTATAGACAGTATACATATTTACATGTTAAACGCTACTACTGAACAAAAACTTGAAGCGAATGAGGGGGGGACATACGTCACATTACACTTTATATATAAGCCCCCACAAACCGCCTTCTAATCATTCCGCACAAAGTCATCATTATGGAAGCATACTTTTCTACTCAAGAAAACAGGCCCACTCCCTTTGTAGCTGATGGTCTAAGACGCTATTCGGGGTCAGGTAACCCTCAGTACATTATAGAGACACCTTCTCGTCATAAAGATCATTCAGCTATCAAGATCGATTGACATCAGATATAAAAAAAACTTTTGATCAGACCAAAGAGGAGATGGCTACCGCTAAGCGTAAGTGGAAGACCCCTTCAAAACAACAGACCAAGAGGAGAAAGACCTCATCAAATAAAACCAAACCCAAAACTCTAAAATCGTCATACAGTAAGAAGAAACCAAAGGGTCAACATCGCAAGAATAAATAATGGAATTTAAAACCACCAGCCTCCCCCAAATTGATCTTTTCTCACCTCCTGTACTTCAAAAAAATTTTGACAGACAGTATTATATGGATTACAGACCAGTTAACCAACTGACCGACGATGGGCCTATCCTATTCGATATCAATGAGCAGAAACACTTTCTGGATCTCTACAATAGCCAGTTATACGTAAAAATGAGGGTTGTTAAACAGGACAACGGAGCCTTAGCAGCAAACAAGAAAGTAGCCCCTATAAACAATACCTTACACTCTTTATTTGAAAAAATCACAGTTTCACTTGAAGGGAAAAAAATTAGCTCGTCCAGCAACTACCCCTATAAGGCCATGTTTAGCACTTTACTATCCTATGGCAAGGAAGCTAAAAACTCTCAACTGAGAGCTCAGGGATATGTAAAGGATGACCCTCAGGAGATTGACCTGGTTGATCAGAATAAGGGGTCTAATGTAAGAAGGGATCTTTTTCAAAAATCCAACCTTGTAGAGTTTCAAGGCCCTCTGTATGAGGATATTTTTATGCAAAACAGATATCTACTAAACAATACCAGACTAACTATAAAACTGGATAGAACCTCAAACAAATTTATCCTTATGAACCTTGAACCTACGGGGTCATATAAAATTCATCTGGAAGTTCAAAGCTCATATGATTCAGCTTGAACCTCATACTCAGTTTGCTATCAGCAAGACTTTAGAAACTAAACAGGCGATCTACTGCTATACTCAAAGGGAAATTAGAGTAGAAAACATAAATACAGGGTTTACCTCCGGAACTCAAGATAACCTTTTTCCCAACAGATTACCTTCTAGAATTCTTGTCACTTTCATACCTGCTAAGGCTTACAACGGGGATTTAAAACTAAACCCTTTAAATTTTAAGCCTTATGACCTGCAAAGAATATCTCTATCGGTAAATAACGATACTATCAACACCTTTACACCTACATTTGACCATAATCAGGGGAATGGAGTCTCTCCTAGTCATCTCAGTCTCTACGAAACATTTAGAGAATTGGGTAATGATTTTGGTAATGATATTACGTTGTACAATTTTGCCAACAGTTACAGTATGTATGCCTTCAATATAAAACCAGCTTACGGTACATCTTATGCTCCTGAACATGGACATGTCAGACTGTCACTAAATTTCAAGAAAGCCCTGACCGAGCCTGTAGTATTAATGATTCATGCCAAAACCCCTGCCATTATGGAGATAACAAACACCCGAAACATTACAGTTAAATTGCTGATAACTAATCAATCAGATATCATTTACTATGGAGAGGCCAGACACTTTAGATGTATCATTTACAGTAGCCAATAATGTACCTATTTCATGGAAGAGTATGTCTGAAGACAAGGTTCTTACACTTTTAAACACTCCATGCAATATAATAATATCATCGCCTAGCCAGGGAGGGAAATCAACATTTGTTTATCGTTTATTGAAACATGATATGTTTCGGGAAACCCCTGAAAAAATTCTATACTGTTACAACAGTACCTGGCAGTCGATGTTTAGTACACTAGAAGCGGCAAATGGATAATGTATCATTTCACTATGGTATGCCTGGCAAAGATGATTTGGAAGCCTTTCAGACTATAAGCAATGAGCACTCAGTCATCGTATTTGACGATCTAATGATCGACGCCATGAACACCGACACTATTCTAAAACTTTTCACAATAGGAACACATCATAATAACTGCTCAGTCATCCTACTGACTCATAATCTATTTTTAAAATCTAAACATTCAAGAACTTTAAACTTAAACACACATACCTTTGTCATAATGGCTAACAATAGAGACAAGGGCCAGATCACAGCTCTAGGTCGACAGTTAGGGTACCGTCAGATGCTTCAGGCTTACCAGGCCGCCATTGTAGAGCCCTACTCATATCTAGTTATTGACTTACGTACTAAGACAGATAAGAATTTAAGATTACGTTCAGACATTTTTCCTGACGATGGGCTTACAGCAGTTTATAAGGCGGAGTAAAATTGACAAAGCTTCATTTGTCATTATGGCAGCATTAAAAAAGAACATGCCCTTTATCAAACTGTTATCTATAACAGAGAGTAAACAGAAAGATGCCTTACTGAATAAAATGAGTAAGAGTCAGATGGAGTTACTTAGACAACTAGCCAGAAATATTGTCGAAGGAGACTTAATTGTCAGTAAACAGCTCTATAAAGATCTAGGCAGGTATAAATACAGAGAGAGGATGCAGGTTACTCTGTCTAAAGCTTAGATCAGTCTGGTCTCGTATCATTAAAGCGGTTTTACCTCAGGTAGAACTCATGGAATAATGAAGCATTTTCTAATCCCGGACTCGACATATCACAGACTTAAGAATAAGCAGAAAAAAGACAGATCATCTGAATTATGAAAAGTCCGATGTAATATTTGAACAACCAGAGGAAGTTGACGATTCATTCATAACCGATGCATTCCCCAAAGCTTCTAAAGAAAGGGCTTTGAGACTTGTCACTTACATTAGAAGACATGATCCTGAAATAACATGGTCATCAAATGGTCCAGTCACTATAGATGGCAAATTGATTAAGGGATCAAATATTATTGATCTACTTAGATCAGCCATTAATGGCACCATAAGGAAAACTGAGGGATGGTTAGAGTTCTTAGAAGCATTGAAGCGTATCGACACCCCCCTGTCACTCATGACTCTATTGCCCCCAGGGGTGCCTGTCAAAAGACCCAGGTGGTTGACACACTAAGGCATGCTCTATCATGTAAGCCTTCTATAAATAACTACCAATCAACAACCTATTTAGGATGCCTCACTTGTATATAAGAAGATCAAAAAGTTGCTTGAGACTATTCAGCATCATGGCCCAGACAACCATCTTCAAGCATAATTTTGGTCAATCCTGCCAAGCAGCTTTCACTGACCATCAGGGGCAAAGAAGGCTAAATCTCAGAATACAGGACGGATCCTACCCTGCAAAAAAATACATAAGTCTATCTACTGGAGATGTCAAGATGTTACTACAACTGATACCTCAAATTTCACTAGCCTCGACAACAGGAGAAGAGAGATTTTTTGACATTGGAGAGAATATTGGACTATCAGTAATCCGAGGAGATGTTGACATCTGTCTGAGATGGACTCCTCCTAACCAGACAGTAAAGGTTTTCACCACTAGGGGCGTCTATATGAAACATTATGAATTTGAACAACTTGTTGATATGTTGAACCGCTATAACGCATATTTCTTTTAATGTATGTCTACAAATAAATATTTCAAACTGAAAAATTGTCTTTGTTGTGTCTCAACCAGCCTAAGGCTATTCAGAGAAGTCTGTAAGAAAGACTATAGTATATCTTATATAACTCCCTTGGTAGATGGTGCTTATGAGAAGATTTCATGCATGAAGAAATAACACCTCTATTAATAGCTACCAATGAACAGTCTCTTTTAAAATACCAGTCTGTATATAAGGAGAGCAGAAACAGATTGTGGTTATTCAGCATCATGGCATCTAACTTCATATTCAAGCATGATTTTGGGGCCTATAAGCGCGTATTAGACCTGTTCAGAATATGCTTTTCACAAAAATTCATAGCCTGCTGCACTGATTCCCATGCTTTTGGGTCTGAGAAAGCCAGAAATCAAAACCATTTTGATCTGTGACCATGGGAACCTTTGCCTCAAGAGCCCTGAAGTTATAATGTCGATTTTCGTCAAAAATGCCCAAAATTGTAGGAGGGGGGTTGCCTTTCTTCTTCTCTAGCTTCTCAGGAAATAAAGATACAAGAATAAAACTTACACCATGTGAAAGATAATACAATTGCTTTTCTGGTGGTATCAAGAACGTACAACTTTAGTACAAAACAGGTTTCTTTTTTGTGAAAAAACATGAGAATTTGTGTTTCGGAGGTAAAAAAATCAGCAATATGACTGATTTTGAACCCCCTGAGTGCAGTTATCACACCTAAGTTTACAATTTAAAATGGCACTATGCTGCAACACTTGTCTACAACACAAGAGCATCATTTACATCTACAGCATGAGAGAGTCCAAATGTAGCAATGTTACAACACATATCTACTATCTACAATACAAGGCATCATGTACATCTACAAGCACAAGAGAGTCCAAATTTAGCAATACTACAACACATATCTACAACACAAAGCATCAAGTACATCTACAAGCACAACAGAGTCCACATGTAGCAATGACACAATGCTACAACATGAGACTAAAGCATGAAACATCTACAAGCATAGAAATTATGCAGAATTCAAGGAATTATAAGCTAGAAGTCACTTTGTCACAATATTTTGCTGTGTGCTGCAAATAATTGTCAGTAAGAGGACACAGAATCACACATGCATTAAGAGTCATTCAGTGTGGTTTTTTGAAACTGTCAAATTTCCTTCTATGAAGCTCAACAACCTGAAGTAATTGATTTCTCTGCTCCCGATTTGTTGTTATTACAGTCGCAAAATCAGCCATCATTTTGACGCCACGTTCGGCCACATCATTTACAACTTTGACTGACTGTACAAATTGTTCAACTGCCTTGAAACTGACATTTTCTACCCAATTTTCAACTGGCTGTCTCATCCAAGTTATGTCAACATCTAGAGCATCAAATATGAAGTGAGACTCTGGGCCAACCAGATCAGGGAGAGTTGTTGAATTTTCAATGAGTGGAAATACAGGTTTGCCTCTTTGAAAACCGTCTGGCTTTTCTGTTCTAATTAGTCTGAGGGCTAACTGTTCCTTAAGTGAATTGGTCATTTGGGGATGTCTGCTAAACAGAGCAAATGGTACAATCTCTTGTGTGAGGTACCATGTGTGATGCTTCATTTTGTTCAAAGATTTTGTCATGGCCAGACATGTGCGCTAGTCTCTCATTTCTCTGATCCATGTAGAAGCAAATATCCTCTTCTTTCTTCTCCTTGGTTAGCAATCTATTGCTTCTTATCTTGTCAATGGCATCGGGTGCTCCAATGTCAAGGAGCTTGTCTAGTTCCGTGCTGAAGGCATGTCGCTTACCATCTGGATCAGTTGAACTTGCTTTATTTCTTGCTAATTTTCTGTGCGATTCATGAATTTTCATCAAGTGCAGCATCGCATTCTTTCTAGTCATAGTCTTTATCCGTGCCATTTGCCAGAATGGAATGATGACATCAATGGTTTCATATGCAATAACATGATTATCTTCAGTATGAGAGTCACGTTTCAAGTACAAGAAATATTGAAGAGCCTGCCTGTTGGTAGGGAGCTTTGATCCACTGATGGAAGCAGAGGGATGGCCAATCAAAAAAACTTCTGTGGATGACCTAATTGACCTTGTTGATGCTCTGGCTACTTTAGGCTTTTTTTCTGCTGGTTCTCCAGGGACAGTTGTTTTACCACTTCTAAGCACTTTCTCCAATGCCATGGCAGCGCACAGAACAGCTCCACAAAGACTGATCAAATCTGAGCTCTTCTTGTCTTGTGGTTTTCAGGCAAGGCACTTGCAACACACTGCTTTAAAGCAATTTGTACAGCATATATATCTCTCGAGGAAACATTTTAGCCCTTCAAGCAGCAGTTCACTGTGTCCATATTACATCATTACAACTTCTAACAAGCAGCAGCCCTCTTGCTTTCCAGAATCAAAAACATTAGTCAGAGAGGCCTTGAGTCAATCCTTGTGTATATTACTTGAAAGACCAATATGATGATATCATCTATAGATTTATAGGCCCATACTTGTCACTATCTGTACCTTTCACATGCATGAGGCAAAAGTTCTCATTGTCACAAATCACAATGTTTGTCATTTTCTGAAACCTTGAAATATGGGGTATGATCCTTTTTGATACCTAGGTGTCAAAACTGCACTTAATAGGTTCAAACCCAGTCATATTGCTTATTTTTTTAACCTCCAAAGCCCAAACTCTTAAGTTTTTTCAACAAAAAGAAACCTATTTTGAAATACTTTGATACCACCAGAAAGGCAATTTTATTATCTTTCACATGGTGTAAGTTTTATTCTTGTATCTTTATTTCCTGAGAAGCTAGATAAGAAGAAATGCTACCCCCTCCTATAATTTTGGGCGTTCTTGACGAAAATCGACAGTATAACTTCAGGGCTCTTGAGGCAAAGGTTCCCATGGTCACAGATCAAAATGGTTGTGATTTCTGGCTTTCTCAGACCCAAAAGAATGGGAATCAGTGCAGCAGGCTATGAATTTTTTTGAAAAGCATATTCTGAACAGGTCTAAGCGTGTATCTTTCACATATCGTCAAGGACAAGAAATGCTAACGCTCAGAGCCAAATATCCTATGCCTGTACACATACGGCTGACTGTCATGGATGCCTATGATTTAATACAGCTACTGGATGATGTTTCACAGGCTTCGAAGGATAAGGAACAGAGATTTTTTGACATCAATGGAAAAATAACTGTATCAGTTGATGATGAATGGATCGGCTTTAGTCTGAGAAGGATGCCGTCATGTCTAAATGACAAAACTTTCACCGAGGGACTTAACCTGAGACCGTATGATTTTAAGATGCTGTCTACGCAAAAAAATTAAACTTTCATCAAGCGTCTTTACATGAGACATTATGAATTTGAGCAGCTGGGACTTATACTGATTGATAATATTTTATTTTTCCTTTAAATATATATATATATGTATCATGTTACTAAATAAATCATTTCAACTTGAAAAATTGTCTTTGTCATGTCTAAAAACAATGTAGGCTGGCAACATTTAACAAAATCATTGATAGCAAAATTTACACTACATTCGTATTCGAATTACCTGTTTCATATTCAGTCCTGTAGAGGGTCCAACTTTCAAATACATCTGTAATGGTTCTATAAAGATAGTGATGAAGAAAAGTCCTTTCTACAGAAAATATAAGGGTAGTTCAGGACTAAAAGATCAAAAACATTCATTACGCATAGTTTAACTTTACCTCTGTTAGCCTTGTTGAAATACCTGCTGCTGGACCGGAAATGATGGTTTCGTATGCTTATTAAGCTTTGTATCTTTGTGGAATATATATATATATATATATATATATATATATATGTAAATATATATATATATATATATAACTGCGTCTGTAAATAAAATTCAATTGAGACGTATTGTAAAAATAATCTATCAATTCTATCCGGTTGTCAACATGCCCTAGCGGTAATTCTGTCAACACGCCTAGCGGTAATTCTGAAATACGCTGTACATATTTTGCAGCTATAATAAGTTAAAATAAAATTTCAAGACTGATATATAATGTAATATAAAGAGTTACCTATAGCAAGAGTCCTTCAAACCACATGTAGAGACTGAAAACTGACGTAAAACATCATCTGGACGAAATTACTTAAATTATTTAGATATAAGTTATAAATTTAATACACAGACATAGATAAGTGATGACTTATATAGAGAGGTATGTTAAACCCTGATAACACCCTCTATACCAGACATTTTGTAAATTTAATACAGGGTTATAGATAAAAGGTAACACTATCTAGAGACAGCTGTTTAATACTGATAACTGACTCTATACCAGATATTTCGTTCGATCTAGTAAGCAGTATTTTTTAAAACACATCAATGTCCACTATCTTAACGAAATTACTTGTATTATTTAGATATAAGATATAAATTTAATACAGGGTTATAGATAAAAGGTAACACTAGCTAGAGACATACGTTAAATCTTGATAACCGCTTCTATAGTAGATATTTTGTTCGAGTTAGTAAGTAAGAAAAGAGTATTTTCAAAACGTCTGACGAAGGCGCTATCTTAACGAAATTACTTAAATTATTTAGATATAAGCTATAAAACTAATACAACGATATATATAAAAGCTGAGGCTATCTAGGCATACTTATTAAACTCTGATAACTCGTGTTCAGTCTAGTAAATGTGAAAAAGACATTTCAGGTTTCAAAATATTTTATATATATAGTAACATTTTGGGGTGACCTTTCTTAAGAATAACGATCAGTTTTACCAAAGCTACAGACATATACACACCATGCTTAAAATGGCTACTACATTGTTAAACGCTGAGGAGAATCCTTGTCATATCTGCTGTCATACGCCATCAACACATAGTTTCAAATGCTGTTTCCGAGACGAGCTGATGAAGATGTGTAAGGAATGCATCGAATCGATGGTCATGCGTAAACTCATGAAGGAAGTTGTTGAAGGCCTACCACTGGATCTGGATCAGAACTACAAACTACCCTGCCCATTCTGCCAACAGAATTATGATTTAATATACGATCATACTGGATGGGGCGAATACCTGGTTGAGGACTTTATCAATCTGGGGCAGACAGTTTCAGTCATCAAGATCACAAAAGATTATTTCCAAGGGGAGATAGCAACCGCTCGCGAGAATATGAGAAGTCATCACAACTTTCAAATGGCCCAACAAAGAAGACGACTGACTGATGAGGTCCTTCTACCGTTGACACAGATTTTGAATGTAGAGTATAGACGAGGTAGGCAGCTGGCTAACGCTAGATGTTAAGCATGAACTTTTATTATGGACTGTAAATGTAGCTTATCTATAACTTAGAATAATTTTATTTTTTATTTTTTTGATTGTATTGATGGTACTGCATACCACTTTCAATGCTGTACTATGTTTGCACTAACAAATCCTAATATTTTATATTTGTCTATATTTTATTTATATATTACATCATAAACGGATTCTATAAACTACTGGGTTTAGTGACACAGTGTTGTAGTAAAGTATTTTTGAATACAAAGGTGTCAATCAGTACGCCCAAATAGATTTAGCATGAAAAGATTGTGTAAGGCTGTCATAAATGACTACACGGTTTAGCAGGTGTTTTTAGATATGCCTAGGGCCTTGACACAGGGTCAATATACCCTGCCTTTGAGAGTAAGGGTACAATGGGTTGTGTTACATAACCGTTCGTTCAAACGATAGACACCTTGATATAACGCATGCTGTATTACTGGATAGATCCTGTCATACTAAAAAGTGTTAATATTTGGTATGATTAGCAAAATAAGCGGTATCCCTCGTAAGTAATACATTTGATGGCACTAGTATAACAAGTACAAATTCATCTATATAAATGAAATGATTAGACAGAAGTCATATCACTTTCGACTACGACAGACTTACGGAATTACCATCAGAATTACAATGATCGCATTACTGTTGAGACTGGCTGTTTTATCACTGGTGTTAGGATGTCGTCGAGAAGATCCAGATGTGTTAATCTGTGGCGAGGACGATGTCGAGGACCTACGTTATCTGGACCTCGAAAGCATTAGTGAAATTAGGTAAGATTTTTAACAGATAGTGAACTTTAATTAAAGGAGTACAATATTCGTATGACTTACCTACAGATATGGTATTCTTGTTAAAATGATGGGGAGGTTCATCTTAATATATATATATATATACATGCCAACCCCTATGCATTTGATAATTGCTTTCGAGATGTTTATCAGGGTTATTATGGTACCATCATCATACCTATTAAGATGCATTGTGATTATACGCTAATATAGTATAAGGCTGTCAAAAATAAAGCTGCTCATATAGCTCATGTATCATTAAAAATTATCTTCACTATGAACTGTCTAACTAGTGAAATGTTTCAAAGTTAAGTGCATCGCGTGATAAATATCTCTCAGTAGGATAAAGATTGTCCAAGCTTATATATTTTACATACATTAGGTAGTTTAATATTAAGCTCTTAAAAAATTATGATATTTTAACTTACGACTTTTTTTTTTTTCAGATTTTTTACACATTACGAGGAAGAGGTCATGTACCAGCTGTCTGAGATGGATGTCTCTTTGAGGGTGGTGTTCCAGTCGGGGCGAACGGTGATCTTCCCTCTAGATTCAGCATTCATGACCACTGCTGAAGATTCTATCGTCACCGACCCCCCGATAACAGAAACCACCACCGCTGACCCCCCTACCACCGACACAGCTGCCGCTGACACATCCTCCACTGACACCTCTACCACTGGACCCCCCTTCACTGAGTCCCCCTCCACTAGCCCCCCCTCTGAAGGGCCCTCCACCCCCCCCCTAAGACTACTCCTGTGGTAATTATCAGGATAGTGCGAAGAACCCCCCCTTTTTGGCAATTGATTATCCCGCTGTCTGTTGGTTTAACTGTAATAGTGCTAGTGGTGATAGTGTTCTGCATCAAGGGTGAGTATCAATATTGAATTAGTAGAGAATTTTAAATCGTATGTAAATTCCACATGTAAATTTTATATATGGTCTGTTACATCTATTGCAGTGATTGTAAAGCGGAACCGACACATGGAGATGGCAGGACAGGAAGTACAAGAAAGAGAGATACTTGAGTTAGATGACGTAGCCGTCATCCCTCATGACGAGTCTGATGAAGAAGGTAAATAACCTAGAGGCGTTCTATATGTTACATTAAATACTGAAAATATAAGGTAGTTATATCACCTTGTTATATTTCTTTTATAGTCTTATTCAACTTCCGCCATGAGAATTGGGATACTTCCAGTCAAGGCAGTGATAACAGTGGTAAGTAATGACAGAGTTAAATTCTAATTTGACTGAAAAAGCCTAACAATACATTATGTACATGACAAGGTATCATTTTCAGATCGTTCTATTCCAGAGGTGCGTCAGAGAAGACAAGCCTTTCTAAATGCTCAGGAACGCATAAGACAGTGCTATTAGGTTTGTAATTTATTAAATTTACTTTTTCGGGTTTTACTGACTATATTGTGATATGAAAAATAAGACTCCGCTTTTTATTTTACAGTTATCATTTAGAAAGGAGACGATCTTCAGTTTTTATATGTAGTAAAAGTCTTTTTATAGTTTTTTGTAATTTAGAGTAATAAAATTTTTAAATGATACACGAGTTTGTTTTGATTTATGGTAGTTTAAAAAATAAGAACACATGTAGTACAGTTTTGAAATGTTTTATTTTCATGATACATTATAGGTTAGATATTGACTGCAATGTATTGTCTGTAACATGCAGAATCTCGATTAACGGTGTCATAACTCTTGTAAGTAGATCATGTTTTGTTCTGAGTTCATCTACGCTGAATCTAGTCATGACTTCCTGGAAGTATACTCTTGCAGCGCAGACTGCTTCAGTTATCTGCCTGACTTGCAAAAGACTGCGGATGTTTTGTATATGTCCTAAGTAGTTGATGACTTGTATATTCTTTGTTTTGCATGAAGGACAGCATACATGCTTAATAGGTTCAGGGATAAGTTGAAGTGTTGAAAATGCGATATCTCGAATGGCTGTTCTCTGAAGACAGCGATTAGCATGTTTTCATATATTTATTATCCAGTGTATAGCAACATGTATAGGCAAATCTTGCTGCTAACATGTTACAGAACTGACATTTTCTTGATCTCCTCATTTCGGTAAGAATCTGGTCGGTTAGTGTCAATAGGAAGAACATACTTCTAATGTCAAAGAGACGGAGATGTGCTACATATATAGTCAGTAATTATGTAATAGTCTGTTATTTTTAACCATGTGGGGGGGGGGGCATGATGTGCATTGATAGGTGACATGTCTACTTGTTATTCTACACATCTGTACCTCTCTGTATCATGAAAATAAAACATTTCATTTGCATGTTCTGTCTTGTTAATCTACACATCTGTACCTCTCTGTATCATGAAAATAAAACATTTCCTTTGCATGTTCTGTCTTGATGTGCATTGTTATTCTACACATTTGTACTTCTCTATAGCATGAAAATAAAACATGTCTACAGAAAAAAAATACGTTACTTACTAAGAAGTAATTATTTTCCCTAAAGGAAAATAATTAAGTGTATTAACGGGTTATATAATTTAAAAAAGTCCTTAATAAGCATCTCATTAATGAGTAATTATTTTCACTAAAGGCAAATCATTAACGAGTTATGTAATTAACTTTGCTAAAAGAAAAATCGTTACGTCATTAACGAGATGAAAGAAAAAATAATTTTCATTAACAAGTTATGTAACTTTTTGCACCTTCCTTAACGAGTCATGATTTACGTAACTTTTCGTACCTTCCTTAACGAATTACGTAACTTTTCGCACCTTCATTAACGAATTACGTTACTTTCATAATGAGTTACGTCATTTCCGCTAATTTTCCTTAATGGGTTACGTAATTTTCGCGCCTTCCTTAACGAGTAATGTAATTTTCGCACCTTCTTTAACGAGTTACATAATTTTCGCACCCTGGGGGCATGTGCAGTGGGGCATGACTTGGGGCCCTCTCTGCTACCTATATAGTAGTGATGTAGCCCATGGTGGTGTATTTGTGTATGACTTGACCACAATACCATCTAAATGATGAATGATTATCTAATATAATCAATGTCTAAAGACAAGAACAGTTGAACTTCATATTACAAATTATAACAAAAAGTCTCTGAGTCAGTGGAAAATATTCTCTTTGTTACCTTTTTATTGGGAAGCTGCTAATTTAATCCTAAAAGACTCCAAAAATGTGCTTCACCCTCAGTTCTTGTAGAGCAATGCAAGTGCACACATTGCTTTTGTCCATCTGATTATTTGCTTGCACAGGAAAGCTACATACAAAGAACAACTTTTGCTGACACAACATCAACATTTCATTAGTTCTTTGATAGCATCAACAGCTGGTGGTAGGTCTGATATCACTGGTATGAAATTGATATTTTCTAACTTCCATCCCTGATCCAGGGGCGATGGGAGTTTGTACCGTGCACAGCATAAGGGCTTGGTATGATGCCTTCAAATTATGATACTTCAGGATTTACCAACTTGAAGTTGGAGGTAACTTCTCCGTCTCTGGGCTTCCTTGAATGGCCTTTCTCCATCACTATAAACATAGGATTGACAAATGACAAGAAGGTTGTCATATACATCATCAAGTAACAGGTAGACATACTGGTTATTCTTAGTAATTTTGGCAATTCTTTGTTTACAGAGCAGAACCTGTTACCATACCAGGCACAAAAAATATGATATGGTGGCATGGATGATAAGCAGTGCATATGCTTTCTCGTGCTTCCTCTCAAATTTAGCTGGCATCTGGTGTTTTCTACAACATTTGTTCTCACTCCTTTCCCAACTCTTTTCTTTCATTGTAGATTTCAAACTGTCTTCTCTTTCTGGACCTTACCATTACCAATAATGTCATTTGAAATTGTTCAGATTTTGTCTCATCCCTGGAGAGAACACTTTCTCAGTACAGTCACTGAATGGTGGTACTTAACTCATACATAATTGAAGAGAGTGTATGACTGCTGTGCCATCAACATAATTCTGGTGTTTTGATGATCAGTACAGTTCTCCATCAGCAGACATTGATGGACAATGATGGAGTCCCATCATGATTTTCATAGAAGAAGTTCTCAAGATCACTGTCTCAGATTTATTTTGCAATATACATCAAGTGCAGATACTTTATTCTTTGTTTTGGAGATGGGTTTCACAGGCCGATATTTAAAAGCAGAAGTGGGCCAAGAATGCTGGAACTTTTTTCGCTAAATATTTCCAAGTACTGTGCGAAAGCCATCATCTCAAAGCCCAGCGACCTGATTATGTACATATTTTGCTTGTTTACTTGCCTTAACTAAATTAATCAATTTCTCTTATTATTTAAATTAACAGTCTAAATTCTGGCTTATGGTATTAAAGGTTTAACAACGAAATGTCAGAATGATTAGATGTTCATGTGCTGAGTTTACAAAATTCTTGTAAAGCACAAATCTGAAAAACAGGTTGTTCAAAATAATTGCCTAAACTGAAAAATAATATGAATATATTTCTTTTGTGATTTTAAGAGAAGATTTCTTATGTGATCGGCTACATGGTAAACCAGCAAATTAAGTCCACAATTAGGTTGCTGGGCTTTGAGGTGGCAGCACACAATGTAAACCTAATTCTTCAGTTTTCACAACTGTGTTTGGCATATTCCTGTTTGCCATTCTGCATTTGTTAGACCATATTTAGAATCTGTACTGAGTTAACAATGTGAACAGGATATCAGTGACTTGTATCATTCAGGTGGGATGCCAAAAGAAAGACTCACTGTTCCACCAATAAAAAAAAATAGAAATTACTAATAGATCCACAAAAATACCGAAAGCCAGTTAAATGTGAACTTGTGAAGCCCATCAAATGTTATATTTTTGCAATTATATTCTGCACTCAGTTGCTGTGAGCCAATCAGAATGCTTCATTGTCATCCAGCATGTGTTTATATTGGACAGCTGCTAAGTATGACGGATGGCTGTAATGTATGTCATAGAATCTGGAGAATATAAACAATGGTGGGTGGTATGTTATCCAACATAGGGTTTTGTGAGATTCAGTAAATTTATATTGGCTTAAGAGTACACCTCAGCAAATTTAATTTCTCCTCATCCCACAAAACTCAACGTTGGACTCCTAACCATCCTCTATTGTAATGATATACTTACATGAAACCAAAGCAGCTTTAGTGTGCTGATAATAGTAGCAGTTTATGTAGCACCTCACCGGAATTGTCCCTATGAGAGATTTAAAAACCATGCCAAATGGAAGTTCCGTATGATTTCAGTGTCATTTACTACATTTTATAATTTGCAATATTCCATTGCTTTATCATACTATTTTTGGCAGGTATATGGTGATTATGGCTGAACCTAGGAATATTTGCTTGACATACACATGGCTTAAGCGTGCTTAGTGGCAGCCGTTTTGAATTCAAGATAGTGGCCGCCCTGGTCATATTTCATCATGGCATCCCTTGTAGAATAAAAGAGCATGTTTTGAAAGTACTTATATAACAAATTGGGTGCTTTGTACCAGTGTGTAATGATTTGGTCAAAAATTGGCCTGAGCAGACTACACTTTTATGCAATCAATAGAAGGTGCCAGGATAAAACTGTACATAGAGAATATTGATAGTTATCCTATTGTTACTCAATGATTAAATTTGTTGTCTTTCATAATTTTTACAGAATATCCTGTAACCACAGAGGTCTCTGTCACTCTTGACAAATCCAAGCTGCTTGCAGCGCCTCCACTCCTACGTCATTCCATCGCTGCCACCAAACCGAAATATTTTCAGCTAAGACCCACATGGTCAGAGCTGTCTAATTGTCAGCAGCAATTAAATGGGCTTGTCCTGCATACACAGTGTATGACATTACTCATATGGAGTGTGAAAACAGTGTACAATGTTCAGATCACTTTTAAAAACTCCAGTTGATCCCTGCGTGCCATTTCTTTTATAAACAAAACCAGCATGGTTGTGACTGTTGCAACGACATTTTTTTGCTTTATGAGCTGAAGGCCTGACCTGATTGGCCAAGTGCAGCGATTTGAAAAGGGATTCCACTATTAAGATTAACCCATTTACTCATGTATCCATGCTTACAACAGTATCATGCAGTAACTCTCTCCGTATTATGGTAATGTGTTTTCATGCTATTTCATCCTAAAGAATATACTGCCATATATAGGATGTAGTTTGAAAATACACTACAGCTGTTTGCTATCAGAATGACCCAGGAACTATATGACATTGTGCAAATCTGCTCAAGGCCGATCGAGTGGTGGCAAGTGTGGTGTGCACCCCGACTTGCACCCCCCCCTCCCTTGTGAGCAAGTTGTGACAAATCATGTGATGATATTAGTACATTTGAAAAACAACAGGGAACACAAGAGATAAAAAAGTAATTAAATCTGAGATGATGAACCTCAATTATGGATCAAATATAAGTCTCATTGGTTGAAAGGTGTACTGTAATTCTCCCATCATTCAGAAGAATGTAACTCTGACTGAAAATCAGAGTAAAGATGATACATTAGACCATGAAAGTACAACCAGAACTAATGTCACAACTACATCAACATGGAGTAAATTATCAGAAGAAGACTATGATCAGGTAAATTTAGCATCTGCCTCATCAGTACTGAATTTGACTGAAACAGATTCACAAGCTCCGAATGATAATGACACTAACTCACGCTCCTCTAGCAGAGAAAAACCTGAATGATGACAAAAGCAACAAAACCTTTGTCATCAATGCGACCATTTCTAAACTGACATACTCTGTCTATAAATGATGATCTGCAATGCCTGGACCTATGTACTTATGTGAAAAGATCTCCCTTCAAGCAAGTGCGCCATCTACCGACTTCGTACGCTGGTCATCTCATGAAGGGTATACATGTCAACACTGTTCTTGATATCATCACGGGCGCCAAATTCAAATCATTCAATGTAACTTCAGTACCATATTTATCTTACACACTTAGTGATAATGATATTTACTATATAATAAACAACGGTTGAAGCAGATACAGCAGATACAGTCACAGAAATGATCAGTGCTGAATAAACCTTCTTGTGTATAGTACAATGAGACTGTGTTTTTGCACTAGCATCAAAGCAAATATGCTATCATAGCTTGATGATGTCATCTATTCACTAGTGTAATTTTTGTTACAATAAGTTCTGAAATCCTCTAATAATTATTGTGCTTTATCTGCTTCAGTGGCACTGTCCTCTGTTAATTTTGACCCACATTTTAAACCCCTAACTTTCCAATTCATTATAATACATATATATAATCATTATCCATTTTAACTCTGGTTATTTTTCTGTTACTAAGTAAACTTTAATTGTTACAGAGGGCGTATGTTAACAGTATAAAATTGTAATTTTAAAATTGGTCAAATTCTGATCATTAATGATTTATGCCTTCATATAATATTTTATCACAATCAATTACTTACCTCTACTGCTACTATTCACATTGATTGACAATGTAGTTGTTTTATACTCAATAAACTGATAATTTATAACTGAGTTGACCATTGTGTTATTGTACTTAATTCATTTAAACTTACAATCACTTAGGTGTAAATAGGAAGCACCATTTTCCCCTTTACAGGTGTATGTCTATGTATTATATCAACAATAATTATAGAATATTTAATTTCTTTTTCTAAATCAATGATTTTAAGAAGCCAAGTGAGTGGTGACAAATTTGAACTGAATACAATTTATTACCTATACACAGAAGTGTATCAAATATCGCCTTTTTGTGTATATACTACTGAACTGATTCTAATTCATGAAATAACATTAGTATTCAATGCACTAACTGTAACATATCATGTTTGTGTAGTGTACATTTGTTCTTCAATTGCACCAGATGTGGATTTCCCCAAAAGGCAAATATTTTGACAGTGTTACAGACAAAGCAATGCAGTAAACTTCAAAATCCAGACTATTGGCGAAAGTCTTGCTGATTCAACTGGTGAGATTATCTTAGTGATTACATGAGATACTACATCACAAATAGCACTTTCACCAGCCGTAATTTCAATACCATTAGTTGCTGAATTGTCTTTATGATAAGGGGTCACAAGTTAGGGGTGTCACTGGATGGTGTACTTTGGAATGGGCAAAATGCACCCATTCTGGAAAATCAGGGACGTTCTGGATTGCTAATGTGCAGTAAAACATGTATATTTTGGACACACGTAAGTCATAATATAAAGATGTACTTCTGATTGTTCAAAGGAACAACAGGAAATTTGTGGAGTAAAAGTAGCATCATTGAGTACTTTGACATATTTCATTATCTCTCTGGCAGATGGTTATCAGTGATAATGCATGTTATGATTACCTTTTGTATGTATGTTCTGTTGAGTGGATGGAATGTGGACTAGCTTTCTTGGAAATAGCTATATTTAGATGACATCAATGCGTCTCTATAAAGAGAGAGTGATTTGGAGGCATTTCAGAATTCGATTTTGGTTTACTAAGTTTGCATTAATCAGGTAGGTGATGAGTATGTTGTATTAGAAGTAAGGTTCTTTTGGAATTACACATGATTCACTGAAAATATATTAATGCGTGTATTCTATAATATTCTATGCAGAATAACGTTTTATTTGAAATTCAGTTGTAGCAGACAGCTCAAATAATTAAGTATGAACAAAACTGCATGTTGTAAAACTTCTGTGGCAAGGAATGGCAATTAACACAGGTAATAGCGTCCAGCCAAAAAAGGTAAAAATTAATTGAAGAAACAATGTGTGCTCGGATAATATTGTACCTGTGAGTTCAAATTCAATAGATGCATGTGGTGTTTTTAACTTTTCTGTTTCAGTTTCCATTAGGATGAAAAATCTACCAATCCTCCTGCTCTTTTGCTATTTAACTGGCTTTGGTAAGTACTGTAAACTTCTTTAAACACAGTGTATCAAAACATATGGTCATCTGAATAAATATTTTGATCAGCAAAAAGTAGAAATACAAGATACTCTGCTATTAGGAACTTATTTATGCCATGCATAATACTGCTAAAATAATTCTGCAGTGTAGCTGCATCATAAAGGGGAAAGTATGGAGAACTGCGCAGGAGAACTAGACCACCAATTACTCTGAAATTCTGTAACATGACTCATAGATGATCATATGTGCATATCTGAAAGCAAGAAATCATTCTAGAGTTTTTTCTTCCATGTTTGTACTTTCAGAGTCTAAATTATTCAAACATACATTTAACAGGCATATTTCTCCTAAATTCAATCATTAGTCAAATGTCTATTTGACATTGATTTACTGTCGTATTACAGCTAAAGTTAAGATATATTGAATGCAAAATTTTGGCATTTACACTAAAATCTTTAAATCCTCTGAACTTTCCAATGGAGCTTTGATTAGACTTCAGAAGTATGCCAGTATGATGTTCAAATGTTACATTATTAAATGTAATCATGAAATGATGTATTCTCCCTGTATATGAAGTCTTAGGCTGAAATTGATGTAATTTTCCACAAACAAAAAATTGAACTTTTTTGTAAGTCTAGTTTTCATATGAAAGCTCTGTTCTTTAAAAAAACAATCATGTTGGTTGATAGTCCTTTATGAAAACATTCATAATATTTTCCAGTTTTTAGTTTATTGGTATCTTTTAAGATTCTCAAGATTAACACTAAGTGGTCAAAAGATATTATATTAAAACTTTAAAAGAAAGGGACGACGTAATAAGGGGTAAAAGATATGACAATTGATAAAGTTTGAGTCTTTTGTTACACCCGCATATTGTAATGCAATGTTACATAACGCCAGACTACATGGCTCTGCTGGCCTGCTACGATGCTGGCAACTGACCACTAAGTACAGGTCAGCTAGGGGGAAATGTGACTGACCAATTAAGCCAGTTGGCTGCTCTAAAGAGGTGACAACTAAGGCAGGTTGCATTGTACATCAAAATACTCATAGTATAATTTAGAGAGGAAAAAAGTGACTTTGCTTTATTAATTGAATCAGCAAAATATCAAAATGCGATAAACCGCCATGTTCTCCTTACTTTCTCCTACATTGTATATCTGTTTCTCTTTTGCCATCCAGTTGATGTAATTGATGTTTTTAACCCTCAGCAAACAAATTTCGAAAAGGGTTTTTGTTATCATCAATGTCCGTTCGACGGGCCAACGGGCAGATGGGCTGACGGGTAGGTGGGCAGGTGGGCAGGCGGGCAGACGGGCAGGCGGGCGTAACACTTTCATTTCCGGAGCAGAACTCAGACACTACTGCACTTACTTGCTTAAAACTTTGTCATAATAAGTCTAAGATAGGGTAGCGGTGCCTTTTGGGGTCTCATGGCCGTAAAGACTATAGAATTTTCAAAATTAGGGCAAAATAGGGAAAATTCCTACTTTTTTTAACCTCCATGCAAAAGACCCTATTTTCCCTACATGAATTAAATTGTATCAATAACATATCTATATTATAGTATTTTCACTTTTCAATTTTCATTTTGATTTTCAATTCATGCTGATTCCAAATAATATAATATCACAAAAAAATGCTGAAAATTTTGTTAAATTGTGCTTCCAGAGCAGAAATCTGGCATAAATGCACATTTTATGTGTCATTACTTAGTTGTGTATTTTGATAGTCACATCGACATATCTCAGCTGTGTTTTAAAATACTTAAGGAAAAAAAAAAAAAAACATTTCCGTGTCCAGAGCAGGACTCACACATTATTGCACCTACATGCATACAAAACTTAATAAGAATATGTCTCAAATAGTGTAGAGATACACTTTTAGGGTTTCATGACCATTAATGACAGATAATTTTATATAATAAGGAAAATATTAAAATTTGGTACTGTTTCAAACCCTCATATCAATGACTCTATGATCATTACATAATAACATTTTGTCAATGATATATCTAGATTATAGTACTTTCACTTTTAAGCTTCTTTTTGACATTTGTTTCATTGTTCTTTTCGTTTACTTTCATAATTATGGCCAATCTGGAAAAAAAGCTAAAATGTGTGAAGCTTTTGTCATATTCCTTAGCATCCCATACTTAGCAATGACAGCCGTAAATGTTGTATTATTCATGTGCACACCATTATTAAATATTTGATCATAATCAGTTTTTTTTATTATTAGCAATTTCAAAATAATTAGTTGCATAATGATCTATATTGCTTTCACTTGACTCGTAAAGTGTTTAGTTATAAACACTAATTTAAATGCCATAGATTAAATACAAATCAGCAACCCAATAACTCAGTAACTGTTGAAGGGAATATGACAATTGGTAATATATAGTTTCATCAGTTGCCAGCTAAATGTAAACAGCAAGCAAAAAATATTTTTGACTTATAAAGACATTACAATGGGTGTGTTGAGTATCATTCCATGCAAAATAAACCTTTGAGATTTGTATTTATTTGTATTTAGACTTTATTTATTTAAATACAAGTAAATACAAACCTTAAAGGTCTGAAATTATACACAACATCTTTATGTGGCATAATAGTTTTGCTAAATTTCATATATATATTCCTTAGGATCATTGCCATAGCCCATATATGACTATAAATGATAATCTTGGTTGTAGATTAGTTAATGGAACATGCTATTGTGTTGATAATTCTAGCCAACTGAATACTCCCTGTTGTGCATAAAGTCTTTGAAACAGAACAATTAAATGGCAAGAAAAGGATAGACAATACTGCTTATGCTCACTTGGCTTTACCCTGAACAGAATGGATTGCTGTTAGTAAGTAAAATATTTGTAAGACATCATAACCCATGGGAACACTGTAATATTTCACATTTTGCAGAATGTAATAAATTATGTAAAAAAAAATTAATTAAACTTTACTGTTTGATTATTCAGCTTTTGGTCAATTTCAAGGTGCGATTGACTTTTGTGAGGACAGATCAACTGCAATTGAACGAGGTCAAATCCAGTGTTCAATGAATGGCAGATACTACAATGGACCCCACTATACATGTCAACTAAGTTGTCACCCTGGCTATGTTGCTTATCCTTCAAGACAAATAAGTTGTTCTTCAAACGGCCTTCAAGTATGGCGAATCGACAGTAATGGAAACCGCGCTCATGTCTACACTGGAACATGGTCCAGCAAAATTGAACTAGCTGAATGTAGGGGTATGTGTATGATTTATAATATTGATTCAGTTGTGCCCTTTAATTTTCAATCTAATTGCAATCAACATCTATGCTCCTTCACACCAATAGCAGTCAAACCTTTCAAATGTCCTTGTCATTCACCTGTAATTTCAAACACATTCTAAATTGTGCCAGTACTTTGCATAATTGTCCATTTGTTAGAATTACCATGCAGAGTTTTGAAATGTGCAGTGATTTTTGCATAATTTTGCGCAACAGAGAAAAAAAATCATTATGTGATTTACAATATATTTATTTATCTATTAATGATAACACAATAGAGAGAATCTGCATCGTTTATTTAGTGGCAGGCTGATATGCTCAGACTGCATGTAAGAGATATAAGTTATACTGCAATTGTGCAGTCGTTATATGTGTCATTAAAAAGTGCTGGTAAATATTCAATTCCAGCTCCAACCTCCTGTCCAAGTGCCAGCTTTCCGACACACAGCAGTGCTACTTGCACAACAGAAAACAACACCATAACATGCCTCCGGACATGTGAATATCCTTATGAAGTGACAGATAAAGAATTTCAGAAGGAGCATTGTGGTCCACACACCAAGTTCTTTTGGTCTCATTTCTTGCGCCACAACTCAACTACCATGCCACCTTGTGCACGTAAGTATATTACAGTATAAAACCTCAAAACAACAAAAATTGTAAAAGTGAACAAAAAAATATTTTGATTTTAGTGCATGCCAAATATTTTATGCTGTTTATATTAAAGCTTAAGTGTTACTTCATATGGTATGGAAGTCTGCTGTGGTTAATATTCTGTGGGTGAAAAGGTCTTGTAAAAACCTAAATTTGTTATAGTCACAGTCAAAGTATCACGGTTAGATTCCTGTGTGAGAACATTTTGATCAAATGCACCTAGATGGGGTACAAAACTAAACGACTCATCATTCTGCTATGATGCTGGCAACTGACCACTAAGTACAGGTCAGCTAGGGGGAAATGTGACTGACCAATTAGGCCAGTTGGCTGCTCTGCTGATTCCATCTGTACAAAGTCTAGCTACTAACATAACATTGCTACTCTTTACAGTTTTGACATCAAAAATTCTGTGGTGTTTAGTAAATGTTTTGCGGAGAATACAAAATTATTTTTACGTAACATTTTGTGTACTATTCTCTGTGCTGTATTTTAAGTATATAAGTAAGGGAGTACTTTATTTAGTGTCGAGGAAAGAATACAACAAAAAACATAAGCACAGGTGCTTTTATTCAATAAATGATAATGATTATATACAATGAAAGAATGGGTATTAATAATGACATTTGAGCAGTGCTAGGTAAGACAATGAAGTTTATAAAAGGAGTTTTAAAAACATACATTAAAACCACTCAGGCTGCCAAGATCATACTTTCACCTCAAGTCATTCAAGATCAACATTTTAAAATCATCAGGTAATTTGTTGAAAAGCATTGTGCATGAGAGATTTAAGACCATACATAACAGTATTTGACTTAGATTGTAGGGAGTGTACAATTTCTTAACTGGTAAGTCATACCCCTTTCTTTATAAAAGTCAGATGTAAAAGGTGGTAGACAGTTTAACCTTATTTTATGTAAATTTATGAGTATGTTATGGATCCTAGACACATACAGTCGACTGATATATATTGGCTTTTGCTAGCAATTCTTTATAACTCAAATGGAAATCACGATAAACATATCTTTTCAAGTGTCTTTGCATCAAACTTTGTACAAACAAGAACCATTCCACATGCATACTTATATTCTGACAACACATGTATGTTTCAATTGTATGTTTTATTTCTTAATTCAGCTCCAGTAAAATGCAGACTTTTGCAAGAGACAGACATGCCAGAAAATGGCCAAATGCGTTGTCGAGTAGAAGATTGGGCAGACACTATTATTTGTGAGCTTGATTGTGAACGTGGCTATATTCCAAAGAAGACAAGCAAACACTACGTATTCTGTGGTCCAACAACAGCATTCATTTGGTCCCATGTGCATGTTGCGAGAAAATCATATGCTAGGATTGAAGGATGTGAACGTAAGTTTTCTCCTGGCTGGTGAGAAGTCCAACAAGGAGTTTTTTCAGTTGGATGCAGAAAAATGATGCTCTATATATATAATATTCAACTCTGTCTATACCTATATCAGTATTCCTCATCCCACAACTCTTTATGTTGGATGACACACCATCCCCATTGCACATATTCTCCACTCAACAGAATGCCCCAGCAGACATCATTCTACCTAATTAGCAGCTTGTTGATAAACTCTGCTGCTGTACAACATATGCCTATGCTGGATGACAATGAATAATTCTGATTAAATCACCTCACTTGAATGGAGAATATAACTTAAGAATAGCTGTCAATTAGTTATAATTTTATTACTAAGATGATTTAAAAACCCACCACAGTTGGAAACAACTGCTATAGCCTAAAAAAAATCAATTAGCTCAAGTTATCATTAACAGAGTATTGTCATTTGCTATATTACAGAATCGCCTGTGACAGCAGAGGTCACTGTCACTCTTGATAAACCATGTGACAACATAAGTGCATTTGAAAAACAACAGGGGGCAGAGGAGCTTAAAAAAGTAATCAAATCTGAAATGATGAACCTCAATTATGGATCAAATATAAGTCTCATTGGTTGGAAGGTGTACTGTAATTCTACCACCATTCAGAAGACTGTCACATTGACTGGAAATCAGAGAAAAGATGATACATCTGACCATGAAAGTACAACCAGAACTGATGTCACAACTTCATCACCTGAGAGTAAATCATCATCAGAGGACTGCGAGGAGTTAAAGTTGGAATCAGCGTCATCAGAGGAAATCAATCAGAGAGGCAATGACTTTGTGCTGAATTTGACTAAACCAGATTCACCATCTCCAAATGAAAATGATACTAGCTCACATCATCCTGTAGCAGAGAACAAACCGGATGATGATGATAGCAACAAAACCTTTGTTGTCAATGCGACCATTTCTGAATTGACATACTCTGTCTATTACAATGTAAACTGCATCCACGGAAAGTGTTGGGAAGCTTGCAAAGTGTTGGGTTTGCAAAATGATGATCGGCAGTGCCTTGACCTATGTCTTTATGTGGCAAGATCTTCCTTCAAGCAAGTGCGCCATCTACCAACTTCGTACGCTGGTCATCTTTTAAGGGCAATAGATGTCAGCACTGTTCATAACAAAATCATCAAGGGTGCCAAATTCAAATCATTCAATGTCACATCAGCACCATATTCATCTTACACACTCAGTGATAATGATATTCAGTACATACGGGGGAACCAGTACAGCAGATACAGTTCTAGAAATGATCAGTGCTGAGTACCAGGATGAGTCAACATCCCTTCTGTAAGAACAAAAATTAATGGCAATGGTAATGCATCAAAATATGTCATAACCTAACATTTGAAATTCTGGTGACAAGATTTTTAAATTTATATTGTTTAGCACTTTGAATCCATTCTACTTACGTGCATGTAGCATACAAAGTGCAACATGCAAAAATAAAATGGGGCACAGGTCAAGACTTGTAATAACCTTAGTAATAATAAGACTAATTTTAGAAGCAATAGATCCTTGTCACCTGATTTTTAAGACCATCTCATAGTAGAGATTGCAGATTATTTTGATTAACTGTTTTGTATATTATGTTGTTTCTTTGTGACCCTGACAGATTGCAATAATGATGAAAAGAAAAATTATCATTAAGAAGATTAGTCTAGTAAAGTTTATTTCAACTGTAACAGAGGGACAATTTTTACAGTTACAAAGCTGGATTTGAAAAGTGCATTATTTATTGGGTAGTGGGCATGTTTTAACACACTTTCAAATTTAATGTGGTGGTCATACAATTTGTGTGCAGTTCAAAGGTTTTCGAAATTTACTACTATTTTAAGCAATACTTGTCCAGGTGCCATTTATATTTTATATTTTATGACAATGTAAGACTACAACAACAACTACTACTACTAATTCTACTACTACTTCTACCATTTATATGCTTACTATAATTTAGTATAAGAAGTTTTCCTTGAGGCCCGATACAGCTCGTAATTTTCCGAGCAGATCTAATATGTGTGTTAATTATTTCTGGCGGGAACCTGTTATGCACAATTGCTTTATTAGTGACTTGGAATAAAAATAGCATGAGATTATCATTATATACAAATCTATTAGTAATAATCCTATTTCAGATACCTTGTTCAGTGAAATTGGGGGGATAGAAATATGTGAATTACAGTTTCCAAATTAGAAATAACATATATAGACCTTCATCATACACCTTTGTAGAGTTATATATAAAAAAAACAAGCCTAGACTATTTTGCATGAAAGAGCAATATACAGAACAATTCACAACATGTTTGGAAGCTTCTGAATCTGGAACTGGTCAATGTCACAAAAATTATGCAAGAAATATAAATTTTAATGAATTCTGAAACTATGGAATGTTGCTCCCAAATTTCACCAAATCTTGCCATGTGCCATGCAAATGAGCATATTTTCTTTGACAAACATTGTGATCTTAACTATCAATTTGTGACAGAATGTACATTTATGTAAAGTACATGATAATAAAGAATTTAAATAAAACTTTATCAAGTTAATGATGTTTTGGACTTCTTCAGTTTATAATTATATGGCCAAGACATGCGGTAAATCTTGTTTCACTACTTTCTTTTATATCACACCCAAGGTATGCCTTCTTCCGACAACCTGAACAACTGCAATATACTTTATAGTGGCTATACCAGAGTATATGTATACAATTTCAGCACTGGTCGCAATCGAGCAGCTTCTGGAATCTGGTTAGGAGCTGGATATGGTTTCATGTTTAGTATATTTTCTATAGTTCTTATTTTGAGCATATTTGATAGGGGTAAAACCAGATCAGCATGTCTGTGTGTTTTAAATCTGGGCCCATTAAATTAAAAGATGAAAACATAGGTTTATCCACCAGTGTACCTGCGGCAAATTTGAGAATATTTAACAATGAATATCAGAAGCGTACAATCATGGCTATAGATCTGTAAACTGATTTATGGGGGCCAAAAATTTAAAATGTATTGCAATATAATTTTCATTTCAAGGATTGTAATTAATGTAGCTAGGCTATAGACATAGGCGTAGAAGGCAGGGGGCTAGGGGTTGCACACAGATAACCATTGGGTGCGACAGATGTACAACGGTTATCCGACGGATGTCTGCCGAGCATTTTACGAGCATTTTACGAGTGGAAATGAGTGGATGGCGAGTATATACAGATGGACAGCGGCTACATATGGCTACATATGGTTAGGTAGGTACATAGAACGTACGTTTCACATACGTAGGATTCTCGCCAACTGACCCCCGAGCAAGTTACGTAATTAATGTAAACAATTCACTCGTAGAACATCCACCAAAGTTTTAAACATGCTTAAAATGTTGTGTTACACAAGGGAAAGGGGGTCCAACAAATAGTTATAGTCGTCACTCAGAAGGAGGGTACTGGGGAGGGGCATGGGTATATACGTGTAACACACAAGGGAAAGGGGGTCCATCTGAAAAGGGTTGGGTAATTACAGGGGGGTAGTGCTCATAAATGTATACATTATGTATTGAACACTGGGTACTAAGACCTTAAGGAGACTGGTCTCCCTAAAATGTATTATTTATTTATTTATTTTTAAGTAAACCGATGTCCTTGTATATTTTTACTGATGGAAGCTGGGCTGAATTCAAATTATACATGTGACAAAAGGTGATGACAGCATGAATTTACCACTGTTAGAATGGTACATAAAAGCTTTTTTCTCCCGGTCTCCCTAATCAGTAATTTATAATATGGTCTACCTAATAAAGATAGTAGGTATATATATATATATATATATATATAATATCAAAATGAAATAGGGCATAGTTTAACTCGAAACTAAACATTAGCCTGCCATGTAAGTGATTTTATTAATATATGAAATACATTTTATTTGATTTGATTTGACAAGTGGAGTGTACCCTTACAGTGGCCAGGGTATTCTGATGGCCTGTATATTTGTCATTTTCCCTTGCTGGTCTATCTCTCCATCTGTCTGTCAACCATTGCTATGGCCGCACACAATTACTTCAGATCTATGACGCAATATACAGACTTTAGAAGAATACACTGAATGAGATCAAAGATGGGTCAATATGCAGCTTTTTTTATTGAGGTGAGTAAGGGTCAAAGTCCTCCAACATGTGGGTAATGAGGCTCTTCTGTCTGACCATCCTTAACTATACTGTGTGAAGGTGTGACTATTGCACACGACAGTGTATTTATAGGACAGTACATATGAACAAGTGCAATAAAATGAAGATATGTACCTGAAGAAATTTGGGGAAATTTAACACTTCATTTTTTCTGAAATATTTATACACATTTTTCAACACTGCATTAAAATTAACTTACATAAGACAGAAAATCCTAAATTAGTTAAATTAGTTGTTTTATCTTATGAAATCATCCAGTTGAACGGCTTGGGGATGAAAATGAATTTTGGGTAATGCATTATAAGTGCAACAGGATTTTTTGATAGCAGGCTTAAACTACTGCTCAACATAATTAGTATTCATTAAACCAGACAGCACCGGAAATGGTGTCATATTTTGACGCTTATTCCAAGTTTCTCCTGTTGTATATTTGCATATACCGTACTTCTCTGAAACACTCCAGCAAAGGCTCCGGTAAATAAGTTGAGATTGGGCCCCAAACTAGCCAATCAGCAGTGACCCAAACGTTATATTTAAATTAGTGGACCCTGCCGTGACATGGCCTGACCACTACCCTTGTCCAATGAGGTCAGTCTTTCAACTCAAAAGGGTAAAAATCTGTTCCAGTGGATACAACCACCATGAACCACAGGGGTTTTGTTTACTCTGGAAGTTGTGTTTTTACATTAATTGAAGCTATGAAAACTGATTCTGAACAAGGTAAACTGTTTTATCACTCCATATGAGTGGATATCATACACGGTTAATGGCGAACAAGCCCATCTAATTGTTTTTGTTAGTTTGACAGCTCTGACCACGTGAGCCACATGAATAAATTATGATAATACCTCAACTTTGCGAGATTTGCCTGGGGTACATTTCCCGGGTGCTCTGAAATAGATGTCTGAGCAAACATGTCTAGGACTGTTCAGACAACACAATGCAATAAACTTCAATATCGAAACTATTGGAGCAAGTCTTAATGATTAAGCTGGTGAGCTTATGTATTAGGAGAGAGATTGTACTTCAAAAATAGAACTTTCACAAGCCATAATTTCAATTACCTTAGTTGCTGAATGGTTTTTATAATAAAGGGTCAATAATTAGGTGCTTCCCTGGATGGTGTACTTTGGAATGGCCAAATTTCACCCCTTCTGGAAAACCAGGGGAATTTCTGGATTATTAATGTACAGTACATTTTGGACAAAGAAAGTCATATTATAAAGATGTACTTTGCATTGTTCAAAAGAACAACAGGAAATGTGTGCAGTAACAGAAGTATCATTGAGTACTGTTGACATATTTCATTATCTTTCTTGCAGCGGTTATCAGTTATAATGCATGTAATGATTACCTGATTTACAGCTTTCTGGGAAATAGCAATATTTAGATGACATCAATGTGTCTCTATAAAGAGAGTGACTTGGAAGGGTGTTCAGAAGTAGATTTTGTTTTACCAAGTTTGCATTACTCAGGTAGGTGATGAGTGGGTTATATTCAAAGTAAGGTAATGTTGGCCTTACACATGATTTATTAATGCGCATATATTTTATAATACTCTATGTCGAGCGCTGTTTTCTTAAAATTATGTGGTAGCAGACCGCTCAATTAATTAAAAGATGAACAAAACTGCACTTAAGATAAAAGCAAAGCTTCTGTGACAAGGAATGGTAATTAACACAGGTAATATCTTCTACCTGAAAAAAAAATTAATTAACTGAAGACAAAATTTGTACCTGTGAATTCAAATTCAATAGATACATATTATGGTGTTTTTACCTTTTCTGTTTGTTTCCTGTAGGATGTTGAAATATCTGTCAATCCTCCTGCTCCTTTGCCATTTAATTGGCATTGGTAAGTACAGTAGACTTCTTTAAATACAGCATCAAAAAATGTTGTCACTTATGCCAGTGATCACATTTGAATAAAGATTTTGCTGTAAATCATTAGTGCCATGAAACAGAATGCTAAACTCTGTGTCATGTACATTGTATGGTTTTTTGTGTGCATATGATGCATGATAAAATAAATTACATAACTTCTTATCTGACTCGTCATTGTTGGATTATTCAGCTATTGGTCTATTTCATGGCCGTACCAGTGCGATTAACTTTTGCGAGGACAGATCAACTGCAATTGAACGAGGTCAAATCCAGTGTTCAACAACTGGCAGATACTTCAACAGACCCAGCTATACATGTCAACTCAGTTGTTACCCTGGCTATGTTGCTTATCCTTCAATACAAATAACTTGTACTTCAAATGGCAACAGAGTATGGCAAATCGACAGTAATGGGAACCGCGCTCAAGTCTACACTGGAACATGGTCCAGCAACATTGAACTAGCAGAATGTAGGGGTATGTGTATGATTTCTAATTAATTTGTTTGTGCTCTTTAATATTCAATCTAATTGCAATCAACATCTATACTCCTTGACACCAATAGCAGTCAAACCTTTCAAATTTCCTTGTTATTCACCTGTAATTTCAAACACATTCTAAATTGTGCCAGTACTTTGAATAATTGTCCATTTGTTAGAATTACCATGCAGAGTTTTGAAATGTGCAGTGATTTTTCTCATAATTTTGCGATACAGAGAAAAAGTAGTCATTATGTGATTTTAAATATATTTTTTATCTATTAATGGTAACACAATAGAGAGAAGCAGCATTGTTTATGTAGTGGCAGGCTTATATCTTCAGACTGCATGTAAGAGATAAAAGTTATACTACAATTGTGCACTTATTATAAATGTCGTTAAAATGTGTCAATTCCAGCTCCAACCTCCTGTATAAGTGCCAGCGTTCCGACACACGGCAGTGCTACTTGCACAACAGAAAACAACACCATAACATGCCTCCGAACATGTGCATATCCTTATGAAGTGACTGATCCAGAATTTCAGAAGGAGCATTGTGGTCCACTCACCAAGTTCTTTTGGTCTCATGTCTTGCGCCACAACTCAACTGCAATGCCACCTTGTGCGCGTAAGTATATCAGAGTAGAAAACCTCAAAACAACATATTTATTTCATCGAAATAATTGTTAAGGTGAACAAAACAAAAGTTTGATTTCAGTGCTCTGTGGTTTACACCTCACAAGCCAAATCTCTTGTGCTGTTAATATTGAGGTTTAAGTGTTACTTTATATAATGTCTTCTCTGACGAATATTCTGTCTGGGTGGAAAGGTCTTGTTAGCGCCCACATATGTCATAGTTGCTGTTTGAGTATCCCGCTTAGATTCCTACATGATAGCATTTTGATCAAAGCAACTAGATGGGGTACACAACTAAATGACCCATCATTCTGCTCCTTTTGCTGATCCCCCCAGCACAAAGTGTAAATACTTACATCAAATTACCAGACTGTTTCCAATTTTGACTTATGAACGGTTTTGAAGATTATTCAAAAGTTGTTTTTACATGACACTGTATGTACTACTTTCTATGCACTAATTGGTAATCTAATCAAGAACCATTATGCATGCATACTTATAGTGGAAATCAGAATTATTACCCCAAAGGAATTTGCATGAAAATGTGCCAACTATAACATTGCAGAGGTCATAAATGACAAATGAAATCATCACAATTTTTGAGGATATGATAATGTGTCATGTTTTGCAAATTTTACAACTGCTTTGCAACATGTATGTAATGTTAAATAACCTGTGCACATATGAACTCCAACACCTGCCATTTTTGGGGTATTGGGTTGCTATGGCTTGCAAAATTGTGTATAATACAATCAGCTTGTTATCTTCAAATACATAAGTGATGCGCATTCTGGTGTTTGATGTAAGCAGCTGCCTTTATGGCTGGTACAGCAAATGCTGTTTGCCCGTCGGCTTGGTCAATTAGTCCAAGCAATTACATCTCATCTCATTGTCTCATATTCATCCATTCTGTTTTCTACCATGCCACTATTGTATGTTTAAGTTTACAACCCTTGGTGTAGGCTGACTTGCAGCCAATTACCCAAACCAAAAACCAATTACCCACAGCATTCCAGGAAATTTACCGTTTAATGTACAAGGTCCACCTAAAACAGTGACGTCAAAACGGCATGACCACGCAGGCACAAAGGGAACACCCCCTGCAGTGATGCGATCGGCTGAGGTCATCGATAAGGCTGACCAAGCATGCCACACCCACAAAGGACAAGCCACACCCATGAAGGACAAGGCCCTTATAGCCGCCAGCAGCACCTCACAACGTCAGTTCTCTAACTGCACAAGCTTCAATGATAACTAAGTACATTATCGCTGTCTTCGCCTTCGCTTTCCTGCAAACAATTATGTCTGCACATGCAGCAGAACTCATCTTCTGGCCCAATGTTGGTGCCGTCTTTGTGAAGGAAAGGGATATTAATGTGTCGCCTATAATATGGCATCACATATTGGCTTTGCCTTATTTTATGGAATTTAGTCTCCTGCACCCATCCGTGAAGTGCCTCACCAATGATGATCGGACATACAACAATTATGAACTAACGTCGTCAACATTCTTGTTACAAGAGCCAGGAAAGTCGTGGGAGTGGCAACTGAGAAAGACATCAGGATTCTGCAGTCACATCTCCAACGTTTAGTGATACTCATCTCAAATGAGAAGAAAGAGCGCATACACGACATGCAGCAACTTCAGTCCTTCGAAGTTCGAATCAATCAACGTGTCGACACTCCACATAATAACCTTGTGACATTGGATTCCATCGTGACTGAATTACAGAACATCATCGGCCAAATATGTGAGTACGAACAGTTTTCAGAATCTTTGGCTGAACAAATATATAAAAATGCTCTACAGATTAACAAAACAATTTATATATTGGGCACAACATGATCAATTACACATACACACACTAACACACTAACACAAGTATATGTGCATACACTGACCAGTGTGAGAGATATGTCTGAACTCATTGTGGGTAGATTGACAGCCAACCTGTTGGCTCCAGACCATCTGCGTGAGATATTAGATGATGTCAACAACAAAGTCAAAAACATTGCAAAGAACCTGTACGTAGACTCCGACATCAGACCTTACTATCCTTCCTGTGCCCTCTGCACAACATAACAATATCTTTACCTTGCTAACAAATACGCAACCTTGGTTTGCTTTTTCTTAGTTTAATGATTCTTACTTTGAACTTCCAGAGAATTCTCTACCTTTACATGACCAGTTCACAAGCATGAATTGAAATCATTGATCACAAGCATGAATTGAAATTCTGAATTGACTGTTATGTTAATTGCTATTAACATTTTGAATAATACAAAGAATGGGGTAAGTCATGCTTTTTCATCATTGATCACAAGCATTAATTGAAATTCGGAATTTCAACTGATTCCTGTTTATTATGCATATTAAAGAGGGAGATTGTTTTGATCATGGATGGAACATGCAATATCAATATTAATTCCAGTTGGATTATTTTCAGAAACAACAACAACAACGAAATATTGATAATTTATATAAAATGAAATAAATATCTAAAATGATTACTCTAAACTAGAGTATATCTATCAATAGATAGTTGTTATAGCTCCATAGACATCTTTATAAAGTCGGAATTTTATTGGCAACAAGCCAACAAACATTGTTTTATTTTTGTTTTTTATTGATTACGAATCAATGAATTATTGATAGTAACATATTATTAGGTGAAGATCTTATAACTATCTGTCTATCTACATATCTACATATCTATACTCTATGAGGTATTACTAACTTTATTAACAAGAATATTCTTGTTTGTGCCTAGTATACTCCATAAATTTTCCCCACCTTAACTATTATATAAATTCTACACATTTCCCTGAATAATTCAGTCTTTATTTTACGAAAATCGGATATGTAGATAGACAGATAGTTTAGAGAGACAAATAGATTTATATGCTTATTATATAATATAGAATATCTAGCTTAATATTTGGTCTATATAAGTACATAAAAGATAGCAAATAAAATCACAGATCAAATCACAAATACTAATTACAATATCAATATTAGATTTAAATTTTACAAAAATATACACAAATACTGATCAAAATATCACAATAAGATTCAAATTAACACAAAAAGATAAGAATGTTCACATGTATAAAAAAAATACCAATATACAAATATAATCATTGCCTGGTAATTACAATAGAATACATTGTTTTTATTTAATATGAAAGTAATTACATCTTTTTGTAATTGTGAATGACAATCAAGACAATGCCATATTACTGTGTCATCTTTGAACAAACTATGAAATGACAGGTCAAAGAACCCCAATTTAGGCAATTAGGCAATTGACACATGTATTGAGCATTTGCTGTATTCTCTACACCCATTCTTTGTATCATTCAAAATGCTAATAGCAATTGACATAACGGTCATGGCAGTTGGCAGAATGAGTAGAAATGAATTGCAATAAAGCGCATCCAAACAATGTATATATATCATGATCAAAAATAGTGACCACACCATTCAAGTCATGACCATACACAGAGCACCTGGCCGCCGTCAGAGAACTGCATTCTCAGATGAATATCTCGCTCAGCCCTTCCTGCATTGATACAGTCAGGGAGCGGACGTCTGCGAGAGCACCACTGTTTGCCTCCGCCAACCTAGCTACCTTCTCAGACGAATTCTCGCTTAATATTTGGTCTATTTTCGATCCGAAAACAGGTATTGAATCAGTATGATTTCTACTACAATTCAGTCCTTATTTGACGAAAATCAGATTAATATAAATGGAGCAGCAGCCGCCGCAAGACAACTGCCTTCTCAGACAAATATCTCGCTTAATAAATATTTTTTTTTAATCCGAAATATGTATAGAATCAGTATGAACTATACAACAAATCAGTCTTTATTTGAGGAAAATCGGACTAATATTAGAGGAGCAGCAGCCTTTTAAAGTATATACAACCACCCCTCCCTGCCTACGCTGACGCTGGTAGCAAAAACCCGGCGGGTTACCCGTGAAAGCCACCGGGTTACCCGTGAAAGCCGCCGGGTTACCCGTAGAACCCCTCAACAAGCCGCTGGGGTGAAATTAGGGACGGATAAGTCGCCGGGTTCTACGGGTCACCCGCCGGCTTCCACGGGTCACCCGCCGGCTTCCACGGGTATTTTTTATTTTTTGGACAACCGGGAGATTTCTACGGTTGTGCCATGCAAGCATGGCACAACCGGCTACCGGGGCCGGGTTTCCCGGCTTGGCCAAGGGTCCCACGGACGCTTGCCGGGTATCCACGGGTGGCCGTTTTGGAGCCGCCGGGTTGGAGCCGGGTAGCCCGTTGCGTGACAATTGCGTAATACTACGGGTGCACTACGGCTAAATCGCCCAGTGTGACAGGGGCTTTAGAAGAAAGCACCATCAAGACCTTCTGCACCATATGGTGAGGAATGTGTGGATATTTTTATGTTGACTGGGCCCCCATCGAGTTAGGTACTGAAACCAACCATATCATCCCACCAGCTGAGTTCCAGATCCCTTGGGATACGTACAGATGCCTGACACGAGAATGCCACACAGTAAAGGTAACCCTACTGCAAGCTGACCAAGTCTGGATCGTAAGTTTGTGGACGAAGTTGGCTACCCCCCGAAGTGGACTCCCGATGCCCTATGCTAGGCACAGATTCAAAGAGGAACACCAGGAACAGCAGCCATGCTGCCTCCAGGCACTGACATACTCGTGCCAAATCGTATCAGATGGGTCAGACCAGCGAGCCAGTCCGCCGCCGAAGCCGCAATAACCCCACCTATGGCTGAAGAAAGCATCCAAGGGCAGAATGAGGCCGCAACAGCCTATTAAATTACCACCATCCGCGTGACTGCCCCTATGCATCACTAAACTCTGAGATTATTAAATATACATATCAAAGATCAATAGTAGTTTTGCGTAACTTTCATTTTTAAAATCCTATTGAATACATCCCAATTTTATCAAATACATCCAAATTTTATCAAATAACTTTATGTTGTATAAGTCTACCTAAATTTCAGGCAACTTTCAAACATTCATGTCATCCCATCATTTCTATCCCATATAGATATAGCCCCCTCAGGTAGAACACTAGTCATGTACCAAATTGTTACCAAATATTAATGAAAAGCATCTGATAGCAATAAGTTTTTCTCTGTCAAAATGCTGGTTGACAAAATGTATATAGGGTAGCATGTCTTCATCATGTGATACCTAAGCATCCTTGAGTGTCACTACCCCAAACCTTTGGTTAAGCCATAGAAGCATGTAGCTGATTGCAATCCCACCGTGATGTCAGGAACAATGACCATTAACAGCCTAAAACACTTGGCAGTCAACTCAGCCAGTTGCACCCTCATTAATTATGCAAATGTTGTAGGTGCCCTGGCTAGACAATGGAATATATATCAAACAAAGAAGGACTGAAAATACACGTAGTTTGCATAACAGATGAAAACCTGCTTTAAAATTTGCAAAATATCATGAATTGTCACTTTCAAGAAAATATTGATGATGGCATGTGTCATTTTTGTCCTGTGCAGAATTACAGTTGACATATTTTCATCCAAAATTCCCGGGGGTTGAATAATTCTGCTTCAAACTGTATATTCTAACAACTCATATATGTATTATTTGTATATTTCATTTGTTAATTCAGCTCCAGTGAAATGCAGACCTTTGCAAGACACAGACATGCCAGAACATGGCCAAATGCGTTGTCGAGTAGGAGATTGGCAGACTCAATTATTTGTGAGCTTGATTGTGAACGTGGCTTTGTTCCAAAAAAGACAAGCAATATTGCGTTCTGTGGTCCAACAACAGCATTCTTTTGGTCCCATGTGCATGTTGCGAGAAGATCATATGCTAGGATTGGAGGATGTGAACGTATGTTTTTTTCTTGTGGCTGATTAGAAGTCCAAAATGGGGTTTTGTTGGATGAGGAATTATTATGCTATTTATATCAAATTCCACTTCGTCAATACGAATATGTTGGATGACACACCATCCCCATTGCTGATATTTTCCACTCAATATAAGGCACCAGCAGACATTGTAATACCTAATTAGCAGCTTGCCAATATGCTCTGTTGTGGTACAACATATGCCTATCCTGGATGACAATGAAGCATTCTGATTAGATCACCTCACTTGAGTGGAGAATAGAACTTAGTAATAGCTGTCGATCGGTGATATTGTTATTACCAAAATGATTCAGGAAACTATCACTGTGACAGTTGAAAACAAATGCAATAGTCTTTATGGACCAGTTATGGACCAGTTACTTTCAACTTCATTAACAAATTATTGTATTTTATTATATTACAGAATCGCCTGTGACAGCAGAGGTCACTGTCACTCTTGACACACCATGTGACAACGTTAGTGCATTTGAAAAACAACAGGGGACAGAGGAGCTGAACAAAGTAATCAAATCTGAAATGATGAACCTCAATTATGGATCAAATATAAGTCTTATTGGTTGGAAGTGTACTGTAATTCTACCATCATTCAGAAGACTGTAACATTGGCTGGAAATCAGAGAAAAGATGATACATCAGACTATGAAAGTACAACCACAACTGATGTCACAACTACATCAACTGAGAGTAAATCATCATCAGAGGACTCCGAGGAGGTAAAGTTGGAATCAGCGCCATCAGAGGAAATCAATCAGAGAGGCAATGACTATGTGCTGAATTTGATTGAACCGGATTCACAATTTCCAAATGAAAATGATACTTGCTCACATCATCCTGTAGCAGAGAACAAACCGGATGATGATGATAGCGATGAAACCTTTGTTGTCAATGCGACCATTTCTGAACTGACATACTCTGTCTATTACAACGTAAGCTGCATCCGCGGAAAGTGTTGGGAAGCTTGCAAAGTGTTAGGTTTGCTAAAAGAAGATTTGCAGTGCCCGGAACTATGTGCTTACATGGCAAGATCTTCCTTCAAGCAAGTGCGTCACCTACTGACTTCGTATGCTGGTCATCTCATGAAAGGTATAGATGTCAGCACTGCAAATGACATCATCAAGGGTGCCAAATTCAAATCATTCAATGTCACGTCAGCACCTTCTTCATCTTACACACTCAGTGATAATGATATTCAGTACATAAAAAGAAACCATTACAGCAGATACAGTTCTAGAAATGATCAGTGCTGAGTACCAGAATGGACAATATATTATATATTATACTATTTTTCTATCTATATTATCTATCATTCTTGAGGAAATAAGTAAATATATTCATAACGATAATTAAGGACTATTATTACTCTGTGTGTATTATTGCAGCTACTTGTGATGACTGTCAATTTAGATAATAATAAAAGAGGTACAGTAGCTACTAGTGCAATTTTTTTGGCCGCACTCTGCAGATAGATAGATATGGGAAGTTCTTGCCACTATTAAGGGTTAATTGATGAGGTGAGAGAGAGGAGGTGTCCACCCATGTTACACATTTGCCCATGGATGGGATCATGTACTTGCCTCAGCATAGATTCTGAGTACAAGGGACCACCCATTTAATGTTTCATCTGAGAGACATTCAGCTGGGATGTTGCTCATGAAGCGTGCCGGGTCCTTCAGATTAGTAGACTAGCGTCTTTCCACTAGACCGCGCAGCTGCTAGTAAAATAAGTATTTTGAAATGCTTTTGACTGTATTATCTATCTTCTCAAAATATACTGTTATTTTTGATGAACGATGACACGTTTTCAAAACCAAACACTTGTAACTAAGAATAACTATGAAGTCACTTTTTTGGGGGGAAATACCATTATTGGGCCAGCCATTTGCAAACAAGCTAAAGACTGTGTTAGTTAGTGTCTATGTAGATACAGGTAATTTATAAAAAAACTTAGAAAGGATTTGCTGAATGTAGAACTCTTCATCATGTGATTATTTCAGGTAAGAAAACTGAAAATGTTTGCTACCTTATCAACATAATGTTAGATTTTTTATCGGTGTCACAAAAATAATTGCAACTTTAAATTTTATTAACTTAATTGTTCAATATTAGATTGTTTTACTCACTTCATATTCAAAATTAATAAAATCTGCAAGGACTACATATTCAAGTTTTGTGCTGATTTTATTGTAAATATATAATGGTGGTCATTACGCAAACTGTTTCATGATATTATTAACGTACAGCGGCACTGCTCCATTGCTTGTTATTGAAAGATCGCTTCCCCAAAGGGACTTAATACGTACCTCAATAATAATTGTAATATTTTATGCTTTGAATGTCAAAAGCAGGCTTTACTCTTTCGTAACTTCATATCCAATCTTAAGTATATGGCACTCTTTGAAAAAATAAGAAAAAAATCATAGAGTACATTTAACTCGAAACGCTTTGATTTGATTTAATTTGACAATTATAGTGTATCCTTATGTCAAAAATTACTCAAGGAAAGACAGTAAATTAGACAATCTGTAGGGAGTACAAAGTTTATGCGATACCTGTATATTTGTCAGTTAGACTTGCCGCCTCTGTGTAGCTGTCTATATGTCATTAAATCTAAACAAACAATAACAAAATTTGTTTAGATTTAATGACAAAAAAGCTTAAAATTAGGTTTAAGTTACATAAAAAACAAAACCCTTTCAATGTTAATTATCCAAATTCAAAATCAGTGCTCATAACTCATAATTTTTAAACTTTTTTGTTGTTTTCACTTTAACATGACATTGTATGTAAATATATGGGAGTGTAAAGTTAATCTTATACACTTTTCTATATTCAAGACAAAATATTTTTTTCTGGAGGAAGACAACTTTTGCATTTTAAGAATGTTTATTTGGAAAGATATTCACCAATAAAAGCCAAAACCACTACAAAGTCTGATGTATGAAAAACGACATAATATGTTGCCGCAGAGTAACAATTGACATTTAAACCATACTGGCTTAAAAATTATTAATATTAAAATCGAATCATAAACACACTATACAAATTCAAACTATATTGGTTACCACCCCCAGGGCGAACAAGAGTAAAATAATGTTTTTGATCCATTCAGATGTACTGCCTGTGCATCCTTGCAGTTAGTAAAGGGGGTTTCACACATAGCCGGATCAGACGCAGGAGCGTCCCGGAGGTCAACTCCGTAATACTCCCGCATACTCCGGGGAAAGGCGTATAGACATCTTGTTCATGTCCGGGAGTGTCCGGCATTGTCCGGCATGGTCCGGTATCTCCGGGGGACTCCGGCAAAAAAATTAAACATGTTTAATTTTTCATGCCGGAGATCCCGGAATAGTGAAATCCGTGTTGGGCCGTGTAGATCCGTGTAGACTCCCAGTAGACTCCGTCGATCTCCGGGGACCTCCGAATTGACACCGAAAGACTTCGTGTGATCTCCGGCTAAGTCCGGCGTCAACCGGGCGTGAAAAGTACGCTCCGGAGAGCACAAGGAGCAACTCGGTTCCACACGAGTAAACTAGGACCAACACGGAGTCTAAACGGAGTGAACAGGGAGAGCGGGTTTACATGTCATTTGCTTGACCCGGTTAACTCCGTTATGTACACGGTGTCACACGAGATCAATGCGGACATACAGGAGTGAACTGGGTGTCAAGACGGAGTTAATTAAACTGACACGGAGTGAGTACGGATGCCTGAGTATATATACAACCGCCGTCTTTGGAGAAGCATCATTCCACCGCCCGCCGTTCATCGTTGATCATCGAATTAATTCATTTATCATCCACCATTTCTTCTGGATATTACCTTCTGGATTGCTGCTGCTGCTACTGCCGTTTCTTGAATTAACCACCATGCCACCTAGGAGAGGAAAGGGGAGGCCTGGCAAGAAGACTGTTGTCCAAGAGGAACCTGCACCACCTGCTGCTGTTGAAGAAGATGTAGCCAGTAATACCTCTTCAAGACCGCAAAGTCCGCAAGGCATGCCAGATTTACCTGGGCCAGTTGTACCTGCTGCACCTGCAGTACCTCCTACTGCAGCTCCACCCCCACCTGCAGCAAAAGCGAAGAGGCAGAAAAAGGAAGCCCTGAACCTCACAGATGACCAGGAACAAGATGTGGCCGACTGGTACCGTTCCCAGGAGATGTTGTATAACCGGCGGCTTGCTCAATACAAGCGGATAGACATCAAATCGCGAATGATAGACCAGAAGGCGAAGGAGCTGGATTGTACTGCGCAGCAGCTGAAAACTTGGATTGACTCAATGCGCACTGCAGTTGGGAAGCTGACGGATCCAACCAAGAAGCCTTCTGGTGGGGCCGCTACAATCCTGACAGACCGGGACAACTGGATCATGGAGAATTTCGGCTACCTCGAACGCCACATCAAGAGGGTTGATGCTGGGAAAAGAAAGAAAGGTGGGCAGCTTTCCCAGAGCTTATCAGCCAAAACTCCAACCAGCAGCAACAGACCTACCACTGAGGATGACACGTCTGAAGCTGAGGAGGTCATTGTGGATAGTTCGGATGATGGTGGCAGGGATTCCGATACAAGCAGGTCCAAGGGTGGGCCTTACAAGGGCGACAGCAGCAGCAGCAGCAGCAGGAGGAAGATGGGGGCCCCTCCTCCAAGCAAGAAGACGTCCAGACGTCAGCCTCGTCATCATAATGACTGTGATGCATCCAGCCTTGCAGCTAGTGGAGATGGAATTGCTACACAAGCTGTCACTCAAGTAAGTATACTGCTTCAGTTGCCATGATAATCAAGATAATCGTATTGTAATGTTGCAGTTTAAAGTTCTAATTGTAATCTTGCAGTTTAAAGTTGTAATTGTAATCTTGCAGTTTAAAGTTGTAATTGTAATCTTGCATTTTAAAGTTGTAGCTTTTCCATAGTAGAAAGTGGTAGCTTTGTTTCTTGGCACTTCCAGTGTTCACTGTATGGTGATGTTTCTTTTCAGTACATTGTCAATAATGCACATGCTATTGCAGATGCCATGTGACTTACTCTAATGTTGTGTTTTCCTATTTCCAGCTGATTGAAAAAGCCACCGATCTGCAGAGGGACATGCACAGCAAGTTGAGTCAGCCGACGGACTCAGGCAGCTTGTCCAAGAGGGTCTTCACGGACATGATCTACCACGAGGTGATGCAGATGGACACCGACACTTGGTGGGATTACCAGGCCCAAACCTTAAACAACCTGATGCAGTTTAAGCAGGCGTATCGTCGCAAGCGCCAGCAGCAACAGCAACAGCAGCAGCAACAGCAACTGCAACAGCAACAGCAGTATCATCAGTTTCTGCCTCCTGTCCCTCAGCAGCATCAGCAGCAGTTCGTCCTCCCTGCTCCTACAGCCAGTTCATCCGGTCCTCCTGTGCAGATGTTCCCTCATCATCAGCATTCTTCCAGCCCTGCTGCCCAGATGTTCACACAGCATTCTTCCAGCCCTGCTGCCCAGATGTTCGCACAGCATTCATCCAGCCCTGCTGCCCGGATGTTCGCTACTCCGTCCGGCCCTTCGCCCCAGGCTCTCATGTCGTCTGCCCCTTCTTCTTCGTCTGTGCCTGCACCGACCCCCCCTCCTGCGACATCTTCTACGATTATCAGTCAGGCCTGGTTGACTTCAGGTCCTTCTCACGGTCGTCCTTCCATGTCACCACAGGATTGCAGCACGCCTCAGGATGTTTCGCTCACCAGCTACTTGTTGAACACTAGTGTGGGGGGAATGGTTGGTGGTGATGACCATAACTCCTCCTTTTCGGTGCCCACGCCTCCAACTACCACAACTGAGTAATGTTGAGCTGAAAATGAACAATGAACTTTATTGAAATGAACAATGAACTGTTATTACTTATGTTTGCATGTGAACTGTATACCGATGAAGTTAAATGTAATGAACAATGTAAACTGTATTACATGACAATAATTAAATGATGTGTATTTTTTGCACTTGTGTGCTGCAGAAGTCTGAAGTTTGCTATTAATTAAATGTTGAAACTTACATCATTCGTGTTGTTTTCAAATCTTGTCTTGCTGCCATGGTACACTCCCAGCTGCTGAGTTCACGTAGCTGACCAAGTATTGCCGCATTTCCTTGGCTGCTCTGTTGGTGTTGCCTCTGAACACATGTCCCATGTCTGGTAGATTGGCAGCATTCTCCCTCCATGCACCTGGGATGATCTCATGGATGTTGGCATTTTCCTGGTCCACAGTATTCACTTGAGCAGTTGGATACCTCACCCTCAGTAGGTTGTGCAACACACAGCAAGCAAGAGTTATGGTACACACTCTGTCAGCACTTTGAGGCATTGTTGTGAGGAGACACCTGAACCTGGCAGCCAAAAGTCCAAATGCATTCTCTACCACCCGTCTAGCTCTAGAAAGTCTGTAGTTGAAGATTCTGTCTTCCATGCTCATGTTCCTGTGAGGCAGAGGCTTCATCATCCAAGTCTGCAGTCCAAAGGCATCATCCCCAACTATGAAGTAAGGCACTGGTTGGTCATCATTAGGCAGGTTATCTGGTTCAGGTAATCCAATGTTCCCACTTTCTAGCGCTTCCTTCAATTCTGTCTGGCTAAACACTCCAGCATCTGAGCCTGATCCACTGGCACCAATGTCAACGTAGAGGAACTTGTATTCAGCATCAACTACAGCCAGTAGGACAATAGAGAAAAATCCCTTGTAGTTGTAGAACAGGGATCCAGACTTGGCAGGACATCTGATGGCAACGTGCTTCCCATCAATGGCGCCGACACAGTGGGGGAAGTTCCATCTGTTGTAGAATCCATTGGCAACTTCTTTCCAGGCTTCTGGGGTTACAGGACACTGCATGACTTCTGCTGAGTACTCGTCTATGATGGCCTGGCAGACTTCGATGACAAGGATAGAAATGGTATTGAAGGCTACCCTAAATCCATACTGCAGAGACTTGTAGCTGTTGCCCGTACCCAGGTAGCGCAAGGTAATAGCCAGTTTCAATCCAGGTTCAAGGGCCCTCCTCCAAAAGGTATCCTGCTTTGTAATCCTAGGTCCCAATCTGGCAAGAACTTCATGGAATAAGTCAGGCTCCATCCTCATGAAATTCTTGAAGCCACCCACATCTTCTGCAGTCAATTCAGCCATCAGTTTTTCATACTGCCCATAAAGAGGTCTTCTTAGCAGCCAAGGTCGCACCCACATTTGCCTTCTTCTTCTTCGTCTTGGTGCAGCAGCAGCATTTTCTAATAGGTCATCTTCATCAGTTGATGTTGTGGCCCTCACTGCATCATCTTGCAGTTTGTGTTGTTCTTGCAGAATTATATCATTAGCAGCAGTCAATAGCTGGACTTGCATGTCCATGCACTTCAAATCCAATTCCACCCTGTCGTAGTGTGATAAAGACATATCCAATTTTTCTGTAGTAGCAGCAACAACTTTGCAGTATGGTAGTCCGAAGTGGAATGATGGACAGTGGAACGCAGGCAGTTTAAATACCAATTTCAGAGCGATCCGGGTGAAAACCGCTTAACTCCGTAGTGATATCGTAGTAAGGTCGTGTAACGATCGGGTATATCCGTGAAGGCCCCGTGTAACATCCGGTTCACTCCGCCCGCCTCCGGCACAGTCGTGTTACCTCCGGCTACAACCGTGGCTCATTCCTTGTTTAACCGTGCTCCTCCGTACATATCCCTGTAGCACCCGTACACATCCGTGTCATGACTGTGTTGCTCCTTGTTGCCTCCGTCTTGCCTTCGTGTCCACACCGCCCAATTATTTGTTTTTGTTTACATTTCTAACTTTTTCGCCCGGACCGCCCCGGATTTGACGAAATTTCATTCCGGGACGCTCCTGCGTCTGATCCGGCTATGTGTGAAACCCCCTTAACACGCTCAAATGGTAGTTTCCACAGAGCAACGAAGTGGTTTTCCTTTGGTTGACCGTCATGCACAATACAACGTGGTGGTGCCAATGAGTACGGTGGTAACTCAAAGTTTATTTCCCTAAATCTATAAGGGATATTTTCCTGCAAAAAAAAAACATTCCTCAATTTATCTATTCATCCAAAGACAGCTGAACGATACACACCTTTTTAGCGTGGCAGCCATGTCTGCGTTTTTGCCTCATTGACCTAATTTTGATTACATAAATAAATAGTTTGTAGAAAGGGATGAATCCCTGAATTATGATAATAAAATCTTGTGATGGAAAAAATAGGCAATGGTTGATGTTAAGTTGATGACATATTCTGTTTCTTCATTTATGAATTTCAGGATGAGTATGATTGATCTTATTAAACAGTATTTAGTTCACTGAGGCCTCTGACGCCTGCCAGTTTTCGTTTCTTCCTGTGGTGGAGAGGTTCCGCTGTGCCTTGTTGTACCTGTTTTGCATGTCTGTCAATTCTTTGCTCAAATCTACTTGATAACCAATCAGGTTAGTGTTATGTTGCTGTTTTTCCATGATATTTTCAGTTGCCATCTGTTTAGGTCTGAGTTCATCTAACTTCTTACTGATTTCTACTTCTCTATCATTATTTCTCTGGTTATTTCCAATGTAATGTATGGAGGACAGAATAGAGTCAACTCCGGGGGGAGGGGGGGGGGAGATTGAAACTGCTGAGGTCCAGTCTGACCTTGTTATACGTCCAGTGAATCAAACAAAGGATTGTGGGGGCTAGTTGCACCCTCATTAATTATGCAAATGAAGCAGGTGTACAATGGAATGTCTGACACATAGGTATAACTATACAAAGTTCAATATTAATTTATTGTTGACTTACCAGAAGTAAATTCTTGTTTTTCTGTAACCTAGGAAACGTTGTTGTCAGACAATAATTGCTTTTACTATCAGAAACCACCTTCAAAAATGTCTGAACATCAAGATCACGCAGATGTTGTGTCATCATACGACTGAATACCAGATTATATTGCTGCGGAAGTCCTGTCTAAAAAAATGAAATTAAACTATTGAAATAATATTCATGTCAAGAGGGTAATTACTCTAGACAATTATATATAAAAAAAAAAAAATATATATATATATATATATATATATATATTAGTTTAGCAAACAATTGTAAGGCATACCTTGGCGATATTAGCATTGATGAACTTGTATGGAGTTCCTTGGAAATCTTTCTTGTGCTTTTGAATCAAATCTGGAACGATGTCTATGCCTGTGTAATCAATATCAGTTCTTGATGATAAAAATCGCTTCATCCAGTTCATGTCACCACACGGAATATCTAACATTGAGACCCTGTCTAAATTTAAGGCTACCTTTATTTGGTTTATCAACACTGCAACGTTCCCATTATTTCTGGCGTAAATCTAAGAGCAGAGCCAGGCCCTGAAGCGCTTTCACCGTTGTACCATACTCTTTTCTTGTAAATGTTTGTAAATGAGGCTTTTTCAGGGTCTGTTGTTTCATTTACTGTTGTTTTTTCGTCATATCTTTGTGTTGGAATTGGTTCCAATGCCGGATCTCTGGGAATTTTTCCCAATATTCCTCCAGTGATGCAGTTTCTAACATAAAGTGACTCAGTAATAAATGTCCTCTGGAAAGAAAAGGTGTAGTATCTTTAAATAAAATCTGTGTATAATTTGATGATGATATTATCATGATGTGTTGTTTCAGTGTTATTTGGGAAAAAAATGTTATACTATCTAATATATGTGTCAATATTAATATTTATATAAAAATTTAATTATGGGGGCAACTTAATATAGTTTCTATGGACTCTGTTGCAGCCCTTCTTGGTAACTGATTATTTATATGTAATTGTATGTTCTATTTATACATGTGTATTTGTATGTTTTTTTGTACCAAGAAAAAATAAAAAACTTCAAACAATTCTTCATGTGCATGTACATTACAAATAAGACAGTATATGCATATAAGTCTTAATATGTACTAGGGGAGGGGGGAGGGGTGCATTGGGGTAGATGATGCATGCGAACCCAACTATTATATTTCACACGTGGGGCAAGGTAAAGGTCACAGAATTTTGTTAACATCCCAAGTCATACCATGATGAATCAACTGCCGCTCTGACTTTTTATGAATAATTAATTATCTAACCTTGTTTTTTTTAATTTGGTCAGGCACAACCAACAGACAGAGACCATGAAGCACAGTCACTCATGCATATTTATCAATTATAGAAGTTAAGCGCTGGTCTGAAAGGAGAGAAAAGCAAGACAGTTCACATGTGGCCAAACCCTCCCACCCCCCCCCCCCTTTTTGAGACATGCGTTTCATGGGAAGTTGATGAAAGAGTTGCAAGTTATTCAAAATAGCATGATCATTGTGCAGTCCTGTCAAATTTCCTGTCTGTTGATCACTATGCAATGGTTATCATTTTAACATTACATTATGTCAGCTAATTATATATTATGAATACAAAATAATGGCCTTCATAGAATAAAAAAGTATTTTATTATATTACTTACATCAATATTTGTTCTAGATATTTCTATTTCCTCTCCTTGTCTCTCATTTGTTGTTTTATTTTGTGTATGAAGTTGATGTATGCTGTGGAGAATGATGAATGTCATCAAAATGATGAATATCGCTGTCAGATAATTTCTCCAATGCATATTGACAATCTATATCACGGCTGCAGCCAATAAATAACAAAATTTACATGTATGAACCATCTAGGAACAAGTGTATATTATATCATAAAGTTGCAATTGTCTAATAAATTGCAAACTTTATCAGATATTTACAAAATCATATGAGGCTTTAATTGCAAATTATATCTGACAGTTGTTCGGGGCATAGAGCAGTCGTAGAATATATTAGACAACAGAAAAACATCTGAGACACTCGTAAAAATATGAGGCAATAGCAATATAAACAGATTAAGCATTTATTACTGACATAATAAAAAAATATTGAAAAGACATATCAGACAATTGCAAAATCGATTTGACAATTGCAAATTATGTAAGACAATATGAAATTAAGACAATAGCAAATTATGTCAGGCAAAAAAAAAAATGTATCAAACAACTGCAAAATATATCAGACATTTGTAAATTTGATATCAAATTACAAGTTCCAGACAACAGGGATGCTCATTTGAAGTTGACTCATTTCACATATGACCTAGGACCAATAAGTACATGCAATGAAGTCAATGGGTTTCATGAGCTGATCCACCATGTGTGGTAGGGTTTAATTATACAATTGAATAATCACGAGTAAATAATCAATGTACTCACCCAATATAACAGTAGTGTTTGCATGGATGACACTCTAAAGACTATAATATTATAGACAAGCATAAACAGGGAATCAATTGCTGATGTAAACAGCTAGTGACACCATTGTGATGAGTATAAAATAGCTCTTCAGCACATACTGCCATTGGTGAATATAATCTTGTCTATGAATATTTATATTTATTGACAATATTATAGTATCCAATCTTTTCTGTAATGAATATTTATGTTATTGACTAAATTAGAGTATTCAATCTTTTTTTGTAAGACAATGAAATTAGGTACATCCATGGATTATTGATATTGTTGCTCTGAAGATCCCACTCATTGACCCAGCCCATGGACACCCCCTTTCCCCATTTCAGAGGTCAGCGCAATGCTGCTCTGAAGACCCCACCCACTGACCCAACCCATGGACACCTTCTTTTGCCATTTTAAACTGACTTTTTATTCAAATTTGTTTTGAAATCATTACAGTATTACCCACTTGAAGTATTGACCTATACAGTATTAACTCTCATTTTTATATTCATGTATGTATATATATGTAAACAAAACTGGAACCGACTTGCGTTTATCAAGTAAATATTTAGAAATACTGGTAGATTATAGATTGTATATATAGTAGATGTAGACACTAGACCTGTTTTTGTTATGTTGTATATTTGTTTGTTTTGTAATGTTGTATGACACATGTATCAATTCCTGATATCAGGCTTGTCAATAAAACGATATATATATATATGTAACATTAGACGCAGGATCTCCATGGAGACCTTCATAAAATATGCATGACACTTATATCCCGGCATTCTATATGGAACAGCATATTTAATGATAGGTACTCACTGTTATAGAGAAATAGCGATTCTAGCCAGGCCCTCATAATATCCAATTTTTCTTGTAAGACAATGAAATGTATGCAACATATTTTACCCAGCACATGAAGACATGTAAAACTCTTAATGCCCAGTGTATGACATACACCCTCAAGGAACTGCTTTTGGTGAGGGACAGAGAGATGCATTGCATGTTGACAATTGACGAAGTGAATGATCTTATATATCAACATTTCTGTAAATTTAACTACATCTCTTTCAAAATCTCTGTATTTTTATATGGAGTTAATTGGGAGAACTGCTCGCCTGGGCAAGTTAGCAGTTTAGTGCCACGAAAGTCATACTTTGGTGACAAGAAAGTGGTCATTGCGTGGTACAAAAGTTGGTAATTTCGTGGTACGAAATTTGGCACTTTCGTGGGGTGAAGGTTGGTACTTTTCTGGGGCGATAATGACTAACTTTCGTGGTTGAAAGTCGGACTGTCATATGGTACGAAAGTTGCCCCATCATGGTACGATAGTTAATGTCTCCCCACATAACTACGAGACCACAAAATGTCCTATTTGGCTGCCATACAAGTTTATCACAAGTTTCCCACATGATGCATCAGGAACTCTCAGTATTTGCCTGAATCGCTCATTATCTAGGTTTGAGTGCAAACCATTATTAAATTAACACATTATCGTTTGTATTTAATTGTTCGATGCTTTGTTATTTATGGGCTTGGTGTGAAAGGCAGGCAAAGGACCAGTTTCTGACCAATGCCTCGCTATAACCAGACATAATATTATGCAATTGTGTGTAAGGATCACTTTTTACCCCATGTCGTCAAGCCATATTCAGTGGGTCTTTAAGTAATTGAAAAGTTGCCAAAAACACAATTGAATCAACTTCCCACGGCCGCCATTCTGCTTGGTGTGGTAATGACGCATGCTCAATGAATACATTAGCATAGGCAGTATCGTGACTCCTGATTGGCTGGTAGAAAGTGAAAGTGTGTTAGATCAAAGAGTGAACAACGAGCTGTCAAAATGCTAATTGTCCATTTGACACCAAATTAAATGTTAATGTGAATTGTGTGTTACACCTTAACTAATAAGATTCCGGGCATCTGGACAGGTATCCAGTGCAAATATGGGTCCCCCAGGACAGTGAGGAAAGTTTTTCTTCAGATTGATGGCGATTTTTTTATGGAATTTCAGAGCTGTTACAATGTTATCAGGTAAAACTAGACACCAAAAAGAAGAAGGCTCTCCCCAGTGTCACTGGATTCAAGACACACCTACACAAAGAAAGCCAAAGGTCAGTGGTTTCACTAATAATGATATTTATCGCTGGGAGTCACCACATATCAGGTGATATTTCCTTCTTGTTTTTATAAAGTTACACGACTCCACAATTTGACCCATAATGTATGCGGCAATTTGACTAGGCTTACAATTGCCTGGCCTGTGCTGCCACCTTATGATTATGTCAGAATGAAAGTTTTCCAATTAGAGCTAATTATTTATACTTGAAATGCCTTAGTTTGTGGTGTTTAATCTGATAATGCAATTACCTGAAATATATGGTTATATATTTGGCCTATAAAATTACATAAATATCAGTGTTTCAATTGTATGATATTTATTTTTTGGATGAAGTTGTGTGCACAAAAAAGAAAAAAGAAAAGAAAAAAACAAGTAAATTGATTTTGATTTAGAAATAATTGTTTTAGATAGTTTAAAGAGTTGCTATTCATATGTAAAGTGTACAAAATAAATGTTCCTTCATCCAAACAAATTGCAATTTGTTTTTACGATTGTATGAATTTAGCATTTTAATGTCAATTAAACTTTCTAAAATGTATACACAATGCTAATTTAGTTATGATAATTGGCTGTCACTTTACATTTAAGATGATGGTGCTGTGACGACCATGAAGACAGCCTGAACTATAAAGAAAGAGCAGTGTCCTACATCGGGAATTCTAAATACAGGCTGGCATTTAAGACTTTAGTTGGAAATTCCCAATCTGATAAGGATGCCCTGATTTCAGTGGCATGTGGCTTCATTGCCACAGAGGTATACATGTTTGCTTTTATTAGCTGTTATTGGTTTTATTTGATAAAGACTTTACAAAGAACCATGTACATATATAATTGCCATGAACATAACATATATAAGCGCAATAAATTCAAATTAATTCATGCCCAAGCCCACCTAATAGTTTGACATCATTTGACTCATCAGCTGTGGGCAGCTTCAACTGGGTTGAAGCCTGTGACAAATCCAGCACCTTGTTCACTTTGTAAAGTTATTATATGTCAGTTAGAGTTATATGACAGGTGCATTGATTGTATGCTCCTCATTACACTTGCCCATGGCAAAGGATATATGTCAGTTAGAGTGATTGTATGCTCCTCATTACACTTGCCCTAGGCAAAGGATATATGTCAGTTAGAGTTATATGACAGGTGCATTGATTGTATGCTCCTCGTTACACTTGCCCTAGGCAAAGGATATATGTCAGTTAGAGTTATATGACAGGTGCATTGATTGTGTGCACTCTGCATTACACTTGCCTTGAGCGTTTTTGTTGCTCTAGCAATTGCTTAATATATTGTTTGCTCTTCATTACACCTGCCCTATGCAGGCCTCTGCTCATGTGTGACCTAAATGCAGTTGTTATGTGTTCCCATCATTTCCATATGCTAGTCACTGCTCTGCTCACATGTGTCAGTATTTTCTTATTACTCATGTTTAGCTTTATGTTTAGTTAGCCTGCTGCAAGGAATATTGATTATATTATTAACATTGATTATATTATTAGTATTGATTACATTATTAATTGATTGACTGTATTATTAATCAATTGATTGACTATATCATTAATTGATTGATTAAGTCATTAATTGATTGATTGCTTATGTCCAATTGTCAGTTGATAGATTGCATTATTCATTTTGTTCTTCATGTTGATTTATTGTCAGTATTATGTGAGTGCATTGCCCTGTTAAGATGCCTCACTGTTGAGTCCTAAATTGTGGGAGGAGCTTACTTACTTTCCCTCCAAAACTTTCCCTCCAAAACTGCTGACCAAGCCAAAGTTGACACTCAGCACAATAGCCCATTGTGACTTGAGCTATAAATAGCCTCAGCACAATGCAGAGCACTGCAGGGGGTCCACTTTTGCTCCATTGTCTTAGCTGCCCTAATCCCTGGCAGAATTGGGAGAAAGATGCTGGAAGCAACCCTGTTTGGGGGAGGTATCACCCCATGGAATGTGGAGTTTACTGTGTTGTGATTGGTTGATAATTCCCTCTCAGCCCTGCTGGGGGGAAACTGCATGAATTGTACCTTTAATACATATACCCTGTGCACAATAAAAATATCAGTTTAACTTGCCAGCTGAGGAAGCAAAACTACTCTTGTGTTATTACTTGTACACTTTGGACTCTGCATATATTGTGCTTACTGCACTCTGGACTCTACCCACTTTGGAACTGGAAGAACTTGACTTGCTTCAAGCTGAGATGAGACTCAGTTGAAAGTCTAGACTGAAATGTCATTATATTGGAGTCTTTAATGACATGGACTTTTACAACTTGACAACGGATCCAAACAATATTCTGCGAGTATCATACAAATGTCCATGTTAATTTCAGTTCATCACGGTGGGATACCTGCTACTGTTGGCAATGGCTATTAGTGAAGACTGTTAGTCAAGTTCCCCATTCATACAGTATTCTTACCTCTGAACAGAAGAGAAAGTGGTTAGAGAACCTTGCCAATATGATAATATAAGCTGTGTGGATGCACCATGATGCTAAGGGCTTGAAACAGCCTATATATGGACAATGGTGATGATGATGATGTGGACCTGAACAGATGTATTCGCCAAGAAGGTAATTTTAGCATAGCCAGGATTTAGTTCTTATGTGAACACATTTAAAGGTCTCATGTTGTTCGATATTTATTGACCATAAAAAAACAATTTGACAGACAATCAAATTAAAAATGGAACTCAATCTTGTTGAAAAGAAAACCTGATACACATTGATATAATACTCATTATATTAAATGTAACACAATTTCAGTGCGAGAAGATGAAATGGCTTCCTGTCAAAATAAACTGTGCCAGCGACAGTTTCATATTGTAAAGTGCAGCCCCTGGCAACCACTTATTATATGTCAGTTAGAATTGTATGTCGGGTGCAGTGATTGTACACTCCTCGTTACACTTGCCTTAAGCAAAGGATGTACACACAGGTCAGGCATTATTGTACACTCCTCGTTACACTTGCCCTAGGCAAAGGATGTACATACATGTCAGTAGAATTATGTTAGGTACATTGATTGTGTGCACCCTGCATTACACTTGCCTTGAGCATTTTTGTTGCTCTAGCAATTGCTTAATATATTGTTTGCTCTTCATTACACCTGCCCTATGCAGGCCTCTGCTCATGTGTGACCTAAATGCAGTTGTTATGTGTTCCCATCATTTCCATGTGCTAGTCACTGCTCTGCTCACATGTGCCAGTTATTTTCTCATTACTCATGTTTAGCCCTATACTTAATTAGCCTGCTGCAAGGAACATTGATTATATTATTAGTATTGATTACATTATCAATTGATTGACTGTATTATTAATTAATTGATTGAGTCACTAGTTGATAATATTGATCACATTATCAATTGATTGACTATATCATTAATTGATTGATTAAGTCATTAATTGATTGATTGCTTATATCCAATTGTCAATTGATAGATTGTATTATTCATTTTGTTCTTTATATTGATTTATTGTCAGTATTATGTGAGTGCATTGCCCTGTTAAGATGCCTCACTGTTGAGTCCTAAATTGTGGGAGGAGCTAGCTAACTTTCCCTCCAAAAATTTCCCTCCAAATCTGCTGATCAAGCCAAAGTTGACACTCAGCACAATAGCCCATTGTGACTTGAGCTATAAATAGCCTCAGCACAATGCAGAGCACTGCAGGGGGTCCACTTTTGCTCCATTGTCTTAGCTTCACTAATCCCTGCCAGATCTCAGCCAAAGATGCTGGTAGCAACCCTGTTTGGGGAGGTATCACCCCACACAATGTGAATGATAATTGAGCAAATGGTCAGCAGCAGTGGCATTTACTGTGTTGTGATTGGTTGATAATTCCCTCTCAGCCCTGCTGCATGAATTGTACCTTTAATACATATACCCTGTGCACAATAAAAATATCAGTTTCATCTTGCCAGCTGAGGAAGCAAAACTACTCTTGGGTTATTACTTGTACACTTTGGACTCTGCATATATTGTGCTTACTGCACTTGGACTCTGCCCACTTTGGAACTGGAAGAACTTGACTTGCTTCATGCTGAGATGAGACTCAGTTGAAAGTCTGCATTTTCAAGTCACTCTGACTTTATGCTGTTTACTTGGAGATGAGCAGCTTGGACTTGGAAATGTCATTATATTGGAGTCTTTAATGACATGGACTTTTACAATATGAGTTGTGTTGATGCCACAGTAACCGCTCCATGGCATTGTAGCTATTTTCTTCAAGAAAACAATTACACAATAGTAGAGTGTGGTGCAGGAACAAAATGCATGGGTCAGCAATTTTATCACAGATCATGCATCAATGACCAATTTGAAGGTAATTAATTGTGCATTTAAAGATCCATGCATATTGTAAGCAAACAGCACATTATGTGCCAATGATGTTTTCTAACTTAAGCTGCTGAATTGCCTATTATTTTTCCAGGCACCTATTTAAGGAAAATTTCACATATGTGACCAATAAAATATTTTCATCTTGAAATATATTATTACCATTTTGTTAGTCAGTGTGCCTCGTCAATGAAGAGAGTCTTCACACGCTCTCCCAGGCCTTGAATCTCATCCCACCACTTGTCATTGCCCAATGACTCTGGAGAGATGAAGAGTAACTGTACGTTTTGAATATCTGCTAGATAGGATTTTAATATTCTATTTGTTTTACCATAATTTATTTTATTATTTTATATACTTTTTTTTTTTCATGTGCAGCACATAGAAATTTTATAATTTTGTGCTCTTTAAATTACTTTATAATAATAATAATATGAATTTTGACAAAACTAGCTGATAAAGGCTTAATAGAGCCTAACTTTGTATAACCCTAACTTTTTTCATTGTTCACTCACCTTTACTGTCACCAAAACTTGCGCAGAACTTGATCCCAAGCTTTCCCCACCTTTCTGCCTGGTCAAGCATCAGACCTTTCAGGGGCGAAACAATGATGGCAACACTATCTGAGTGGCCCTGGATCTAAATAAAGTTAGATGTCGATTAGATATACATAATTGATACAGATATTATCAATAACTAAATATCCTCTTAGAAATAGCTTCTTTAGGCGCCTTTGATAGATGAAGGTGCCATTTTAACCTTTTCAGTCAAGGCATTAGTACCTCCTTGTAATACAGACAGTATATGCATAATTTTATTTGTATAATATAATGTTACTGGCTCTGTTAGTATTATCTGTAATTAATAAATTTATTTATTTCAATCATTTCTTATTTGCTCATTCATCATATATTAGCCATTTTCATCTCTGATGCATTACATTTTCTATAGCACCCCCTCCCCCTTTAAGAAAAGACAGGCAGGGAGTATATATATTTATATGGCTAGTGTACATATAATTTAAATGCCTTTACTTGTAATAACTATAATACTTTCGATTAATCAAGTGCTCAGTACTTTACATGGTCAAAATCATTAAATAATAATTTGCTGAGGGGTTGCTGCAGTTCAGTCTATGTTCTTAATATCTAGCAGCAGACATTGGCGCCTCACTTACGAGCGTGGTGGCAGATATAAGAACTAAATTGCGCCATGTATAGGCCTATAGCAACACTGACTTGATGGCAATTAAAATATTTAAATGGGGTTATTGGTAATTGCAAATGCGCCTTATATTGTTAAATGTTAAGTAAATAGCTAGGGATTGATGAATGTATGTATATCCAGTTGGCAGAATACCCACAACACTTTCGCCATTAATTAATTCCATAATAATTTCACGTTGGGCTGGTTTCAGCTTAAATCCAGCTTCAGAAGCAATTTTTCCACACATAAACAAAACACATTCATCTTGTTATGAATGGAAGATAAACTTTAACTTTCTCTAGCCAATCACAGTGGAGGTCACATCCAATGCTTGACCTAATTAGCTCGCACGTGCAAATCAAAATGTGCTAATTTGCTTTATTTCCTGTACACAACTGATTCGGACATGGTGGTAAACCAAAAATGTCCCTTCAGTCAGCTGGAGTTATCACGACCGATCCTATATATATAGAAGAGTATAGAAGAGTCTTGCTGTTGTAGTGGTTCTGGCTCTGCTATAGGCCTGGTGACCACTGTAAGTAGTTCTTAGACTCTAGCTCTGATATGATAGAGAAGCAACTCAGTCATTGAGTTTATACATTTATTAACATACATCAAATATAACAGTACAGTGGTGCCCACTACAGCATGACCTATGCTTGGGCAGTCAGGTGTCTGACTTCAACAGTGCTTAGTTCTACTACAGCATGTCATATGCTGGACAGTCAGGTGGCTGACTATAAGTTCTAGTGAATACTAGATGGATCTGCTCAGACAGAGTATTATACAGGAATCTGTATGACTCAAGTAAGTCTGGGGCCAAACAGAGGATCTTACACAGGTTGCTGTGTCACTCTAGTCAGGTCTGGCCCAGAACCCCAGTGGGCTGGGGTATTTATGCTACCCTGGTCACATGACCACTGGTCACCTGACCAGGCTGACCAATGAGAAGCCAGCAGGTGCTGCCCCTGGTGGCAGGGAGCTCATTTGGCTGGAGGCACTCTCAGAGGCAAGATCTCTACACTGTGTTATAACAAACAAGTTTTATTGTGCACAAACACAATGTCACAAAGTCATTAGTCTCCAAACTTACTATGAGTCTGTAATGGAAATTTCCTTATTTTAGATACTGATAGCACAAAGATCTAGACATTTTCAAATGCGTGAGTAATTTTCAAAGTAAATTTAAGAACAAGGAAGCAAACAACATTGTACAGTCTTAACACGCCACAAAAGAGCCTATAATTATCTTTGCAATACTCATATGCGCAGGGGTGGCCAGGAATTTAAAAAAATGGTGATGTTGCAAAGACACTTGCCAAGTAAACTGGACTGAGTCACATTGAATCTGTCAATACAATTTGTCGTGTTCAAGTGGCACTACAGACACAAATGACCCCTCATTCCATTCCAATGGGCTGATTTTCATAACCTTGTTCAATTGGACAATGAAACTTAAGTTTGATTTCGCCTAAACTCGGGTGATATTTTTGCCTCCGACAGTGAAAACCCCATACTTCTGTCACACCGGGCCAAATTCGTATGTTACATGTTGCAACGACTATTTGTATGGGAATACAAATATACAGGTCAAATACCTCTTATTATTTCCAACCACTTGGTCTATTTTGTATATAACCTACTTAATACACTGATGCCCCAACTTAAAAAATGACATGAAATTGCGAGGAACTTTTTAATGTGGCTGGAGGTAACGAACATATTTTGCAATTATATTAAGGCAACTCTCAACTGGGCGGAAAAAGTGCAGTATTGCAGACCCAATTCATGACCACTTTTAGCGAGCCTCATTATGGCCATAAATTTGGATTTGCAGTATACGGCACTAAACCCAACTGGGCTTTTAGATGCATGAGCCATGACTGTTATCTCTTTTTGAATGTCATGGTGCCAATTTGCAAATATTAGACACCCTGACTTTCTCATCAAATATAAAATGTATCAGGTTTGGGTATGGGCAAAATTATTGCGCTTCACCATTGGTTGAGGCCCCAGGGGAGAGGGGGGTGGGGGTGACTTAGCAAACATTATGAATACGAAACTAAAGCAAGGTTCAACACACCTTTTTATATGCATTTGCTATATATTGTAGCAGTGCGGGAATTTTGTCTGCTTTTGTTCAGATGAGATGTTAAAATGGTTGTTTCATGTACCTAGTGTCTATACTGAGGCAGGTAAAAGATCCCACCCATGGGGTAAATGTGTGACATGGGTGGACTGCCCTCATCTCGTCAATCCACTTTGGGAGCTGCAAGAACTTGCATTAGTGGGCTGCACTTTCCATATTTATCTATCTATCAATTAAGTAACTGTTAAATATTTGCAGCGTTTAACTTAATACACTCATTTTAACTTTGACACTATCAATCCCATAAATCAACTTAGCTGTTTTATGAAGCAAAACACGATTATTTTTGAGGAATTTTTTTCTTTGAACTTACTGATCAGTGACATGAGAATTTAATGACATCAAATGTTGATATGCCAAAAATATTTTTGGGAGTTTTTGCACGAAATTAAACATTACCTAATGGGGGAATTCCTAACCGGAACAACCAGAATTGAATTTAATTATTGGGGGGGGGGGGGTGGGGGTTTAAAAGTTTTTTTAAATGTTTGTTTCATTTTATCTTGTGCTACTGTCACAACAGCCTCAATAGTATAAAGGTAGTCTTAATAAAAAAAGTTACTGAATCATTTGTGGTAAACAGTTTGTACAGTATGCTCACATCTGTGGAGGATTCATTCTCTGAACCAAATATATATCCAATGATATTCTTTACCTAGCTGAAATTGATCTACTATCATATACACATGAATATATAACAAAATAAACAATAAGACAAGGCAACAAAAAAAATAATTGATATAGTTAGGTATCTTTGATATTACAGAATAAATAGTTTGGGGAGAACAGTTACAGCAGGTGATTGGGTATTTTTGCACCCCACTATGCAATGACATAAGTGGAGATAGAGAGGAAGAGTCCATCCAAGTTACACATTTACCCCATGGGTGGGATATATTACTTGCCTCAGCGTAGACACCAAATATAAAAAAACCACCAATTTAGCAACTCATCTGAACCAGCTGGGATGTTGCTCATGGAGGGTGTCCAGGTCCGGGATTGAACTCAAATCCTTCAGAGGAGCAGGCAAGTGTCTTAACACTAGACTATCTAGCTGCATGATGTTATCATAATACTGTTTTCTTTTATCTTTTTTTTTGTCACTATTATTGAGATATCAGCTAAATGTAACACATACAAGTGCACTACTTTATTATTAGCCTTTATTGTGAAGTGGACTCTGTGTTGAGATTCATTGTAGTGTGTGCATTCATGCTACATCAATTAAAACATGTTATTTTAGAAGTCAGATAAAACCGACCTATTTGCCGCACTAGGAAGTTTAAAACATAGTTAAATATTGCTACGATCGGTTTTCCCCAAACTGTGGCTGAGGTCAACATAATTTGAGCTTTAATACTGTGTTTGCATAATATTATCCCGGATGAACACAGAACAATTCACTTGTGTATTAGGGAGTCAGTCAAGCATCACATGACAAGTTTCACTCTTCACTGCTTTACAGGTAATATACATATATAAAATTATACATATATATATATATATATGTACATATAATTTAGTATAGCAACACTTAGTACGGATCTTTGGATGCTGAAAAAAGAAAGTTTTAATGAATTTGAGCATGACAATGTACTGGGAACTATGCGCAAAATACTTTTAAATTAAACTAATGACAATAGGTGAAATTATCTTCAGTTTAATGTATTTCAGATTGTTTAATCGGAGAGATTGTTATTAGATAAAGAAATTATATTGAATGTCAGTTTCATTTAGGTATTTGCATTATCACAGGCAATTTCATAATGATTATAACATTTCTTAATTGCAGAAGAAAGGCTACGACCAAGATCATTCAGATTTCTAAGCACCACCAATCATGATTGGTACGTACTTTTCTGAAATATTTACCTGAAAAAAGAGTAAAATAAATATGTAATTTCCCTATTGTAAGACTGTGTATACAGTACAACTCCTAAAATGTGACATGTCAGTTAGGAGCTATACACATACTAGGGAGACATATCAATAAATATTACATGCAAATACTGCTCACTTATTCAGATGTCAAGGTAAAGGAGTGTTTTATTTAATTGATAAAATATGTGTAACTTACATCTTTAGAATATATTTCTGTATATATATAATCATTATTTTTATATAGCGGTGAGTTCATGCCTATAGTGACTAATAATGTGTAAGAAGCCACATAATATGTAGGATCACTGAATGAAAAAAAAAGCAGTACATTATTTTACTGCATAACTACAGTATCTAACAGAAGTAAGTAAACCTTTGAACACACATGACAATATATTCGCTTCCATTTGAAGTGTACAAACCGTTGATAGTCATAATTCATTTCGAAACAGGGAGCTTGATGAGAAAAAATGGTTAAAACGTAGTAGTGGTGGAAAATGCATAATTATTAAAAAATGTATGGCTATATTTTGAAAAGAAAAATTAATTGGACTTTATTATTGAATCATTTAGCAAGCTTAACCCCAGTAATGTAAACATAGTGAACTCATCTTGGTTTTATGAAGTTTATCACTGAGTGGTCCATTCTGAAAAAAAAGTACACCATAGAGCAAAATTTCATACAGGTTTAAAAATCACAATTTTGCAATTAAAAAATGTTTACTGTGCAGAAGTCAACTCAGCCTTTGATAAACAGTTGATGTACAAAAGGAAAATGATATGAAATAAATGTAGTCTATCTAGGATGAATTTGTTCATCGTTTTATCAGAAGAAAAGGTCTATACTATTCAAAATTATGTTGGAAATTACTCTTTTAGTGGCCTCAATGATGTGGTGGGCGAAACATGCAATATTGGAAAACAATTTGACCAAGAGCACCCTAAATAATGGATTTAAAGTGGAGTGTTAAATTAAAGAAATAAAACGTGCTTGCAGCAAAACTATCTTTTTTCCAACAGAATGTTGAAAATTTTGCAAAAAGGGTTTTTATACTGCCTTGGAATACTGTTTTCTTATGAAGTCAGTGAAAATTTAACATTCCAGAATGATGCTGTTATTTTCCAAATGGCAAATATGACAAAAAATCCTGAATTTTAAGTTAATGTTTTATGATGACTTTAGAAGTGATGCAAAACTTGGGCATGGTCAGTCCAATTTGTGATCAAATGCCATCAATGACTTGTTTAAAAGTACTGTCATGGAAAGGTTTCAAGCAATATCATGTCATCATTATGTCTGCCTCTTACAGCTGGGTATACCGTGAGATCCATTAACATTGCCACATTAATATTGACATTCACCAATATTACAATATCAGTCACGGCAGTGTGACACAGTATTATTAGTATTATATTCAGCAAGAGTGCACACGATTTCTTCTGAGAATATCAGAAATGCCTATCACTAAATAACATTCTGGTAGCAAAATCTGATTACATACATAACTTGACTAGGCTTCAGGAAAAATTATGACTCCTATATAAGTATGATATATGTCAAAGTCATCACACACAGACTGCTTTCACAAATTATTATATTTAGCGGTCTTGACATTAAAATGACTTGCAAAATCAACTTAAACATAGAAACTAAGACTGGAAGATAATAGTAACAAAAATTGTATCTACTTCAGGAATACTGGCAGTTTGGCTGTTGCTGCTCAACGTTTGGGATGGAATCCACCAGGGAGACACAAGTGCTGACACCTGCTGTAAATACAGCATAAATCACACAACATATACTTGCCGAGGGTGTGGATTGAAAGATGTTCCGAAGGAAATAGATGGCAAGGTGACTACACTTGATTTAGCTCAGAACAACTTTACATCACTCAAAGACAATGGGTTTTTTAAGTTAACAAAGTTGATAAACCTGTACTTGAACAACAATCAAATCAGCCATATAAGTCGAAATGCACTCAGGGGACTGAAAAATCTTAACGAGTTGGATTTGAGAAGAAATAAGTTATGCATCAGTGACTACAATTTAAATGGGATATTTAACGCCACACCAAATCTGAAAACTCTACAATTGGTGAATAACGATTGCAAGGAATTATTTAAAAGTTATCCAAATGAAGCTTTTAGACCATTAAACAGATTAGAGCAGCTTTCCGTATCTTTTGTGAAAGATGCCAATCTTGGCCCAGTTTTTGGGGAACTGTACAATCTGAACTATCTGATGATTCTTGGATCTGATGGTCTTAAAAATAATGGAGGAACTTTGGGCTGTAACACGTTTAATACATTGTCAAATGTTTCTTTGGAAATGTTATCAGTCAGAAACTCTGGCATTAAAAAGATTTGCTCCTCTGCTCTTCAACCATTGAAGGAATTGAAATACCTTAATTTTGCCTGTAATAAGAATTTATTGATGGATGATATTTACAATGTTGTTAACCAGTTGCCAGAGTCAATTCTGCAAAATATAATCATGGACAGAGCTGGGACAGGAGAATTGGAGATTGATTTGTCAAAGTATAACTATTCAAGATCTTGGAAAAATGTACAGAAATTATCTGCCAGATATCTGAACACACATCGTCTGTCCTTTGGAAATTATGATCGCTTTAGCAATTTGCAAAACTTAAGGTATCTTGGATTGTCAGCAAATATGATAGTAGCGAGCTATAGATCCCAGGACTTGATGGCATTAATTGACATGTTAAACAATACTAAGATAGAGTCGGTGGCCTTTAGTCATTTCGGAGCCACAGGATACAGCGAAATGGAATTTTTTGGTTAATATTGTTATCCAGATAATATTCATGATGAACCAGATCTGTTCTTCAGGAAACCACCAGAGGATGTGTTCCCACCCATTGCTCCAGAACATAATAACTTTGATCTGAAAGTTTCTCCTACAGAAGGACAGTTTTTCTTCCGGAACTTGCCCTTATCGCTACACCATTTTTACTTTGAGTACTTTACATTCGGCATGATTGATGTGTTTCAGTTCCAATTCAATCCAATGAATCAACTATTATCTGCCAGCTTTGCAAATTCAAAATTCCTTGGGCGACTCAAAACACTGAAAAACATGACCAATTTGCAAATTGTTGATGCTCGAAATTGTAGTTTCACTGGCCTGGATAGAAAGCCTCTAAACTATCCAAGTTTACAGAAACTCTTGCTTAGTGGCAACAACTTAAAGAATATTGGCAAAATAGAGGCAAAATGGTCTCCATTTCAGTTAATGAAAAAACTGAAGTATATTGATCTCGCAAATAACAATATTGACTATATTCAGCAAAGTGTGTTTAGAGAACTGCCTTTATTAGAAGTTATAAAACTGAACAAAAATCATCTCACTACTTTAAATCTAGTCTTCACTGGATCACCTGCTCTCAAAATCATTGACATTTCAGAAAATTTGATTGTCTCAATAAGTGAGGTATTCATGCAATCAATGGATGAAATTGCTCGTAAACATAAAATTGAATTGAATATGTCTCAAAACAAATTTGATTGCAGTTGCCAGTCTCTATCATTTATCAGGTGGTTCCAGACCACTGAAGTACAAATCCAAAGCCGTGATACTATGACATGTGCAGAAGGTAACATGATCGCTGACATAGGCACGCCTTGGATGACCTTCAAGTGTTTCATGACAAGAACACATCTTTCAGTTGTGCTGGCTACACTGGTTCCTACTGCTTTTCTTGTCATTGTTTTGGGACTTATGTACAAGAATCGTTACAGAGTCCAATTCCGATATTATATCATGAAAGATCGCTTTCGGCAAAACAGAAGGAGTGAAGTGCTAAGAACCAGTGGACATGGAAGTGTAGAAGAACTGTGTAGAGATGATGCACCAAATGTGTACATATCTTGTTCTGATGACGATACAGACTGGCTTTATGAAGAAGTTGTACCAAGACTCGAAGATTTGTGGGGTTACTCAACTTTTTCACGCAGACGTGACATTGACATGGGAGACCCTAAGACATCGTCAGTTGCTTCCTTAGATGCAGCTGCAGTCTGTATGTGTGTTATTACACCTAACTTCTGTGAAGATGGTGTTTGTCTTTGGGAGCTTGAAATGATCTTGGCTAAAGGAGAGGAATCAGTTCTTTTGTTATACAAAGACCATGTTGATTCAAATGAGCATCATTACATCAGTAGAATCACCCATTTCTTTAATCACATTGAATATGGAGAATCTGATTCAGAAAGACAAGTTTGCTGGGACAAACTGAAAAGCTTTATTGAAGTTAATGTGAATACTGGAATACCTGAATCTGATCCTGTAACTAGGATATAGAGTCACATTAGGTATCTTTTGCCCAAATGGATGTCCATAAAAACACAAAATGTTTTTGCCACTTGGTGAAACATCACTAAAGTAAAGAAAAAATCACTTGTTTGAACAGCAAGAACTTATAGGTTAACATATGCATACGGGGATATTATTAATCTTGACCTACTAAATATGTCAGTTTATTAAGAAATCACTCACAGATCAACAATTTTTAATCATCTTGAAGTCCGAAACAAAATGTTTTTCAAGGTCTACTCTGAACTGTATGAAATTTTGCATTTCCAGGCAATAATTTTATTAATGCCTATTTGGAATTTAATACTTTGATGTCATTATTTTGATGGGAATATTATGTGTTTTTATATTGATAGGTATATCATGTACCAAACCAACATCAGGGTTCATTATTTGATAAGCAAATTACAAATATGACTTTGTTAGAGCAACCAAATTTTGTATGACAATTTATTTAAGAAAATAATATCATTATGCCATTATTTCGCAATGTTGCCAAGTCTCGTCCTAATCATTGCACATGAGATTTATTAATATTATTTTATGATGGTTAAGTGGCTGAACATTTTGCTGTTATGGAGGCTGTAAACAAATATTATCTCTGACAATAGATTCAAATTTTGCAATTTATATTGTTATGTTTTCATTTGGCCACAATTGCATGTTCTGTATTTATATATAATACAATCTTATATTTGCATTCTACAAAATACGAGTTTGTCTTTTTTTACAATTAAATATTTGTTTATTGCAAAGTACTGTTGATCTCATACATTAAGATCACTAGAAAGACCATCTAACTCTCTAATTCATTTGATTTTGGGCCCATGCTAACATGCACAAACCAAATCACCATTAGGACTGGTATCTTAAGGGGCGTTCACACGGTCACGAGTGGGGGATTGCGAGTGGGGGATGGCGAGTGGGCGTGGATGACAAAATATGTTTACTCCTGCTCAACCATTTCCATAGGTAATTTAATCAGTGAGCGATGTACGGATACCCGTGCTATTCCTGGTAGATCCTCCAGATCACTCGTGCATATCATGTTTACAAATTTGGCGAACGTTCTACAAGTCTAATTGTCAACCTTTTTTTTTTCACCCAGAAGACTTTTACTGAAATATTTATGGATTCCATACTCATTTGGCCCACATAGATTGATCAGGACCGATTTGTATAAGAAAAATGTCTGAACTGGGCCATTGCCGCTGCTAAACTGACAAGTTCAGCAACTTTCACTGAATACTTTCTGAATCTTCTCCCTTGATTAATTTGTTCAGATGGCAGGAATCAAAATGTTAAAGTTAGTGGAACTGATATTTAAACTTTGGCTGGAACAACTACAGTCAAACAAATAGGAGTGTGACTCATCAATGCCAGTTTTAGCAGAAGAAAACAATAAAAGTTTATGTATCAATTTTATACCAACTGTAAAAGGATTTCCGGTGCCAGGTAAGGCTGATTTTTTTTTCTTTTTATGCATTTTGTCAAGAATATCAAGTTTGACTGATTACACTCATTCTGTTTTCTTTATAAGGTATTTTGTGATGCTCATTGAGCCCACATTATACTACTCCTCATCATATGAGCTAATATGACTCTCATGGTTTTTCAATGAGGTCCACAAAAACTGCACAACTAGGAAGCCTTGGAACATGTCAATTAAGAGGTCTTCTTCATAGTTTGGCAAAAGAGGAAAATATAAATGCATGTGTTATGTTACAATTCATTTGCGTTTTGTATTTGCAAGAGAAATAAGCACCTTTGCACAAAATTCATACTGCCCTGCATGAAGGTAAGCACATTAAGTATTGAGAATAAGACAAAAGGGAGATTGCATTACAGCATACTAGTAGGGTGGTGGATGGAATAGGGCTTTACATTCAGTATTTCTGCACCTAATGGGCTAATTAGTATAGGCAGGGACCACTGCAATGATATTAAGAATGAAACAGCCATCCAACTTAGGCACTACCGGGAATTGAACAAGTGACCCAGTGGTTGGAAGCCAAGAGTGCTACCACTGAGCTAGTCCCCCACCCAGAGCATAATAATGGACAATATAATAAAAATAGTGAATCATGGGCAGTCAAACAAGGAGATTGGTGTGATGAGGAATATTTGCAACAAAACTTAAGCCAACAAAACTGTATATTGTATTTTCCGCATAGCCGCTAATCATGCATTGCAGCCGGCCAACATGCTTAGCATATGTCCAATATAATCCGCTGCTGCATAACACTAAATCTGGCAATAAGGATTCCCATCTTGCTTTTGACAATTTGGCAGACAAAAAGCTGAGAATATATGCAAGCACCTACAATCATGATCAATAAGTATGATATCTGTCATGCAAAAGTTATGATGAATGGCACATGTTTACATATTTAAAGTTCCATGTAACGGATAAAAAAATATTGACTTAAAGCAAATATCAACATTTTCATAAAGAAGGTCCTGTAATAAATTGAAAAACATAATTGTTTCAAACATACAAGTAATTTAACAAATGGTTGCTTGTGGTTATATACTACACCATTTGGAATCCCTGTATTCCAGGAAGGTCAGTCAGGCAAAACTGTATTTTGTCATGTCTCACATGCCGACCATCATTTTGGTGAAAAATATCATGAGACAACAAGGGAGCATTGGTTCACATACATATCTGAATGTGCCAAATCATGAGAGATACCAGCTTTAAGCTAAGTTTGTGACGTTATAACTGATCATTGTTGGCATGGTCCTTGTGACATCATCACAGTTGTTGTGGACTTATTTGGAGGATGATGTCACTATCATATTAATGACAAAAATGACTGTATTATTATGAGTGCAATATCTGTTACTCAGTGCAAATAAAAAAAATGATTGTTTTTATTTAAGTTGTATACTAGAGCTTTTTTGCCGAGACAACTATAACCTGACTAATGTGACTAAAATTAGACTATGGGTCATGGGTTCGAATCTCAGTTGGGCTTATGTTAAAAACACCCCCATGATTATAAAGTTGTTCCCAACCATTATAATTAGATAAATCATTATTTCTTTGGTGAAACTCAATCATAGTAGAGGAGAAAAAGTTCAACAGTGCACCAGTGACTGTGTCAGGACATTGAACTGAGCTACTGGGGACATGGTGTATGAAGTGTAACGGTTGAATTATATCTCTGACAGGAATGCATTGAACTATTATAGTCATTATCATGGAATCAATCACTGGGGAATCAACAGTACCTGATACGAATTAAGGGAACCCTACTAAAATATACAATAGTTCCATGATTGGATGGTCAACAAATGCTTATGTTTGCTCGTATATATGTGTGAATGTGAAGTAATTTCATTCAACCATGTTGGTAATTTTCATTTACATGACATTACAGTCCCTGATGAATTCTCTACTTTTGCTATCAAACTAGCATTGCCTTCACAATGCTAGCCTCTTCTTTGACCACAGTTTGTTTGGGTCTTTCTGGAGGGAGCTGCAATGCAAAAAAACTGTTATTTATGTATGTGTGTTACGAAAGAATACATAGGGCGGGGGCCTAGCTCAGAGGTAGTGCTCTGGGCTTCCAACCACTGGGTCCCGGGTTCGATTCCTGTTCGAACCTAAGTTGGATGGCTGATTCCTCCTTCGTCTCATTGCCATGGTCTCTGCCTGTTCTAATTAGCCCAACTGGTGCAGAAATACAGGATGTAAAGCCCTTATCACACACACACACGCACATGAAAGAATACAAACTTGTTATAGTTTTTTATGTGTTTGTTCTTGTTTTTCATAGCAACATGGATAAGTAAATGGGGCTGCGTAAAGCGAATAGAGAAAGTATGATTTTTTCAATGATATCTGTGCATTCCAACCCAGGACTCAGTGCTCATGTCACCAAACACAGTTCTACAGTCTGAATTTAGTCCTGATGTCTAATTTTAGATTCTAGTCTTAAAGTCCTATTTTAGCCCTTTCGGGGAAGACTAACATAATGAACATTTTAAACAGGATCATCTATAATAATAATAGTCTTGAATTTAATTGCCTAAAATTGAGGTAGTTTTGATAAAAAAGGAAAATAAAAGGAAAAACACATCTGTGTCAAATATTGCATTATGCTTTATGCAATGTGGTCATGAGGAAATGTAAAATGCAATGATAGAACACAAATCAAGGGCCTAAATGGGACTTTCACTGAAGTAAGTAATACGCATGAACCAACAAAACCCCTTGATTACCAGGAACAGAGTGAAAACACTAAATGTAATTTAAGTTACTGAAAAATAACCTATTTGCACACAGTCCTAACAAGGAAGTTTGAAACATTTTGCTCATAAATTTTCCCCAAAAATGGGACCAAAGCCAACATCATTGATTAATTTCAACTGAAATCTTACTAAGACTGCATGTGTATTATAATATCGATAATTAGGATTAAAACCATCAGTATCTGCTAAAACCGGCACATCTGGGTTAAAATTTATACTACACTGCACAAAGGTAAGCCAATACTGCAGCATTATTGTGAAAATTAAGGGAAAAGTACCTCAGTCCTGGTGCCCATTTACTGAACTAGATTGCTTTGCACAAGTCTTGTGCTCTTTCACTGAACTAAACAATCTTGCACAGCCATAGTGTTCATGCACTGAACCAAACTGCTTTGCACACGCCTAGTGTTCTTTCAAGGCCCAGACAATCTTGCTAGTTGCATGACTATGCCACACTTAGGGGGGCTGAAAAGCCTGACTGAAACAGGTTCCTGTCAGTCATTTCATCGAAAATGCCTTGAAATAAGGGCTACTACTAAGGTCATGGTGACCTCAAGGCCCGATTCCTTAATAAGGCCATATAAGATATCACTGAAAAATATCATGGTCAGTTTTATTGCTTCATCACTTCGTACTACATATTATAAAACAGCACCTTCAATTTTCATCTGACATTCAAAATTAAAAAGTTTATTTTATACGAAAATGCATTGATAATTCGATGGAGACATAGCGCATCTTATTTTCTCATAAAATGACACTGGAATCGAGCATCGGTGATGCTCTTCATAATGTTATGATGTCAGTAAGGTATTTTCTCCAGTCAGACAAATTTGCTTACCAAGCAACAATATCATGTGAGGTTTGTTGACAAATAAAAGTAAGTGTTCTGGGCATGGTAAGCATGATTGTTATTTAACAAATAAGCTAATATACCCCACCACGTCAGCTAATTTTACCGTAAGTACTATTGGTTGTAACATGTGCCCTTGACATTTACATATTATTGAAACTGTTTTAGCAGATTGTGCTGCTCCATTAATTTATTTCATAAATATATAGCTGGATTAATAATTTGTAATGAACAATGTGGTTTCACAAACGAGACTGCCTTGCCATGAAGTAAACTTTGATGGAAAAGATTGTCTTTGAAAGATAGATAGAGATAGATAGATAGATAGATGTGGAAAGTGTAGCCCTCTAAGACAAGTTCTTCTCACTATTGAGTGTTAATTGATGAGGTGAGACAGACAGGAGGGTCCACCAATGGCATTTGGATCTTTTTACATGCCTCAGCATAGAAACTGAATACAAGGGGTAGATTGAACTAACATGAGGCCAAAATTATTAAATAACAGCCGCAAATAGTTCTTTATAGGCAGGTGGGACTGTAATCAAATTGTAGGGCAGTACATGAATCATTTCAATATATTATTTTTTTCTGTGCTTCTTTCCTTATTTTCAAGTAAATATATCATCAAAGTGATAGCATGACTATTTGTCAAAATAATGGCTATTTTCCTGCAAATATGTATATGTAGTATTCTTATTGTTTCCCAAAACTAAAGTTGGTAAAAAAATAGTGATTATGTTCATATTTCATAGATGCCAAATATAGCCATAAATTTGGGTCCACTTTACTGCAGTAAACCCAACTGCGATTTTAGATAGCTTATTTTTATGCATTTGCTATAAATTGTATTTAGTCCGGGTATTTTTTCTTTTAATGTTCGGATGAGATGTTTGAATGGTTGTTCCATGTACCTGGTGTATATGCAAAGGCGAATATAATATGCCACCCATGGGGTAAATGTGTCATATGGGTGGACTGCTCTAGTCCACCCTTGGGAGCTGCAAGAACTTGCATTAGAGGTCTGCACTTTCCACTATCTATTTATCTATCAATTATGTAACAGTGCAATCTTTGCAGTGTTTAACTTAATACACTCATTATCAACTTAGCTGTTTTATGAAACAAAACAGAATTATTTTCTTTGAAATTCTTTCTTTGAACTTACTGATTCGTGACATGAGAAATTAATGACATCAGATGTCGATATGCCAAAACTATTTTTGGGACTTTTTGGCATGAATAAACCATTCACCTAATGTGGGAATTTTACTGATAAGGCTTTTATTCCTAACAGGAACAACCACCAAAGAAAAACTATATGGAAATAATTTTTTTAAATGCTGAACCCCAGAGTTCTATGACTTATAGTTTCATTGGGACACCTACTGGCGATGACCAATGTATAGCAATGACCCCAGTTTTACATTTTATAAAACAATTTGAAAGCCTTTTTTGCTTATTTAAATGCACGTCAATTAATTAATTTGAATATGATTAGTCATTGTCAAATATTAAGAACAGTTTTCTGACAGTTTAAAATGAAAGATTAGCATAATGTTTGAAAAAAGGAGTAAAACTAATAGCTTTAAATAGAGACTCATTCATTATATATGAAGCATGAAGTTGCTTTCCAAAGAAATACCAATATTTCATGTGACACAAAATAAATAACAATGTAACATAACGTGGAATAATATTGATATAATAAACTGTGTAACAGTCAGTATATGTCTGATGGTGATTTAATTTCTATGTTTTGACATATCTAAAATTATTCATTTTTTTCATCTAATCTTCATATATATTTTCCTGTTTCATGTTTGATCATACTAGATTATATGTCGCAAAAGTAAGTAGTATTAAGAATAAGATCTGATGAAACTTATAACACAGTGTATATCCTGGTATAAAATAATGCTATGCAACATATAAATTGGCATACTTTGTGCTTGCACTTTGATTCCAGTCCATTGAATCGAAAGTATCACAATGTCATGTGGGCTAACTTAGAACAATCTTCAATTCTAATACAATCTGATTGTTTCATTTTACCTTGTGCTACTGTTACAACAGCGTCAACATTATAAAGGTAGTCTTTTACAAATAGGTAAAATATAGTTAAAGGTAAAATAGAGTTGAGTACAAAATATACTAAATCATTGGTAAACAGTGTGTGCAGATAAAACTGACCTATGTGATGCACTAGGAAGTTTAAAACATGGTAAAATGATACCAAAAACGTTTTTCCTCAAATTGTGGCGGCAGTCAACATGTGATTTTTTAATACTGCATTAGCATATACAACACCCAGATAAATACCGAACAATTCACTTGTGTATTTGGGAGTCAGAAAAGCACCACTACACAAGTTTCACACTTCACTGCATGAAAGGTAATATTTACGTATAATTCAGTATAACAGCATGATAATGTACTGAGAACTATGTAAAATAAGTATTACATCAAATTGTGACACTATGACCAATGAAACTAAAAAGAAATGAAGTAATTGGTCTGACATTGTCTTCAGTTCAATATACACTGGGTGCATAATTATTATATATTTTAGCCAGTGTGATTTAAAATCATATTTATTTCCTTGTTGAAGGTGTACAGACATCTTGTGCCAATATATTTTGTACTATAAAATTAATATTTGGTCAAATTTAGGTGTGCAAGTATGTCAGTCAGAAATAACCAGACATTTTGTACAGACATCTTGTGCAAATATATTTGGATATATGAGCAGGGATTCTCTATAAAATTTATATTTGGTCAAATTTAGGTGTGCATACTTATTATGCAAGTATATTAGTCAGACAGACATAACCAGAAAGTTTGATGAAATTTGGAATATATCATTGAATATTGTAAAAAGCATATCAGAAGAGCAGAGCAAACACAAATTTGAAACTCTAATGTATGTACCTCTAGTTTAAGTCGCACAATATTCTCATATGGTGTAACAAACAAATACATTTGTATTATTTGTATATATTTATCCAAACTGCACAAAACATTCAACAATAATATTCCAACATCCTTTTTAGCTCTTGTTGCAATTATTTTTAGCATTTTAGAAGGATGGACAAGCTTGTTCTACATTTTAATGAGTTCATATTCACTGCGGAATCGATAAACCCAGTCTGACCTCCAGATTTGGCTATTAGGTACCCAACATAATTCCAAGCATCAAATCGATAAGATTTGACCATTTAATGATACTATGCACAAATGAAAGGTAAATCAAGGACAGTCAAGTATATTAATGGATCTGTATTTGAAGTGTCCATCAGTATAAAATAGAAAACATTGCTTTTGCCTATGAAGTTCAGTACGGTTGGGAAATACATATATTCCATCCATATAGTTGCACAGCCATTTGTGGATTGTGATAGCAGAGTTCACCTGATACTTTAAAAGGTCAATCCCTCTATCCCAGAAACAAAAATATGAAGTAATTGATCTGAAATAACATTTGTTGATATGACCTATACAGAGTGCATTACTGTTATTCAATGGGTAGGCTCATTTCTAAGGGATTACACCAAAATGACAAGAGACAAACCCACAAACCGTCCAATAAGGGTAAGAAAAGGATGTTCATGACGAGGCTGCAGGGGGTCGCTTTACCTTCTTAGCCCAAAACTGGGACTGGAAAAAATTTACATCGACTTAATCCCACTTTTGAATTGAAAAAGATACCAACAATACTGAAATAGTGACATGGTATTACTGCTTATTTGGAAAAAGTAAATGAAAAAGATGCAATTAAAACTGTTTTAGGTGCTGTCCTAGATGTTATTCCATCCCTGTCTTGCTATTCAACAAGTTATCATTCCACAATTTTTCCAAAAGTAAAGTGGCAAAAGTGATGCGGTTGTGATTTGCATAATAATTGTGAACACTGAAATTTCATCAATTTTGCTTTATTTCACATTAAGCATAAATGATGAGGATTCTTTTGCTATCGTCTAAAGTGCTTGGCTGGGGTAGAGCTTTTTATTCACTGCATACATCATTGTTTGTTAACTTTTAGAATTATTGAACAATAACATACTTGCATAATAAGTATGCATGCAGTGTATCTGACAAATTGCTTAATTGGAGATATAGTTATTAGATGAAGAAATTATATCCATGCTAGTTGCATTTATGTAATCGCATTATTACTGTATATTATCAAAGGCATATTCATAATGATCATAACATTTCTTAATTGCAGAAAAAAGGCTACAAAAAAGATCATTCAGATTTCCAAGCATCGCCAATTATGATTGGTAAGTACTACTCTCAAATATTTACCTGAAAAAACATAGGCTGCACTGCAGCTAAACCCTCAGCAAATCCCACATAGCACACAGGCATCATTAAAATTGTTAAGTGCTCGTCCGATAGGCAGGAGGGCGGGCGTTACATTTGCCTCAGCATAGACACTGAGTACAAGACACCTCCAGTTTAATGTCTCATGCGATCGACATCCAGCTGATATGTAGCTCATGAAGAGTGCCGGGACTGGGGATTAAACTCGGGACCTTAAACAGAGCTGGCCAAAGTAGAATTGGCAAATGTCTTAACCGTTAGGCCACCCAGCAGCTCAGTTAATAAAAATAAACAATCAAACCAATTTGTGGAGTATAAGTTAGCTCAGTGGAGAGATAGAAGCAAGAAAAATGTGAGTTAACTCCAGAATATGGGGGTAATAACTACAAATGTATACATATATATGCTATAGCTAGAGACGGCAAAACTGCGCCAGATTCAATGAGTTGTACTGTATTAGCATATGCTCAATTTTTTTATCAGTATCATCGTGCAAAGCATGGGATGGTTAAAATTGGACCAATGTCAAGAATAAACTACTTCAATTTACTGTTAGTTTTTTAAACTAAATGGCATTTACCCTCACTGTATGTTACTTTTCTCATCATGATTTCTGCCCTTTCTCAAACCGGAAACCATTTTAGCTTCTTCATTAACAGCTGATTAAGTTCATAAACTTTCTTTTCTGTGAATAACCACAGGTCGCAGAAAAAATAAAAATTCTTAGTCCATGATACAAAATGTATATATATTATTTTGATATAGGAGTGAGTTTATGCTTATAGTGAATTATAATGTTCAACAAGCCACGTAATATGTTCATGATAGGAATAATCTTACTATGTAGGATCACTGAATGAAAATCACTGATTCAAAAAATAAAGTACAACAGAAATGAGCTCACCCCTGTACACACCTGAATAGCGTAACATACAGAGATTGATGTTCATGTATTCAACATCCATTAGCAGGGTACAAACCTTTGTTGTCAAACTTCAGTTCGACACAGGGAAATTGTCAAAACATAGTAATGATGGAAAATGCATAATTACTAAAAGAATGCATAGCTATATTTTGACCAAAAAATGTGAAGTGGATTTTATCATTGAACCATTTAGCAAGTTTATAAACCAAATAATGTAAATATAGTTAACTTTTTAGTCATGTTAAGTTTCACACTTTGTAAAAAATACACCTCAGCACAAACTTTCATACATGTTTAAAATCCAAATATAGCAACTGCAAAATGTTTACTACAGCAGTCAACTCAGCCTTTGATAAACAATTGATGCACAAAAGGAAAATGATATGGAACAAGTGTAGCCTATTTCAGAGAACCATCATTTTTTCCCCCTTATCATACTTATTTTCCAACAAAAAGGACCCCGATGCCAAATGGGTAATACACCTTGGAGGTTCACCATATTCATTGATTTTTTTAATGCTATGTTATTGTATCCACAATGTCAAGCTTTTAGAATGAAGTGGAAATTGAAGAAAAACTGTTTGTGTAAGGTAACAGAAAACTTTTGAAAGAATCTTAACAGCTGAAATTCCACCAGGCAGGTTTTGTCATATGAATATTGTTTAGCAACATTGCACTTCTGACATTCTCAGAAGAAATCAAACACTTTCATGAAGAATGCTAATTATTACAATCCTGAAATTACCATATAATATTACAGGAAACCATATATTTAATTGATTTAAGTAATAAAATGGGAATATTGATGTTCTGACTGAAGGTTCTAAATTTGTTAAACAAATGTATGACTGTAGCCAGGATTACTGATACCATTACATGATAAGTGGCATCTCAAATCATGACGACTGTTTGCTGCATCGGCAGTTGAACACAAAACAACTACAATAACTGATTCTGCATCAATATCTTAAAGTGTGATGCAAAAATCATTCGCAAACAGCAGTTTACAGGAATTGAAATAAAAAACACAAAAACAATAGAAGACCTTAATGATCCATGCATCACACATGCTAGGCTGTTTAAAAATGCTAAATGTTTTTTTATTTTATATCTTTTTAAAGTTGAAAAAGTTCCTCCATTTATTTTTTATTGTTTATACAATGTATTTTACAGTGATTTAAATACTTACCTAATGTCATTGATAATACAATGGACAATAATAAACAATATTCAAATTCTCCATGAAAAATCAGTAAAATATATTTCTGCTCCTTCAGGAAACCTGTCTGTTTGGCTATTGCTGGTTTACATTTTGGAAGGAATCCACCAGGGAGACACAAGTGCTGACACCTGCTGTAAATACAACACGAATCACACAACATATACTTGCCGAGGGTGTGGAATGAAAGATGTTCCAAAGCAAATAGATGGCAAAGTGACTACCCTTGATTTAGCTCAGAACAACTTAACATCACTCAAAGACGATGTGTTTTTAAACTTAACAAAATTGATAAACCTGTACTTGAACAACAATCAAATCAGCCACATAAGTCGAAATGCACTCAGGGGACTGAAAAATCTTAACGAGTTGGATTTTAGAAGAAACAAATTATGTATCAGTGACTCCAATTTCAATGGGATATTTAACGCCACACCACATCTTAAAACTCTACAGTTGGTGAATAATCAATGCAAGGATTTTATTCAAAGTTATCCAGATGAAGCATTTCAGCCATTAAAAAGTTTACAGCAGCTTTCCATGCATTTCGTCAAAGATGCCGATCTTGGCCCAGTTTTTGAGGACCTGACCAATCTGAACTATTTGATGATTCTTGGCTCTGATGGTCTTAACAATAATGGAGGAACTTTGGGCTGTAACACTTTTAAGACATTGTCAAATGTGTCTCTGGAAATGTTATCCCTCAGAAATTCTGGCATTACAAAGATTTGTCCACAAGCTCTCCAGCCACTGAAGGAATTGAAGTACCTTAATTTTGCTTGTAATAAGAATTTGTATTACAGCAATATCACTGACGCTGTTAACAAATTACCAGAGTGTACACTGCAAACTTTAATCATAGACAGGACAGGAGCAGGAGAAGGAGAAATTGACCTATCAGAGTACAAATATTCTAGTTCTTGGCATGGCCTGCAAAACTTGTCAGCACGGTTCATGAACACAGGACATCTATATATTAGAAATTTTGAGTTCCTTCTAAGTTTGCTAAAATTGCAGTATCTTGGATTCCCAGCAAATATGATATACGTGAACTATAGTCCTCAGAATGTGGAGAAACTGATTGACTTTTTCAACAAGACTAAGATGGAGACAGCTGACTTAAGTTATTTTGGAGGTGTAGGATTCAGTGAAAAGGAATTTTACGGCAAGTTTTGTGATTCAGATAATATTCATGATGAACCTAATATATTCTTCCGCAAACGACCAGAAGATGTCTTCCCATCTATTGCTCCAGAACACAATGATTTCGATCCAGATGCGCCTTATGAAGAAGCTCAATTACTATTGAGAAACTTACCATTATCCCTTCGTTATTTCTACTTTGAACACTTCACATTTGGCATGATGGATGTGTTCCAGTTCCAGTTCAATCCCTTAAATCAACTATCATATGTTAGCATTGCAAATTCAAATTTTTTTGGACGAATTGAAACGCTGAGAAATATGACCAATTTGCAAATACTGGATGCACGCAAATGTGGTTTTAACAACTTTACAAGGAAGCCATTGAACTATCCAAATTTACAGAAACTCTTACTGAATAGAAATAACTTGAGGAATATTGGCACAAAAGAAGCAAAAGTGTCCCCATTTGATTTAATGAGAATGCTTAAGCATATTGACCTTGGCAATAACAACATTAATTATATTCAGCAAAGTTCATTCAGAGATCTACCTTTGTTAGAAGTGATAAAATTAAATCAAAATTATCTCACTACTCTAAATCTAGACTTAAGTGGATCACCTGCCATCAAAAGCATTGACATTTCTCGAAATGTTATTACTTCAGTAAGTGAGGCTTTCATGCAATCAGTTGATGAACTTGTTAATAAACATGAAGTATGGATGGATATGTCCAGAAACAAATTTGATTGCAGCTGCCAGTCTCTATCATTTATCAGGTGGTTCCAGACCACTGAAGTACAAATTCAAAGCCGTGATACTATGACATGTGCAGAAGGTAACATGATAGCTGACATAGACATGACTTGGATGACCTTCACATGTTTCATGACAAGAACACATCTTTCAGTTGTGCTGGCTACACTGGCTCCTACTGCTTTTGTTGTCATTGTTTTGGGACTCATGTACAAGAATCGTTACAGAATCCAATTCCGATATTATATCATGAAAGATCGTCTGCGGCAAAACAGAAGGAGTGAAGTGCTAAGAACCAGTGGAGATGGAAGTGTAGAAACACTGTGTAGAGATGATGCACCAAATGTGTACATATCTTGTGCGGATGAAGATACAGACTGGCTTTATGAAGAAGTTGTACCAAGACTCGAAGATTTATGGGGATACTCAACTTTTTCACGCAGACGTGACATTGACATGGGAAACCCTAAGACATCATCAGTTGCTTCCTTACATGCAGCTGCTGTCTGTATGTGTGTGATTACACCTAACTTCTGTGAAGATGGTGTTTGTCTTTGGGAGCTTGAAATGATCTTGGCTAAAGGAGAGGAATCAGTTCTTTTCTTTTGCAAAGAGCAAGTTGATCCGAATGAGCATAATTACATCAGTAGAATGATTCATTTCTATAATCATATTCAGTATGGAGAATCTGATTCAGAAAGACAAGTTTGCTGGAACAAACTGAAAAGCTTTATTCAAGCCAATGCAAATACTGGAATATCTGATTCTGATCATGTAAGGCTATGAAGTCACATTGATTAGGTTTCTCTTGTTAAGGTGGGTAAAGTACATGATTAAGCAATCTAATTTAAACATTTAACTCTTACTCGATAATTTTGCTCGAAATTGCAGGGCAAATGAATAAAAAAATGTAGTATATATACTGTACATAAGATACTAAACATGGACATGTAACTGGGGACTTTAAAGGCAGGAGGAGGAGCTCCATGACGGTCTATACTTTGCTCCAGTTGTTGTTTCTAAAGTATTGCATTGACTTACATAATATAACATGTGTTTATGATTTTGTTATTCAGAAATTGGCAGAAGTTCCAGTTTTAGAATTGTAAATTAATTTCCCAGTAACTCCTTGGATGGTCATACCATGTTACACTTATCTTATGTCCTAACCTTTTAAGAGGACTCTGATGGACAATACTAAAAAAACAACTCTACAAACAATAATTTAAAGAAGACAATGCTCTCAATTTCTGTAAAATCATTAAATTTGTTGCGGCAACATGTGCAAAATAATTGTAAATATACATAAATTATATGCAAATAGTTATATCGATATCACATAATACAAATCCATATGAAAAGATAGTACAAAAATTAACACTATGTATGTATTTAACTTTGATGCGCCTCATTGTGTGGAATGTACAATGAAAATTATCACGCATGATAATCATTTTGGTATTAGTATTATTATTAATATGTAAATATTTGAACCATGAAAATGTAAGAATTAATTTTATGACTCTAAGTTTAGAAGTAATGTATATAGGCCTCGTATATTGCCAGAACTCAAGTATTTGGTTTGCAAATATCTTTAAATCTAACCATAAACATTGCTAATATGTTTGACAATTTTCAAAGACAGATGGAACTTTGTATTTGTATATATCATTGACATGTATTATCCCATGTTATTTTAGATACAGTTTGTAATAAATATAATACACTGAGATAAGACACTTTGTTATTGTTTAGTTTTTTTAGTTTTTATACTTACCATTTTAGGTTTGAATATTTACAGGTGACCACTTCATTGATACAGGCATCTTACCATTACTGACACTCGCTTGTTCAAACCCTGATTGCCCAGCAAGTAATATTAAAGCAATGCCACATTCTCTACAACAGGTCATGGCTAAGAGAATAATGTCTTTGCCTTGGGATGAAAATGTACCAGGCATAGAGGAACTGAGAAAATCTGTAATTTTTAGTGCTCCAATCCTCCCAGACATAAAATGACATGTGGCTTGAAGTAGTGATGAGAGTTGTAAAACGTTCAACCTGAATTTGAACAGGCTTGCCAAAAATGTAAATGCACAAAATCAGATCAATTAATTTGTGAGGTTGACAGTACTAATGCCAAACACTTATCATTGGCAATTACATTAACAGGCATTGTACAAAGTGAGTTGTGAAAAGTGATACAGAACTATAACTGAGTTCTCTGTTCAAATGCAATTACAAATTATTGTCTTTATAATTACAAATTCTTGTCATTATAATTACAAATTCTTGTCATCTTAATTACAAATTCTAGTTATTATAATTACAAATTCTAGTCATTATTATTATAACTTTGTTGGCATTTCTCTAGTTCTGTGATATAATTATTTTTGTCTCAATTACTCTATGATCAGTAGTTTTATTTCTGTAATCATATCCATTACAGAATTTGTGCAAGTTATTTACACATTTATACATGAATGTTTGTCTAGAAAAAATATATCTACTTTCTTTTTACCTTTTCTGTAAAATATTGCAGAAAATGAATTTAGTTTGCATTTTATGTTATTATTAGTATATTAACTAATTTTGGATCAGAATGTGACCATCCAATGTTTTGGTTAGATCAAGTAACACAGTGGTAATACATTTTAATAGGATTTTATTGTTTTGTTTCAGTTTTCAGATTCATTTTGGCTCTTGTATGTCTCCTTGCTTTCCCGCCTGATGTGACAATGACACCAGTTCCAGTTCTTGCAACCAATTGTCTTCAAGATGGTGCCACTCTTGACTGTCGCCACCGCCAGCTATCTTCAGTTCCAAAAATACCTCCAGAGGTCACCAAAGTCTTGTTAGATAATAACAACATTGATGGGATACAGAATTACGAATTTGCTGGAGCTACACAACTCAAAGTTATTAGTCTCTCATACAACAGAATATCATCATTACCTGTCAATGCTTTCCAAGGATTGACCAATTTGAGATTCCTGCATCTTGGTCACAATAATATGTGTCTAGGTGATGATGCATATCCACCTGGTGTTTTTCATCATTTGAAGTCATTGGAAACATTGAACATGGCTAGCAATGATTGTGAAAATCGCATCATACAGAAGTATCCTAGAGGTGCTTTTAAGGATTTGAAAAATTTACAAGCAATTGCAATAACTGGTTTGCCTGCAAATCAAAACTCACTTGATGGTTTTGAGTACATGAGCAAATTGAAAACACTTATGTTTGTGGGAACTGGTAGTTCAATGGGTTCCCTGCCATGTAATTATTTCTCACCACTTCTAAACATTACCTTAAAAAGGCTTTCACTTAGAAATGCAGGACTAACAGGAATGTGCCAAACTGTTTTAAGGCAACTACAATCGCTGTCATACTTGAATATAGCCTGCAATGCATATTTCGAATATGTGTCTCTCTTACCGGTTCTTTTTAACATGGTAAAGCCATCACTGAAGACTCTGTCAATGGATATGATTGGGTATCGTGGTGCAGAAGTAGGGGATTATTATTACTATGGTTTGGCCCACTCTAATTTGAATAATCTGAAAAGAATTTCAATGAGACAAATCGGTAATGTATTCTTCAACACAGACACCATAAAAACCCTGGCAAATGCAGAAGTAATTGTTCTTGGCCACTCATTTATTCAGTTTGATGACAGCGAGCCACATGTGCCTGAAAGAGTTGAAGCAATATTTAATAACAGCAAATTAGTCACCATCGCTCTGCCATATTTCAAGGATCAAAAATACCCATTACAAACATTTGAGAAGGAAATGTGTGAACCAGATGAAATAGACTTAGAAGATCATCTTTACTTCCCAATGAATGATCAATACACTCCTAAATTTCCTGTAGGAGCAGGTTTGGACAATATGAAAAAGAGTGAAGATAATAAATCTCCTTTAAATGGCAATGGCACCTCTCACAATTTGCTGACTCCATACAATTTGAGGCAAAGAGAAAAGACATTATTGAAAATACCTCCTTCATATCCAAGGGACACATTTGATAAGTTGCTGTTCAAATATTTGCCACCATCTGTTAAGTCTCTATACTTGGATAACTGCCAACCAACTGTAATACAAAGTTTGTTCAACCTCGACATAAATCAATTGAATAATGTTCAGTATCTCAATCTATCAACGATGTCTTCTGCACCTGAAATGGACTTGTTTGAAAATTTGAAGAAGTTTCAAAACTTGGCTCTCTTTGAAGCAAAATTGTGCCAGATTTCTTCCATAGAAACAATTTTTCCACCGTTGCCCAATCTTGTTGCCATTAATCTTGATAACAACTCGGTCGCCAGTTTGGTAAACCCTTTCCAGAATATACCCAGAGTGGAAAGAATATCATTGCAAGGCAACAGGATTTCTACTATGGGTGAAGAAGCTTTTTCTAACCTCACAAAGCTGAGGAAGATATTACTGGCTCACAATTCCATTTCATCCACATATCTGAATGTTGCAGATGCAAGTTCCTTGCAAGAAGTTGATATCAGTTGGAACAAGGTTCCTTATTTGAGTGAGAGATTCATCAAGGAATTACACAAGCATCATTCACTTGTTTTGAATGTAAAAAGTGACCAAATGACCTGTGATTGTAATGCTCTACCATTCATCAAATGGGTTCAAGCAACCAACATTACTATAGTTGACAAAGATTCACTTACGTGTGAGTACCGACACAATTCAACAAGGATTCTTAACATAAACATAGATCATCTGCGAGTATCTTGCTACAAGTGGTTAATGCCCTTGTGCATTGCTCTTGGTACAGTCTTTGTGATTGGTCTAATAATGGCAATTGCATACAAAAACAAATGGACACTGTTTCTCAAATATTACTTAGCTAAAAGACGATGGAGGATCTATTCAAAACGCATCAAATCAAATTTGGGTTTATTAAGTTACAACATGTTGGCCGAATTAGAAAACACTTATGAGTATGATGCATTTATGGCACATGATAATGATGATTATGAATGGGTCAGTAGAGAATTCTGTGAAAAAGTTGAGGAAACATGGGGGAGAAAACTTTGTATTGCAAAGCGAGACTGTCTTCCTGGAGAACCAGTTTTCAAAACTATAGTGGATGCCATTGATCAAAGCAAACTGGTCATCTGCTTATTAACACCTGGCTTTGCAAAAAGTAACTGGTGTGATTTTGAGCTGAAATTAGCTCTGGACCGAGGCAAGAGTACAGTGATATTCATTTTAAAAGATCACATACCTTGGGATCAATCAACAAAATTGATTCGTCAAATAATTTACAGCAGACAAGAAAACTCTAATTTTCTTGAGCATACCCAAGATGCTCAAGGACAAGAACTGTTTTGGAATCAGCTACGTGAGAGACTGACGCAAAACTAAGTAATCATTGGTAATAATTTTTGTCTGCCGTTTATTTTGTTATAGAATAAAAACAGCTCAATGGATTTACCTCAAATTTTCAGAGAATACTCACAACATCTGCCAAATATAAAATAAATATGAATAACAAGTGTATAATTATTGATTATATACCTCTGAGAGCAAAAGAAAATTATAATTTGGTAGTATTAATGTAATTATAATCAATCTCTATTTGTTGATCAAGATTTGTGGCTAAAACAACTAAAATATTAATTTTGATCATTGAACAAAATTAAATGCTTCAAATAGAGATAATGTTGTTCCCTCTACCAAGTACTGAAGAACACTTAGAATGGCATGCACGGATTTGTAAGACAAGTGCGAATGTTGCCTGATGCCAGTGCTGAATGTGCTTTGTAAGTAAAAAAAAAATGTTTCCCCTATATATTTGATTTGGTATCTATATTTACACATATTAAATTTTTTGTATTATCAATTTTGAATGTGAGAAATAAAGTCAATGAGGTTGTGCCGTGCCAAAGTTCCCCCCAGGCGTCGCCACTAGCGATCCTACTAAAGCAGTGTTTGTTTACATGGCCAACTGACCCAGTTAAATAGAAAAGCTCTCGTTTCGTTCTGCTCTGATTATCAAGTATGCCTCAGTGTTCTGTTCTGTTGTGCACTAACCAAGGAGGACACAGGTTTCCCAAGGCTAGACCACAAGTTTTGAGAGACTGGCTCATCAAAATTAAGCGTGATAGGCCTGATAAACAAGGTACAATTTGGGTGCCTGGACCAGCTGCTGTTGTGTGCAGGAGTCATTTCACAGAAGATAGTTATGTGCAGACAAGTTATCATGGTAAGTGTGAATAAATTATGTAATGTTCTAACTAGTTTAGGAGATTGAGGGCACATACCTGTTGTGTTATTATTACAATTCATGTAATTTGTATTACACATTGTGTATTGTACACACCACAGCAGTAAGAGAATCTCAGAGATATTAAGTACATACCTGTACATGCACCTGTTGACAGTTATGCACAGCAGTAATGTTTTAAATTTTTGAGTAAACAAGACACCTGCTACCCAGATGTTCTGATGCTTTTAAGAATATCAGCCACTTTAATTGTTTTGACAACAGCACTTTGGATTATTCCATTACATTTCATAGTGGATTGTCAGTATTGTAGGCTTTTTTCATAGATATAGCTTAATAATACGTATCATGATACATATCGTATTGGTTTTACTGTATCGTGATATGTATCATATCGTCATAAAGATAAAGGTGTACAGCCCTATTTTAAATGTATTAATTTTTTCACAGCGAACACAAGTCAATGACATATGTATGTTCACTTTTAATTTGACAGGTCTGGTCCCTGCTAAGCAACAGTTGAAGCAGAATGCTGTGCCCACTATATTTGCATGGAGCAAAAATGACAGCCTGGAACTAAGCAGAAGAAACTTGAGAGCCTTGAAGAGGCAAGTTGCTGCTGACGAGAAAGAAGCAGAGGCACGGCTGGCTGTGGAAAGCATAAGTCATGAGGAATTGATCACCATGGAAGAAATACATCCAGGTGCGTTTCTGTACTTTCATCATCTATTCTGTATTTATTATTTTGATAGAGTAAATAATACTCTGTAATCATTCTATAATATGGTTATTTTACCTTGCAGATGAGGATAACACAGACGCAGTTCCTGTGAATGTTACGTCAACCACCAGCACACAAACTATCACATCACCTGTCCAGCTTTACTCTGCAAAACAATTTTCGGATGACCAGTTGCATTACTTCACCGGCCTGGAGTCATATAGAAAGTTTTGCCTTGTATTAGATACCCTTGGTCCTGCAGCACTCGAGCTAAATTACTTATACGGACCTCCACCTGCACTGTCTGTGGAAGACCGATTCCTCCTGACATTGGTCAAATTACGACTCCACTCAGCAAATGCAGAACTGAGCATTCAGTTTGATATACCTGAGAAGCAGGTTAGCAATGTGTTCATCACAAGAATTAATTTTATGTATGTGCAGTGGGAAGAGATAAACTGGTTGCCTTCAAGGGAACTGGTTCACTATTTTGCTCCAAGTGGATTCAGCGAGAAATTCCCCAACACTAGAGTGATTATAGATGGTACGGAATGCCCAATTAAGAAACCAAAGCAACCAGTGGCCCAGCAAGCGACTTTTTCCACCTACAAAAATCGCAACACAGTCAAAGTTTTAGTAGGTATCACTCCTGCAGGACTTGTGTCCTATGTTTCACCAGCCTACGGTGGATCCACAAGTGACAGACAGATTTGCGAACGATCTGGTCTGGTGTGATCCGCTTGATGAAATTATGGCGGATAAAGGTTTTAATGTCGAGGACCTTTTCTTGCCATACCAAGTCCGCCTGAACATTCCGACTTTTGTTAAGAAAAGGAACAGACTCGCTGCGGAAGACGTCAAGAAGGACCGCAAGATAGCCAGCAAGAGAGTACATGTGGAGCGGATTATCGGACTGGCCAAAACGTACAAGATTCTAACTCAGCCAATGAGTCACATAGAGTCTTCCCTTGCATCAAGAATTATCAAAGTTGTATTTGTTCTCTGCAATTTTAGAAAATGGATCGTACCTGATGATGCCTGATGATAAGAAACATTACTTTTTTTATGACACTCTAGAGTTTATTTTCCTCCAAATGACAACAAGATATGTAATACACAATTTAAAAAAACATGTACGACAATATCTAATAGACCTTTAACGACTTCAATGGAGCACTTTCAAAAAAGTCGTCATGCTCTGAGCATAAATCAGATGACATACAATGACTGCAAAGTAGACTAGTAGTTAAATCTGATGAGATACAATGAGTACAAAGTAGAAGTACAAACTGACTAGCATTTTTGCTAATAAGTGAGATAAATCTGACATTATGCGATACAATGACTACAAAAGGAGTAGTTGGCTAGTAAAATATGAAATGTATTGGGTAGACAAGTTTTCTATGTCACATCATAACATGTATTTTTGAATTCACATTGTAAAATATTATGTGTCTTAACAGGCACATAAAAAAATGATTTTGTAACAATAATAAAGTACTTATCAAACTGAACGTTGGACGGAATTTCCTTCATTTAAATTTAAGTTTATTGTTTTTAACCATTACACAAAGTATCTATCATATGATTTAAATACAAACTTGCTTATAAGAGCTGATCTAAAGTATTGTTTGTAGAATGACTCCAAGTTCTTGACCATGGAAGTAATAAACTGGTCATCTCTGGCGATTTCAATGATTTTGAAGTCCACTAAGGTAAACACAATGAACAGGCATCTGGAGTAGTTGGTACACATGAGTTGTCCTTGTACTTGATAGTAATACTGATGGTCATGGCATAGCGTCATACCTTCGTCACCAAACTTTACATAAGGTACATTGGTTGGATTAATCATCTTGTCATTGGCGGTAAAGGAACATTTCACCTCCAGGATGGTATTACTGTCTACCAGTCGGTCAGGAGAAGCCGCCAACCATGGATTTGTGGAATCCACAAAAAGCCCACATTCAACAGTTTTGTGTCCAGTGATGCGCTCAAATGCCTCCACGGCAACCCTTTCATATTTAATGCCATGAGAAGTTGCCCTTGATGAAAAATGCTTTTTGTGTATGAAACTTCTGGCCAAAGCATGAAAGTTGGTTGCAGATGTAGCTTTGCAGATGCGGCCAAAATTGGATGATGTAAGCCGATGTTGTCGTTGCAGCATCCACTCCTTATTTTGTACTTGACCGAGTGTATTTTCTTCGATGCGAGTTTTTTCCTCCTTGGTAATTGATTCCAGCTGAAAAAAATCATTCCTCTGAGCTTGAATCAATCTAGCATTCATTGTTTGATTATTATTAAGGTGATCTTAACAGACAAGTACCTTGTTATCCTGAAAGAAGCGGTCATCACTTCTGCCAGCATAGTCATGCATAAAATTTGTTGTTATGGGATTTGCTGGAGGGTACAACATCTGTACGGGCATCTTTCGATCATCCTGAAAAGAAAGTATAGAATTATGCAAAGCACTGTTCAGCTTGACGCAGATGAATACTTAAAGTGTAGAGAGTGAGAAGATTTTTATTTATGTGACACGTGCACAAAAACATCACATATACAAATTGAACAAGTACACCCAGCCCCATATGGGCATATCTGTCACAGTAATATACTGATTAAAGCCTTACATAAAAGCCATCTTTTGCCACAGCAGTAAACTTTCCAAATGCCTATTTACCGATAGTTAATTTTAAATTTTAAACAGCATACATATGTCTGATAACCAAAGCTTAAGTGCTGAAAATTTGAACAACTGCATTGAATGATACTCACAACAAAACTTAATACTTTGTTCCGGAACAAATCTGGATAGCCAGTCATGTTCCTTCTCTGCACAGGCCGCGGATCGAACTCCCATTCCTTTTTTCTGAGCATCGCCAGGTGGCTGGTCTTCATAGGGGAACCTTTGTAGGGCTTTGCATGGTGAAAGGTTTGAAGTCTCTAGAAAAATATTTTTTGTGTGTTAGTCATGATTTTGCTTAATCCCGAAATAGATTTTATTCTTATTTGGAGCTGCTTTTATTCATTTACCAATATGTTCCGTAAGAATATCACAACTTACTTGTGTGCAGGTCTGTTCTGTCAGCATATCACCAGTAGAGGAAAATATCATTAATCCATAGAGTAAGGTAGCAATATGTTTGCAATGCCCAGATGGTCCCTCTCCTGCAGTGCATGTACACTGACATTCCTCAATGACTCCAAATGCATCAATTCTGATATCAACTGTATAAGAGGTAGACTTGGGGTATTCGGACCACACTTGTCCTTTCAAAAATGAAGTGGTACCCTGCTTTGTTTGACGCACATACCGAATGTATCTGAAACTGAGTTATACAATTTATTGTATAGATATAAACAAAGTAAAAATTCTTTTAGTTAATGTGATTGGTGTAAAATTATCAACACACCAGTTATACAAATGTGAAATAGGTATTTATGTCCATATTAAGCAAACAACAAGATTATGGAGAACTGCAGAATTACCTTTCTTCATACATGTCTTTGCACTTCTCTTCAAATTCTTTTTCGTTGGATTGAAGATATTCTTGTATTCTCTTCATGAGAACATTTGGAATTTTTGTGCCATTGTGTACATCAGTAAATAATTCTGGACCTGGCACTGTCATCCAAAATTCTCTGGCCTTTTCCCCCACTTTCTCAGAAATGCCCATCTTGTCCAGTGTCTCCAGTCTGTGTATAATAATATAAAAAATTCTTAGAAATCCATATTAAGTAATTTTATAAGTATTTCACAGGTTTCAGACTGTGCAGTGTACAGTACATGCAGCACCCATAATAAATGCATGATGAAATATTGATATCCATGCATGCTGTGTATTGTCATGATGCAAAACCACATGTCAATAACAATTAATAAATAAATATAGATATACATTTTTACTAGAATTTAAAGACAATAAAACACGTACAATGACCATACTATTGTAAATCTATTTTGTGCAATGATGTTAAATTTCGATTGTTGATGTCATGTGTTATGTGAGTACACACCTGTTGTTTATCTTAGTTCATAGCCATAGGCCTACACAGTTTTTATTTACCTTGTAATCAAATCTTTCTTTCTTCCTGACGTGTATTTTCCCCTGCTCTTAAGCTCTGCTATCAGTTCGAAACACTTCCACTCGGTGTATTTAGTTGTCATTGTGTTTGGTCAAAGGTTACTTGAAAAAACGAACACAACACTGCAGCTACACAAGTTTGTTTACATACGTTCTACACTCGAGCGATAATGCGCACGGTAGGATCGGTCGCAGCGCCTCCCCGCGGAAATTTCGCGTGACAACCTCATTGTTTGATATCAAGTGTTGCTATAATTCTCATTGTCAAAATTTAATATCACGGATACCACTTATTTCTTTCCTACTGAGTTTCAGGCTTCCTATGAAGTTTTGCACATTTCTTATATTATTTCGATTAATAAGAAATATGCCAAACTTCATAGGCAACCAGAAACTCAGTTTGGAAGAAATAAGTCATGTGAGGGATATTAAATAGGTATCACTGTAGACACGTTTTTAGAACGGGACCTTCACATATAAACTGTATTGACAAAAAACTAAAACTAAAATGTACTACAGGGTTCAAAGCCACCTAAATTATGCAATTAGTACCAAGGGATCAATGTTGAAAGATAGACACGTAAAGCAGATAAGAAAAAAATAAAAATATATCTTTTAGATTGATTTTTAACATTGGAAGAAGAGTAAGACTATCTGAAATTTATAAAAAAGCTAATATACTGAAGGTTGAAGATCTAACTAAACCATCAGTCCCGAACATTTTCTACAAATATACTAACGGAACGCTACCATAACGAATCAGTAATCTATTTGAAATATCAGATAATTTTTTTTATAACTGTGTTCTTGTGCCTATGTAATGATGCTTTGGTTTTATATGCTCTGTCAATGGTTTTAACTTAACTTCATGCTATTTATTTTATTTGTCATCTCACTGCTCATTGTACTTTTCATTTGATCATTTCATGACAGCAAAAAGTTTTACTTATGTTTACTGTTTTATTCCTGTCTGACTGTAGATAAACTTTATCTTATATTATTTTATCCTAATGACTTGAGCATCATGTATGACCTGATACACTGTAGAAATGCTTTGTCATGATTGAGTGTAAGATATGACATGGTTATGCACAATCTAGGAATGCATGGATCGGTTCAGTCGTGTAAATGTTGAAGTACCTTTGATTGTATTATCATTATGAAAAAAAATAGATCAACCAAAATTAATGAATGTATGAACACCAAATACCCAATATTAACGAAATAAAGACTATTAATATAACTACACTACAAATCAAAAGTATTTAGACACCTTCAGATTTTATTAATATGCTTCCATTAAAACTTAGTATTACTACTTACTGTAGTTGCCAAAAACACCAGATAGAAAGACAGAGTCTGTCTTCTATGTTTATTAGAACAATAAATATGTCAAACTTTACATTCATCAAAGTAGCCACCTCTGGCATCTATAAAAGCAGAACCAATTTGAGGCATTCTTTCAATGAGGGACATTAAATACTGTTCTGAGAGTTCATTCCTGCTTTGTTGAAGAAGTGTCCAGAGGTGTGCACAACTGGTCGATTGCTTTGCCTTCACTTTTTGATCCATTTCACCCCAAACCAGTTCAATGGGATTTATACTGGGGACTGTGCTGGCCAATTCATGATTTCCAGTCTTCCTTCTCATTCTTTCTTCTTCAGGTAGTTCTAATAAAGGTGGGAGGTGCATTTTGGGTAATTGTCTTGAAGAATGAATCCTTGGCCAATGATTAGTTTGCCAGATGGAAGAGCATGTCGATGGAGGATGCTGTGATAGCCCTTCTGGTTGAGAATGCCATTCACTCTATGCAGATCTCCAACTCTTGATCCAGCAAAACACCCCCAAACCATTGCACTACCTCCCAAATGTTTCACTGTACTAGTTGTACACTCTGGCAACATCCTTCCTCCATAGATGTCAAACTTCGACTCATCGGACCATAAAACCTTGAACCAGTCTTCTACTGTCCAGTTCCCATGTTTTTTTTTGCCCAATGAAGTCTCTTTTTCTTATTCACAGGACTAGCAAAGGTTTTCTCGCTGAAATGCAGTCTTTTAGGCCAGCTTCCCTCAGTCTTCTTTGCACAGTTGAGGTAGACACTTTTACATTGTGGATCTCGTTGACTTTGGCTTGTATTTGCGGTGCACAGAGTCGTTTGTCAAGCAAGCTGGTCACACAAATATACTTCACTGGTGCTGGAGTTGTTGATTGGGGCCTACCACTTCTTCTGTTTTGATTTGTGCCAATATCCTCAATTCTCTTCACTATGAAAGCTACAGTGCTCACAGTATATCTTTAATAAGGTTTCCAGGCTCACTTGCTGCAAGCTAGCCCTGTTTATTTAAGGCTAAATCAATCATGTTCAACACAGCATACTGGGATTTTAAATGTCAAATCTATATCATGTGTATGTCACACCATCCATAATCTGCTACCAGCCTCTGATCCTGCAGGGCCCTCCGGCTATAAGCATTTATGTCCAAACGCTGACAGGTGTTAAGGCCCTCAGGCGTTAGTGGTTGAGATGACGTTCAGTATACGTCCAGCATCTCCAAGAAAACCCCCAGGCCAAATGTAATGATGTACAAATAAATATTTAAAGACGGGTTGTTAAGAGTGAATTGCTTTTTCATTCAATTCAATTCAATTCAATTCAATTCAATTCAATTCAATTCAATTATGATAACCAAATACTGTTATTAAACAATGATGACAGGCTTGTGCCAGTGTATTTTTCATTGTTTAAATGGAAAAGTTGTCCAAAGCTCACTTGTAAGGTGCATTTGTTTTTTTTGACTTGTGTGTCTTTATAATTCTTTATTTATTTATTTATTCTCAAGTACACACATGCTATATTAACCAGTAGTGCTGAGTTAGCAATGACATTCACCGCAAAGCTCAGAGGAATGGTATTAGTGTTTTGTAAGCATAATTCTTTGTATGCTATATTATCCAGTATGTGTTGAGTCAGCAGCAGCATTCATCAGAATGAAGACTGACTCCTGCTTGTCAAACACCTCAGGCACTCAGTGATAACCAGTTATCATTGGCTGACTTTTAGTGTATGCCTCAGAGCACTATACACTGCCAATTGTACACCTGGTGGTCAAGAGCCTCATTGCTTTATTTTCATTGTCTTAGTCCAGCCCTGATATACTAAAAGCATATTTAATAAATGCAATTAAGAGTAGTTATGAAAACTTTTGGACACCTGGTTTTTTGACAGCACCCTCATTGTCTTGTGCTCATTGTCATAGTTTATCAATGGTATACTAAAAAATACAAAGCAACTCATTGTCTTAGTTTAACCAATGGCACACTAAAAATAAAATTAAATCAAGTTTAATAAATACCCCAAAAGTCGCTTATGAAAGATTTATTTCTAATATCAGAACATGCACACTTTCAAGCAGTTAATACACAATAAATAAAAAACCAAAAACTATCATTTCATACTGTTAATCGATAAAAATCATTGTGTAATAGTAAAATAAAAAAGCAATATTAGATAACATAGCAAAGACATTAAGCATAAACTACTACACATGCAACTCATATCACCAAAAAAAAAATTATCACTTATAATATGCTACACACAACTCAAAAGTCACTTATGAAAAGATTTATTATATCAGAACATGCACACTTTCAAGCAGTTAATACACAATAAATAAAAAACCAAAAAAAAACTATTATTTCATGCTGTTAATTGATAAAAATTATTGTGTAATAGTAAAATAAAAAGCAATATTAGATAACATAGCAAAGCCATTAACCATAAACTACTATACATGCAACTCAGATCACCTAAAAAAACTTATCACTTATAATATGCTACACATGCAAGCACATTCATTCTGTTTTAAAAAACAATGAAAACTTTCACACAGTTAATCTTAACATGTGTCAACATCAATCCAAAAAATCCTCAGGAACACATGAACTAGCTGTTAATTAAAATAAAAGCAAATCACTTATTAAAAAAAAAAAAAGATAATAATAATAAATAAATAAAAATAAAAGAAACAGACAGCACCAGTCACAGTCTCTGCTAATGGAATTCAGGGGTTAGAAAATTAGGTTTTTTCTTTTTATTACTATTTTTCCTTAAACAAAAGTTGTTATGTGAATTTATTTGTTGTTCTATTATCATCAGAGTGTGGTTTGATTTTCTTTTTTTAATTCAGTGATGTGGCACAGTATATTGTATAGTATCATCAATACTTTGCATAGTGTTGGCTGTCACTGTCATGTGCACATTAACTTGTTCACTGTGGTGTTTCTGTCTTCCTCCTATTGAACAATAATGCCTACACAAAGCACACAAGCAGACCAGTTACATCTAAGAACTTATGCCAGCCAATCACAGCTGAATATGATAACAGGCTTTGATTGGCTTGTAGCACAGCCAAATATGACAGGCTTCCATTCAGAGCAGAATATGTCAACTTTAAGCTGCACTGTCCGTCAAATCGTCAATTTCTGAGACTCCATAAAATAGCTGAAAATAACCTTTATTAATCAAGGCACACTCCATTTGGGTGAACTAATGTTTTTATCAGACATTAATTTAAAAAAAAATAAAAATCTTACATTGAGAGAAAATCCAGACCAAAACATTGGAAACACAATGGATATGACATCATCAACCAATGTTCAGTATTGTGATGTTATCATTGGGTTTGTTTACATATTGAGTTTTTGATGGCATGAAAAACTCTATTTATATTATTTATTGTACCTTAAAGTCTAATTCCTGTGTACAAAAGAACATGAAATGGCAAAAATAGCATGGGACAAGAAGGTAGTATTGGCTTATATTATTATTTGCCTATGCTTAATCTTGAGACATAGTAACTTTAACTTAAGCAGCATTCTGAGTGCTCAAAACATCGGAAAATGTATTCCTTGACTTGAAATATATATTGTGCATTTACACTGGACATATTTTGTTAAGCTAGCAAAATAACAGGTTCTTCTATATACCTTTTTGTGATGAAAATATACAAAATAGTTTGAGTTATTGGATGAAATTTAAGAAACAGGTTACACCAAACAATTAAAGGCATGTCATAATATGTAAGATGTAAAATTAACAAAATCATATTTTGCTTTTAAAATTTTAACAATAATAGGAGTATTCATATCACATATAAAATGAAATTTCATTTCTTAAAATTAACGGGGGAATAATAATGCAAGGTGTAAGTTATACTTGTTTGAGGCAAAAATGAACTGATCAGAGTGATATGATAAGCAAGTTTGTTACTGAACAATTACTTTTTTTATAAAGGGAAATACGTTATAAACCAGCAGTTCTATGTAATTTTTGATGCAGAGCTAATTTAAACATAATCAGACCACATGTCATGTTGACAAATTAACAAAACTGAAAATTTAATTAAATTAAAAGTGTAAGTTATGTCAGAGTATACTGCTAATGTTGGTATGGTAAAAGGTGTCCTAAAATTGGATTTTTTATTTGTTTTGATTCATCAAAGTGTTGGAATTGATGTGAGCAACCCTATAGAGTCACACTGCAGAATTATACTTGCAAAATAATAACGCTGAAAAAAGGAAAGGGTGAATGTTTGTACTTTGCATGTATACAATGCTTTAATGTTACATACTCATCAGCAGTACTGTGTAAAAAGCTAGATCAAAAGCACTGTAAAAAAATATAATTGAATGTACCAGAAAAGTGAAGTACTTTGGTGCTAGTATTGATATCAGTTGAATTCAAAGGTGAGAAAATTATAAAAAAATGTTATAAATATTTTCCCTTTAACAAAAATTGCGATGTGGATCAATATTTTGCATAGTGTTTGCTGTCACTCTGTAATGTGCACATTAACTTGTTCACTGTGGTGTTTCTGGCTTCCTCCTATTGAACAATTCAGGCTTTGATTGGCTTGTAGCACAGCCAAATATGATAACAGGCTTCTATTGCTTATGGCAGAGCAGAATATGATAACATGGTATGTGACTAAATGACTGTATAGTTCATTACAATATCAACAGGTGTGAATGCTCAGCCTATGAGTGCAAAATTAAAAAGAATAATTGAGGAGCAACAAATGCCCAAGGCACAGTTAGTTGAATGCATCACTGCCCTTTGTTGGTGATAAGAAGCCTGTGTGTATATTTATTGAGTGATATGATAATCACTTAAAAAGTAAAGTTAGAAAATTTTAATCAAGAGGAAAACATAGCTTTTCTTTAATCAACAGTGCAATGTCAACTTAAGCAGCAATCTCAGAGCACAAAACATCAGAAAATGTACGCTTTTACTGAGAAAATATATTGTGCATTTACACTGGACAGATTTTGTTAAGCAAGCAAAAATAATTTAGTTTCATTATGTACCTTTTTGTAAAGAAAATATACAAAAGTGTTACTGAATGAAATTCAAGACACATTTAACACCAAACAATTACAGCCATGTCATAATATGTAAGATATAAAATTATACCAGCAGCTCAATATAATTTTTCATGAAGCTAAGCTAAAACATACACAGATCTCATGTTATGTTGACAAATAAAACCCAGGTAAAAAATAAATAAAATAAGAAAACTTTGGAATTTCACATTTAACATCCATGTGTGTATTCAAATATAGAGTATCAGTGGTAATTTTAGAGACCAGATAGAATTAATTCCATAAAGTGACATACATTGTAGTTTGAAATGTAAATATTTATTTTTTCATGTAAAGCTATGATAAAACACTGAAAATAAAAAGAAAATCTCAATTTTTTTTTTAAACCAGCAATATGGCACAGTTTATTGTATATTATCATCAATATTTTGCATAGTGTTTACAGTCACTCTGCAATGTGCACATTAACTTGTACACTGTGGTGTTTCTGGCTTCCTCCTATTGAACAATTCTGAGACTAGTAACATCTAAGAACTTATGCCATCCCATCACAACTTAATATGATAACAGGCTTTGATTGGCTTTTAGCACAGCCAAATATGATAACAGGCTTCTATTGCTTATGGCAGAGCAGAACATGATAACATGGCATGCGACTAAATGACTGTATAGTTCATTACAATATCAAAAGGTGTGCATGCTCAGCCTATGAGTGCAAAATTACAAAGATTAATTGCGGAGCAACAAATGCCCGAGGCAAAGTTAGTTGAATGCATCACTGCCCTTTGTTGCTGATAAGAAGCCTGCGTGTATATTTAATGAGTGATATGATAATCACTTAAAAAGATAAAGTTAGAAAATCTTTAATCAAGATGAAAACACAGCTTTTCTTAAATCAACAGTGCAATGTCAACTTAAGCAGCAATCTTAGAGCACAAAACATCAGAAAATGTACGCTTTGACTGAGAAAACATATGTACCTTTTGTAAAGAAAATATACAAAAGTGTTACTGAATGAAATTCAAGACATATTTAACACCAAACAATTACAGCTATGTCATAATAAGTAAGATATAAAATTATACCAGCAGCATGTTATGTTAACAAATTAAACCCAGGTAAAAAATAATTAAAATAAAAAAACTTTGGAATTTCACATTTAACATCCATGTGTATATTCAAATATCAGTGGTAATTTTAAAGACTAGATAGAATTAATTCCATAAAGTGACATAAATTGTAGTTTGTAATGCAAACATTTATTTTCTCAAGTAAAGCTATGATAAAACACTGAAAATAAAAATAAAATCTCAATTATGTCAGAATATACTGCTTCTGTTGAAATGTTTAAGGATGCCCTAAAATTTAATTTTTTGTATTTCATCAAATTGCTGGAATGGAAGTGAACAACCATTCACAAGTCACACTACATATACTTGCATAATAATAACACTAAAAATCAGGAATATCCCATACTTTGTTAGTAAATAACAGGTAAGCTGTGATGCTGAGCATCCTTGTTTCTTGGGCATGCCTCAGTGATTCCCTTGCATTTGACCCCTGGTCAGAACAATGAACTCCTGATGTCACATCATGCATATGTAATTAGCTACTGCCTAAAATGTAGGCTATTCTGGCTTGAGAATGTCATCTTAAATTGACTTACCTAGGATTCAGGAAATTAGTATTTCAGGGTATATCCTTTCATGGGACTTACAAAACTGAAAAAGTGCAAATTTCATTTTAGAGCGCATTTAAGTCCTAAAAGCTCATCAATCACAAGCCTCCTTTTTCCCTCCAGTTTGATCAACTCACAGTGTTAGAGACTCGTTGGTGCTGTTGTGCAAGGAATGTGCATGCTTGAAGCAAGGTGAGTGGCTAGCTACCATTTATATATGGATTATTTGTCCTTTTATATTATAAATTGAGGCAGATTAATATTTAAACCCTCTTTGTAACAAGTTGCTCAACCCTTAGTTCGGTAACACCCCACAGCGCATGTGTTCCAAACTAAGGATGACAGTGTCACCTACACCAACTGCAATTCTCTTGTTTTCTGATGCCTCAGCATTTGCATTTGCCCTTTCATTTTGCCAGGATAATAACTTTGATGTAACAGATTATGCTGTTTTCGACTTCAATGTCATTGCTGTCTTTGAGGAGATAGATGTTGCACACCAAATTGCAGTTGCTGTCCATGCTCAGTTTGCCCAGCCTGCCATTTAAATTCTGCTAAAATCGGGTGATTATTGTGTTGTGCAAACACAGAAGCCAAAATGTTCAATTGATACAAATAATATAGTACTGTGCTTAAATTTGTAGATACCAAGCAACAAGGAGACGCATAAGGCATTGCCCAGATCTACGGATTGACCATGATGGCTGTAAGTGTATTATCATGTCTCATGTTTCATAGTAAATATTGAATATTTCAAATATGTTTTGAGCGCTGTGAGTTGACGGTGTCTGTACATTGTGGGTATCTTAAGAAGGGCATACAAGCATAATATAGTCTGTGCATTATGGGGTTAAAGCGTTGTGAGTTGATGGTGTCTGTGCCTTGTGGGTATATGTAGACCAGCACAGCAAAGCATTATAATGCCATCTGTTCATTATGGGGTTAAAGTTTTGTGAGATGATGTTGTCTATGACTGGTGGGTATCTCTAGATGTGCATACAAGCAAAATATTATAACACAGTCTGTGCATTATGGGGTTAAAGTGTTGTGAGATGATGGTGTCTGTGCCTTGTGGGCATCTCTAGAACAGCACAGCAGCAAAGCATTATAATGCAGTCTGTGCATTATGGGGTTAAGCCATTGTAGAATGATGGTGTCTGTGCCTTGTGGGTATCTCTAGATGAGCACAGCAGCAAAGCAGTATAATGCAGTCTGTGCATTATGGGGTTAAAGCATTGTGAGATGATGGTGTCTGAGCCTTGTGGGTATCTCTAGAAATCAGACTAGTAAAGTATTATAATACAGTCTGCATTATGGGGCTAAAGCTATGTGAGATGATGGTGTCTGTACCTTGTGGGTATCTCTAGAAGAGCACAGCAGCAAAGTATTATAAGGCAAACTGTGCATTATGGGGTTAAAGTGTTGTGAGATGATGGTGTCTGTGCCTTGTGGGTATCTCTAGACGAGCACAGCAGCAAAGTATTATAATGCAGTCTGTGCATTATGGGGTTAAAGTGTTGTGAGATGATGGTGTCTGTGCCTTGTGGGTATCTCTAGAAGAGCACAGCAGCAAAGCATTATAATACAGTCTGTGCATTATGGGGTTAAAGCATTGTGAGATGATGGTGTCTGTGCCTTGTGGGTATCTCTAGAAATTCAGACTAGTAAAGTATTATAATACAGTCTGCATTATGGGGCTAAAGTGTTGTGAGATGATGGTGTCTGTACCTTGTGGGTATCTCTAGAAGAGCACAGCAGCAAAGTATTATTAGGCAAACTGTGCATTATGGGGTTAAAGTGTTGTGAGATGATGGTGTCTGTGCCCTGTGGGTATCTCTAGAAATTCAGACTAGTAAAGTATTATAATACAGTCTGCATTATGGGGCTAAAGCTATGTGAGATGATGGTGTCTGTGCCTTGTGGGTATCTCTAGAAATTCAGACTAGTAAAGTATTATAATACAGTCTGCATTATGGGGCTAAAGCTATGTGAGATGATGGTGTCTGTACCTTGTGGGTATCTCTAGAAGAACACAGCAGCAAAGTATTATAAGGCAAACTGTGCATTATGGGGTTAAAGTGTTGTGAGTTGATGGTGTCTGTGCCTTGTGGGTATCTCTAGACGAGCACAGCAGCAAAGTATTATAATGCAGTCTGTGCATTATGGGGTTGAAGTGTTGTGAGATGATGGTGTCTGTGCCTTGTGGGTATCTCTAGAAGAGCACAGCAGCAAAGCATTATAATGCAGTCTGTGCATTATGGGGTTAAAGCATTGTGAGATGATGGTGTCTGTGCCTTGTGGGTATCTCTAGAAATTCAGACTAGTAAAGTATTATAATACAGTCTGCATTATGGGGCTAAAGCTACGTGAGATGATGGTGTCTGTACCTTTTGGGTATCTCTAGAAGAGCACAGCAGCAAAGTATTTTAAGGCAAACTGTGCATTATGGGGTAAAAGTGTTGTGAGATGATGGTGTCTGTGCCTTGTGGGTATCTCTAGAAATTCAGACTAGTAAAGTATTATAATACAGTCTGCATTATGGGGCTAAAGCTATGTGAGATGATGGTGTCTGTGACTTGTGGGCATCTCTAGAACAGCACAGCAGCAAAGCATTGTAAAGCAGTCTGTGCATTATGGGGTTCAAGCATTGTGAGATGATGGTGTCTGTGCCTTGTGGGTATCTCTAGAAATTCAGACTAGTAAAGTATTATAATACAGTCTGTGCATTATGGGGCTAAAGCTATGTGAGATGATGGTGTCTGTACCTTTTGGGTATCTCTAGAAGAGCACAGCAGCAAAGTATTATAAGGCAAACTGTGCATTATGGGGTTAAAGTGTTGTGAGATGATGGTGTCTGTGCCTTGTGGGTATCTCTAGACGAGCACAGCAGCAAAGTATTATAATGCAGTCTGTGCATTATGGGGTTAAAGTGTTGTGAGATGATGGTGTCTGTGCCTTGTGGGTATCTCTAGACGATCACAGCAGCAAAGTATTATAATGCAGTCTGTGCATTATGGGGTTAAAGTGTTGTGAGATGATGGTGTCTGTGCCTTGTGGGTATCTCTAGACGAGCACAGCAGCAAAGTATTATAATGCAGTCTGTGCATTATGGGGTTAAAGTGTTGTGAGATGATGGTGTCTGTGCCTTGTGGGTATCTCTAGACGAGCACAGCAGCAAAGTATTATAATGCAGTCTGTGCATTATGGGGTTAAAGTGTTGTAAGATGATGGTGTCTGTGCCTTGTGGGTATCTCTAGACGAGCACAGCAGCAAAGTATTATAATGCAGTCTGTGCATTATGGGGTTAAAGTGTTGTGAGATGATGGTGTCTGTGCCTTGTGGGTATCTCTAGACGAGCACAGCAGCAAAGTATTATAATGCAGTCTGTGCATTATGGGGTTAAAGTGTTGTGAGATGATGGTGTCTGTGCCTTGTGGGTATCTCTAGACGAGCACAGCAGCAAAGTATTATAATGCAGTCTGTGCATTATGGGGTTAAAGTGTTGTGAGATGATGGTGTCTGTGCCTTGTGGGTATCTCTAGACGAGCACAGCAGCAAAGTATTATAATGCAGTCTGTGCATTATGGGGTTGAAGTGTTGTGAATTGATGGTGTCTGTGCCTTGTGGGTATCTCTAGAAGAGCACAGCAGCAAAGCATTATAATGCAGTCTGTGCATTATGGGGTTAAAGCATTGTGAGATGATGGTGTCTGTGCCTTGTGGGTATCTCTAGAAATTCAGACTAGTAAAGTATTATAATACAGTCTGCATTATGGGGCTAAAGCTATGTGAGATGATGGTGTCTGTACCTTTTGGGTATCTCTAGAAGAGCACAGCAGCAAAGTATTATAATGCAGTCTGTGCATTATGGGGTTAAAGTGTTGTGAGATGATGGTGTCTGTGCCTTGTGGGTATCTCTAGACGAGCACAGCAGCAAAGTATTATAATGCAGTCTGTGCATTATGGGGTTAAAGTGTTGTGAGATGATGGTGTCTGTGCCTTGTGGGTATCTCTAGACGAGCACAGCAGCAAAGTATTATAATGCAGTCTGTGCATTATGGGGTTAAAGTGTTGTGAGATGATGGTGTCTGTGCCTTGTGGGTATCTCTAGAAATTCAGACTAGTAAAGTATTATAATACAGTCTGCATTATGGGGCTAAAGCTATGTGAGATGATGGTGTCTGTGCCTTGTGGGTATCTCTAGAAATTCAGACTAGTAAAGTATTATAATACAGTCTGCATTATGGGGCTAAAGCTATGTGAGATGATGGTGTCTGTACCTTGTAGGTATCTCTAGAAGAACACAGCAGCAAAGTATTATAAGGCAAACTGTGCATTATGGGGTTAAAGTGTTGTGAGATGATGGTGTCTGTGCCTTGTGGGTATCTCTAGACGAGCACAGCAGCAAAGTATTATAATGCAGTCTGTGCATTATGGGGTTGAAGTGTTGTGAGATGATGGTGTCTGTGCCTTGTGGGTATCTCTAGAAGAGCACAGCAGCAAAGCATTATAATGCAGTCTGTGCATTATGGGGTTAAAGCATTGTGAGATGATGGTGTCTGTGCCTTGTGGGTATCTCTAGAAATTCAGACTAGTAAAGTATTATAATACAGTCTGCATTATGGGGCTAAAGCTATGTGAGATGATGGTGTCTGTACCTTTTGGGTATCTCTAGAAGAGCACAGCAGCAAAGTATTTTAAGGCAAACTGTGCATTATGGGGTAAAAGTGTTGTGAGATGATGGTGTCTGTGCCTTGTGGGTATCTCTAGAAATTCAGACTAGTAAAGTATTATAATACAGTCTGCATTATGGGGCTAAAGCTATGTGAGATGATGGTGTCTGTGCCTTGTGGGCATCTCTAGAACAGCACAGCAGCAAAGCATTGTAAAGCAGTCTGTGCATTATGGGGTTCAAGCATTGTGAGATGATGGTGTCTGTGCCTTGTGGGTATCTCTAGAAATTCAGACTAGTAAAGTATTATAATACAGTCTGTGCATTATGGGGCTAAAGCTATGTGAGATGATGGTGTCTGTACCTTTTGGGTATCTCTAGAAGAGCACAGCAGCAAAGTATTATAAGGCAAACTGTGCATTATGGGGTTAAAGTGTTGTGAGATGATGGTGTCTGTGCCTTGTGGGTATCTCTAGACGAGCACAGCAGCAAAGTATTATAATGCAGTCTGTGCATTATGGGGTTAAAGTGTTGTGAGATGATGGTGTCTGTGCCTTGTGGGTATCTCTAGATGAGCACAGCAGCAAAGTATTATAATGCAGTCTGTGCATTATGGGGTTAAAGTGTTGTGAGATGATGGTGTCTGTGCCTTGTGGGTATCTCTAGACGAGCACAGCAGCAAAGTATTATAATGCAGTCTGTGCATTATGGGGTTAAAGTGTTGTGAGATGATGGTGTCTGTGCCTTGTGGGTATCTCTAGACGAGCACAGCAGCAAAGTATTATAATGCAGTCTGTGCATTATGGGGTTAAAGTGTTGTGAGATGATGGTGTCTGTGCCTTGTGGGTATCTCTAGAAATTCAGACTAGTAAAGTATTATAATACAGTCTGCATTATGGGGCTAAAGCTATGTGAGATGATGGTGTCTGTGCCTTGTGGGTATCTCTAGAAATTCAGACTAGTAAAGTATTATAATACAGTCTGCATTATGGGGCTAAAGCTATGTGAGATGATGGTGTCTGTACCTTGTGGGTATCTCTAGAAGAACACAGCAGCAAAGTATTATAAGGCAAACTGTGCATTATGGGGTTAAAGTGTTGTGAGATGATGGTGTCTGTGCCTTGTGGGTATCTCTAGACGAGCACAGCAGCAAAGTATTATAATGCAGTCTGTGCATTATGGGGTTGAAGTGTTGTGAGATGATGGTGTCTGTGCCTTGTGGGTATCTCTAGAAGAGCACAGCAGCAAAGCATTATAATGCAGTCTGTGCATTATGGGGTTAAAGCATTGTGAGATGATGGTGTCTGTGCCTTGTGGGTATCTCTAGAAATTCAGACTAGTAAAGTATTATAATACAGTCTGCATTATGGGGCTAAAGCTATGTGAGATGATGGTGTCTGTACCTTTTGGGTATCTCTAGAAGAGCACAGCAGCAAAGTATTTTAAGGCAAACTGTGCATTATGGGGTAAAAGTGTTGTGAGATGATGGTGTCTGTGCCTTGTGGGTATCTCTAGAAATTCAGACTAGTAAAGTATTATAATACAGTCTGCATTATGGGGCTAAAGCTATGTGAGATGATGGTGTCTGTGCCTTGTGGGCATCTCTAGAACAGCACAGCAGCAAAGCATTGTAAAGCAGTCTGTGCATTATGGGGTTCAAGCATTGTGAGATGATGGTGTCTGTGCCTTGTGGGTATCTCTAGAAATTCAGACTAGTAAAGTATTATAATACAGTCTGTGCATTATGGGGCTAAAGCTATGTGAGATGATGGTGTCTGTACCTTTTGGGTATCTCTAGAAGAGCACAGCAGCAAAGTATTATAAGGCAAACTGTGCATTATGGGGTTAAAGTGTTGTGAGATGATGGTGTCTGTGCCTTGTGGGTATCTCTAGACGAGCACAGCAGCAAAGTATTATAATGCAGTCTGTGCATTATGGGGTTAAAGTGTTGTGAGATGATGGTGTCTGTGCCTTGTGGGTATCTCTAGATGAGCACAGCAGCAAAGTATTATAATGCAGTCTGTGCATTATGGGGTTAAAGTGTTGTGAGATGATGGTGTCTGTGCCTTGTGGGTATCTCTAGACGAGCACAGCAGCAAAGTATTATAATGCAGTCTGTGCATTATGGGGTTAAAGTGTTGTGAGATGATGGTGTCTGTGCCTTGTGGGTATCTCTAGACGAGCACAGCAGCAAAGTATTATAATGCAGTCTGTGCATTATGGGGTTAAAGTGTTGTGAGATGATGGTGTCTGTGCCTTGTGGGTATCTCTAGTTGAGCACAGCAGCAAAGTATTATAATGCAGTCTGTGCATTATGGGGTTAAAGTGTTGTGAGATGATGGTGTCTGTGCCTTGTGGGTATCTCTAGACGAGCACAGCAGCAAAGTATTATAATGCAGTCTGTGCATTATGGGGTTAAAGTGTTGTGAGATGATGGTGTCTGTGCCTTGTGGGTATCTCTAGACGAGCACAGCAGCAAAGTATTATAATGCAGTCTGTGCATTATGGGGTTAAAGTGTTGTGAGATGATGGTGTCTGTGCCTTGTGGGTATCTCTAGAAGAGCACAGCAGCAAAGCATTATAATGCAGTCTGTGCATTATGGGGTTAAAGCATTGTGAGATGATGGTGTCTGTGCCTTGTGGGTATCTCTAGAAATTCAGACTAGTAAAGTATTATAATACAGTCTGCATTATGGGGCTAAAGCTATGTGAGATGATGGTGTCTGTACCTTTTGGGTATCTCTAGAAGAGCACAGCAGCAAAGTATTTTAAGGCAAACTGTGCATTATGGGGTAAAAGTGTTGTGAGATGATGGTGTCTGTGCCTTGTGGGTATCTCTAGAAATTCAGACTAGTAAAGTATTATAATACAGTCTGCATTATGGGGCTAAAGCTATGTGAGATGATGGTGTCTGTGCCTTGTGGGCATCTCTAGAACAGCACAGCAGCAAAGCATTGTAAAGCAGTCTGTGCATTATGGGGTTCAAGCATTGTGAGATGATGGTGTCTGTGCCTTGTGGGTATCTCTAGAAATTCAGACTAGTAAAGTATTATAATACAGTCTGTGCATTATGGGGTTAAAGTGTTGTAAGATGATGGTGTCTGTGCCTTGTGGGTATCTCTAGACGAGCACAGCAGCAAAGTATTATAATGCAGTCTGTGCATTATGGGGTTAAAGTGTTGTGAGATGATGGTGTCTGTGCCTTGTGGGTATCTCTAGATGAGCACAGCAGCAAAGTATTATAATGCAGTCTGTGCATTATGGGGTTAAAGTGTTGTGAGATGATGGTGTCTGTGCCTTGTGGGTATCTCTAGACGAGCACAGCAGCAAAGTATTATAATGCAGTCTGTGCATTATGGGGTTAAAGTGTTGTGAGATGATGGTGTCTGTGCCTTGTGGGTATCTCTAGACGAGCACAGCAGCAAAGTATTATAATGCAGTCTGTGCATTATGGGGTTAAAGTGTTGTGAGATGATGGTGTCTGTGCCTTGTGGGTATCTCTAGTTGAGCACAGCAGCAAAGTATTATAATGCAGTCTGTGCATTATGGGGTTAAAGTGTTGTGAGATGATGGTGTCTGTGCCTTGTGGGTATCTCTAGACGAGCACAGCAGCAAAGTATTATAATGCAGTCTGTGCATTATGGGGTTAAAGTGTTGTGAGATGATGGTGTCTGTGCCTTGTGGGTATCTCTAGACGAGCACAGCAGCAAAGTATTATAATGCAGTCTGTGCATTATGGGGTTAAAGTGTTGTGAGATGATGGTGTCTGTGCCTTGTGGGTATCTCTAGAAGAGCACAGCAGCAAAGCATTATAATGCAGTCTGTGCATTATGGGGTTAAAGCATTGTGAGATGATGGTGTCTGTGCCTTGTGGGTATCTCTAGAAATTCAGACTAGTAAAGTATTACAATACAGTCTGCATTATGGGGCTAAAGCTATGTGAGATGATGGTGTCTGTACCTTTTGGGTATCTCTAGAAGAGCACAGCAGCAAAGTATTTTAAGGCAAACTGTGCATTATGGGGTAAAAGTGTTGTGAGATGATGGTGTCTGTGCCTTGTGGGTATCTCTAGAAATTCAGACTAGTAAAGTATTATAATACAGTCTGCATTATGGGGCTAAAGCTATGTGAGATGATGGTGTCTGTGCCTTGTGGGCATCTCTAGAACAGCACAGCAGCAAAGCATTGTAAAGCAGTCTGTGCATTATGGGGTTCAAGCATTGTGAGATGATGGTGTCTGTGCCTTGTGGGTATCTCTAGAAATTCAGACTAGTAAAGTATTATAATACAGTCTGTGCATTATGGGGCTAAAGCTATGTGAGATGATGGTGTCTGTACCTTTTGGGTATCTCTAGAAGAGCACAGCAGCAAAGTATTATAAGGCAAACTGTGCATTATGGGGTTAAAGTGTTGTGAGATGATGGTGTCTGTGCCTTGTGGGTATCTCTAGACGAGCACAGCAGCAAAGTATTATAATGCAGTCTGTGCATTATGGGGTTAAAGTGTTGTGAGATGATGGTGTCTGTGCCTTGTGGGTATCTCTAGACGAGCACAGCAGCAAAGTATTATAATGCAGTCTGTGTATTATGGGGTTAAAGTGTTGTAAGATGATGGTGTCTGTGCCTTGTGGGTATCTCTAGACGAGCACAGCAGCAAAGTATTATAATGCAGTCTGTGCATTATGGGGTTAAAGTGTTGTGAGATGATGGTGTCTGTGCCTTGTGGGTATCTCTAGACGAGCACAGCAGCAAAGTATTATAATGCAGTCTGTGCATTATGGGGTAAAAGTGTTGTGAGATGATGGTGTCTGTGCCTTGTGGGTATCTCTAGACGAGCACAGCAGCAAAGTATTATAATGCAGTCTGTGCATTATGGGGTTAAAGTGTTGTGAGATGATGGTGTCTGTGCCTTGTGGGTATCTCTAGATGAGCACAGCAGCAAAGTATTATAATGCAGTCTGTGCATTATGGGGTTAAAGTGTTGTGAGATGATGGTGTCTGTGCCTTGTGGGTATCTCTAGACGAGCACAGCAGCAAAGTATTATAATGCAGTCTGTGCATTATGGGGTTAAAGTGTTGTGAGATGATGGTGTCTGTGCCTTGTGGGTATCTCTAGACGAGCACAGCAGCAAAGTATTATAATGCAGTCTGTGCATTATGGGGTTAAAGTGTTGTGAGATGATGGTGTCTGTGCCTTGTGGATATCTCTAGTTGAGCACAGCAGCAAAGTATTATAATGCAGTCTGTGCATTATGGGGTTAAAGTGTTGTGAGATGATGGTGTCTGTGCCTTGTGGGTATCTCTAGACGAGCACAGCAGCAAAGTATTATAATGCAGTCTGTGCATTATGGGGTTAAAGTGTTGTGAGATGATGGTGTCTGTGCCTTGTGGGTATCTCTAGACGAGCACAGCAGCAAAGTATTATAATGCAGTCTGTGCATTATGGGGTTAAAGTGTTGTGAGATGATGGTGTTTGTGCCTTGTGGGTATCTCTAGACGAGCACAGCAGCAAAGTATTATAATGCAGTCTGTGCATTATGGGGTTAAAGTGTTGTGAGATGATGGTGTCTGTGCCTTGTGGGTATCTCTAGACGAGCACAGCAGCAAAGTATTATAATGCAGTCTGTGCATTATGGGGTTAAAGTGTTGTGAGATGATGGTGTCTGTGCCTTGTGGGTATCTCTAGAAGAGCACAGCAGCAAAGCATTATAATGCAGTCTGTGCATTATGGGGTTAAAGCATTGTGAGATGATGGTGTCTGTGCCTTGTGGGTATCTCTAGAAATTCAGACTAGTAAAGTATTATAATACAGTCTGCATTATGGGGCTAAAGCTATGTGAGATGATGGTGTCTGTACCTTTTGGGTATCTCTAGAAGAGCACAGCAGCAAAGTATTTTAAGGCAAACTGTGCATTATGGGGTAAAAGTGTTGTGAGATGATGGTGTCTGTGCCTTGTGGGTATCTCTAGAAATTCAGACTAGTAAAGTATTATAATACAGTCTGCATTATGGGGCTAAAGCTATGTGAGATGATGGTGTCTGTGCCTTGTGGGCATCTCTAGAACAGCACAGCAGCAAAGCATTGTAAAGCAGTCTGTGCATTATGGGGTTCAAGCATTGTGAGATGATGGTGTCTGTGCCTTGTGGGTATCTCTAGAAATTCAGACTAGTAAAGTATTATAATACAGTCTGTGCATTATGGGGCTAAAGCTATGTGAGATGATGGTGTCTGTACCTTTTGTGTATCTCTAGAAGAGCACAGCAGCAAAGTATTATAAGGCAAACTGTGCATTATGGGGTTAAAGTGTTGTGAGATGATGGTGTCTGTGCCTTGTGGGTATCTCTAGACGAGCACAGCAGCAAAGTATTATAATGCAGTCTGTGCATTATGGGGTTAAAGTGTTGTGAGATGATGGTGTCTGTGCCTTGTGGGTATCTCTAGACGAGCACAGCAGCAAAGTATTATAATGCAGTCTGTGCATTATGGGGTTAAAGTGTTGTGAGATGATGGTGTCTGTGCCTTGTGGGTATCTCTAGACGAGCACAGCAGCAAAGTATTATAATGCAGTCTGTGCATTATGGGGTTAAAGTGTTGTGAGATGATGGTGTCTGTGCCTTGTGGGTATCTCTAGACGAGCACAGCAGCAAAGTATTATAATGCAGTCTGTGCATTATGGGGTTAAAGTGTTGTGAGATGATGGTGTCTGTGCCTTGTGGGTATCTCTAGTTGAGCACAGCAGCAAAGTATTATAATGCAGTCTGTGCATTATGGGGTTAAAGTGTTGTGAGATGATGGTGTCTGTGCCTTGTGGGTATCTCTAGACGAGCACAGCAGCAAAGTATTATAATGCAGTCTGTGCATTATGGGGTTAAAGTGTTGTGAGATGATGGTGTCTGTGCCTTGTGGGTATCTCTAGACGAGCACAGCAGCAAAGTATTATAATGCAGTCTGTGCATTATGGGGTTAAAGTGTTGTGAGATGATGGTGTCTGTGCCTTGTGGGTATCTCTAGACGAGCACAGCAGCAAAGTATTATAATGCAGTCTGTGCATTATGGGGTTAAAGTGTTGTGAGATGATGGTGTCTGTGCCTTGTGGGTATCTCTAGACGAGCACAGCAGCAAAGTATTATAATGCAGTCTGTGCATTATGGGGTTAAAGTGTTGTGAGATGATGGTGTCTGTGCCTTGTGGGTATCTCTAGACGAGCACAGCAGCAAAGTATTATAATGCAGTCTGTGCATTATGGGGTTAAAGTGTTGTGAGATGATGGTGTCTGTGCCTTGTGGGTATCTCTAGACGAGCACAGCAGCAAAGTATTATAATGCAGTCTGTGCATTATGGGGTTAAAGTGTTGTGAGATGATGGTGTCTGTGCCTTGTGGGTATCTCTAGACGAGCACAGCAGCAAAGTATTATAATGCAGTCTGTGCATTATGGGGTTAAAGTGTTGTGAGATGATGGTGTCTGTGCCTTGTGGGTATCTCTAGACGAGCACAGCAGCAAAGTATTATAGGGCAAACTGTGCATTATGGGGTTAAAGTGTTGTGAGATGATGGTGTCTGTGCCTTGTGGGTATCTCTAGACGAGCACAGCAGCAAAGTATTATAATGCAGTCTGTGCATTATGGGGTTAAAGTGTTGTGAGATGATGGTGTCTGTGCCTTGTGGGTATCTCTAGACGAGCACAGCAGCAAAGTATTATAATGCAGTCTGTGCATTATGGGGTTAAAGTGTTGTGAGATGATGGTGTCTGTGCCTTGTGGGTATCTCTAGACGAGCACAGCAGCAAAGTATTATAATGCAGTCTGTGCATTATGGGGTTAAAGTGTTGTGAGATGATGGTGTCTGTGCCTTGTGGGTATCTCTAGACGAGCACAGCAGCAAAGTATTATAATGCAGTCTGTGCATTATGGGGTTAAAGTGTTGTGAGATGATGGTGTCTGTGCCTTGTGGGTATCTCTAGACGAGCACAGCAGCAAAGTATTATAATGCAGTCTGTGCATTATGGGGTTAAAGTGTTGTGAGATGATGGTGTCTGTGCCTTGTGGGTATCTCTAGACGAGCACAGCAGCAAAGTATTATAATGCAGTCTGTGCATTATGGGGTTAAAGTGTTGTGAGATGATGGTGTCTGTGCCTTGTGGGTATCTCTAGACGAGCACAGCAGCAAAGTATTATAATGCAGTCTGTGCATTATGGGGTTAAAGTGTTGTGAGATGATGGTGTCTGTGCCTTGTGGGTATCTCTAGACGAGCACAGCAGCAAAGTATTATAGGGCAAACTGTGCATTATGGGGTTAAAGTGTTGTGAGATGATGGTGTCTGTGCCTTGTGGGTATCTCTAGACGAGCACAGCAGCAAAGTATTATAGGGCAAACTGTGCATTATGGGGTTAAAGTGTTGTGAGATGATGGTGTCTGTGCCTTGTGGGTATCTCTAGACGAGCACAGCAGCAAAGTATTATAATGCAGTCTGTGCATTATGGGGTTAAAGTGTTGTGAGATGATGGTGTCTGTGCCTTGTGGGCATCTCTAGAACAGCACAGCAGCAAAGCATTATAATGCAGTCTGTGCATTATGGGGTTAAGCCATTGTAGAATGATGGTGTCTGTGCCTTGTGGGTATCTCTAGATGAGCACAGCAGCAAAGCAGTATAATGCAGTCTGTGCATTATGGGGTTAAAGCATTGTGAGATGATGGTGTCTGAGCCTCGTGGGTATATCTAGAAATCAGACTAGTAAAGTATTATAATACAGTCTGCATTATGGGGCTAAAGCTATGTGAGATGATGGTGTCTGTACCTTGTGGGTATCTCTAGAAGAGCACAGCAGCAAAGTATTATAAGGCAAACTGTGCATTATGGGGTTAAAGTGCTGTGAGATGATGGTGTCTGTGCCTTGTGGGTATCTCTAGACGAGCACAGCAGCAAAGTATTATAATGCAGTCTGTGCATTATGGGGTTAAAGTGTTGTGAGATGATGGTGTCTGTGCCTTGTGGGTATCTCTAGAAGAGCACAGCGGCAAAGCATTATAATGCAGTCTGTGCATTATGGGGTTAAAGCATTGTGAGATGATGGTGTCTGTGCCTTGTGGGTATCTCTAAAAATTCAGACTAGTAAAGTATTATAATACAGTCTGCATTATGGGGCTAAAGTGTTGTGAGATGATGGTGTCTGTACCTTGTGGGTATCTCTAGAAGAGCACAGCAGCAAAGTATTATTAGGCAAACTGTGCATTATGGGGTTAAAGTGTTGTGAGATGATGGTGTCTGTGCCTTGTGGGTATCTCTAGAAATTCAGACTAGTAAAGTATTATAATACAGTCTGCATTATGGGGCTAAAGCTATGTGAGATGATGGTGTCTGTGCCTTGTGGGTATCTCTAGAAATTCAGACTAGTAAAGTATTATAATACAGTCTGCATTATGGGGCTAAAGCTATGTGAGATGATGGTGTCTGTACCTTGTGGGTATCTCTAGAAGAACACAGCAGCAAAGTATTATAAGGCAAACTGTGCATTATGGGGTTAAAGTGTTGTGAGATGATGGTGTCTGTGCCTTGTGGGTATCTCTAGACGAGCACAGCAGCAAAGTATTATAATGCAGTCTGTGCATTATGGGGTTAAAGTGTTGTGAGATGATGGTGTCTGTGCCTTGTGGGTATCTCTAGACGAGCACAGCAGCAAAGTATTATAGGGCAAACTGTGCATTATGGGGTTAAAGTGTTGTGAGATGATGGTGTCTGTGCCTTGTGGGTATCTCTAGACGAGCACAGCAGCAAAGTATTATAGGGCAAACTGTGCATTATGGGGTTAAAGTGTTGTGAGATGATGGTGTCTGTGCCTTGTGGGTATCTCTAGAAGAGCACAGCAGCAAAGCATTATAATGCAGTCTGTGCATTATGGGGTTAAAGCATTGTGAGATGATGGTGTCTGTGCCTTGTGGGTATCTCTAGAAATTCAGACTAGTAAAGTATTATAATACAGTCTGCATTATGGGGCTAAAGCTATGTGAGATGATGGTGTCTGTACCTTGTGGGTATCTCTAGAAGAACACAGCAGCAAAGTATTATAAGGCAAACTGTGCATTATGGGGTTAAAGTGTTGTGAGATGATGGTGTCTGTGCCTTGTGGGTATCTCTAGAGGAGCACAGCAGCAAAGTATTATAATGCAGTCTGTGCATTATGGGGTTAAAGTGTTGTGAGATGATGGTGTCTGTGCCTTGTGGGTATCTCTAGACGAGCACAGCAGCAAAGTATTATAATGCAGTCTGTGCATTATGGGGTTAAAGTGTTGTGAGATGATGGTGTCTGTGCCTTGTGGGTATCTCTAGACGAGCACAGCAGCAAAGTATTATAGGGCAAACTGTGCATTATGGGGTTAAAGTGTTGTGAGATGATGGTGTCTGTGCCTTGTGGGTATCTCTATACGAGCACAGCAGCAAAGTATTATAGGGCAAACTGTGCATTATGGGGTTAAAGTGTTGTGAGATGATGGTGTCTGTGCCTTGTGGGTATCTCTAGACGAGCACAGCAGCAAAGTATTATAATGCAGTCTGTGCATTATGGGGTTAAAGTGTTGTGAGATGATGGTGTCTGTGCCTTGTGGGCATCTCTAGAACAGCACAGCAGCAAAGCATTATAATGCAGTCTGTGCATTATGGGGTTAAGCCATTGTAGAATGATGGTGTCTGTGCCTTGTGGGTATCTCTAGATGAGCACAGCAGCAAAGCAGTATAATGCAGTCTGTGCATTATGGGGTTAAAGCATTGTGAGATGATGGTGTCTGAGCCTCGTGGGTATATCTAGAAATCAGACTAGTAAAGTATTATAATACAGTCTGCATTATGGGGCTAAAGCTATGTGAGATGATGGTGTCTGTACCTTGTGGGTATCTCTAGAAGAGCACAGCAGCAAAGTATTATAAGGCAAACTGTGCATTATGGGGTTAAAGTGCTGTGAGATGATGGTGTCTGTGCCTTGTGGGTATCTCTAGACGAGCACAGCAGCAAAGTATTATAATGCAGTCTGTGCATTATGGGGTTAAAGTGTTGTGAGATGATGGTGTCTGTGCCTTGTGGGTATCTCTAGAAGAGCACAGCAGCAAAGCATTATAATGCAGTCTGTGCATTATGGGGTTAAAGCATTGTGAGATGATGGTGTCTGTGCCTTGTGGGTATCTCTAGAAATTCAGACTAGTAAAGTATTATAATACAGTCTGCATTATGGGGCTAAAGTGTTGTGAGATGATGGTGTCTGTACCTTGTGGGTATCTCTAGAAGAGCACAGCAGCAAAGTATTATTAGGCAAACTGTGCATTATGGGGTTAAAGTGTTGTGAGATGATGGTGTCTGTGCCTTGTGGGTATCTCTAGAAATTCAGACTAGTAAAGTATTATAATACAGTCTGCATTATGGGGCTAAAGCTATGTGAGATGATGGTGTCTGTGCCTTGTGGGTATCTCTAGAAATTCAGACTAGTAAAGTATTATAATACAGTCTGCATTATGGGGCTAAAGCTATGTGAGATGATGGTGTCTGTACCTTGTGGGTATCTCTAGAAGAACACAGCAGCAAAGTATTATAAGGCAAACTGTGCATTATGGGGTTAAAGTGTTGTGAGATGATGGTGTCTGTGCCTTGTGGGTATCTCTAGACGAGCACAGCAGCAAAGTATTATAATGCAGTCTGTGCATTATGGGGTTGAAGTGTTGTGAGATGATGGTGTCTGTGCCTTGTGGGTATCTCTAGAAGAGCACAGCAGCAAAGCATTATAATGCAGTCTGTGCATTATGGGGTTAAAGCATTGTGAGATGATGGTGTCTGTGCCTTGTGGGTATCTCTAGAAATTCAGACTAGTAAAGTATTATAATACAGTCTGCATTATGGGGCTAAAGCTATGTGAGATGATGGTGTCTGTACCTTGTGGGTATCTCTAGAAGAACACAGCAGCAAAGTATTATAAGGCAAACTGTGCATTATGGGGTTAAAGTGTTGTGAGATGATGGTGTCTGTGCCTTGTGGGTATCTCTAGAGGAGCACAGCAGTAAAGTATTATAATGCAGTCTGTGCATTATGGGGTTAAAGTGTTGTGAGATGATGGTGTCTGTGCCTTGTGGGTATCTCTAGACGAGCACAGCAGCAAAGTATTATAATGCAGTCTGTGCATTATGGGGTTAAAGTGTTGTGAGATGATGGTGTCTGTGCCTTGTGGGTATCTCTAGACGAGCACAGCAGCAAAGTATTATAATGCAGTCTGTGCATTATGGGGTTAAAGTGTTGTGAGATGATGGTGTCTGTGCCTTGTGGGTATCTCTAGACGAGCACAGCAGCAAAGTATTATAATGCAGTCTGTGCATTATGGGGATAAAGTGTTGTGAGATGATGGTGTCTGTGCCTTGTGGGTATCTCTAGACGAGCACAGCAGCAAAGCATTATAATGCAGTCTGTGCATTATGGGGTTAAAGCATTGTGAGATGATGGTGTCTGTGCCTTGTGGGTATCTCTAGAAATTCAGACTAGTAAAGTATTATAATACAGTCTGCATTATGGGGCTAAAGCTATGTGAGATGATGGTGTCTGTACCTTGTGGGTATCTCTAGAAGAACACAGCAGCAAAGTATTATAAGGCAAACTGTGCATTATGGGGTTAAAGTGTTGTGAGATGATGGTGTCTGTGCCTTGTGGGTATCTCTAGAGGAGCACAGCAGTAAAGTATTATAATGCAGTCTGTGCATTATGGGGTTAAAATGTTGTGAGATGATGGTGTCTGTGCCTTGTGGGTATCTCTAGACGAGCACAGCAGCAAAGTATTATAATGCAGTCTGTGCATTATGGGGTTAAAGTGTTGTGAGATGATGGTGTCTGTGCCTTGTGGGTATCTCTAGATGAGCACAGCAGCAAAGTATTATAATGCAGTCTGTGCATTATGGGGTTAAAGTGTTGTGAGATGATGGTGTCTGTGCCTTGTGGGTATCTCTAGACGAGCACAGCAGCAAAGTATTATAGGGCAAACTGTGCATTATGGGGTTAAAGTGTTGTGAGATGATGGTGTCTGTGCCTTGTGGGTATCTCTAGACGAGCACAGCAGCAAAGTATTATAGGGCAAACTGTGCATTATGGGGTTAAAGTGTTGTGAGATGATGGTGTCTGTGCCTTGTGGGTATCTCTAGACAAGCACAGCAGCAAAGTATTATAATGCAGTCTGTGCATTATGGGGTTAAAGTGTTGTGAGATGATGGTGTCTGTGCCTTGTGGGCATCTCTAGAACAGCACAGCAGCAAAGCATTATAATGCAGTCTGTGCATTATGGGGTTAAGCCATTGTAGAATAATGGTGTCTGTGCCTTGTGGGTATCTCTAGATGAGCACAGCAGCAAAGCAGGATAATGCAGTCTGTGCATTATGGGGTTAAAGCATTGTGAGATGATGGTGTCTGAGCCTCGTGGGTATCTCTAGAAATCAGACTAGTAAAGTATTATAATACAGTCTGCATTATGGGGCTAAAGCTATGTGAGATGATGGTGTCTGTACCTTGTGGGTATCTCTAGAAGAGCACAGCAGCAAAGTATTATAAGGCAAACTGTGCATTATGGGGTTAAAGTGCTGTGAGATGATGGTGTCTGTGCCTTGTGGGTATCTCTAGACGAGCACAGCAGCAAAGTATTATAATGCAGTCTGTGCATTATGGGGTTAAAGTGTTGTGAGATGATGGTGTCTGTGCCTTGTGGGTATCTCTAGAAGAGCACAGCAGCAAAGCATTATAATGCAGTCTGTGCATTATGGGGTTAAAGCATTGTGAGATGATGGTGTCTGTGCCTTGTGGGTATCTCTAGAAATTCAGACTAGTAAAGTATTATAATGCAGTCTGCATTATGGGGCTAAAGTGTTGTGAGATGATGGTGTCTGTACCTTGTGGGTATCTCTAGAAGAGCACAGCAGCAAAGTATTATTAGGCAAACTGTGCATTATGGGGTTAAAGTGTTGTGAGATGATGGTGTCTGTGCCTTGTGGGTATCTCTAGAAATTCAGACTAGTAAAGTATTATAATACAGTCTGCATTATGGGGCTAAAGCTATGTGAGATGATGGTGTCTGTGCCTTGTGGGTATCTCTAGAAATTCAGACTAGTAAAGTATTATAATACAGTCTGCATTATGGGGCTAAAGCTATGTGAGATGATGGTGTCTGTACCTTGTGGGTATCTCTAGAAGAACACAGCAGCAAAGTATTATAAGGCAAACTGTGCATTATGGGGTTAAAGTGTTGTGAGATGATGGTGTCTGTGCCTTGTGGGTATCTCTAGACGAGCACAGCAGCAAAGTATTATAATGCAGTCTGTGCATTATGGGGTTGAAGTGTTGTGAGATGATGGTGTCTGTGCCTTGTGGGTATCTCTAGAAGAGCACAGCAGCAAAGCATTATAATGCAGTCTGTGCATTATGGGGTTAAAGCATTGTGAGATGATGGTGTCTGTGCCTTGTGGGTATCTCTAGAAATTCAGACTAGTAAAGTATTATAATACAGTCTGCATTATGGGGCTAAAGCTATGTGAGATGATGGTGTCTGTACCTTTTGGGTATCTCTAGAAGAGCACAGCAGCAAAGTATTTTAAGGCAAACTGTGCATTATGGGGTAAAAGTGTTGTGAGATGATGGTGTCTGTGCCTTGTGGGTATCTCTAGAAATTCAGACTAGTAAAGTACTATAATACAGTCTGCATTATGGGGCTAAAGCTATGTGAGATGATGGTGGCTGTGCCTTGTGGGCATCTCTAGAACAGCACAGCAGCAAAGCATTGTAAAGCAGTCTGTGCATTATGGGGTTCAAGCATTGTGAGATGATGGTGTCTGTGCCTTGTGGGTATCTCTAGAAATTCAGACTAGTAAAGTATTATAATACAGTCTGTGCATTATGGGGCTAAAGCTATGTGAGATGATGGTGTCTGTACCTTTTGGGTATCTCTAGAAGAGCACAGCAGCAAAGTATTATAATGCAGTCTGTGCATTATGGGGTTAAAGTGTTGTGAGATGATGGTGTCTGTGCCTTGTGGGTATCTCTAGACGAGCACAGCAGCAAAGTATTATAATGCAGTCTGTGCATTATGGGGTTAAAGTGTTGTGAGATGATGGTGTCTGTGCCTTGTGGGTATCTCTAGACGAGCACAGCAGCAAAGTATTATTATGCAGTCTGTGCATTATGGGGTTAAAGTGTTGTGAGATGATGGTGTCTGTGCCTTGTGGGTATCTCTAGACGAGCACAGCAGCAAAGTATTATAATGCAGTCTGTGCATTATGGGGTTAAAGTGTTGTGAGATGATGGTGTCTGTGCCTTGTGGGTATCTCTAGACGAGCACAGCAGCAAAGTATTATAATGCAGTCTGTGCATTATGGGGTTAAAGTGTTGTGAGATGATGGTGTCTGTGCCTTGTGGGTATCTCTAGACGAGCACAGCAGCAAAGTATTATAATGCAGTCTGTGCATTATGGGGTTAAAGTGTTGTGAGATGATGGTGTCTGTGCCTTGTGGGTATCTCTAGACGAGCACAGCAGCAAAGTATTATAATGCAGTCTGTGCATTATGGGGTTAAAGTGTTGTGAGATGATGGTGTCTGTGCCTTGTGGGTATCTCTAGACGAGCACAGCAGCAAAGTATTATAATGCAGTCTGTGCATTATGGGGTTAAAGTGTTGTGAGATGATGGTGTCTGTGCCTTGTGGGTATCTCTAGACGAGCACAGCAGCAAAGTATTATAGGGCAAACTGTGCATTATGGGGTTAAAGTGTTGTGAGATGATGGTGTCTGTGCCTTGTGGGTATCTCTATACGAGCACAGCAGCAAAGTATTATAGGGCAAACTGTGCATTATGGGGTTAAAGTGTTGTGAGATGATGGTGTCTGTGCCTTGTGGGTATCTCTAGACGAGCACAGCAGCAAAGTATTATAATGCAGTCTGTGCATTATGGGGTTAAAGTGTTGTGAGATGATGGTGTCTGTGCCTTGTGGGCATCTCTAGAACAGCACAGCAGCAAAGCATTATAATGCAGTCTGTGCATTATGGGGTTAAGCCATTGTAGAATGATGGTGTCTGTGCCTTGTGGGTATCTCTAGATGAGCACAGCAGCAAAGCAGTATAATGCAGTCTGTGCATTATGGGGTTAAAGCATTGTGAGATGATGGTGTCTGAGCCTCGTGGGTATATCTAGAAATCAGACTAGTAAAGTATTATAATACAGTCTGCATTATGGGGCTAAAGCTATGTGAGATGATGGTGTCTGTACCTTGTGGGTATCTCTAGAAGAGCACAGCAGCAAAGTATTATAAGGCAAACTGTGCATTATGGGGTTAAAGTGCTGTGAGATGATGGTGTCTGTGCCTTGTGGGTATCTCTAGACGAGCACAGCAGCAAAGTATTATAATGCAGTCTGTGCATTATGGGGTTAAAGTGTTGTGAGATGATGGTGTCTGTGCCTTGTGGGTATCTCTAGAAGAGCACAGCAGCAAAGCATTATAATGCAGTCTGTGCATTATGGGGTTAAAGCATTGTGAGATGATGGTGTCTGTGCCTTGTGGGTATCTCTAGAAATTCAGACTAGTAAAGTATTATAATACAGTCTGCATTATGGGGCTAAAGCTATGTGAGATGATGGTGTCTGTACCTTGTGGGTATCTCTAGAAGAACACAGCAGCAAAGTATTATAAGGCAAACTGTGCATTATGGGGTTAAAGTGTTGTGAGATGATGGTGTCTGTGCCTTGTGGGTATCTCTAGAGGAGCACAGCAGTAAAGTATTATAATGCAGTCTGTGCATTATGGGGTTAAAGTGTTGTGAGATGATGGTGTCTGTGCCTTGTGGGTATCTCTAGACGAGCACAGCAGCAAAGTATTATAATGCAGTCTGTGCATTATGGGGTTGAAGTGTTGTGAGATGATGGTGTCTGTGCCTTGTGGGTATCTCTAGAAGAGCACAGCAGCAAAGCATTATAATGCAGTCTGTGCATTATGGGGTTAAAGCATTGTGAGATGATGGTGTCTGTGCCTTGTGGGTATCTCTAGAAATTCAGACTAGTAAAGTATTATAATACAGTCTGCATTATGGGGCTAAAGCTATGTGAGATGATGGTGTCTGTACCTTTTGGGTATCTCTAGAAGAGCACAGCAGCAAAGTATTTTAAGGCAAACTGTGCATTATGGGGTAAAAGTGTTGTGAGATGATGGTGTCTGTGCCTTGTGGGTATCTCTAGAAATTCAGACTAGTAAAGTACTATAATACAGTCTGCATTATGGGGCTAAAGCTATGTGAGATGAAGGTGGCTGTGCCTTGTGGGCATCTCTAGAACAGCACAGCAGCAAAGCATTGTAAAGCAGTCTGTGCATTATGGGGTTCAAGCATTGTGAGATGATGGTGTCTGTGCCTTGTGGGTATCTCTAGAAATTCAGACTAGTAAAGTATTATAATACAGTCTGTGCATTATGGGGCTAAAGCTATGTGAGATGATGGTGTCTGTACCTTTTGGGTATCTCTAGAAGAGCACAGCAGCAAAGTATTATAAGGCAGTCTGTGCATTATGGGGTTAAAGTGTTGTGAGATGATGGTGTCTGTGCCTTGTGGGTATCTCTAGACGAGCACAGCAGCAAAGTATTATAATGCAGTCTGTGCATTATGGGGTTAAAGTGTTGTGAGATGATGGTGTCTGTGCCTTGTGGGTATCTCTAGACGAGCACAGCAGCAAAGTATTATTATGCAGTCTGTGCATTATGGGGTTAAAGTGTTGTGAGATGATGGTGTCTGTGCCTTGTGGGTATCTCTAGACGAGCACAGCAGCAAAGTATTATAATGCAGTCTGTGCATTATGGGGTTAAAGTGTTGTGAGATGATGGTGTCTGTGCCTTGTGGGTATCTCTAGACGAGCACAGCAGCAAAGTATTATAATGCAGTCTGTGCATTATGGGGTTAAAGTGTTGTGAGATGATGGTGTCTGTGCCTTGTGGGTATCTCAAGACGAGCACAGCAGCAAAGTATTATAATGCAGTCTGTGCATTATGGGGTTAAAGTGTTGTGAGATGATGGTGTCTGTGCCTTGTGGGTATCTCTAGACGAGCACAGCAGCAAAGTATTATAATGCAGTCTGTGCATTATGGGGTTAAAGTGTTGTGAGATGATGGTGTCTGTGCCTTGTGGGTATCTCTAGACGAGCACAGCAGCAAAGTATTATAATGCAGTCTGTGCATTATGGGGTTAAAGTGTTGTGAGATGATGGTGTCTGTGCCTTGTGGGTATCTCTAGAAATTCAGACTAGTAAAGTATTATAATACAGTCTGCATTATGGGGCTAAAGCTATGTGAGATGATGGTGTCTGTGCCTTGTGGGTATCTCTAGAAATTCAGACTAGTAAAGTATTATAATACAGTCTGCATTATGGGGCTAAAGCTATGTGAGATGATGGTGTCTGTACCTTGTGGGTATCTCTAGAAGAACACAGCAGCAAAGTATTATAAGGCAAACTGTGCATTATGGGGTTAAAGTGTTGTGAGATGATGGTGTCTGTGCCTTGTGGGTATCTCTAGACGAGCACAGCAGCAAAGTATTATAATGCAGTCTGTGCATTATGGGGTTGAAGTGTTGTGAGATGATGGTGTCTGTGCCTTGTGGGTATCTCTAGAAGAGCACAGCAGCAAAGCATTATAATGCAGTCTGTGCATTATGGGGTTAAAGCATTGTGAGATGATGGTGTCTGTGCCTTGTGGGTATCTCTAGAAATTCAGACTAGTAAAGTATTATAATACAGTCTGCATTATGGGGCTAAAGCTATGTGAGATGATGGTGTCTGTACCTTTTGGGTATCTCTAGAAGAGCACAGCAGCAAAGTATTTTAAGGCAAACCGTGCATTATGGGGTAAAAGTGTTGTGAGATGATGGTGTCTGTGCCTTGTGGGTATCTCTAGAAATTCAGACTAGTAAAGTATTATAATACAGTCTGCATTATGGGGCTAAAGCTATGTGAGATGATGGTGTCTGTGCCTTGTGGGCATCTCTAGAACAGCACAGCAGCAAAGCATTGTAAAGCAGTCTGTGCATTATGGGGTTCAAGCATTGTGAGATGATGGTGTCTGTGCCTTGTGGGTATCTCTAGAAATTCAGACTAGTAAAGTATTATAATACAGTCTGTGCATTATGGGGCTAAAGCTATGTGAGATGATGGTGTCTGTACCTTTTGGGTATCTCTAGAAGAGCACAGCAGCAAAGTATTATAAGGCAAACTGTGCATTATGGGGTTAAAGTGTTGTGAGATGATGGTGTCTGTGCCTTGTGGGTATCTCTAGACGAGCACAGCAGCAAAGTATTATAATGCAGTCTGTGCATTATGGGGTTAAAGTGTTGTGAGATGATGGTGTCTGTGCCTTGTGGGTATCTCTAGACGAGCACAGCAGCAAAGTATTATAGGGCAAACTGTGCATTATGGGGTTAAAGTGTTGTGAGATGATGGTGTCTGTGCCTTGTGGGTATCTCTAGACGAGCACAGCAGCAAAGCATTATAATGCAGTCTGTGCATTATGGGGTTAAAGCATTGTGAGATGATGGTGTCTGTGCCTTGTGGGTATCTCTAGAAATTCAGACTAGTAAAGTATTATAATACAGTCTGCATTATGGGGCTAAAGCTATGTGAGATGATGGTGTCTGTACCTTGTGGGTATCTCTAGAAGAACACAGCAGCAAAGTATTATAAGGCAAACTGTGCATTATGGGGTTAAAGTGTTGTGAGATGATGGTGTCTGTGCCTTGTGGGTATCTCTAGAAATTCAGACTAGTAAAGTATTATAATACAGTCTGCATTATGGGGCTAAAGTGTTGTGAGATGATGGTGTCTGTACCTTGTGGGTATCTCTAGAAGAGCACAGCAGCAAAGTATTATTAGGCAAACTGTGCATTATGGGGTTAAAGTGTTGTGAGATGATGGTGTCTGTGCCTTGTGGGTATCTCTAGAAATTCAGACTAGTAAAGTATTATAATACAGTCTGCATTATGGGGCTAAAGCTATGTGAGATGATGGTGTCTGTGCCTTGTGGGTATCTCTAGAAATTCAGACTAGTAAAGTATTATAATACAGTCTGCATTATGGGGCTAAAGCTATGTGAGATGATGGTGTCTGTACCTTGTGGGTATCTCTAGAAGAACACAGCAGCAAAGTATTATAAGGCAAACTGTGCATTATGGGGTTAAAGTGTTGTGAGATGATGGTGTCTGTGCCTTGTGGGTATCTCTAGATGAGCACAGCAGCAAAGTATTATAATGCAGTCTGTGCATTATGGGGTTGAAGTGTTGTGAGATGATGGTGTCTGTGCCTTGTGGGTATCTCTAGAAGAGCACAGCAGCAAAGCATTATAATGCAGTCTGTGCATTATGGGGTTAAAGCATTGTGAGATGATGGTGTCTGTGCCTTGTGGGTATCTCTAGAAGAGCACAGCAGCAAAGTATTATAAGGCAAACTGTGCATTATGGGGTTAAAGTGCTGTGAGATGATGGTGTCTGTGCCTTGTGGGTATCTCTAGACGAGCACAGCAGCAAAGTATTATAATGCAGTCTGTGCATTATGGGGTTAAAGTGTTGTGAGATGATGGTGTCTGTGCCTTGTGGGTATCTCTAGAAGAGCACAGCAGCAAAGCATTATAATGCAGTCTGTGCATTATGGGGTTAAAGCATTGTGAGATGATGGTGTCTGTGCCTTGTGGGTATCTCTAGAAATTCAGACTAGTAAAGTATTATAATACAGTCTGCATTATGGGGCTAAAGTGTTGTGAGATGATGGTGTCTGTACCTTGTGGGTATCTCTAGAAGAGCACAGCAGCAAAGTATTATTAGGCAAACTGTGCATTATGGGGTTAAAGTGTTGTGAGATGATGGTGTCTGTGCCTTGTGGGTATCTCTAGACGAGCACAGCAGCAAAGTATTATAATGCAGTCTGTGCATTATGGGGTTGAAGTGTTGTGAGATGATGGTGTCTGTGCCTTGTGGGTATCTCTAGAAGAGCACAGCAGCAAAGCATTATAATGCAGTCTGTGCATTATGGGGTTAAAGCATTGTGAGATGATGGTGTCTGTGCCTTGTGGGTATCTCTAGAAATTCAGACTAGTAAAGTATTATAATACAGTCTGCATTATGGGGCTAAAGCTATGTGAGATGATGGTGTCTGTACCTTGTGGGTATCTCTAGAAGAACACAGCAGCAAAGTATTATAAGGCAAACTGTGCATTATGGGGTTAAAGTGTTGTGAGATGATGGTGTCTGTGCCTTGTGGGTATCTCTAGAGGAGCACAGCAGTAAAGTATTATAATGCAGTCTGTGCATTATGGGGTTAAAGTGTTGTGAGATGATGGTGTCTGTGCCTTGTGGGTATCTCTAGACGAGCACAGCAGCAAAGTATTATAATGCAGTCTGTGCATTATGGGGTTAAAGTGTTGTGAGATGATGGTGTCTGTGCCTTGTGGGTATCTCTAGACGAGCACAGCAGCAAAGTATTATAATGCAGTCTGTGCATTATGGGGTTAAAGTGTTGTGAGATGATGGTGTCTGTGCCTTGTGGGTATCTCTAGACGAGCACAGCAGCAAAGTATTATAATGCAGTCTGTGCATTATGGGGATAAAGTGTTGTGAGATGATGGTGTCTGTGCCTTGTGGGTATCTCTAGACGAGCACAGCAGCAAAGCATTATAATGCAGTCTGTGCATTATGGGGTTAAAGCATTGTGAGATGATGGTGTCTGTGCCTTGTGGGTATCTCTAGAAATTCAGACTAGTAAAGTATTATAATACAGTCTGCATTATGGGGCTAAAGCTATGTGAGATGATGGTGTCTGTACCTTGTGGGTATCTCTAGAAGAACACAGCAGCAAAGTATTATAAGGCAAACTGTGCATTATGGGGTTAAAGTGTTGTGAGATGATGGTGTCTGTGCCTTGTGGGTATCTCTAGAAATTCAGACTAGTAAAGTATTATAATACAGTCTGCATTATGGGGCTAAAGTGTTGTGAGATGATGGTGTCTGTACCTTGTGGGTATCTCTAGAAGAGCACAGCAGCAAAGTATTATTAGGCAAACTGTGCATTATGGGGTTAAAGTGTTGTGAGATGATGGTGTCTGTGCCTTGTGGGTATCTCTAGAAATTCAGACTAGTAAAGTATTATAATACAGTCTGCATTATGGGGCTAAAGCTATGTGAGATGATGGTGTCTGTGCCTTGTGGGTATCTCTAGAAATTCAGACTAGTAAAGTATTATAATACAGTCTGCATTATGGGGCTAAAGCTATGTGAGATGATGGTGTCTGTACCTTGTGGGTATCTCTAGAAGAACACAGCAGCAAAGTATTATAAGGCAAACTGTGCATTATGGGGTTAAAGTGTTGTGAGATGATGGTGTCTGTGCCTTGTGGGTATCTCTAGATGAGCACAGCAGCAAAGTATTATAATGCAGTCTGTGCATTATGGGGTTGAAGTGTTGTGAGATGATGGTGTCTGTGCCTTGTGGGTATCTCTAGAAGAGCACAGCAGCAAAGCATTATAATGCAGTCTGTGCATTATGGGGTTAAAGCATTGTGAGATGATGGTGTCTGTGCCTTGTGGGTATCTCTAGAAGAGCACAGCAGCAAAGTATTATAAGGCAAACTGTGCATTATGGGGTTAAAGTGCTGTGAGATGATGGTGTCTGTGCCTTGTGGGTATCTCTAGACGAGCACAGCAGCAAAGTATTATAATGCAGTCTGTGCATTATGGGGTTAAAGTGTTGTGAGATGATGGTGTCTGTGCCTTGTGGGTATCTCTAGAAGAGCACAGCAGCAAAGCATTATAATGCAGTCTGTGCATTATGGGGTTAAAGCATTGTGAGATGATGGTGTCTGTGCCTTGTGGGTATCTCTAGAAATTCAGACTAGTAAAGTATTATAATACAGTCTGCATTATGGGGCTAAAGTGTTGTGAGATGATGGTGTCTGTACCTTGTGGGTATCTCTAGAAGAGCACAGCAGCAAAGTATTATTAGGCAAACTGTGCATTATGGGGTTAAAGTGTTGTGAGATGATGGTGTCTGTGCCTTGTGGGTATCTCTAGAAATTCAGACTAGTAAAGTATTATAATACAGTCTGCATTATGGGGCTAAAGCTATGTGAGATGATGGTGTCTGTGCCTTGTGGGTATCTCTAGAAATTCAGACTAGTAAAGTATTATAATACAGTCTGCATTATGGGGCTAAAGCTATGTGAGATGATGGTGTCTGTACCTTGTGGGTATCTCTAGAAGAACACAGCAGCAAAGTATTATAAGGCAAACTGTGCATTATGGGGTTAAAGTGTTGTGAGATGATGGTGTCTGTGCCTTGTGGGTATCTCTAGACGAGCACAGCAGCAAAGTATTATAATGCAGTCTGTGCATTATGGGGTTGAAGTGTTGTGAGATGATGGTGTCTGTGCCTTGTGGGTATCTCTAGAAGAGCACAGCAGCAAAGCATTATAATGCAGTCTGTGCATTATGGGGTTAAAGCATTGTGAGATGATGGTGTCTGTGCCTTGTGGGTATCTCTAGAAATTCAGACTAGTAAAGTATTATAATACAGTCTGCATTATGGGGCTAAAGCTATGTGAGATGATGGTGTCTGTACCTTGTGGGTATCTCTAGAAGAACACAGCAGCAAAGTATTATAAGGCAAACTGTGCATTATGGGGTTAAAGTGTTGTGAGATGATGGTGTCTGTGCCTTGTGGGTATCTCTAGAGGAGCACAGCAGTAAAGTATTATAATGCAGTCTGTGCATTATGGGGTTAAAGTGTTGTGAGATGATGGTGTCTGTGCCTTGTGGGTATCTCTAGACGAGCACAGCAGCAAAGTATTATAATGCAGTCTGTGCATTATGGGGTTAAAGTGTTGTGAGATGATGGTGTCTGTGCCTTGTGGGTATCTCTAGACGAGCACAGCAGCAAAGTATTATAATGCAGTCTGTGCATTATGGGGTTAAAGTGTTGTGAGATGATGGTGTCTGTGCCTTGTGGGTATCTCTAGACGAGCACAGCAGCAAAGTATTATAATGCAGTCTGTGCATTATGGGGATAAAGTGTTGTGAGATGATGGTGTCTGTGCCTTGTGGGTATCTCTAGACGAGCACAGCAGCAAAGCATTATAATGCAGTCTGTGCATTATGGGGTTAAAGCATTGTGAGATGATGGTGTCTGTGCCTTGTGGGTATCTCTAGAAATTCAGACTAGTAAAGTATTATAATACAGTCTGCATTATGGGGCTAAAGCTATGTGAGATGATGGTGTCTGTACCTTGTGGGTATCTCTAGAAGAACACAGCAGCAAAGTATTATAAGGCAAACTGTGCATTATGGGGTTAAAGTGTTGTGAGATGATGGTGTCTGTGCCTTGTGGGTATCTCTAGAGGAGCACAGCAGTAAAGTATTATAATGCAGTCTGTGCATTATGGGGTTAAAGTGTTGTGAGATGATGGTGTCTGTGCCTTGTGGGTATCTCTAGACGAGCACAGCAGCAAAGTATTATAATGCAGTCTGTGCATTATGGGGTTAAAGTGTTGTGAGATGATGGTGTCTGTGCCTTGTGGGTATCTCTAGACGAGCACAGCAGCAAAGTATTATAGGGCAAACTGTGCATTATGGGGTTAAAGTGTTGTGAGATGATGGTGTCTGTGCCTTGTGGGTATCTCTAGACGAGCACAGCAGCAAAGTATTATAGGGCAAACTGTGCATTATGGGGTTAAAGTGTTGTGAGATGATGGTGTCTGTGCCTTGTGGGTATCTCTAGACGAGCACAGCAGCAAAGTATTATAATGCAGTCTGTGCATTATGGGGTTAAAGTGTTGTGAGATGATGGTGTCTGTGCCTTGTGGGCATCTCTAGAACAGCACAGCAGCAAAGCATTATAATGCAGTCTGTGCATTATGGGGTTAAGCCATTGTAGAATGATGGTGTCTGTGCCTTGTGGGTATCTCTAGATGAGCACAGCAGCAAAGCAGTATAATGCAGTCTGTGCATTATGGGGTTAAAGCATTGTGAGATGATGGTGTCTGAGCCTCGTGGGTATCTCTAGAAATCAGACTAGTAAAGTATTATAATACAGTCTGCATTATGGGGCTAAAGCTATGTGAGATGATGGTGTCTGTACCTTGTGGGTATCTCTAGAAGAGCACAGCAGCAAAGTATTATAAGACAAACTGTGCATTATGGGGTTAAAGTGCTGTGAGATGATGGTGTCTGTGCCTTGTGGGTATCTCTAGACGAGCACAGCAGCAAAGTATTATAATGCAGTCTGTGCATTATGGGGTTAAAGTGTTGTGAGATGATGGTGTCTGTGCCTTGTGGGTATCTCTAGAAGAGCACAGCAGCAAAGCATTATAATGCAGTCTGTGCATTATGGGGTTAAAGCATTGTGAGATGATGGTGTCTGTGCCTTGTGGGTATCTCTAGAAATTCAGACTAGTAAAGTATTATAATACAGTCTGCATTATGGGGCTAAAGTGTTGTGAGATGATGGTGTCTGTACCTTGTGGGTATCTCTAGAAGAGCACAGCAGCAAAGTATTATTAGGCAAACTGTGCATTATGGGGTTAAAGTGTTGTGAGATGATGGTGTCTGTGCCTTGTGGGTATCTCTAGAAATTCAGACTAGTAAAGTATTATAATACAGTCTGCATTATGGGGCTAAAGCTATGTGAGATGATGGTGTCTGTGCCTTGTGGGTATCTCTAGAAATTCAGACTAGTAAAGTATTATAATACAGTCTGCATTATGGGGCTAAAGCTATGTGAGATGATGGTGTCTGTACCTTGTGGGTATCTCTAGAAGAACACAGCAGCAAAGTATTATAAGGCAAACTGTGCATTATGGGGTTAAAGTGTTGTGAGATGATGGTGTCTGTGCCTTGTGGGTATCTCTAGACGAGCACAGCAGCAAAGTATTATAATGCAGTCTGTGCATTATGGGGTTGAAGTGTTGTGAGATGATGGTGTCTGTGCCTTGTGGGTATCTCTAGAAGAGCACAGCAGCAAAGCATTATAATGCAGTCTGTGCATTATGGGGTTAAAGCATTGTGAGATGATGGTGTCTGTGCCTTGTGGGTATCTCTAGAAATTCAGACTAGTAAAGTATTATAATAGAGTCTGCATTATGGGGCTAAAGCTATGTGAGATGATGGTGTCTGTACCTTTTGGGTATCTCTAGAAGAGCACAGCAGCAAAGTATTTTAAGGCAAACTGTGCATTATGGGGTAAAAGTGTTGTGAGATGATGGTGTCTGTGCCTTGTGGGTATCTCTAGAAATTCAGACTAGTAAAGTACTATAATACAGTCTGCATTATGGGGCTAAAGCTATGTGAGATGATGGTGGCTGTGCCTTGTGGGCATCTCTAGAACAGCACAGCAGCAAAGCATTGTAAAGCAGTCTGTGCATTATGGGGTTCAAGCATTGTGTGATGATGGTGTCTGTGCCTTGTGGGTATCTCTAGAAATTCAGACTAGTAAAGTATTATAATACAGTCTGTGCATTATGGGGCTAAAGCTATGTGAGATGATGGTGTCTGTACCTTTTGGGTATCTCTAGAAGAGCACAGCAGCAAAGTATTATAAGGCAGTCTGTGCATTATGGGGTTAAAGTGTTGTGAGATGATGGTGTCTGTGCCTTGTGGGTATCTCTAGACGAGCACAGCAGCAAAGTATTATAATGCAGTCTGTGCATTATGGGGTTAAAGTGTTGTGAGATGATGGTGTCTGTGCCTTGTGGGTATCTCTAGACGAGCACAGCAGCAAAGTATTATTATGCAGTCTGTGCATTATGGGGTTAAAGTGTTGTGAGATGATGGTGTCTGTGCCTTGTGGGTATCTCTAGACGAGCACAGCAGCAAAGTATTATAATGCAGTCTGTGCATTATGGGGTTAAAGTGTTGTGAGATGATGGTGTCTGTGCCTTGTGGGTATCTCTAGACGAGCACAGCAGCAAAGTATTATAATGCAGTCTGTGCATTATGGGGTTAAAGTGTTGTGAGATGATGGTGTCTGTGCCTTGTGGGTATCTCAAGACGAGCACAGCAGCAAAGTATTATAATGCAGTCTGTGCATTATGGGGTTAAAGTGTTGTGAGATGATGGTGTCTGTGCCTTGTGGGTATCTCTAGACGAGCACAGCAGCAAAGTATTATAATGCAGTCTGTGCATTATGGGGTTAAAGTGTTGTGAGATGATGGTGTCTGTGCCTTGTGGGTATCTCTAGACGAGCACAGCAGCAAAGTATTATAATGCAGTCTGTGCATTATGGGGTTAAAGTGTTGTGAGATGATGGTGTCTGTGCCTTGTGGGTATCTCTAGAAATTCAGACTAGTAAAGTATTATAATACAGTCTGCATTATGGGGCTAAAGCTATGTGAGATGATGGTGTCTGTGCCTTGTGGGTATCTCTAGAAATTCAGACTAGTAAAGTATTATAATACAGTCTGCATTATGGGGCTAAAGCTATGTGAGATGATGGTGTCTGTACCTTGTGGGTATCTCTAGAAGAACACAGCAGCAAAGTATTATAAGGCAAACTGTGCATTATGGGGTTAAAGTGTTGTGAGATGATGGTGTCTGTGCCTTGTGGGTATCTCTAGACGAGCACAGCAGCAAAGTATTATAATGCAGTCTGTGCATTATGGGGTTGAAGTGTTGTGAGATGATGGTGTCTGTGCCTTGTGGGTATCTCTAGAAGAGCACAGCAGCAAAGCATTATAATGCAGTCTGTGCATTATGGGGTTAAAGCATTGTGAGATGATGGTGTCTGTGCCTTGTGGGTATCTCTAGAAATTCAGACTAGTAAAGTATTATAATACAGTCTGCATTATGGGGCTAAAGCTATGTGAGATGATGGTGTCTGTACCTTTTGGGTATCTCTAGAAGAGCACAGCAGCAAAGTATTTTAAGGCAAACTGTGCATTATGGGGTAAAAGTGTTGTGAGATGATGGTGTCTGTGCCTTGTGGGTATCTCTAGAAATTCAGACTAGTAAAGTATTATAATACAGTCTGCATTATGGGGCTAAAGCTATGTGAGATGATGGTGTCTGTGCCTTGTGGGCATCTCTAGAACAGCACAGCAGCAAAGCATTGTAAAGCAGTCTGTGCATTATGGGGTTCAAGCATTGTGAGATGATGGTGTCTGTGCCTTGTGGGTATCTCTAGAAATTCAGACTAGTAAAGTATTATAATACAGTCTGTGCATTATGGGGCTAAAGCTATGTGAGATGATGGTGTCTGTACCTTTTGGGTATCTCTAGAAGAGCACAGCAGCAAAGTATTATAAGGCAAACTGTGCATTATGGGGTTAAAGTGTTGTGAGATGATGGTGTCTGTGCCTTGTGGGTATCTCTAGACGAGCACAGCAGCAAAGTATTATAATGCAGTCTGTGCATTATGGGGTTAAAGTGTTGTGAGATGATGGTGTCTGTGCCTTATGGGTATCTCTAGACGAGCACAGCAGCAAAGTATTATAATGCAGTCTGTGCATTATGGGGTTAAAGTGTTGTAAGATGATGGTGTCTGTGCCTTGTGGGTATCTCTAGACGAGCACAGCAGCAAAGTATTATAATGCAGTCTGTGCATTATGGGGTTAAAGTGTTGTGAGATGATGGTGTCTGTGCCTTGTGGGTATCTCTAGACGAGCACAGCAGCAAAGTATTATAATGCAGTCTGTGCATTATGGGGTTAAAGTGTTGTGAGATGATGGTGTCTGTGCCTTGTGGGTATCTCTAGACGAGCACAGCAGCAAAGTATTATAATGCAGTCTGTGCATTATGGGGTAAAAGTGTTGTGAGATGATGGTGTCTGTGCCTTGTGGGTATCTCTAGACGAGCACAGCAGCAAAGTATTATAATGCAGTCTGTGCATTATGGGGTTAAAGTGTTGTGAGATGATGGTGTCTGTGCCTTGTGGGTATCTCTAGACGAGCACAGCAGCAAAGTATTATAATGCAGTCTGTGCATTATGGGGTTAAAGTGTTGTGAGATGATGGTGTCTGTGCCTTGTGGGTATCTCTAGACGAGCACAGCAGCAAAGTATTATAATGCAGTCTGTGCATTATGGGGTTAAAGTGTTGTGAGATGATGGTGTCTGTGCCTTGTGGGTATCTCTAGACGAGCACAGCAGCAAAGTATTATAATGCAGTCTGTGCATTATGGGGTTAAAGTGTTGTGAGATGATGGTGTCTGTGCCTTGTGGGTATCTCTAGTTGAGCACAGCAGCAAAGTATTATAATGCAGTCTGTGCATTATGGGGTTAAAGTGTTGTGAGATGATGGTGTCTGTGCCTTGTGGGTATCTCTAGACGAGCACAGCAGCAAAGTATTATAATGCAGTCTGTGCATTATGGGGTTAAAGTGTTGTGAGATGATGGTGTCTGTGCCTTGTGGGTATCTCTAGACGAGCACAACAGCAAAGTATTATAATGCAGTCTGTGCATTATGGGGTTAAAGTGTTGTGAGATGATGGTGTCTGTGCCTTGTGGGTATATCTAGACGAGCACAGCAGCAAAGTATTATAATGCAGTCTGTGCATTATGGGGTTAAAGTGTTGTGAGATGATGGTGTCTGTGCCTTGTGGGTATCTCTAGACGAGCACAGCAGCAAAGTATTATAATGCAGTCTGTGCATTATGGTGTTAAAGTGTTGTGAGATGATGGTGTCTGTGCCTTGTGGGTATCTCTTGAAGAGCACAGCAGCAAAGCATTATAATGCAGTCTGTGCATTATGGGGTTAAAGCATTGTGAGATGATGGTGTCTGTGCCTTGTGGGTATCTCTAGAAATTCAGACTAGTAAAGTATTATAATACAGTCTGCATTATGGGGCTAAAGCTATGTGAGATTATGGTGTCTGTGCCTTGTGGGCATCTCTAGAACAGCACAGCAGCAAAGCATTGTAAAGCAGTCTGTGCATTATGGGGTTCAAGCATTGTGAGATGATGGTGTCTGTGCCTTGTGGGTATCTCTAGAAATTCAGACTAGTAAAGTATTATAATACAGTCTGTGCATTATGGGGCTAAAGCTATGTGAGATGATGGTGTCTGTACCTTTTGGGTATCTCTAGAAGAGCACAGCAGCAAAGTATTATAAGGCAAACTGTGCATTATGGGGTTAAAGTGTTGTGAGATGATGGTGTCTGTGCCTTGTGGGTATCTCTAGACGAGCACAGCAGCAAAGTATTATAATGCAGTCTGTGCATTATGGGGTTAAAGTGTTGTGAGATGATGGTGTCTGTGCCTTGTGGGTATCTCTAGACGAGCACAGCAGCAAAGTATTATAATGCAGTCTGTGCATTATGGGGTTAAAGTGTTGTGAGATGATGGTGTCTGTGCCTTGTGGGTATCTCTAGTTGAGCACAGCAGCAAAGTATTATAATGCAGTCTGTGCATTATGGGGTTAAAGTGTTGTGAGATGATGGTGTCTGTGCCTTGTGGGTATCTCTAGACGAGCACAGCAGCAAAGTATTATAATGCAGTCTGTGCATTATGGGGTTAAAGTGTTGTGAGATGATGGTGTCTGTGCCTTGTGGGTATCTCTAGACGAGCACAGCAGCAAAGTATTATAATGCAGTCTGTGCATTATGGGGTTAAAGTGTTGTGAGATGATGGTGTCTGTGCCTTGTGGGTATCTCTAGACGAGCACAGCAGCAAAGTATTATAATGCAGTCTGTGCATTATGGGGTTAAAGTGTTGTGAGATGATGGTGTCTGTGCCTTGTGGGTATCTCTAGACGAGCACAGCAGCAAAGTATTATAATGCAGTCTGTGCATTATGGGGTTAAAGTGTTGTGAGATGATGGTGTCTGTGCCTTGTGGGTATCTCTAGACGAGCACAGCAGCAAAGTATTATAATGCAGTCTGTGCATTATGGGGTTAAAGTGTTGTGAGATGATGGTGTCTGTGCCTTGTGGGTATCTCTAGACGAGCACAGCAGCAAAGTATTATAATGCAGTCTGTGCATTATGGGGTTAAAGTGTTGTGAGATGATGGTGTCTGTGCCTTGTGGGTATCTCTAGACGAGCACAGCAGCAAAGTATTATAATGCAGTCTGTGCATTATGGGGTTAAAGTGTTGTGAGATGATGGTGTCTGTGCCTTGTGGGTATCTCTAGACGAGCACAGCAGCAAAGTATTATAGGGCAAACTGTGCATTATGGGGTTAAAGTGTTGTGAGATGATGGTGTCTGTGCCTTGTGGGTATCTCTAGACGAGCACAGCAGCAAAGTATTATAGGGCAAACTGTGCATTATGGGGTTAAAGTGTTGTGAGATGATGGTGTCTGTGCCTTGTGGGTATCTCTAGATGAGCACAGCAGCAAAGTGTTATAATGCAGTCTGTGCATTATGGGGTTAAAGTGTTGTGAGATGATGGTGTCTGTGCCTTGTGGGCATCTCTAGAACAGCACAGCAGCAAAGCATTATAATGCAGTCTGTGCATTATGGGGTTAAGCCATTGTAGAATGATGGTGTCTGTGCCTTGTGGGTATCTCTAGATGAGCACAGCAGCAAAGCAGTATAATGCAGTCTGTGCATTATGGGGTTAAAGCATTGTGAGATGATGGTGTCTGAGCCTCGTGGGTATCTCTAGAAATCTGACTAGTAAAGTATTATAATACAGTCTGCATTATGGGGCTAAAGCTATGTGAGATGATGGTGTCTGTACCTTGTGGGTATCTCTAGAAGAGCACAGCAGCAAAGTATTATAAGGCAAACTGTGCATTATGGGGTTAAAGTGCTGTGAGATGATGGTGTCTGTGCCTTGTGGGTATCTCTAGACGAGCACAGCAGCAAAGTATTATAATGCAGTCTGTGCATTATGGGGTTAAAGTGTTGTGAGATGAGGGTGTCTGTGCCTTGTGGGTATCTCTAGAAGAGCACAGCAGCAAAGCATTATAATGCAGTCTGTGCATTATGGGGTTAAAGCATTGTGAGATGATGGTGTCTGTGCCTTGTGGGTATCTCTAGAAATTCAGACTAGTAAAGTATTATAATACAGTCTGCATTATGGGGCTAAAGTGTTGTGAGATGATGGTGTCTGTACCTTGTGGGTATCTCTAGAAGAACACAGCAGCAAAGTATTATTAGGCAAACTGTGCATTATGGGGTTAAAGTGTTGTGAGATGATGGTGTCTGTGCCTTGTGGGTATCTCTAGAAATTGAGACTAGTAAAGTATTATAATACAGTCTGCATTATGGGGCTAAAGTGTTGTGAGACGATGGTGTCTGTACCTTGTGGGTATCTCTAGAAGAGCACAGCAGCAAAGTATTATTAGGCAAACTGTGCATTATGGGGTTAAAGTGTTGTGAGATGATGGTGTCTGTGCCTTGTGGGTATCTCTAGACGAGCACAGCAGCAAAGTATTATAATGCAGTCTGTGCATTATGGGGTTAAAGTGTTGTGAGATGATGGTGTCTGTGCCTTGTGGGTATCTCTAGACGAGCACAGCAGCAAAGTATTATAATGCAGTCTGTGCATTATGGGGTTAAAGTGTTGTGAGATGATGGTGTCTGTGCCTTGTGGGTATCTCTAGACGAGCACAGCAGCAAAGTATTATAATGCAGTCTGTGCATTATGGGGTTAAAGTGTTGTGAGATGATGGTGTCTGTGCCTTGTGGGTATCTCTAGACGAGCACAGCAGCAAAGTATTATAATGCAGTCTGTGCATTATGGGGTTAAAGTGTTGTGAGATGATGGTGTCTGTGCCTTGTGGGTATCTCTAGACGAGCACAGCAGCAAAGTATTATAATGCAGTCTGTGCATTATGGGGTTAAAGTGTTGTGAGATGATGGTGTCTGTGCCTTGTGGGTATCTCTAGACGAGCACAGCAGCAAAGTATTATAATGCAGTCTGTGCATTATGGGGTTAAAGTGTTGTGAGATGATGGTGTCTGTGCCTTGTGGGTATCTCTAGACGAGCACAGCAGCAAAGTATTATAATGCAGTCTGTGCATTATGGGGTTAAAGTGTTGTGAGATGATGGTGTCTGTGCCTTGTGGGTATCTCTAGACGAGCACAGCAGCAAAGTATTATAGGGCAAACTGTGCATTATGGGGTTAAAGTGTTGTGAGATGATGGTGTCTGTGCCTTGTGGGTATCTCTAGACGAGCACAGCAGCAAAGTATTATAATGCAGTCTGTGCATTATGGGGTTAAAGTGTTGTGAGATGATGGTGTCTGTGCCTTGTGGGCATCTCTAGAACAGCACAGCAGCAAAGCATTATAATGCAGTCTGTGCATTATGGGGTTAAGCCATTGTAGAATGATGGTGTCTGTGCCTTGTGGGTATCTCTAGATGAGCACAGCAGCAAAGCAGTATAATGCAGTCTGTGCATTATGGGGTTAAAGCATTGTGAGATGATGGTGTCTGAGCCTCGTGGGTATCTGTAGAAATCAGACTAGTAAAGTATTATAATACAGTCTGCATTATGGGGCTAAAGCTATGTGAGTTGATGGTGTCTGTACCTTGTGGGTATCTCTAGACGAGCACAGCAGCAAAGTATTATAGGGCAAACTGTGCATTATGGGGTTAAAGTGTTGTGAGATGATGGTGTCTGTGCCTTGTGGGTATCTCTAGACGAGCACAGCAGCAAAGTATTATAATGCAGTCTGTGCATTATGGGGTTAAAGTGTTGTGAGATGATGGTGTCTGTGCCTTGTGGGTATCTCTAGACGAGCACAGCAGCAAAGTATTATAATGCAGTCTGTGCATTATGGGGTTAAAGTGTTGTGAGATGATGGTGTCTGTGCCTTGTGGGTATCTCTAGAAGAACACAGCAGCAAAGTATTATAAGGCAAACTGTGCATTATGAGGTTAAAGTGTTGTGAGATGATGGTGTCTGTGCCTTGTGGGTATCTCTAGACGAGCACAGCAGCAAAGTATTATAATGCAGTCTGTGCATTATGGGGTAAAAGTGTTGTGAGATGATGGTGTCTGTGCCTTGTGGGTATCTCTAGACGAGCACAGCAGCAAAGTATTATAATGCAGTCTGTGCATTATGGGGTTAAAGTGTTGTGAGATGATGGTGTCTGTGCCTTGTGGGTATCTCTAGACGAGCACAGCAGCAAAGTATTATAATGCAGTCTGTGCATTATGGGGTTAAAGTGTTGTGAGATGATGGTGTCTGTGCCTTGTGGGTATCTCTAGACGAGCACAGCAGCAAAGTATTATAATGCAGTCTGTGCATTATGGGGTTAAAGTGTTGTGAGATGATGGTGTCTGTGCCTTGTGGGTATCTCTAGTTGAGCACAGCAGCAAAGTATTATAATGCAGTCTGTGCATTATGGGGTTAAAGTGTTGTGAGATGATGGTGTCTGTGCCTTGTGGGTATCTCTAGACGAGCACAGCAGCAAAGTATTATAATGCAGTCTGTGCATTATGGGGTTAAAGTGTTGTGAGATGATGGTGTCTGTGCCTTGTGGGTATCTCTAGAAGAGCACAGCAGCAAAGCATTGTAATGCAGTCTGTGCATTATGGGGTTAAAGCATTGTGAGATGATGGTGTCTGTGCCTTGTGGGTATCTCTAGAAATTCAGACTAGTAAAGTATTATAATACAGTCTGCATTATGGGGCTAAAGTGTTGTGAGATGATGGTGTCTGTACCTTGTGGGTATCTCTAGAAGAGCACAGCAGCAAAGTATTATTAGGCAAACTGTGCATTATGGGGTTAAAGTGTTGTGAGATGATGGTGTCTGTGCCTTGTGGGTATCTCTAGAAATTCAGACTAGTAAAGTATTATAATACAGTCTGCATTATGGGGCTAAAGCTATGTGAGATGATGGTGTCTGTGCCTTGTGGGTATCTCTAGAAATTCAGACTAGTAAAGTATTATAATACAGTCTGCATTATGGGGCTAAAGCTATGTGAGATGATGGTGTCTGTACCTTGTGGGTATCTCTAGACGAGCACAGCAGCAAAGTATTATAAGGCAAACTGTGCATTATGGGGTTAAAGTGTTGTGAGATGATGGTGTCTGTGCCTTGTGGGTATCTCTAGACGAGCACAGCAGCAAAGTATTATAATGCAGTCTGTGCATTATGGGGTTAAAGTGTTGTGAGATGATGGTGTCTGTGCCTTGTGGGTATCTCTAGACGAGCACAGCAGCAAAGTATTATAATGCAGTCTGTGCATTATGGGGTTAAAGTGTTGTGAGATGATGGTGTCTGTGCCTTGTGGGTATCTCTAGACGAGCACAGCAGCAAAGTATTATAATGCAGTCTGTGCATTATGGGGTTAAAGTGTTGTGAGATGATGGTGTCTGTGCCTTGTGGGTATCTCTAGACGAGCACAGCGCAAAGTATTATAGGGCAAACTGTGCATTATGGGGTTAAAGTGTTGTGAGATGATGGTGTCTGTGCCTTGTGGGTATCTCTAGACGAGCACAGCAGCAAAGTATTATAGGGCAAACTGTGCATTATGGGGTTAAAGTGTTGTGAGATGATGGTGTCTGTGCCTTGTGGGTATCTCTAGACGAGCACAGCAGCAAAGTGTTATAATGCAGTCTGTGCATTATGAGGTTAAAGTGTTGTGAGATGATGGTGTCTGTGCCTTATGGGCATCTCTAGAACAGCACAGCAGCAAAGCATTATAATGCAGTCTGTGCATTATGGGGTTAAGCCATTGTAGAATGATGGTGTCTGTGCCTTGTGGGTATCTCTAGATGAGCACAGCAGCAAAGCAGTATAATGCAGTCTGTGCATTATGGGGTTAAAGCATTGTGAGATGATGGTGTCTGAGCCTCGTGGGTATCTCTAGAAATCAGACTAGTAAAGTATTATAATACAGTCTGCATTATGGGGCTAAAGCTATGTGAGATGATGGTGTCTGTACCTTGTGGGTATCTCTAGAAGAGCACAGCAGCAAAGTATTATAAGGCAAACTGTGCATTATGGGGTTAATGTGCTGTGAGATGATGGTGTCTGTGCCTTGTGGGTATCTCTAGACGAGCACAGCAGCAAAGTATTATAATGCAGTCTGTGCATTATGGGGTTAAAGTGTTGTGAGATGATGGTGTCTGTGCCTTGTGGGTATCTCTAGAAGAGCACAGCAGCAAAGCATTATAATGCAGTCTGTGCATTATGGGGTTAAAGCATTGTGAGATGATGGTGTCTGTGCCTTGTGGGTATCTCTAGAAATTCAGACTAGTAAAGTATTATAATACAGTCTGCATTATGGGGCTAAAGTGTTGTGAGATGATGGTGTCTGTACCTTGTGGGTATCTCTAGAAGAGCACAGCAGCAAAGTATTATTAGGCAAACTGTGCATTATGGGGTTAAAGTGTTGTGAGATGATGGTGTCTGTGCCTTGTGGGTATCTCTAGAAATTCAGACTAGTAAAGTATTATAATACAGTCTGCATTATGGGGCTAAAGCTATGTGAGATGATGGTGTCTGTGCCTTGTGGGTATCTCTAGAAATTCAGACTAGTAAAGTATTATAATACAGTCTGCATTATGGGGCTAAAGCTATGTGAGATGATGGTGTCTGTACCTTGTGGGTATCTCTAGAAGAACACAGCAGCAAAGTATTATAAGGCAAACTGTGCATTATGGGGTTAAAGTGTTGTGAGATGATGGTGTCTGTGCCTTGTGGGTATCTCTAGACGAGCACAGCAGCAAAGTATTATAATGCAGTCTGTGCATTATGGGGTTGAAGTGTTGTGAGATGATGGTGTCTGTGCCTTGTGGGTATCTCTAGAAGAGCACAGCAGCAAAGCATTATAATGCAGTCTGTGCATTATGGGGTTAAAGCATTGTGAGATGATGGTGTCTGTGCCTTGTGGGTATCTCTAGAAATTCAGACTAGTAAAGTATTATAATACAGTCTGCATTATGGGGCTAAAGCTATGTGAGATGATGGTGTCTGTACCTTTTGGGTATCTCTAGAAGAGCACAGCAGCAAAGTATTTTAAGGCAAACTGTGCATTATGGGGTAAAAGTGTTGTGAGATGATGGTGTCTGTGCCTTGTGGGTATCTCTAGAAATTCAGACTAGTAAAGTACTATAATACAGTCTGCATTATGGGGCTAAAGCTATGTGAGATGATGGTGTCTGTGCCTTGTGGGCATCTCTAGAACAGCACAGCAGCAAAGCATTGTAAAGCAGTCTGTGCATTATGGGGTTCAAGCATTGTGAGATGATGGTGTCTGTGCCTTGTGGGTATCTCTAGAAATTCAGACTAGTAAAGTATTATAATACAGTCTGTGCATTATGGGGCTAAAGCTATGTGAGATGATGGTGTCTGTACCTTTTGGGTATCTCTAGAAGAGCACAGCAGCAAAGTATTATAAGGCAAACTGTGCATTATGGGGTTAAAGTGTTGTGAGATGATGGTGTCTGTGCCTTGTGGGTATCTCTAGACGAGCACAGCAGCAAAGTATTATAATGCAGTCTGTGCATTATGGGGTTAAAGTGTTGTGAGATGATGGTGTCTGTGCCTTGTGGGTATCTCTAGACGAGCACAGCAGCAAAGTATTATAATGCAGTCTGTGCATTATGGGGTTAAAGTGTTGTGAGATGATGGTGTCTGTGCCTTGTGGGTATCTCTAGACGATCACAGCAGCAAAGTATTATAATGCAGTCTGTGCATTATGGGGTTAAAGTGTTGTGAGATGATGGTGTCTGTGCCTTGTGGGTATCTCTAGACGAGCACAGCAGCAAAGTATTATAATGCAGTCTGTGCATTATGGGGTTAAAGTGTTGTGAGATGATGGTGTCTGTGCCTTGTGGGTATCTCTAGACGAGCACAGCAGCAAAGTATTATAATGCAGTCTGTGCATTATGGGGTTAAAGTGTTGTAAGATGATGGTGTCTGTGCCTTGTGGGTATCTCTAGACGAGCACAGCAGCAAAGTATTATAATGCAGTCTGTGCATTATGGGGTTAAAGTGTTGTGAGATGATGGTGTCTGTGCCTTGTGGGTATCTCTAGACGAGCACAGCAGCAAAGTATTATAATGCAGTCTGTGCATTATGGGGTTGAAGTGTTGTGAGATGATGGTGTCTGTGCCTTGTGGGTATCTCTAGAAGAGCACAGCAGCAAAGCATTATAATGCAGTCTGTGCATTATGGGGTTAAAGCATTGTGAGATGATGGTGTCTGTGCCTTGTGGGTATCTCTAGAAATTCAGACTAGTAAAGTATTATAATACAGTCTGCATTATGGGGCTAAAGCTATGTGAGATGATGGTGTCTGTACCTTTTGGGTATCTCTAGAAGAGCACAGCAGCAAAGTATTTTAAGGCAAACTGTGCATTATGGGGTAAAAGTGTTGTGAGATGATGGTGTCTGTGCCTTGTGGGTATCTCTAGAAATTCAGACTAGTAAAGTATTATAATACAGTCTGCATTATGGGGCTAAAGCTATGTGAGATGATGGTGTCTGTGCCTTGTGGGCATCTCTAGAACAGCACAGCAGCAAAGCATTGTAAAGCAGTCTGTGCATTATGGGGTTCAAGCATTGTGAGATGATGGTGTCTGTGCCTTGTGGGTATCTCTAGAAATTCAGACTAGTAAAGTATTATAATACAGTCTGTGCATTATGGGGCTAAAGCTATGTGAGATGATGGTGTCTGTACCTTTTGGGTATCTCTAGAAGAGCACAGCAGCAAAGTATTATAAGGCAAACTGTGCATTATGGGGTTAAAGTGTTGTGAGATGATGGTGTCTGTGCCTTGTGGGTATCTCTAGAAGAGCACAGCAGCAAAGTATTATAATGCAGTCTGTGCATTATGGGGTTAAAGTGTTGTGAGATGATGGTGTCTCTGCCTTGTGGGTATCTCTAGACAAGCACAGCAGCAAAGTATTATAATGCAGTCTGTGCATTATGGGGTTAAAGTGTTGTAAGATGATGGTGTCTGTGCCTTGTGGGTATCTCTAGACGAGCACAGCAGCAAAGTATTATAATGCAGTCTGTGCATTATGGGGTTAAAGTGTTGTGAGATGATGGTGTCTGTGCCTTGTGGGTATCTCTAGACGAGCACAGCAGCAAAGTATTATAATGCAGTCTGTGCATTATGGGGTTAAAGTGTTGTGAGATGATGGTGTCTGTGCCTTGTGGGTATCTCTAGACGAGCACAGCAGCAAAGTATTATAATGCAGTCTGTGCATTATGGGGTAAAAGTGTTGTGAGATGATGGTGTCTGTGCCTTGTGGGTATCTCTAGACGAGCACAGCAGCAAAGTATTATAATGCAGTCTGTGCATTATGGGGTTAAAGTGTTGTGAGATGATGGTGTCTGTGCCTTGTGGGTATCTCTAGACGAGCACAGCAGCAAAGTATTATAATGCAGTCTGTGCATTATGGGGTTAAAGTGTTGTGAGATGATGGTGTCTGTGCCTTGTGGGTATCTCTAGACGAGCACAGCAGCAAAGTATTATAATGCAGTCTGTGCATTATGGGGTTAAAGTGTTGTGAGATGATGGTGTCTGTGCCTTGTGGGTATCTCTAGACGAGCACAGCAGCAAAGTATTATAATGCAGTCTGTGCATTATGGGGTTAAAGTGTTGTGAGATGATGGTGTCTGGGCCTTGTGGGTATCTCTAGTTGAGCACAGCAGCAAAGTATTATAATGCAGTCTGTGCATTATGGGGTTAAAGTGTTGTGAGATGATGGTGTCTGTGCCTTGTGGGTATCTCTAGACGAGCACAGCAGCAAAGTATTATAATGCAGTCTGTGCATTATGGGGTTAAAGTGTTGTGAGATGATGGTGTCTGTGCCTTGTGGGCATCTCTAGAACAGCACAGCAGCAAAGCATTATAATGCAGTCTGTGCATTATGGGGTTAAGCCATTGTAGAATGATGGTGTCTGTGCCTTGTGGGTATCTCTAGATGAGCACAGCAGCAAAGCAGTATAATGCAGTCTGTGCATTATGGGGTTAAAGCATTGTGAGATGATGGTGTCTGAGCCTCGTGGGTATCTCTAGAAATCAGACTAGTAAAGTATTATAATACAGTCTGCATTATGGGGCTAAAGCTATGTGAGATGATGGTGTCTGTACCTTGTGGGTATCTCTAGAAGAGCACAGCAGCAAAGTATTATAAGGCAAACTGTGCATTATGGGGTTAAAGTGCTGTGAGATGATGGTGTCTGTGCCTTGTGGGTATCTCTAGACGAGCACAGCAGCAAAGTATTATAATGCAGTCTGTGCATTATGGGGTTAAAGTGTTGTGAGATGATGGTGTCTGTGCCTTGTGGGTATCTCTAGAAGAGCACAGCAGCAAAGCATTGTAATGCAGTCTGTGCATTATGGGGTTAAAGCATTGTGAGATGATGGTGTCTGTGCCTTGTGGGTATCTCTAGAAATTCAGACTAGTAAAGTATTATAATACAGTCTGCATTATGGGGCTAAAGTGTTGTGAGATGATGGTGTCTGTACCTTGTGGGTATCTCTAGAAGAGCACAGCAGCAAAGTATTATTAGGCAAACTGTGCATTATGGGGTTAAAGTGTTGTGAGATGATGGTGTCTGTGCCTTGTGGGTATCTCTAGAAATTCAGACTAGTAAAGTATTATAATACAGTCTGCATTATGGGGCTAAAGCTATGTGAGATGATGGTGTCTGTGCCTTGTGGGTATCTCTAGAAATTCAGACTAGTAAAGTATTATAATACAGTCTGCATTATGGGGCTAAAGCTATGTGAGATGATGGTGTCTGTACCTTGTGGGTATCTCTAGAAGAACACAGCAGCAAAGTATTATAAGGCAAACTGTGCATTATGGGGTTAAAGTGTTGTGAGATGATGGTGTCTGTGCCTTGTGGGTATCTCTAGACGAGCACAGCAGCAAAGTATTATAATGCAGTCTGTGCATTATGGGGTTGAAGTGTTGTGAGATGATGGTGTCTGTGCCTTGTGGGTATCTCTAGAAGAGCACAGCAGCAAAGCATTATAATGCAGTCTGTGCATTATGGGGTTAAAGCATTGTGAGATGATGGTGTCTGTGCCTTGTGGGTATCTCTAGAAATTCAGACTAGTAAAGTATTATAATACAGTCTGCATTATGGGGCTAAAGCTATGTGAGATGATGGTGTCTGTACCTTTTGGGTATCTCTAGAAGAGCACAGCAGCAAAGTATTTTAAGGCAAACTGTGCATTATGGGGTAAAAGTGTTGTGAGATGATGGTGTCTGTGCCTTGTGGGTATCTCTAGAAATTCAGACTAGTAAAGTACTATAATACAGTCTGCATTATGGGGCTAAAGCTATGTGAGATGATGGTGTCTGTGCCTTGTGGGCATCTCTAGAACAGCACAGCAGCAAAGCATTGTAAAGCAGTCTGTGCATTATGGGGTTCAAGCATTGTGAGATGATGGTGTCTGTGCCTTGTGGGTATCTCTAGAAATTCAGACTAGTAAAGTATTATAATACAGTCTGTGCATTATGGGGCTAAAGCTATGTGAGATGATGGTGTCTGTACCTTTTGGGTATCTCTAGAAGAGCACAGCAGCAAAGTATTATAAGGCAAACTGTGCATTATGGGGTTAAAGTGTTGTGAGATGATGGTGTCTGTGCCTTGTGGGTATCTCTAGACGAGCACAGCAGCAAAGTATTATAATGCAGTCTGTGCATTATGGGGTTAAAGTGTTGTGAGATGATGGTGTCTGTGCCTTGTGGGTATCTCTAGACGAGCACAGCAGCAAAGTATTATAATGCAGTCTGTGCATTATGGGGTTAAAGTGTTGTGAGATGATGGTGTCTGTGCATTGTGAGTATCTCTAGACGATCACAGCAGCAAAGTATTATAATGCAGTCTGTGCATTATGGGGTTAAAGTGTTGTGAGATGATGGTGTCTGTGCCTTGTGGGTATCTCTAGACGAGCACAGCAGCAAAGTATTATAATGCAGTCTGTGCATTATGGGGTTAAAGTGTTGTGAGATGATGGTGTCTGTGCCTTGTGGGTATCTCTAGACGAGCACAGCAGCAAAGTATTATAATGCAGTCTGTGCATTATGGGGTTAAAGTGTTGTAAGATGATGGTGTCTGTGCCTTGTGGGTATCTCTAGACGAGCACAGCAGCAAAGTATTATAATGCAGTCTGTGCATTATGGGGTTAAAGTGTTGTGAGATGATGGTGTCTGTGCCTTGTGGGTATCTCTAGACGAGCACAGCAGCAAAGTATTATAATGCAGTCTGTGCATTATGGGGTTAAAGTGTTGTGAGATGATGGTGTCTGTGCCTTGTGGGTATCTCTAGAAGAACACAGCAGCAAAGTATTATAAGGCAAACTGTGCATTATGAGGTTAAAGTGTTGTGAGATGATGGTGTCTGTGCCTTGTGGGTATCTCTAGACGAGCACAGCAGCAAAGTATTATAATGCAGTCTGTGCATTATGGGGTAAAAGTGTTGTGAGATGATGGTGTCTGTGCCTTGTGGGTATCTCTAGACGAGCACAGCAGCAAAGTATTATAATGCAGTCTGTGCATTATGGGGTTAAAGTGTTGTGAGATGATGGTGTCTGTGCCTTGTGGGTATCTCTAGACGAGCACAGCAGCAAAGTATTATAATGCAGTCTGTGCATTATGGGGTTAAAGTGTTGTGAGATGATGGTGTCTGTGCCTTGTGGGTATCTCTAGACGAGCACAGCAGCAAAGTATTATAATGCAGTCTGTGCATTATGGGGTTAAAGTGTTGTGAGATGATGGTGTCTGTGCCTTGTGGGTATCTCTAGACGAGCACAGCAGCAAAGTATTATAATGCAGTCTGTGCATTATGGGGTTAAAGTGTTGTGAGATGATGGTGTCTGTGCCTTGTGGGTATCTCTAGTTGAGCACAGCAGCAAAGTATTATAATGCAGTCTGTGCATTATGGGGTTAAAGTGTTGTGAGATGATGGTGTCTGTGCCTTGTGGGTATCTCTAGACGAGCACAGCAGCAAAGTATTATAATGCAGTCTGTGCATTATGGGGTTAAAGTGTTGTGAGATGATGGTGTCTGTGCCTTGTGGGTATCTCTAGACGAGCACAGCAGCAAAGTATTATAATGCAGTCTGTGCATTATGGGGTTAAAGTGTTGTGAGATGATGGTGTCTGTGCCTTGTGGGTATCTCTAGACGAGCACAGCAGCAAAGTATTATAATGCAGTCTGTGCATTATGGGGTTAAAGTGTTGTGAGATGATGGTGTCTGTGCCTTGTGGGTATCTCTAGACGAGCACAGCAGCAAAGTATTATAATGCAGTCTGTGCATTATGGGGTTAAAGTGTTGTGAGATGATGGTGTCTGTGCCTTGTGGGTATCTCTAGACGAGCACAGCAGCAAAGTATTATAATGCAGTCTGTGCATTATGGGGTTAAAGTGTTGTGAGATGATGGTGTCTGTGCCTTGTGGGTATCTCTAGACGAGCACAGCAGCAAAGTATTATAATGCAGTCTGTGCATTATGGGGTTAAAGTGTTGTGAGATGATGGTGTCTGTGCCTTGTGGTTATCTCTAGACGAGCACAGCAGCAAAGTATTATAATGCAGTCTGTGCATTATGGGGTTAAAGTGTTGTGAGATGATGGTGTCTGTGCCTTGTGGGTATCTCTAGACGAGCACAGCAGCAAAGTATTATAGGGCAAACTGTGCATTATGGGGTTAAAGTGTTGTGAGATGATGGTGTCTGTGCCTTGTGGGTATCTCTAGACGAGCACAGCAGCAAAGTATTATAATGCAGTCTGTGCATTATGGGGTTAAAGTGTTGTGAGATGATGGTGTCTGTGCCTTGTGGGCATCTCTAGAACAGCACAGCAGCAAAGCATTATAATGCAGTCTGTGCATTATGGGGTTAGGCCATTGTAGAATGATGGTGTCTGTGCCTTGTGGGTATCTCTAGATGAGCACAGCAGCAAAGCAGTATAATGCAGTCTGTGCATTATGGGGTTAAAGCATTGTGAGTTGATGGTGTCTGTACCTTGTGGGTATCTCTAGACGAGCACAGCAGCAAAGTATTATAGGGCAAACTGTGCATTATGGGGTTAAAGTGTTGTGAGATGATGGTGTCTGTGCCTTGTGGGTATCTCTAGACGAGCACAGCAGCAAAGTATTATAATGCAGTCTGTGCATTATGGGGTTAAAGTGTTGTGAGATGATGGTGTCTGTGCCTTGTGGGTATCTCTAGACGAGCACAGCAGCAAAGTATTATAATGCAGTCTGTGCATTATGGGGTTAAAGTGTTGTGAGATGATGGTGTCTGTGCCTTGTGGGTATCTCTAGAAGAACACAGCAGCAAAGTATTATAAGGCAAACTGTGCATTATGAGGTTAAAGTGTTGTGAGATGATGGTGTCTGTGCCTTGTGGGTATCTCTAGACGAGCACAGCAGCAAAGTATTATAATGCAGTCTGTGCATTATGGGGTAAAAGTGTTGTGAGATGATGGTGTCTGTGCCTTGTGGGTATCTCTAGACGAGCACAGCAGCAAAGTATTATAATGCAGTCTGTGCATTATGGGGTTAAAGTGTTGTGAGATGATGGTGTCTGTGCCTTGTGGGTATCTCTAGACGAGCACAGCAGCAAAGTATTATAATGCAGTCTGTGCATTATGGGGTTAAAGTGTTGTGAGATGATGGTGTCTGTGCCTTGTGGGTATCTCTAGACGAGCACAGCAGCAAAGTATTATAATGCAGTCTGTGCATTATGGGGTTAAAGTGTTGTGAGATGATGGTGTCTGTGCCTTGTGGGTATCTCTAGTTGAGCACAGCAGCAAAGTATTATAATGCAGTCTGTGCATTATGGGGTTAAAGTGTTGTGAGATGATGGTGTCTGTGCCTTGTGGGTATCTCTAGACGAGCACAGCAGCAAAGTATTATAATGCAGTCTGTGCATTATGGGGTTAAAGTGTTGTGAGATGATGGTGTCTGTGCCTTGTGGGTATCTCTAGACGAGCACAGCAGCAAAGTATTATAATGCAGTCTGTGCATTATGGGGTTAAAGTGTTGTGAGATGATGGTGTCTGTGCCTTGTGGGTATCTCTAGACGAGCACAGCAGCAAAGTATTATAATGCAGTCTGTGCATTATGGGGTTAAAGTGTTGTGAGATGATGGTGTCTGTGCCTTGTGGGTATCTCTAGACGAGCACAGCAGCAAAGTATTATAATGCAGTCTGTGCATTATGGGGTTAAAGTGTTGTGAGATGATGGTGTCTGTGCCTTGTGGGTATCTCTAGACGAGCACAGCAGCAAAGTATTATAATGCAGTCTGTGCATTATGGGGTTAAAGTGTTGTGAGATGATGGTGTCTGTGCCTTGTGGGTATCTCTAGACGAGCACAGCAGCAAAGTATTATAATGCAGTCTGTGCATTATGGGGTTAAAGTGTTGTGAGATGATGGTGTCTGTGCCTTGTGGGTATCTCTAGACGAGCACAGCAGCAAAGTATTATAATGCAGTCTGTGCATTATGGGGTTAAAGTGTTGTGAGATGATGGTGTCTGTGCCTTGTGGGTATCTCTAGACGAGCACAGCAGCAAAGTATTATAATGCAGTCTGTGCATTATGGGGTTAAAGTGTTGTGAGATGATGGTGTCTGTGCCTTGTGGTTATCTCTAGACGAGCACAGCAGCAAAGTATTATAATGCAGTCTGTGCATTATGGGGTTAAAGTGTTGTGAGATGATGGTGTCTGTGCCTTGTGGGTATCTCTAGACGAGCACAGCAGCAAAGTATTATAGGGCAAACTGTGCATTATGGGGTTAAAGTGTTGTGAGATGATGGTGTCTGTGCCTTGTGGGTATCTCTAGACGAGCACAGCAGCAAAGTATTATAATGCAGTCTGTGCATTATGGGGTTAAAGTGTTGTGAGATGATGGTGTCTGTGCCTTGTGGGTATCTCTAGACGAGCACAGCAGCAAAGTATTATAATGCAGTCTGTGCATTATGGGGTTAAAGTGTTGTGAGATGATGGTGTCTGTGCCTTGTGGTTATCTCTAGACGAGCACAGCAGCAAAGTATTATAATGCAGTCTGTGCATTATGGGGTTAAAGTGTTGTGAGATGATGGTGTCTGTGCCTTGTGGGTATCTCTAGACGAGCACAGCAGCAAAGTATTATAGGGCAAACTGTGCATTATGGGGTTAAAGTGTTGTGAGATGATGGTGTCTGTGCCTTGTGGGTATCTCTAGACGAGCACAGCAGCAAAGTATTATAATGCAGTCTGTGCATTATGGGGTTAAAGTGTTGTGAGATGATGGTGTCTGTGCCTTGTGGGCATCTCTAGAACAGCACAGCAGCAAAGCATTATAATGCAGTCTGTGCATTATGGGGTTAAGCCATTGTAGAATGATGGTGTCTGTGCCTTGTGGGTATCTCTAGATGAGCACAGCAGCAAAGCAGTATAATGCAGTCTGTGCATTATGGGGTTAAAGCATTGTGAGATGATGGTGTCTGAGCCTCGTGGGTATCTGTAGAAATCAGACTAGTAAAGTATTATAATACAGTCTGCATTATGGGGCTAAAGCTATGTGAGTTGATGGTGTCTGTACCTTGTGGGTATCTCTAGACGAGCACAGCAGCAAAGTATTATAGGGCAAACTGTGCATTATGGGGTTAAAGTGTTGTGAGATGATGGTGTCTGTGCCTTGTGGGTATCTCTAGACGAGCACAGCAGCAAAGTATTATAATGCAGTCTGTGCATTATGGGGTTAAAGTGTTGTGAGATGATGGTGTCTGTGCCTTGTGGGTATCTCTAGACGAGCACAGCAGCAAAGTATTATAATGCAGTCTGTGCATTATGGGGTTAAAGTGTTGTGAGATGATGGTGTCTGTGCCTTGTGGGTATCTCTAGAAGAACACAGCAGCAAAGTATTATAAGGCAAACTGTGCATTATGAGGTTAAAGTGTTGTGAGATGATGGTGTCTGTGCCTTGTGGGTATCTCTAGACGAGCACAGCAGCAAAGTATTATAATGCAGTCTGTGCATTATGGGGTAAAAGTGTTGTGAGATGATGGTGTCTGTGCCTTGTGGGTATCTCTAGACGAGCACAGCAGCAAAGTATTATAATGCAGTCTGTGCATTATGGGGTTAAAGTGTTGTGAGATGATGGTGTCTGTGCCTTGTGGGTATCTCTAGACGAGCACAGCAGCAAAGTATTATAATGCAGTCTGTGCATTATGGGGTTAAAGTGTTGTGAGATGATGGTGTCTGTGCCTTGTGGGTATCTCTAGACGAGCACAGCAGCAAAGTATTATAATGCAGTCTGTGCATTATGGGGTTAAAGTGTTGTGAGATGATGGTGTCTGTGCCTTGTGGGTATCTCTAGTTGAGCACAGCAGCAAAGTATTATAATGCAGTCTGTGCATTATGGGGTTAAAGTGTTGTGAGATGATGGTGTCTGTGCCTTGTGGGTATCTCTAGACGAGCACAGCAGCAAAGTATTATAATGCAGTCTGTGCATTATGGGGTTAAAGTGTTGTGAGATGATGGTGTCTGTGCCTTGTGGGTATCTCTAGACGAGCACAGCAGCAAAGTATTATAATGCAGTCTGTGCATTATGGGGTTAAAGTGTTGTGAGATGATGGTGTCTGTGCCTTGTGGGTATCTCTAGACGAGCACAGCAGCAAAGTATTATAATGCAGTCTGTGCATTATGGGGTTAAAGTGTTGTGAGATGATGGTGTCTGTGCCTTGTGGGTATCTCTAGACGAGCACAGCAGCAAAGTATTATAATGCAGTCTGTGCATTATGGGGTTAAAGTGTTGTGAGATGATGGTGTCTGTGCCTGGTGGGTATCTCTAGACGAGCACAGCAGCAAAGTATTATAATGCAGTCTGTGCATTATGGGGTTAAAGTGTTGTGAGATGATGGTGTCTGTGCCTTGTGGGTATCTCTAGACGAGCACAGCAGCAAAGTATTATAATGCAGTCTGTGCATTATGGGGTTAAAGTGTTGTGAGATGATGGTGTCTGTGCCTTGTGGGTATCTCTAGACGAGCACAGCAGCAAAGTATTATAATGCAGTCTGTGCATTATGAGGTTAAAGTGTTGTGAGATGATGGTGTCTGTGCCTTGTGGGTATCTCTAGACGAGCACAGCAGCAAAGTATTATAGGGCAAACTGTGCATTATGGGGTTAAAGTGTTGTGAGATGATGGTGTCTGTGCCTTGTGGGTATCTCTAGACGAGCACAGCAGCAAAGTATTATAATGCAGTCTGTGCATTATGGGGTTAAAGTGTTGTGAGATGATGGTGTCTGTGCCTTGTGGGCATCTCTAGAACAGCACAGCAGCAAAGCATTATAATGCAGTCTGTGCATTATGGGGTTAAGCCATTGTAGAATGATGGTGTCTGTGCCTTGTGGGTATCTCTAGACGAGCACAGCAGCAAAGCAGTATAATGCAGTCTGTGCATTATGGGGTTAAAGCATTGTGAGATGATGGTGTCTGAGCCTCGTGGGTATCTGTAGAAATCAGACTAGTAAAGTATTATAATACAGTCTGCATTATGGGGCTAAAGCTATGTGAGTTGATGGTGTCTGTACCTTGTGGGTATCTCTAGACGAGCACAGCAGCAAAGTATTATAGGGCAAACTGTGCATTATGGGGTTAAAGTGTTGTGAGATGATGGTGTCTGTGCCTTGTGGGTATCTCTAGACGAGCACAGCAGCAAAGTATTATAATGCAGTCTGTGCATTATGGGGTTAAAGTGTTGTGAGATGATGGTGTCTGTGCCTTGTGGGTATCTCTAGACGAGCACAGCAGCAAAGTATTATAATGCAGTCTGTGCATTATGGGGTTAAAGTGTTGTGAGATGATGGTGTCTGTGCCTTGTGGGTATCTCTAGAAGAACACAGCAGCAAAGTATTATAAGGCAAACTGTGCATTATGAGGTTAAAGTGTTGTGAGATGATGGTGTCTGTGCCTTGTGGGTATCTCTAGACGAGCACAGCAGCAAAGTATTATAATGCAGTCTGTGCATTATGGGGTAAAAGTGTTGTGAGATGATGGTGTCTGTGCCTTGTGGGTATCTCTAGACGAGCACAGCAGCAAAGTATTATAATGCAGTCTGTGCATTATGGGGTTAAAGTGTTGTGAGATGATGGTGTCTGTGCCTTGTGGGTATCTCTAGACGAGCACAGAAGCAAAGTATTATAATGCAGTCTGTGCATTATGGGGTTAAAGTGTTGTGAGATGATGGTGTCTGTGCCTTGTGGGTATCTCTAGACGAGCACAGCAGCAAAGTATTATAATGCAGTCTGTGCATTATGGGGTTAAAGTGTTGTGAGATGATGGTGTCTGTGCCTTGTGGGTATCTCTAGACGAGCACAGCAGCAAAGTATTATAATGCAGTCTGTGCATTATGGGGTTAAAGTGTTGTGAGATGATGGTGTCTGTGCCTTGTGGGTATCTCTAGTTGAGCACAGCAGCAAAGTATTATAATGCAGTCTGTGCATTATGGGGTTAAAGTGTTGTGAGATGATGGTGTCTGTGCCTTGTGGGTATCTCTAGACGAGCACAGCAGCAAAGTATTATAATGCAGTCTGTGCATTATGGGGTTAAAGTGTTGTGAGATGATGGTGTCTGTGCCTTGTGGGTATCTCTAGACGAGCACAGCAGCAAAGTATTATAATGCAGTCTGTGCATTATGGGGTTAAAGTGTTGTGAGATGATGGTGTCTGTGCCTTGTGGGTATCTCTAGACGAGCACAGCAGCAAAGTATTATAATGCAGTCTGTGCATTATGGGGTTAAAGTGTTGTGAGATGATGGTGTCTGTGCCTTGTGGGTATCTCTAGACGAGCACAGCAGCAAAGTATTATAATGCAGTCTGTGCATTATGGGGTTAAAGTGTTGTGAGATGATGGTGTCTGTGCCTTGTGGGTATCTCTAGACGAGCACAGCAGCAAAGTATTATAATGCAGTCTGTGCATTATGGGGTTAAAGTGTTGTGAGATGATGGTGTCTGTGCCTTGTGGGTATCTCTAGACGAGCACAGCAGCAAAGTATTATAATGCAGTCTGTGCATTATGGGGTTAAAGTGTTGTGAGATGATGGTGTCTGTGCCTTGTGGGTATCTCTAGACGAGCACAGCAGCAAAGTATTATAATGCAGTCTGTGCATTATGGGGTTAAAGTGTTGTGAGATGATGGTGTCTGTGCCTTGTGGGTATCTCTAGACGAGCACAGCAGCAAAGTATTATAGGGCAAACTGTGCATTATGGGGTTAAAGTGTTGTGAGATGATGGTGTCTGTGCCTTGTGGGTATCTCTAGACGAGCACAGCAGCAAAGTATTATAATGCAGTCTGTGCATTATGGGGTTAAAGTGTTGTGAGATGATGGTGTCTGTGCCTTGTGGGCATCTCTAGAACAGCACAGCAGCAAAGCATTATAATGCAGTCTGTGCATTATGGGGTTAAGCCATTGTAGAATGATGGTGTCTGTGCCTTGTGGGTATCTCTAGATGAGCACAGCAGCAAAGCAGTATAATGCAGTCTGTGCATTATGGGGTTAAAGCATTGTGAGATGATGGTGTCTGAGCCTCGTGGGTATCTCTAGAAATCAGACTAGTAAAGTATTATAATACAGTCTGCATTATGGGGCTAAAGCTATGTGAGATGATGGTGTCTGTACCTTGTGGGTATCTCTAGAAGAGCACAGCAGCAAAGTATTATAAGGCAAACTGTGCATTATGGGGTTAAAGTGCTGTGAGATGATGGTGTCTGTGCCTTGTGGGTATCTCTAGACGAGCACAGCAGCAAAGTATTATAATGCAGTCTGTGCATTATGGGGTTAAAGTGTTGTGAGATGATGGTGTCTGTGCCTTGTGGGTATCTCTAGAAGAGCACAGCAGCAAAGCATTATAATGCAGTCTGTGCATTATGGGGTTAAAGCATTGTGAGATGATGGTGTCTGTGCCTTGTGGGTATCTCTAGAAATTCAGACTAGTAAAGTATTATAATACAGTCTGCATTATGGGGCTAAAGTGTTGTGAGATGATGGTGTCTGTACCTTGTGGGTATCTCTAGAAGAGCACAGCAGCAAAGTATTATTAGGCAAACTGTGCATTATGGGGTTAAAGTGTTGTGAGATGATGGTGTCTGTGCCTTGTGGGTATCTCTAGAAATTCAGACTAGTAAAGTATTATAATACAGTCTGCATTATGGGGCTAAAGCTATGTGAGATGATGGTGTCTGTGCCTTGTGGGTATCTCTAGAAATTCAGACTAGTAAAGTATTATAATACAGTCTGCATTATGGGGCTAAAGCTATGTGAGATGATGGTGTCTGTACCTTGTGGGTATCTCTAGAAGAACACAGCAGCAAAGTATTATAAGGCAAACTGTGCATTATGGGGTTAAAGTGTTGTGAGATGATGGTGTCTGTGCCTTGTGGGTATCTCTAGACGAGCACAGCAGCAAAGTATTATAATGCAGTCTGTGCATTATGGGGTTGAAGTGTTGTGAGATGATGGTGTCTGTGCCTTGTGGGTATCTCTAGAAGAGCACAGCAGCAAAGCATTATAATGCAGTCTGTGCATTATGGGGTTAAAGCATTGTGAGATGATGGTGTCTGTGCCTTGTGGGTATCTCTAGAAATTCAGACTAGTAAAGTATTATAATACAGTCTGCATTATGGGGCTAAAGCTATGTGAGATGATGGTGTCTGTACCTTTTGGGTATCTCTAGAAGAGCACAGCAGCAAAGTATTTTAAGGCAAACTGTGCATTATGGGGTAAAAGTGTTGTGAGATGATGGTGTCTGTGCCTTGTGGGTATCTCTAGAAATTCAGACTAGTAAAGTATTATAATACAGTCTGCATTATGGGGCTAAAGCTATGTGAGATGATGGTGTCTGTGCCTTGTGGGCATCTCTAGAACAGCACAGCAGCAAAGCATTGTAAAGCAGTCTGTGCATTATGGGGTTCAAGCATTGTGAGATGATGGTGTCTGTGCCTTGTGGGTATCTCTAGAAATTCAGACTAGTAAAGTATTATAATACAGTCTGTGCATTATGGGGCTAAAGCTATGTGAGATGATGGTGTCTGTACCTTTTGGGTATCTCTAGAAGAGCACAGCAGCAAAGTATTATAAGGCAAACTGTGCATTATGGGGTTAAAGTGTTGTGAGATGATGGTGTCTGTGCCTTGTGGGTATCTCTAGACGAGCACAGCAGCAAAGTATTATAATGCAGTCTGTGCATTATGGGGTTAAAGTGTTGTGAGATGATGGTGTCTGTGCCTTGTGGGTATCTCTAGACGAGCACAGCAGCAAAGTATTATAATGCAGTCTGTGCATTATGGGGTTAAAGTGTTGTGAGATGATGGTGTCTGTGCCTTGTGGGTATCTCTAGACGATCACAGCAGCAAAGTATTATAATGCAGTCTGTGCATTATGGGGTTAAAGTGCTGTGAGATGATGGTGTCTGTGCCTTGTGGGTATCTCTAGACGAGCACAGCAGCAAAGTATTATAATGCAGTCTGTGCATTATGGGGTTAAAGTGTTGTGAGATGATGGTGTCTGTGCCTTGTGGGTATCTCTAGACGAGCACAGCAGCAAAGTATTATAATGCAGTCTGTGCATTATGGGGTTAAAGTGTTGTAAGATGATGGTGTCTGTGCCTTGTGGGTATCTCTAGACGAGCACAGCAGCAAAGTATTATAATGCAGTCTGTGCATTATGGGGTTAAAGTGTTGTGAGATGCTGGTGTCTGTGCCTTGTGGGTATCTCTAGACGAGCACAGCAGCAAAGTATTATAATGCAGTCTGTGCATTATGGGGTTAAAGTGTTGTGAGATGATGGTGTCTGTGCCTTGTGGGTATCTCTAGACGAGCACAGCAGCAAAGTATTATAATGCAGTCTGTGCATTATGGGGTTAAAGTGTTGTGAGATGATGGTGTCTGTGCCTTGTGGGTATCTCTAGACGAGCACAGCAGCAAAGTATTATAATGCAGTCTGTGCATTATGGGGTTAAAGTGTTGTGAGATGATGGTGTCTGTGCCTTGTAGGTATCTCTAGACGAGCACAGCAGCAAAGTATTATAATGCAGTCTGTGCATTATGGGGTTAAAGTGTTGTGAGATGATGGTGTCTGTGCCTTGTGGGTATCTCTAGACGAGCACAGCAGCAAAGTATTATAATGCAGTCTGTGCATTATGGGGTTAAAGTGTTGTGAGATGATGGTGTCTGTGCCTTGTGGGTATCTCTAGACGAGCACAGCAGCAAAGTATTATAATGCAGTCTGTGCATTATGGGGTTAAAGTGTTGTGAGATGATGGTGTCTGTGCCTTGTGGGTATCTCTAGACGAGCACAGCAGCAAAGTATTATAATGCAGTCTGTGCATTATGGGGTTAAAGTGTTGTGAGATGATGGTGTCTGTGCCTTGTGGGTATCTCTAGTTGAGCACAGCAGCAAAGTATTATAATGCAGTCTGTGCATTATGGGGTTAAAGTGTTGTGAGATGATGGTGTCTGTGCCTTGTGGGTATCTCTAGACGAGCACAGCAGCAAAGTATTATAATGCAGTCTGTGCATTATGGGGTTAAAGTGTTGTGAGATGATGGTGTCTGTGCCTTGTGGGTATCTCTAGACGAGCACAGCAGCAAAGTATTATAATGCAGTCTGTGCATTATGGGGTTAAAGTGTTGTGAGATGATGGTGTCTGTGCCTTGTGGGTATCTCTAGACGAGCACAGCAGCAAAGTATTATAATGCAGTCTGTGCATTATGGGGTTAAAGTGTTGTGAGATGATGGTGTCTGTGCCTTGTGGGTATCTCTAGACGAGCACAGCAGCAAAGTATTATAATGCAGTCTGTGCATTATGGGGTTAAAGTGTTGTGAGATGATGGTGTCTGTGCCTTGTGGGTATCTCTAGACGAGCACAGCAGCAAAGTATTATAATGCAGTCTGTGCATTATGGGGTTAAAGTGTTGTGAGATGATGGTGTCTGTGCCTTGTGGGTATCTCTAGAAATTCAGACTAGTAAAGTATTATAATACAGTCTGCATTATGGGGCTAAAGCTATGTGAGATGATGGTGTCTGTGCCTTGTGGGTATCTCTAGAAATTCAGACTAGTAAAGTATTATAATACAGTCTGCATTATGGGGCTAAAGCTATGTGAGATGATGGTGTCTGTACCTTGTGGGTATCTCTAGAAGAACACAGCAGCAAAGTATTATAAGGCAAACTGTGCATTATGGGGTTAAAGTGTTGTGAGATGATGGTGTCTGTGCCTTGTGGGTATCTCTAGACGAGCACAGCAGCAAAGTATTATAATGCAGTCTGTGCATTATGGGGTTGAAGTGTTGTGAGATGATGGTGTCTGTGCCTTGTGGGTATCTCTAGAAGAGCACAGCAGCAAAGCATTATAATGCAGTCTGTGCATTATGGGGTTAAAGTGTTGTGAGATGATGGTGTCTGTACCTTTTGGGTATCTCTAGAAGAGCACAGCAGCAAAGTATTTTAAGGCAAACTGTGCATTATGGGGTAAAAGTGTTGTGAGATGATGGTGTCTGTGCCTTGTGGGTATCTCTAGAAATTCAGACTAGTAAAGTGTTATAATACAGTCTGCATTATGGGGCTAAAGCTATGTGAGATGATGGTGTCTGTGCCTTGTGGGCATCTCTAGAACAGCACAGCAGCAAAGCATTGTAAAGCAGTCTGTGCATTATGGGGTTCAAGCATTGTGAGATGATGGTGTCTGTGCCTTGTGGGTATCTCTAGAAATTCAGACTAGTAAAGTATTATAATACAGTCTGTGCATTATGGGGCTAAAGCTCTGTGAGATGATGGTGTCTGTACCTTTTGGGTATCTCTAGAAGAGCACAGCAGCAAAGTATTATAAGGCAAACTGTGCATTATGGGGTTAAAGTGTTGTGAGATGATGGTGTCTGTGCCTTGTGGGTATCTCTAGACGAGCACAGCAGCAAAGTATTATAATGCAGTCTGTGCATTATGGGGTTAAAGTGTTGTGAGATGATGGTTTCTGTGCCTTGTGGGTATCTCTAGACGAGCACAGCAGCAAAGTATTATAATGCAGTCTGTGCATTATGGGGTTAAAGTGTTGTGAGATGATGGTGTCTGTGCCTTGTGGGTATCTCTAGACGATCACAGCAGCAAAGTATTATAATGCAGTCTGTGCATTATGGGGTTAAAGTGTTGTGAGATGATGGTGTCTGTGCCTTGTAGGTATCTCTAGACGAGCACAGCAGCAAAGTATTATAATGCAGTCTGTGCATTATGGGGTTAAAGTGTTGTAAGATGATGGTGTCTGTGCCTTGTGGGTATCTCTAGACGAGCACAGCAGCAAAGTATTATAATGCAGTCTGTGCATTATGGGGTTAAAGTGTTGTGAGATGCTGGTGTCTGTGCCTTGTGGGTATCTCTAGACGAGCACAGCAGCAAAGTATTATAATGCAGTCTGTGCATTATGGGGTTAAAGTGTTGTGAGATGATGGTGTCTGTGCCTTGTGGGTATCTCTAGACGAGCACAGCAGCAAAGTATTATAATGCAGTCTGTGCATTATGGGGTTAAAGTGTTGTGAGATGATGGTGTCTGTGCCTTGTAGGTATCTCTAGACGAGCACAGCAGCAAAGTATTATAATGCAGTCTGTGCATTATGGGGTTAAAGTGTTGTGAGATGATGGTGTCTGTGCCTTGTGGGTATCTCTAGACGAGCACAGCAGCAAAGTATTATAATGCAGTCTGTGCATTATGGGGTTAAAGTGTTGTGAGATGATGGTGTCTGTGCCTTGTGGGTATCTCTAGACGAGCACAGCAGCAAAGTATTATAATGCAGTCTGTGCATTATGGGGTTAAAGTGTTGTGAGATGATGGTGTCTGTGCCTTGTGGGTATCTCTAGACGAGCACAGCAGCAAAGTATTATAATGCAGTCTGTGCATTATGGGGTTAAAGTGTTGTGAGATGATGGTGTCTGTGCCTTGTGGGTATCTCTAGTTGAGCACAGCAGCAAAGTATTATAATGCAGTCTGTGCATTATGGGGTTAAAGTGTTGTGAGATGATGGTGTCTGTGCCTTGTGGGTATCTCTAGACGAGCACAGCAGCAAAGTATTATAATGCAGTCTGTGCATTATGGGGTTAAAGTGTTGTGAGATGATGGTGTCTGTGCCTTGTGGGTATCTCTAGACGAGCACAGCAGCAAAGTATTATAATGCAGTCTGTGCATTATGGGGTTAAAGTGTTGTGAGATGATGGTGTCTGTGCCTTGTGGGTATCTCTAGACGAGCACAGCAGCAAAGTATTATAATGCAGTCTGTGCATTATGGGGTTAAAGTGTTGTGAGATGATGGTGTCTGTGCCTTGTGGGTATCTCTAGACGAGCACAGCAGCAAAGTATTATAATGCAGTCTGTGCATTATGGGGTTAAAGTGTTGTGAGATGATGGTGTCTGTGCCTTGTGGGTATCTCTAGACGAGCACAGCAGCAAAGTATTATAATGCAGTCTGTGCATTATGGGGTTAAAGTGTTGTGAGATGATGGTGTCTGTGCCTTGTGGGTATCTCTAGAAATTCAGACTAGTAAAGTATTATAATACAGTCTGCATTATGGGGCTAAAGCTATGTGAGATGATGGTGTCTGTGCCTTGTGGGTATCTCTAGAAATTCAGACTAGTAAAGTATTATAATACAGTCTGCATTATGGGGCTAAAGCTATGTGAGATGATGGTGTCTGTACCTTGTGGGTATCTCTAGAAGAACACAGCAGCAAAGTATTATAAGGCAAACTGTGCATTATGGGGTTAAAGTGTTGTGAGATGATGGTGTCTGTGCCTTGTGGGTATCTCTAGACGAGCACAGCAGCAAAGTATTATAATGCAGTCTGTGCATTATGGGGTTGAAGTGTTGTGAGATGATGGTGTCTGTGCCTTGTGGGTATCTCTAGAAGAGCACAGCAGCAAAGCATTATAATGCAGTCTGTGCATTATGGGGTTAAAGTGTTGTGAGATGATGGTGTCTGTACCTTTTGGGTATCTCTAGAAGAGCACAGCAGCAAAGTATTTTAAGGCAAACTGTGCATTATGGGGTAAAAGTGTTGTGAGATGATGGTGTCTGTGCCTTGTGGGTATCTCTAGAAATTCAGACTAGTAAAGTGTTATAATACAGTCTGCATTATGGGGCTAAAGCTATGTGAGATGATGGTGTCTGTGCCTTGTGGGCATCTCTAGAACAGCACAGCAGCAAAGCATTGTAAAGCAGTCTGTGCATTATGGGGTTCAAGCATTGTGAGATGATGGTGTCTGTGCCTTGTGGGTATCTCTAGAAATTCAGACTAGTAAAGTATTATAATACAGTCTGTGCATTATGGGGCTAAAGCTCTGTGAGATGATGGTGTCTGTACCTTTTGGGTATCTCTAGAAGAGCACAGCAGCAAAGTATTATAAGGCAAACTGTGCATTATGGGGTTAAAGTGTTGTGAGATGATGGTGTCTGTGCCTTGTGGGTATCTCTAGACGAGCACAGCAGCAAAGTATTATAATGCAGTCTGTGCATTATGGGGTTAAAGTGTTGTGAGATGATGGTTTCTGTGCCTTGTGGGTATCTCTAGACGAGCACAGCAGCAAAGTATTATAATGCAGTCTGTGCATTATGGGGTTAAAGTGTTGTGAGATGATGGTGTCTGTGCCTTGTGGGTATCTCTAGACGATCACAGCAGCAAAGTATTATAATGCAGTCTGTGCATTATGGGGTTAAAGTGTTGTGAGATGATGGTGTCTGTGCCTTGTAGGTATCTCTAGACGAGCACAGCAGCAAAGTATTATAATGCAGTCTGTGCATTATGGGGTTAAAGTGTTGTGAGATGATGGTGTCTGTGCCTTGTGGGTATCTCTAGAAATTCAGACTAGTAAATTATTATAATACAGTCTGCATTATGGGGCTAAAGCTATGTGAGATGATGGTGTCTGTGCCTTGTGGGTATCTCTAGAAATTCAGACTAGTAAAGTATTATAATACAGTCTGCATTATGGGGCTAAAGCTATGTGAGATGATGGTGTCTGTACCTTGTGGGTATCTCTAGAAGAACACAGCAGCAAAGTATTATAAGGCAAACTGTGCATTGTGGGGTTAAAGTGTTGTGAGATGATGGTGTCTGTGCCTTGTGGGTATCTCTAGACGAGCACAGCAGCAAAGTATTATAATGCAGTCTGTGCATTATGGGGTTGAAGTGTTGTGAGATGATGGTGTCTGTGCCTTGTGGGTATCTCTAGAAGAGCACAGCAGCAAAGCATTATAATGCAGTCTGTGCATTATGGGGTTAAAGCATTGTGAGATGATGGTGTCTGTGCCTTGTGGGTATCTCTAGAAATTCAGACTAGTAAAGTATTATAATACAGTCTGCATTACGGGGCTAAAGCTATGTGAGATGATGGTGTCTGTACCTTTTGGGTATCTCTAGAAGAGCACAGCAGCAAAGTATTTTAAGGCAAACTGTGCATTATGGGGTAAAAGTGTTGTGAGATGATGGTGTCTGTGCCTTGTGGGTATCTCTAGAAATTCAGACTAGTAAAGTATTATAATACAGTCTGCATTATGGGGCTAAAGCTATGTGAGATGATGGTGTCTGTGCCTTGTGGGCATCTCTAGAACAGCACAGCAGCAAAGCATTGTAAAGCAGTCTGTGCATTATGGGGTTCAAGCCTTGTGAGATGATGGTGTCTGTGCCTTGTGGGTATCTCTAGACGAGCACAGCAGCAAACTATTATAATGCAGTCTGTGCATTATGGGGTTAAAGTGTTGTGAGATGATGGTGTCTGTGCCTTGTGGGTATCTCTAGAAATTCAGACTAGTAAAGTATTATAATACAGTCTGCATTATGGGGCTAAAGCTATGTGAGATGATGGTGTCTGTACCTTTTGGGTATCTCTAGAAGAGCACAGCAGCAAAGTATTTTAAGGCAAACTGTGCATTATGGGGTAAAAGTGTTGTGAGATGATGGTGTCTGTGCCTTGTGGGTATCTCTAGAAATTCAGACTAGTAAAGTGTTATAATACAGTCTGCATTATGGGGCTAAAGCTATGTGAGATGATGGTGTCTGTGCCTTGTGGGCATCTCTAGAACAGCACAGCAGCAAAGCATTGTAAAGCAGTCTGTGCATTATGGGGTTCAAGCATTGTGAGATGATGGTGTCTGTGCCTTGTGGGTATCTCTAGAAATTCAGACTAGTAAAGTATTATAATACAGTCTGTGCATTATGGGGCTAAAGCTCTGTGAGATGATGGTGTCTGTACCTTTTGGGTATCTCTAGAAGAGCACAGCAGCAAAGTATTATAAGGCAAACTGTGCATTATGGGGTTAAAGTGTTGTGAGATGATGGTGTCTGTGCCTTGTGGGTATCTCTAGACGAGCACAGCAGCAAAGTATTATAATGCAGTCTGTGCATTATGGGGTTAAAGTGTTGTGAGATGATGGTTTCTGTGCCTTGTGGGTATCTCTAGACGAGCACAGCAGCAAAGTATTATAATGCAGTCTGTGCATTATGGGGTTAAAGTGTTGTGAGATGATGGTGTCTGTGCCTTGTGGGTATCTCTAGACGATCACAGCAGCAAAGTATTATAATGCAGTCTGTGCATTATGGGGTTAAAGTGTTGTGAGATGATGGTGTCTGTGCCTTGTAGGTATCTCTAGACGAGCACAGCAGCAAAGTATTATAATGCAGTCTGTGCATTATGGGGTTAAAGTGTTGTGAGATGATGGTGTCTGTGCCTTGTGGGTATCTCTAGAAATTCAGACTAGTAAATTATTATAATACAGTCTGCATTATGGGGCTAAAGCTATGTGAGATGATGGTGTCTGTGCCTTGTGGGTATCTCTAGAAATTCAGACTAGTAAAGTATTATAATACAGTCTGCATTATGGGGCTAAAGCTATGTGAGATGATGGTGTCTGTACCTTGTGGGTATCTCTAGAAGAACACAGCAGCAAAGTATTATAAGGCAAACTGTGCATTGTGGGGTTAAAGTGTTGTGAGATGATGGTGTCTGTGCCTTGTGGGTATCTCTAGACGAGCACAGCAGCAAAGTATTATAATGCAGTCTGTGCATTATGGGGTTGAAGTGTTGTGAGATGATGGTGTCTGTGCCTTGTGGGTATCTCTAGAAGAGCACAGCAGCAAAGCATTATAATGCAGTCTGTGCATTATGGGGTTAAAGCATTGTGAGATGATGGTGTCTGTGCCTTGTGGGTATCTCTAGAAATTCAGACTAGTAAAGTATTATAATACAGTCTGCATTATGGGGCTAAAGCTATGTGAGATGATGGTGTCTGTACCTTTTGGGTATCTCTAGAAGAGCACAGCAGCAAAGTATTTTAAGGCAAACTGTGCATTATGGGGTAAAAGTGTTGTGAGATGATGGTGTCTGTGCCTTGTGGGTATCTCTAGAAATTCAGACTAGTAAAGTATTATAATACAGTCTGCATTATGGGGCTAAAGCTATGTGAGATGATGGTGTCTGTGCCTTGTGGGCATCTCTAGAACAGCACAGCAGCAAAGCATTGTAAAGCAGTCTGTGCATTATGGGGTTCAAGCCTTGTGAGATGATGGTGTCTGTGCCTTGTGGGTATCTCTAGAAATTCAGACTAGTAAAGTATTATAATACAGTCTGTGCATTATGGGGCTAAAGCTATGTGAGATGATGGTGTCTGTGCCTTGTGGGTATCTCTAGACGAGCACAGCAGCAAACTATTATAATGCAGTCTGTGCATTATGGGGTTAAAGTGTTGTGAGATGATGGTGTCTGTGCCTTGTGGGTATCTCTAGAAATTCAGACTAGTAAAGTATTATAATACAGTCTGCATTATGGGGCTAAAGCTATGTGAGATGATGGTGTCTGTGCCTTGTGGGTATCTCTAGAAATTCAGACTAGTAAAGTATTATAATACAGTCTGCATTATGGGGCTAAAGCTATGTGAGATGATGGTGTCTGTACCTTCTGGGTATCTCTAGAAGAACACAGCAGCAAAGTATTATAAGGCAAACTGTGCATTATGGGGTTAAAGTGTTGTGAGATGATGGTGTCTGTGCCTTGTGGGTATCTCTAGACGAGCACAGCAGCAAAGTATTATAATGCAGTCTGTGCATTATGGGGTTGAAGTGTTGTGAGATGATGGTGTCTGTGCCTTGTGGGTATCTCTAGAAGAGCACAGCAGCAAAGCATTATAATGCAGTCTGTGCATTATGGGGTTAAAGTGTTGTGAGATGATGGTGTCTGTACCTTTTGGGTATCTCTAGAAGAGCACAGCAGCAAAGTATTTTAAGGCAAACTGTGCATTATGGGGTAAAAGTGTTGTGAGATGATGGTGTCTGTGCCTTGTGGGTATCTCTAGAAATTCAGACTAGTAAAGTGTTATAATACAGTCTGCATTATGGGGCTAAAGCTATGTGAGATGATGGTGTCTGTGCCTTGTGGGCATCTCTAGAACAGCACAGCAGCAAAGCATTGTAAAGCAGTCTGTGCATTATGGGGTTCAAGCATTGTGAGATGATGGTGTCTGTGCCTTGTGGGTATCTCTAGAAATTCAGACTAGTAAAGTATTATAATACAGTCTGTGCATTATGGGGCTAAAGCTCTGTGAGATGATGGTGTCTGTACCTTTTGGGTATCTCTAGAAGAGCACAGCAGCAAAGTATTATAAGGCAAACTGTGCATTATGGGGTTAAAGTGTTGTGAGATGATGGTGTCTGTGCCTTGTGGGTATCTCTAGACGAGCCCAGCAGCAAAGTATTATAATGCAGTCTGTGCATTATGGGGTTAAAGTGTTGTGAGATGATGGTTTCTGTGCCTTGTGGGTATCTCTAGACGAGCACAGCAGCAAAGTATTATAATGCAGTCTGTGCATTATGGGGTTAAAGTGTTGTGAGATGATGGTGTCTGTGCCTTGTGGGTATCTCTAGACGATCACAGCAGCAAAGTATTATAATGCAGTCTGTGCATTATGGGGTTAAAGTGTTGTGAGATGATGGTGTCTGTGCCTTGTAGGTATCTCTAGACGAGCACAGCAGCAAAGTATTATAATGCAGTCTGTGCATTATGGGGTTAAAGTGTTGTGAGATGATGGTGTCTGTGCCTTGTGGGTATCTCTAGAAATTCAGACTAGTAAATTATTATAATACAGTCTGCATTATGGGGCTAAAGCTATGTGAGATGATGGTGTCTGTGCCTTGTGGGTATCTCTAGAAATTCAGACTAGTAAAGTATTATAATACAGTCTGCATTATGGGGCTAAAGCTATGTGAGATGATGGTGTCTGTACCTTGTGGGTATCTCTAGAAGAACACAGCAGCAAAGTATTATAAGGCAAACTGTGCATTGTGGGGTTAAAGTGTTGTGAGATGATGGTGTCTGTGCCTTGTGGGTATCTCTAGACGAGCACAGCAGCAAAGTATTATAATGCAGTCTGTGCATTATGGGGTTGAAGTGTTGTGAGATGATGGTGTCTGTGCCTTGTGGGTATCTCTAGAAGAGCACAGCAGCAAAGCATTATAATGCAGTCTGTGCATTATGGGGTTAAAGCATTGTGAGATGATGGTGTCTGTGCCTTGTGGGTATCTCTAGAAATTCAGACTAGTAAAGTATTATAATACAGTCTGCATTATGGGGCTAAAGCTATGTGAGATGATGGTGTCTGTACCTTTTGGGTATCTCTAGAAGAGCACAGCAGCAAAGTATTTTAAGGCAAACTGTGCATTATGGGGTAAAAGTGTTGTGAGATGATGGTGTCTGTGCCTTGTGGGTATCTCTAGAAATTCAGACTAGTAAAGTATTATAATACAGTCTGCATTATGGGGCTAAAGCTATGTGAGATGATGGTGTCTGTGCCTTGTGGGCATCTCTAGAACAGCACAGCAGCAAAGCATTGTAAAGCAGTCTGTGCATTATGGGGTTCAAGCCTTGTGAGATGATGGTGTCTGTGCCTTGTGGGTATCTCTAGAAATTCAGACTAGTAAAGTATTATAATACAGTCTGTGCATTATGGGGCTAAAGCTCTGTGAGATGATGGTGTCTGTACCTTTTGGGTATCTCTAGAAGAGCACAGCAGCAAAGTATTATAAGGCAAACTGTGCATTATGGGGTTAAAGTGTTGTGAGATGATGGTGTCTGTGCCTTGTGGGTATCTCTAGACGAGCACAGCAGCAAAGTATTATAATGCAGTCTGTGCATTATGGGGTTAAAGTGTTGTGAGATGATGGTGTCTGTGCCTTGTGGGTATCTCTAGACGAGCACAGCAGCAAAGTATTATAATGCAGTCTGTGCATTATGGGGTTAAAGTGTTGTGAGATGATGGTGTCTGTGCCTTGTGGGTATCTCTAGACGATCACAGCAGCAAAGTATTATAATGCAGTCTGTGCATTATGGGGTTAAAGTGTTGTGAGATGATGGTGTCTGTGCCTTGTGGGTATCTCTAGACGAGCACAGCAGCAAAGTATTATAATGCAGTCTGTGCATGATGGGGTTAAAGTGTTGTGAGATGATGGTGTCTGTGCCTTGTGGGTATCTCTAGACGAGCACAGCAGCAAAGTATTATAATGCAGTCTGTGCATTATGGGGTTAAAGTGTTGTGAGATGATGGTGTCTGTGCCTTGTGGGTATCTCTAGACGAGCACAGCAGCAAAGTATTATAATGCAGTCTGTGCATTATGGGGTTAAAGTGTTGTGAGATGATGGTGTCTGTGCCTTGTGGGTATCTCTAGACGAGCACAGCAGCGAAGTATTATAATGCAGTCTGTGCATTATGGGGTTAAAGTGTTGTGAGATGATGGTGTCTGTGCCTTGTGGGTATCTCTAGACGAGCACAGCAGCAAAGTATTATAATGCAGTCTGTGCATTATGAGGTTAAAGTGTTGTGAGATGATGGTGTCTGTGCCTTGTGGGTATCTCTAGATGAGCACAGCAGCAAAGTATTATAAGGCAAACTGTGCATTATGGGGTAAAAGTGTTGTGAGATGATGGTGTCTGTGCCTTGTGGGTATCTCTAGAAATTCAGACTAGTAAAGTATATTAATACAGTCTGCATAATGGGGCTAAAGCTATGTGAGATGATGGTGTCTGTGCCTTGTGGGTATCTCTAGAAATCAGACTAGTAAAGTATTATAATACAGTCTGCATTATGGGGCTAAAGCTATGTGAGATGATGGTGTCTGTACCTTGTGGGTATCTCTAGAAGAACACAGCAGCAAAGTATTATAAGGCAGTCTGTGCATTATGGGGTTAAAGTGTTGTGAGATGATGGTGTCTGTACCTTGTGGGTATCTCTAGACGAGCACAGCAGCAAAGCATTATAATGCAGTCTGTGCATTATGGGGCTAAAGCTATGTGAGATGATGGTGCCTGTACCTTTTGGGTATCTCTAGAAGAGCACAGCAGCAAAGTATTATAAGACAAACTGTGCATTATGGGGTTAAAGTGTTGTGAGATGATGGTGTCTGTGCCTTGTGGGTATCTCTAGACGAGCACAGCAGCAAAGTATTATAATGCAGTCTGTGCATTATGGGGTTAAAGTGTTGTGAGATGATGGTGTCTGTGCCTTGTGGGTATCTCTAGAAGAGCACAGCAGCAAAGCATTATAATGCAGTCTGTGCATTATGGGGTTAAAGCATTGTGAGATGATGGTGTCTGTGCCTTGTGGGTATCTCTAGAAATTCAGACTAGTAAAGTATTATAATACAGTCTGCATTATGGGGCTAAAGCTATGTGAGATGATGGTGTCTGTACCTTTTGGGTATCTCTAGAAGAGCACAGCAGCAAAGTATTATAAGGCAAACTGTGCATTATGGGGTAAAAGTGTTGTGAGATGATGGTGTCTGTGCCTTGTGGGTATCTCTAGAAATTCAGACTAGTAAAGTATATTAATACAGTCTGCATTATGGGGCTAAAGCTATGTGAGATGATGGTGTCTGTGCCTTGTGGGTATCTCTAGAAATCAGACTAGTAAAGTATTATAATACAGTCTGCATTATGGGGCTAAAGCTATGTGAGATGATGGTGTCTGTACCTTGTGGGTATCTCTAGACGAGCACAGCAGCAAAGTATTATAATGCAGTCTGTGCATTATGGGGTTAAAGTGTTGTGAGATGATGGTGTCTGTGCCTTGTGGGTATCTCTAGACGAGCACAGCAGCAAAGCATTATAATGCAGTCTGTGCATTATGGGGTTAAACTGTTGTGAGATGATGGTGTCTGTGCCTTGTGGGTATCTCTAGACGAGCACAGCAGCAAAGTATTATAATGCAGTCTGTGCATTATGGGGTTAAAGTGTTGTGAGATGATGGTGTCTGTGCCTTGTGGGTATCTCTAGAAATTCAGAATAGTAAAGTATTATAATACAGTCTGTGCATGATGGGGCTAAAGCTATGTGAGATGATTGTGTCTGTGCCTTGTGGGTATATCTAGACGAGCACAGCAGCAAAGCATTATAATGCAGTCTGTGCATTATGGGGTTAAACCGTTGTGAGATGATGGTGTCTGTGCCTTGTGGGTATCTTTAGAAATTCAGACTAGTGAAGTATTATAATACAGTCTGTGCATTATGGGGCTAAAGCTATGTGAGATGATTGTGTCTGTGCCTTGTGGGTATCTTTAGAAATTCAGACTAGTAAAGTATTATAATACAGTCTGGGCATTATGGGGCTAAAGCTATGTGAGATGATTGTGTCTGTGCCTTGTGGGTATATCTAGACGAGCACAGCAGCAAAGCATTATAATGCAATCTGTGCATTATGGGAAGTTGTGAGATGCTGATGTCTGTACCTTGTGGGTATCTCTAGAAATGCATGCAAGCAAGGTATTATAACAAAGTCTGTGCATTGTGGGGTTAGAGCGTTGTGAGATGATGGTGTCTGTGCCTTGTGGGTATCTTTAGAAATTCAGACTAGTAAAGTATTATAATACAGTCTGTGCATTATGGGGCTAAAGCTATGTGAGATGATTGTGTCTGTGCCTTGTGGGTATATCTAGACGAGCACAGCAGCAAAGCATTATAATGCCATCTGTTTATTATGGGGTTAAAGTTTTGTGAGATGATGTTGTCTATGACTGGTGGGTATCTCTAGATGTGCATACAAGCAAAATATTATAACACAGTCTGTGCATTATGGGGTTAAAGTGTTGTGAGATGATGGTGTCTGTGCCTTGTGGGTATATCTAGCAATTCAGACTAGTAAAGTATTATAATACAGTCTGTGCATTATGGGGCTAAAGCTATGTGAGATGATTATGTCTGTGCCTTGTGAGTATCGCTAGAAGTGCATAAAAGCAAAGTATTATAATGCAGTATGTGCATTGTAGGGTTAAAGTGTTTTGAGATGATGGTGTCAGTAAGTATCTCTAGAAGAGCAGATAGTCTGTGACCTGCATCTCTAAACTGTGCAAATTAGGCAGTATGTACTAGGCATATTAGGAAAATAGTTTGTTTACTGCATACTAGCGGTATCTGTCTCTGTGTTTAGCAAAGTATTATTATAGCATTTGCCTTTAGTATTTAGAAAAACATTTGCAAGTTGTTTCGTTTGGCCTCTTCTGGTATTATATGTGCAGTAAAGTATGACCATCTGTGCATTATCATTTGTAAAAGTACATGTTTACCATGAGGTTGCAAATCATATATTAGTACTATGTGTTCTATTCCTCAAGTTAAGAACACATAGTACTAATATATGATTTGCAACCTCATGGTAAACATGTACTTTTACAAATGACAATGCACAGATGGTCATAGGGGGGTTGTTCCAAAAAGGGGGGGAGGGTTCTATAGTCTTTCATATGTATTGCAAGTGCAAGTTGTATGCTTTTGTTTGGGGGGGGGGAGTTGTAACCCCCAGAACCCCCTCCCTCCCCCAGCTAAATCCACTCCTGAGTCATAATTGAAAAATAGTGCCAGTTTTAAAAGCAGATTTGATCAACTTCGTATAAAGGATGATGTGCAAAACCTGTGGAACATACATTTTTTGTATTTGTGTGGCATTGTGTGACAATTAACAAGAAAAGTATCCTTATAAAAAAGGATACCGTATCGGAACTGGTGTACTCTTATTAGATTTGACCACCAAAATCTCTCTCTTTCCATAGAAAGTAAATACTACAGGCCTCAATGTGAAAAATTTCATACAAAAATTTCATATAAATTTGTTTATACAGATTCCAGTGACGTGAACACATAGAAACTATCGTCCAAGAACATTTAGTGGCTGCTATATATCGGAATCTAGAACAAATTTTGTTAATAAAGTTTACTTTCTCATAGGTCAAGACTCCGATACAAAAAGTAGTTCCAACTAAATGCAACAGGTGGCTCTGTGATGCAATAGGCCCTTCAACCTTTAATATACTCATTAAATTCTTATCCTTTTGGATGACAGGTTCAAGGAAAGAAAAAAAGAAGAGGACAAGTGATCGACACAGGTGGACAGAAGAGGAGGTCAACGAAATTACTAGCCAGTTTAAGGACTTCCTGTCAAAAAAAATTACACCTACCAAAGGAAATTACCAAAGCCATACGTATTAGCAAAAAAAAGAGGTAGGGTTCTTGCTGAAGTTGATCCAGCCAGATTGAAGAAAAGATAAGTTGGCTGAATAACCGCCACAAACATGTTTTTTCCAATACAAATAAAGACTAGCAGATGCACCTATAAGCCACGGCGTTCGCGCAAAGTCTACTGCCTGGAGTTAAATGATAAATATATATTGAATAAACATGCATCCACCTAAACTCTGCACTGCTAGCGTTTAGATTACGCATGAACACATTCAGTACTGTAACAGTAATTAATTCATATATTTCTCTTGCATGTTGAGCCAGCTTTCCATTGGGAAATGTTTGACATGCTCATAAAATTGTCAGACCCGTTAAGACTTGCCGCAATTTAGTCATTGGTCTGATAAATATCAGTTATTTCAGCTTTTGAAGCACTGAACATTATTCCGAAAGATCTTTGGTATGTTGACAGCAGTTGTGCTCACTGCAAATAGTCTTACTTCACAATGCAGTATCATATTATTAATCACTGAAAAGTTCATGATGATATCTCAAGTGGTTACTTTGCTGAACTTGCAAAAAATATGGTCAAGTTGGTTCTATTGAAGCCATAAAACTAAGTGTCTATACATGTACATGAAAAAATACATTTACAGTAGTTATTCTGTGGAATGTTATTTTTGCAACTTTGGTAGACTTAAGAATGGCTACTTTTTGATGGGAATTTAAGGCGAAAGTACCATAATTTTGCCATTGCATTGAATTCAAAGTAATCTCTAAAATAATGCTAATGGCAGCATCAAAATATGACATATAATGTAAAACAAGGTTTCAGAACTCACTTTATGTTATGCAGTCTGTCTGATGCCAGGAGCGCGTGATTTGGATGGACTGCTTCCATGCATGTATGACTTTGTACATTTGTATATTTGTAAATATCTACTATTGTATATCACTTCATATTGTATGTCAACATTCCCATCTCATATTGTATATCACTTCATATTGTTTACCATGTTGATAACAGTTAAGAGTACATCATGTATATATATGTATCTATATATCTTATGCTTAGTGTTTAGTATTGTTCTTGAACCTGAATTGTTGTGCTAAAACTATTTGTTGGTGCTTTTTAAACAGCATTATTACTATTATTTGTTTAGTTCCGGGTGCTTTAGAATTTCTTGGACAGACTATGTAGTGTTGATTAGTATTAGTTGATTAGTACTTGTCATAATATAGCTCCACTTATTTAATTATTTTAACTGTTGATCCATGTATTTCTATTATATTTTTATTTTTTGCCATTTATTATTTTGTCATGCTGACACATGTATCAATTTGATATTTTGCTGTCAATAAAAATCTATACATATATATTTGAATTTGAAGAGGGGTCAAAAACTTGTCATAAATTATGCACACCCCACCAGAATGCTATTCCAAAGGGAGCTGAGTGTGCTTACTTTATGCCAAGTTTTTGACCCCTTTTCAAATTTAACAACAGCCTTGCAAGTTACTTGCTCTTGATATCACACATATAACGAAACAGAAACATAAGTAAGTTATGAAACCTTGTGCAACATTATATGAAATATTTTGATCCAGCCACTAGCTTTTTTTTAGAGATCACTTATAATTGGTTGCAATGGCAAAATATTGGTGGGTGCCTATACATTCGCCCTCGATTATATATGTACTCTTTGTAAGAAATTTTAAATTGTTTGAATAAAAGAAGAACTATTGCACCAGTCTTGCTTCATTTTGTTATGTCTGTCACTGCTGGTTTAATTCAGCTTGAAATATGCAGTCTGTACATTATGAGTTGAACTCAGTAGGATCCAATGTCTGTTACTCCTGGTTTATTTACCTTGAATTACATTAGATCTGTGCAGCATGAGTTGAAATTAATTACAATAAGTTTGTACAGTATGAGTTGAAAGTCAATCAGATTCTGCGTCTGTCACTGGGTTTGAAAAGCCCGTACAGTATGAGTTGAAGTCAATTGGATTCAATACTGTCAATGAGGGTTTGCAAAGTCAGTGCAGCATGAGTTGAAGTCAATTGGATTCTATGTCTGTCACTGTCGATTTGTGAAGTCCGTACAGTATGAGTTGAAAGTCATTGAGATTCTGTGTCTGTCAAGTGTGGGTTTGCAAAAAACAAACAGTATGAGTTGAAAGTCATTGGGATTCTATGTCTGTCACTGTGGATTTATAAAATCTGAGTGCACAGTATGAGTTCAAGTCTATGTCTGTCAGTGTGGGTTTGTAAATGTCTATACAGTATGAGTTGAAGTCAGTGGGATTCTATATCTGTCGTTGTGGGTTTGTAATGTCTGGGCAGTATGAATTGAAGTCATTGCAAACCCTCAGTTACAGACATAGAATCCTAAAGTCTGTACTCTATGAGTTGAAGTCAATCAGACTCTGTGTCTGTCACTCTGGGTTTGTAAAAGTCTGAGCAGTATGAGTATAAAGTCAATAGGATTCAATGTCTGTCACTCCGGGTTTGTGAAGTCTGTACAGTATGAGTTGAAAGTCAATTTGATTTTATGTCTGTCACTCTGGGTTTGTGAAGTCTGTACAGTATGAGTTGAAAGTAAATTGGATTCAATGTCTGTAACTGAGAGTTTGCAAAGTCTGTACTCTATGAACTGAAGTCAATTAGACTCTGTGTCTGTCACTCTGGGTTTGTGAAGTCTGTACAGTATGAGTTGAAAGTCATCGAATTCTATGTCTGTCGCTCTGGGTTTGTGAAGTCTGTAGAGTATGAGTTGAAAGTAAATTGGATTCCATGTCTGGCACTCTGGGTTTGTGAAATCTGTACATTATGAGTTGAAGTCAATCAGACTCTGTGTCTGTCACTCTGGGTTTGTGAAGTCTGTGCATTATGAGTTGAAAGTCATCGGATTCTATGTCTGTCACTCTGGGTTTGTGAAGTCTGTACAGTATGAGTTGAAAGTAAATTGGATTCTATGTCTGGCACTCTGGGTTGGTGAAGTCTGTACATTATGAGTTGAAAGTCATTGGGATTCTATGTCTGTCACTCTGGGTTTTTAATGTCTGGGCAGTATGAGTTGAAGTCAATTGGATTCAATACTGTCAATGAGGGTTTGCAAAGTCAGTGCAGCATGAGTTGAAAGTCAATTGGATTCTATGTCTGTCACTCTGGATTTGTGAAGTCTGTACAGTATGAGTTGAAAGTCATTGGGATTCCATGTCTGTCAGTGTGGGTTTGTAAATTCCATACAGTATGAGTTGAAGTCAATAGGATTCTATGTCTGTCACAGTGGGTTTGTAAAGTCTGAGTGCGCAGTATGAGTTTAAGTCTATGTCTGTCAGTGTGGGTTTGTAAAAGTCTGTCGGTATGAGTTGAAGTCATTAGGATTCTATATCTGTCACTGAGGGTTTGCGAAGTCTGTACTCTATGAGTTGAAGTCAAGCAGACTCTGTGTCTGTCACTCTGGGTTCGTAAAAGTCTGAGCAGTATGATTTAAAGTTAATCAGACTCTGTGTTTGTCACTGTGGGTTTGTAAAGTCTCTGCAGTATGAGTTGAAAGTCATTGGGATTCCATGTGTGTCACTGAGGGTTTGTAAAGTCGCTACAGTATAAATTGAAATTATTTGGATTCTTTGTGTGTCACTGAGGGTTTCGGCCTGGAATATATTGTGCACTATTGCATTTATGTGAACTGATTTAGTAAATTAACACAGTTGGAAATTTTTTACTTTACTTGTAAACCAGTAAACCCCATAGTGCAATGACTCAATAACGTCTTAATGTGTGACAGACAAAGCACTGCCTCATAATGTCTTTCGGAACTATCTAGTCACCCTACAAGGAGACAGACCGATTTTTCCCCACAATGTATCTCACGTTAGTCCGTCTGTGTATCAAGCTATTATGCAGTGTGTGAAATATCATTATATAAGTTACTGTCATTCTTTCTCCTTAATAATTTAACAATCAATCATTCTATCTAACTATCTATCTATTTATCATCCATCCTTCTATCTATCTATCTATAAAGCTATATATCTGCTATTTCATTTTGACTGACAGGTTATTTCAAAAATCTTAAACCTTGAAGAAATTACATCATCCAGACAACCTTACCATTATGACTACCTTGCTATAAAGACCACTTCTTTATTAGGCCATCTGCAGACCAACTTACTATCAAGACCTCACTAATAAGGCCACCTCATTACTGACTACCTCACTGTTAAGACTACCTTGCCACTAAGATCAGCTTATTATTCAGACCACCTCACTATTGAGACCACCTCTGAAATAGGCCACCTTACCATAAAGACCACTTTTTCCAATTATTGACCTCCTAACTGTTAAGACCAACTTACTATTGAGGCCGCCTTACAGTATTATAGCACCTGGCATGCTACCTTACAATTTAACAACCTCGCCAATGGGATCAGCAATGCAAGGTTGGCATTATGCTATTATGGAACCACAACATGATTTACAAATTAATTCAATCACTATATTTGCTGGTCATTATCTAATCTATGCTTGCAAATGGATTTATCTCTTCATATGTAATCAAGATTGTAATAACTTGGTTATTAAATTTTAGTTCTAGTTTTAAAGTTGGCAAAACTTGTTTTCTTGGTAATTGGATAACACAAGTGTATCAAGAAAATACATGCAAAATGACACCAAACATGATACATATTTCATAGTCCAGACAGAAGAAAATTGTGTATACAAAATGTAGTAAATATTGGTTGGCCTACACTGCCGTTTTACCTGGTAGTGCCTGCAATTTCTAGTTCAAAGTTTTTGCCCGCTAAAGTGGTTCACTGATGCATCAGGAAAGAATTTCTGTTAGTCATGTGAAAAAAAAAAAAATTCTAAGATGTCAACAAATGGATTACCTTTAAACAGACATGGATACTTCGCCACCATTTGGCTGGCTCTGGAGTTAAAACCCGACACAGATGGCTGGCCCTTTCAAAGAGAAGTTTGGCTTCAAAACAGAAATTAAGTCCCTTGTTAAGGCCCCCAGCTGCATATGCAGTGCCAATGTGTGTAATGCTAAAGCCATGTATGCCTCTTCTTCAGGTTTAGATATTTTATTAACACTTTTTCATGTATTTCGAAAAACAAAAACAAGTTCTTATGCAGGGTGCATACAAGGGTGAGTCAATCAGTCAGTCAGTTACTTGCATTTTGCTACATTATGACATTTATATTTCCATCTAAATCCTAACATAAACATTTGTGGTGGCTCAAGACCATTTTGCATAAAACAAAACCAATCTGGCATGAAGAATGGATTGAATCAGGTAGTGCTGGCTTCCACTTTCTTGACCTATGTACGTAAGAATTTATTTATTTTGAATTCCCACACAAATGTTATCAGATTATTATAGGCATTATGATAATTTTTAGGCTAAAGACATGGTAATTGTTACAATGAATTAATCCAAGTATATTTCACCATTGAGCAAAGGTTGTTACATACAATATGTTCGAGGCATTTTTATGCTGTTTTGAGATGGTCCCTACTTCTATAAGTCAGAGCAAGGATCTCATCATGTGTCTTGGGCTAAATCATTAGGGACCATCTCAAAACGATAAACTGCTGAGAATTTGTATTTTTTTTAGAAACTTTCTACTTTTTATCAGAAATTATACAAATCAGTTTATCTATATAATTATTAATATAACATGTTAAAGTACACTTACTTTATACCCAGATAGCATTCCAAATCGGGCATGCGTAAATCTCTACATTGTTTGACATAAAATCAGAGTCTTAAAATCTATAAAATCTAATTAAAATGAAGTCAACTGATGTACATAGGCCATAAGTCTTGACAACGCTAGCTGGACAGCACCTGTGTTGAAAACTACAGTGTCTAGGAGGGGACATAGACATTATTTTCATATCTCTTTCCAATGAGAAAAAAATTGTTTTAAGGAGAAAATAAATTGTTCTAATGAGAAAGTAAATTGTTCTGATGAGATATTATCTCCTTTTATCTCTTTAAAACTAGATACCGTCTCGTTTGAACGAAATAATATCTCGTTCTAGCAAAATAACATCTGGTTGTAAAGATAAAGTATCTTGTCCTAACGAAAAACTAAGTTGTTCTCGTTTGTACAAGATAGTTTTTGGTTGGAACAAGATATTATTTTAGCATTAATTTGCTAGAATGAGATATTATCTCATTTGACCAGATAGTTTTTCGTTGGAGCCATATAGTTTTATATAGGGACAAGATAGTTTTTCATTGGGAAAAGATGTTAACTCCTTAGAACGAGATATTTAAAAAAAAGTCCATGTCCCCTCCAACCCCCTGTAGAAAACTGACACTGATGTGTTTTTCCTTTAGTGGGGAGGTAATTAAGCCATTCCAAAGCAAGGTATTATTGAAGGAGTCTAATTATGTTTAACAAGAACAATTTTGGATGGAGACAATTCAGAGAAGTACAGATAGATAGTTAGATAGACATACAGATGGACAGATAGATAGACAGACAGACACACAGATAGACAGCTAGACAGATAAATAGACAGATATTTAGGCTGATAAATAGATAGATAAAAATATAGATATATAGATAGATAGATAGACAGATACACAGATAGATAGAGACAGATATACAGAGATAGATAGATAGACAGATAGATAAATAGACAGATAGATAATTACATAGATAACTAGATAGATAATTAGATAGATCGACATAGGGTGATAGATGGTAAGATAATAAGATAGATAGATAGATAGATGGATAGATAATTAGATAGATAGATAGATAGATAGACAGGCAGATAGATAAATAATAAGATAGACAGATAGATAGACATTTCTAAATAGATAGACAGACAGACAGATAGACAGTAAATAAATAGATAGACAGATAGATAGATAACAAGATAGACAGATAAATAGACAGACAGATAGACAGAAATATTGATAATAAGATAGACATATATAGATAGATAGACATAATTAGATAGATAGACAGATAGATAGATAGACACATAGACATATAGAGAGATAGATTAGAAGAATAATGTGATCTTAACAGTGAGGTGGTCTTTTGTAACAGTGATAGTGAGGTGTTATAGTGAAGCGGTCTTAAAGTGGTGTTATTGGTATATTCCCGTGGAGGGGGGGGGGGCACTTATGACTAGATTCCAGTTTCGGTTTAGCTAATACAGTGTACATACTGAGGTTAAATATGATCAATCAATCAGTAAATCAGTCCAGCAATCCATCCACCCATTTATCTATCTATCTATCTTTCTTTCTTATTTCTATCTTTTTTTCTTTCTTATTAATTTCTATCTTTCTACTTTTCGTTTTTTCTTTCTTTCATTCGATCTTTAAATCTATCTTTCTTTATATCTTTCTTTTTCTTTCTTTCTTTCTATCTTTCTTTCTATTTTTCTATCTTTGATCTTTCTTTCTTACCTTGTTTCTATCTTTCTTTCTTTCTTACCTTGTTACCATCTTTCTTTCCATCTTTCTTTCTATCTTCCTCTCTTTCTTTCTTTCTTTCTTTCTTTTCCATCTTTCTTTCTTTCTAACTTTCTTTCTATCTTTCTATCTTTGATCTTTCTTTCTTACCTTGTTTCTATCTTTCTTTCTTTCTTACCTTGTTTCCATCTTTCTTTCCATCTTTCTTTCTATCTTCCTCTCTTTCTTTCTTTCTTTCTTTTCCATCTTTCTTTCTTTCTAACTTTCTATCTTTGATCTTTCTTTCTTACCTTGTTTCTAACTTTCTTTCTTTCTTACCTTGTTTCCATCTTTCTTTCCATCTTTCTTTCTATCTTCCTCTCTTTCTTTCTTTCTTTCTTTCTTTCTTTTCCATCTTTCTTTCTTTCTAACTTTCTATCTTTCTATCTTTGATCTTTCTTTCTTACCTTGTTTCTATCTTTCTTTCTTTCTTACCTTGTTTCCATCTTTCTTTCCATCTTTCTTTCTATCTTCCTCTCTTTCTTTCTTTCTTTCTTTCTTTCTGTCTTTCTTTCTATCTTTTTTATTTTATTTTCCTTTTCTGTAATACGTTTTTACCCTTCACACCAACTTGTACATTATTAATATGCATTATAATTATTATTACTAGTTTACATTTTATATAATCTTTTTCAGTGAACATTGTTTAAAATAAAATGAAGTTCCTTAAATTGTGACAGATATCTAGCAAACAAGCTTAAACAGCCATTTAATTGTGAACTTTATTATTAAGACAAGGAACTGAGTTGATGAGGCTAACTTATCAAAGGAGATGGATATCATCATAATGTACGTTGCTATCTGAATATAGTAGACACCGGTCAAGGGGTGTCCAGCTGATAGTTGAGAGGGCAGTCAAAGAAAGGGGGGGGGGGTGTTAATTGGCTATCAGATAAGAGAGGAATGTCTCTGCCTGACCTCTGGGGTGAAATTGACAAACTATGACAGGCTATTAAGAGGGGTAAACTTCTATCATTACCATTCTGTCGGGAACGCTAGAAATTATAAAAACAAACTCTTACGAGCACTTTTTTCCCCTTACGATCACTTTTGATGAATAAAATCATGAGTAAACTAGAGACACTGGTTCAACTTTTAGTGATGGTTTGGGGTCGATAGGGCAACTATAACATATTCAGAATCACGTTTAAAGGTGAAAATGAGCCTTAGTGCGTTACCACAGAAGTGTAGCTGTTGCTGCAGACCTGCCTATCATTACCAATTAAATGGTAGCGCTGGAGCGCTACTATTTCGTGATAATTCACTCGACTGCTCATACATGCTCTCACTCATCCACTGATTCATGTTTCCATTCCTATAAACACTTAATTAAGGCTGTCTCTGAGAAAACGAGGAGAGTATGAAACATGGGTTGTCTCAAATGTTTACAAAACTGGGTTGACTTGTTCATATGTTAGGTTCAGGTGATCCAATACACTCTTTTTTTAAAATCAGCAGCATGTTTAGAACTACAGAGAGATTTCCTGATCGGCCTAAGTACTAGTATTAAACTATTCTAGCATATCAAGATTAGATTTATTACTGAAATAGCATGGAACATTTCCACATATCTGCTAGGATTGCAATAACAAGGTTTTGTACATAAATCTGGATACATCCAGAAGAGGCAGACATTCTGTGTATTGCAGCATGACTGGTCAGCATCAAAGCCTAAGCTTGTGCTTGCAGATACCTTCACTTTCTGACTGGAAGTGTTCCAGGCTAATCATCACTGATTTAGAAGTTTATGGGTTATCTTACAGATGCTTCATTCTGAAAACTGGAGGCTCAAGTTACAATAATTTAACATGTAACCAAATGGAAGGAAATTTTCAGCTTTTTTTATGGTCAAATGCTAAAATTGGGTCAAAAATCAATTTTGGGCTAAATGACTTAGTCCATTTATTTCCTATGTATTTGAGTAGTATCATGAAAATCTATTCATGTTTTGCACTAAATAGGGTCTCTGCTTGGGGTTACTCAGAGACACTCAATAGTACACTGGGCAGACAGAAAGTCACCGATTGGACCAAACAGACTGAGCCAACACTGAGCCATTATTGAACCAGACAATGGGCTACTTTGTTGGGCTGACATCTTGCCAATATTGGGCCCTTGATCCAGAGTACTTCTCAAGTATATGACAATGGTATTGGACTAATTTTAATATAATTCATGTTTCCATTCCATTGCATAATCACTTACAATACACTGAAATTACATTTGGCTGATATTGGACCAGACAATTACTTATACTTTAGCATATATTTGACCCAAACTAACATAAGGCTGACAGTGGACCAAGATAAGCCTAACCAGACACCTCATTTGAGTATAAAATTTTCAGAAAACCAGACACGTAGCATTGATCAACAAGTTGTGACTGACAGTTCAAACTATTGTTCACTCAACTGCATTAACCCGTTGCCATATTTTAAAAATCTGATATATCACCGTCAAAACCCATGGAAAGATTTTCCCAATGCGAAAATGTCATTCTGTTAGTAATTATTTCTGTAGTGAGCAGGTTAAAAGACTGTTGCAACTTCCTCACTATTACAGGGAGAGTCACTCGACTGCATCACCTTGGCGTTGTCATCGTTGACGCCTATGAAGAGGATTTTTGATGTGACAATGCCACACTGTTAGCCATTGTATTTCCATTGCGAGCAGGTGTGAACACATCACACATCACAAAAAGCCTCTTTGAAAAGGAATGTACAGTTCTCCAAGGATTTTGCTGGTGACTTTTGATCATTGGTTTCCACCATTCATTTTCAAAACACTGGACTCCATCCAAGACATCACTTGAAAGGTTGAAAATCTGTTGCGGTGTCCTCACTCTTGCAGGGAGCGTTACTCAACTGCAGCAACCAACCATGTGATGACTGTATGATATCATCGTTGAAGTCCGTGGATCAGATTTTAGATACAATGACACCACACTCTTAACCGTTGTATTTACATTACTGAAAGTGCTCTCTCACTACACTCAAATCAGGTTGAAAAGCTTTTGCAGTGACCTCACTCTTACCAGGAGGGTCACCTGATTGCAACGACCAGCCAGCACGATGAATCAGCAGATAAAACACTGGACTCCATCCAAGACATCACTTGAAAGGTTGGAAATCGTGATAGCAGTCTTTGAGATGTCATCATCAAAGTCTGTGGATAGGATTTTGCATGCCACAAAATTACACTGCTAAGAAAAATTATTGTGTTTCCAGTGCAAACCAGGTCCACTCTCTTTCACTGCACTCAAAGCAGTTTGAAAAGCTGTTGCAGTGACCTCCAGCGGTGCGGGCCAGTCGCCCTCCTTTCGAGTGTCAGGAGAGGTACGGACAGTGCCGGCTTCTAGTGCAGGAGGAGGGCACCTCGAGGAAGGGGGGCCGCCGGTTCGCCATGGAAATACAATGACCAGCGGCTGGCCCACTCGACAAGATAGAGAGCGACATCGAGCTAGAGATCTGAGTCAGTCCGCCTCGATGGCTATGGCCACTGAGACCGCATCCTCTCTTCCCTCACCTCCCTCACCTCCCTCACCTCCTTCAGCTCCTTCGGCTCCTTCGGCTCCTTCGGCTCCTTCGGCTCCTTCGGCTCCTTCAGTCACTGGTCCTTGCCCCGTGGCTGAGAGTGCGAGTTCGAGTGCTACTGATAGCATTACTCGCAAAATTGACGCTCAGTTGAGAAATGAAACCCTGCGTGACAAGGCCAGGAGCGTACTGCATCTACTGTCAACGGAGCGAGAGAGGCAAAGAGAGCCAAAGAGAGAAAGCTATTACATCGATCTGGTTCTGCACACTCAGTCGAGTGCTTTCGCAGTACCAGCTGGCCATCGCAAACTGTACTGGCTCATGTTGCGCGCGGTGTGCCTCTGAATTTAATTTCAAACGTTAAATTATGTAGAATATTACATTATATGAAGAACAAATACCGAGTAGACGAAGAAGAACAAGAAGAACAAGAAGAAGAAGACATAGAGGTGAAGAGAGGGAAGAGGGGGAAGAGGAAGAGGTTAAGCCTGGAGCCTGAGGAGCCTGAGCCTACTGCTGCCACTGCCACTGCCACTACCACTGGCACTGCACCTGGTGAAGACACCGGAGTGAAAAGAGTGGTCAGGGGAACGAATAAGAGGAGCAGGAAATCGTGGACCAAGGTCAGCGCTAAATAAGGATGGGGCTCCCCCGAGATATAGACGCCTATTTATCACGTAGATGTTACAATCACAGGACCCCTGGTAGCTTCACCAGTGCATCAAAGTTGCACTCTGTCATAAAGAGCGAAGGACGCTATGACATAAGTCTGAGTAGAATTGAAGACTGGGCCCAGTCACAGGACACTGTCACTTTGCACAAGTCAGCTCGCGAAAAGCCTCGAAAGTATAGACGAGTCATAGCCCCTGGTATGAACCACTTGTGGGACTGCGATCTACTTGTGCTGACAGGTGAAAGGTTCAAGAGAGCTAATGAAGGGTTCACTTACATCATGGTAACTATAGATGTCTTCTCCAGATACTGTAGGGCCCGAGCAGTCAAAAGCAAAAGTGCCAAACACATGGAACAAGCCTTCCAGGAAATATTTAATACTACTACTACTACCACTACTACTACTACTGCTGCTGCTACTGCTACTACAGCTGCAGGTACAGGTGCAGCCACAGTGTCAGTCCCTGCATCAGACGCAGAAGGCACAGGAATGCCAAAGTTCATACGCACTGATAGGGGGACAGAATTCACAAACTCTCGTGTCAGCGATTTACTTAAAGCAAGGGGAGTGAGTCACATCTTCACTAATACAGAAACCAAAGCGAACTACGCCGAAGCGGCGATTAAAGGACTTAAAAAGAGACTGTTCCAGTACTTCCAATACACCAACAGCTACAGCTATCTGGATGAACTCCAGGATATAGTAGACTCGTACAACAGAACTATTCTGACAGTGTCAATGAGGAAATGAACAGGGAATTTGGGACTACCAATACATCACTCAGCAAAATACGAAGCTCGTGCCTTCAAGAGTGCCATTTCCACAGCCAGGAACAAGAGAAGAAATCCATACAAATTCACACTAGGACAGAGGGTCAGAGCGTCATACCATCGCAAAGCGAATTTTTTTCGCTCCTACGACGAGCAGTTTACAGGCGAAGTATTCACCATCAGAGCTAGGAAATTCTCAGACAGAGTAGCCATTTACTACCTCCTAGACTACCAGGGTGATGATGTTGATGGCCCTTTTTACGCAAACGAGCTGACACCTGTGAAATTTGACCCTGACGCTTTCTTTAAGATAGAAAAATTGATCAAGAAACGCATGAGGAGTGACGGTGCTGAAGAAAGCCTGGTTAAATACCAATCCTGGCCTAGTAAATATAACCAGTGGCTACTTAGCTCTAACATCAAGACACTGAAGGCGAAGAGACAGAGAAAAAAATAAATAAAATAAATAAATGAAAACAAAGCAAAGGCCTTTGGAGGGGATCTTAACTAGAAAGGAACCAAAATGTATCTTTATCTGGCTAGTGACTTGACACCAGAAATAAACCCTAGTAACACAGCAGGGAAGTTTACTGTACAGCTGCCCGAGTCATTTACGAGACCCTCAAGAGCTGAACCGAGGGGGCGGTGTTACTTGGGGCTGATCGAGATAGCCATGCCGCCAGTGGGTGCAGGTGCCAACAAATGGGATGTCGTCTATGTAACATGCCCTCATGTAGAGGGAGTTGCGATGGGTGTCACATACAGGCCGGTGCTCAGGTCCATAGCTCTGGGAGAAATAAGACGGCACAACTACACACGTTTCACTTCAGTACTCTACACGCCCCTGAGAGTGAAGGACGTGAGACATATTTCCATTGAACTGAGAGACTCGAGCTGGAACCTGCTACCAGAGCTCGCCGAAGAAACTAGACATTCCACCAAGTGTACTCTGGAACTAATATGGAGGCGAGATACAAATCCCTATCAGCAATGGATGCAGCACCCTGGATAGAGCATTTTAAAAAAAACTGCTGGTCACACGAGCATACTGTCGTCGCAGCCGAGGCCTGTAGTGATCAAAAAGCCTCGTAGCAGCAGCGACGCCCATGGAGAGAAAGCCAATGTCAGTTTACCCCTTACCATTGTGTCTCCAGTAGGTCAGTCTAACGAAATGGCCTAGGCTGATTTACGCATGGAAAGCGATAAAAGGGTAGGGGCTGGCTCAGCTGGCTCAGTCGGCAGCTCAGCTACGTCAGGGACACAGAGATCCAGGAAGAGAAAGCAACCTCCTCACACTCCTCAGAGCAGAGTGACTAGCGGTGCTCCAAAGAATAAGAAGACAAAAATCACTAGGATCAAGGACATTTTCAGTTAACATGGCGGCCGGTGAAAAAGTACTGGAATCAATAGACCTGGCATACGATGACACTCTTAATCTGTTCAGTTTACCTCTCAGCAACCTAGGAGTGACGGACATAAAATATTTAACGCATAAGTCCATCAATCAATTTTCGTCCGAGGGCGATGCGAAATTCCATGTCCCCGGTGCAGGAACAGCCTACATAGACCTGTCTAGTGTTTACATAAAAACAAGGGTGAGAATAGTCACAGAAGATGGATCCAGCCTCCCCGGCAATCAGGGATTTCGAAAAAGGGCAGCTCTCATGAGTGGCAGCAAAACGGTGGAGCTATTGTGCAAAGTAGACGTCGATGTTTTTCAAGTCAACAAGTTGCTTTTAAATGGAGTGGCCATGGACATGACTCTTACACCGACTTCGAACAGCTTCAGACTGCTGTCATCGAGCTTGGTTAGGAGAGACTACAAGCTTGAGATTAAGGACATTACGCTTACCAAAGGGTGTAAATTTTGCTGGTACATAGGTTATGTATCAATTTCTCTTCATCTAGCTACACATGAGTATCTTTAATTAACTAGACTTTTTTTACTTGAGTTTAACACATGGTCCACATGGTTTAATCTATCTGTATTAACAGATTCAAGTGCAATAGCTTCTATTAGTGATATAAATATGGTTTGCATACAGAATTTGTAAAAATGTAAGCCGAAAATGAATTGTACTAGTGATGTGTTTGTGAAATCAAAAAGGAATTTCAATACCAGCACATAAAGCATTACTGACAGTGTAATTAAATAATTTTACCTACTCTATATTCAATATGTACACATTGTTTCTAAGTCACTTTTAGTATGTTCCATATTTAATATATATATATATGTATAGATTAACCTGAGTCACTTTTACCTTGGACAATAGAATTTATTGTAGTATATACAGATAAAGCAATAGACCTATTATTAATAGGACTTATAATATTTTCTGGTTTGACATACACCAGCAGTAGTAGCAACAGCAGTGAAGCTGCAGTGATATATATGAATATAACTTACATTTCAATTAGATTATACACTCTCTATTGTCTAGGGGCTGGGCATGAGGGTCAGGTCTTTTGTTGTGTTATATAATGGCAGGTTTTACCCCCCACCCCCCTCTGTGATTTGGGGTGTTTTGGCACTGCATGTGACCATAGCTCCTTGAGATACTGAAGAGACAAGACATTTGGATTGATAGCTACATGAGTGAAAACAAAATGATTTGGATCTTGCTGCTTTTTGGCTTGAGTATATGCTCAACAGATGCATGGATTTGTGGAAACGAGGGCCAGTGCAGGTGTACATCTTCGGGGGATGTTATGTGCACTGCAGATGGAGTTGCACCCTTTTTCATTGATGTCTACCGAAGCGGAAAGAGGCTGACAATCAAGACGGATCCAGGCTTCTTAGCGACACAATAGGGTTTGACCGGGTGATGGTGATTGGACTTTCCTGTGAGCAATGTTCACGTGTCTCTGCTTCTTTCCCTTCGATCATGTGCATTACGACGACCACGATATATGCTCATCCTGTGATGAATGCTGGACACGGTTTCCAGACGAGTGAGCCGACTACAGCTGAGCCTCAAGGAGGAAACACCGATCAGGTGCAGCAGGCACCTGCTGGGTCATTGGATGCGCTGGATGCAGTGATTATATGGACAGCCATATCGGGTGCCATCGGGGCGATATTGATGGCTTGCATTCTGGTGAGTCTGGTTAATCTTCATGCTCGCATTAACACTCATGCACGCTGCAATGATCCGCCAATGTTCGCAGTGAGCTGCTGTCTGAAGTGCCTAGCAGTACTGCTATTCCCCCTCCATCTGTGTGCGAGGTGCTTCAAATGTACTACATGCTGCTTGTTTACACTTGATCAGACTGTGAGAGGCACTTCAACATCTTTCAGAGCCTAAACTAGGTTAGTCACTTGATTTCTGTACCTCTAGACAAGTCATACACCCCCAACAGTATAAAGTATAATTTAGCGGGCAATAGCCCACATGATGGCTGGGTGTTAAACTAGCCTACTTGTACTTTTACTGTATTGTACATTCTTATATCTTCAATGGCCTGCATGATTCAAGGCTGTCATTTTGATTATGAATGCTCTATGAACCACCTTTTCTTTGTTTTTATTTTTTGGTTATGCCATGTTATGCTGTGACTGACAGGCAGTTTCTTTAATGTTTCACTCATGTGGCACTTCTTGGTGTTGTAACTCAATGTACCTGGAAAAAAACATTCATCCAGCCCATCAGTGGCTATTTAATTTTGTCTTTTGTATGACTTTAAATAATGTTCAGTGACTGATTGATTGTTCTTTTCTCTTCAGACGAAAGATTTTATTATGACCTTGGCGTTACGTGTGCTTGTGCGGGTTATTCTGATTTATATCTGGAATGTGGACCTTGTACTGGCCTTTGAAAACGCCGATGAGCGCAATTTGTTTTTGGTTATGCTCCTCCGTATGGCCCGCTGGATGATTAACTCGATTGAAGCACGTAACCGTGACATCATCAACAACCGCCTCAACCCCGACAACAACAACAACAATGATGGTGACGCCAACAACAATGTCATTAACAATGACAGGCCAGGGGCAGCACCCCTACCTCGACGTATGCCCGATGCAGAACAAGCCAGACCTGAACATCGCGCACGCGTCCGCCCCCTCCGCCCTCGGGGTATGGCTGGTCTGGACTTGAACAATGTGCTGAACCAGAGGTTAAGAAACCGTAATAATGTTAATTTATTTGCTTTTATTTTAATTTACAGCTGGTTCATATGTTCCTGAGGTTTTTTTCCCCTTTGTTTGGGTTTTTTTTTTTGGATTGATGTTTACGCATTTTAAGATTTATGTGTTTTTTTTTTGTTTTTTGTTTTTTAGTTATCCATTTGGAGATTTCGTGCTTATTTCATTATTTCATTATTTTTATCTGCATGGAAGTGTGAGTGCATGTGAGTGTTGCTGAGGCTGTGATTGGTGCTATGTGATTGGTTTATTGGCTGTATTTTTCAATAATTGATTTGCGGTTTCTTTTTATTGCTTTTATGGCTGTTTAGATATAATTATTTTGATTTGGTGCATGCTATTTTATGTGCTTTTTTTATTGTCTTTATTTAATATTTTAGTAATTAAAGTTAGGAAAGCATATGGAGTAGAATGTTTTATTCAATTAACTGGGTGAAAGTTTTTAAAACAGAATGAATGTACCTACATGTGTAGCATATTATAATTGATAAGTTTTTTAGATGATCTGAGTTGCATGTATAGTAGTTTATGGCTAATGGCTTTGCTATGTTATCTAATATTGCTTTTTTATTTTACTATTGAACAATAATTTTTATCAATTAACAGCATGAAATGATAGTTTTTTGGGTTTTTTATTTATTGTGTATTAACTGCTTGAAAGTGTGCATGTTCTGATATAAGATAAATCTTTTCATAAGTGGCTTTTGAGCTGTGTGTGTAGCATATTATAAGTGATAATTATTATTTTTTTTTTGGTGATATGAGTTGCATGTGTAGTAGTTTATGCTTAATGGCTTCGCTATGCTATCTAATATTGCTTTTTAAATTTACTATTACACAATAATTTTTATGGATTAACCGCATTAAATGATATTTTGTTTTTGGTTTTTTATGTATTGTGTATTAACTGCTTGAAAGTGTGCATGTTCTGATATTAGAATAAATCTTTCATAAGCGACTTTTTTGGAGTATTTATTAAACTTTTTAATTTTAGTGGGACATTGATTAAACTAAGACAATGAGTAGCTCTGTATTTTTTAGTATACTTAGATAAACTATGACAATGAGTACAAGACAATGAGGGTGCTGTCAAAAAAAAACCAGGTGTCCAAAAGTTTTCATGACTACCCTTAATTGCATTTATTAAATATGCTTTTAGTATATCAGTGCTGGACTAAGACAATGAAAAATAAAACAATGAGGCTGTTGACCACCAGGTGGACAATTGGCAGTGTATAGTGCTCTGAGGCATACGCTAAAAGTCAGCCAATGGTAACTGGTCATCACTGAGTGCCTGAGGTGTTTGACAGGCAGGAGCCAGTATTCATTCTGATGAATGTAGCACACAAAGAATTATGCTTACAAAACACTAATACCATTCCTCTGAGCTTTGCAGTGAATGTCATTGCTAACTCGGCACTACTGGTTAATATAGCATGTGTGTGTGTGTGTGTGTGTGCTTGAGAATAAATAAATAAATAAAGAATTATAAAGACACACAAGTCAAAAAAACAAAAAACAAATGCACCTTACAAGTGAGCTTTGGACAACTTTTCCATTTAAACAATGAAAAATACCCTGGCACAAGCCTGTCATCATTGTTTAATAACAGTATTTGGTTATCATAATTGAATTGAACTGAATTGAATTGAATTGAATTGAATTGAATGAAAAAGCAATTCACTCTTAACAACCCATCTTTAAATATATATTTGTACATCATTACATTGGGCCTGGGGGTTTTCTGGGAGATGCTGGACGTATACTGAACGTCATCTCAACCACTAACGCCTGAGGGCCTTAACACCTGTCAGCGTTTGGACATAAACGCTTATAGCCTGAGGGCACTGCAGGATCAGAGGCTGGTAGCCTGCGGCACCTGCAGGGATCCTTTGATCTCATAGCCTGAGGCGCCGGTATTCCTTTGGCGCTATTTTGGTACTTACGTAGTTATATGAAATCGACAATTCTGTTTTGGTATTTATTTATACACTTATTTTTCTGATTGTCAAGTCTCTTGAAGTTCTGACATTAAGTTACATCAGCAGAGTATGTGGAATACTCAACTGCAACATCACCAACACTAGCTGCCATGGTAACAGCAACCAAAATGCTCATTGTGCAATCCAATTTGATGACAAAACTGCAATTTTAATATATATATGAAATATCAATCTGGATGACATGTCAAATGCAGTTTTTTTGTTCTTGACGTGAAGCCATATTTGTTGTTGTGCCCCGTGGGAAGTCATTGAGGACTTCCATCTGACACCATAGTGGAGCAAGTTCTTTCCGGGTGCCTTGCTTCTAAGTGCTATAGTATCGCCAGTAGAAATTGTCAAGCACTGATTGTTCTCAAATCAGGAGGTTATAATTGTGTACAATTTGATAAACACTAAAGTGTATAATAAACAAGCATTCATGGACTTAAGTTTTATTTAACTTTATTAAATTAATTCAAATTAGTATTACAAGTAAAACGAGTGATGTTTCACATTTCACTTTAAAATACATTTATGTAAGAGTTGCATAAAACATGTGAACTCATTATTTATATCACACAAAATAACCATTCAAAAAGTGTTCATAGACAACTACATGACCAGCATGTAGATAAATAACTGAAAGTTAATACGCAATAAAGCAAGTAGCGTAGGCAAAGAATGACTTACAATAATACTATGTGGGGACTTTAATTGTCACATCTTTGCCTTCTCGAAGCACTCTGAGCATTTCCACCGGCAGGATTTTGTCTATTGCCACCAGCAGGCCTCTGGGGGCGCTGTGGTCGCTCTGGACATTCACAGAAGTGCAGGTCAGCTTCCTTTCCAGCAATAGTTACAGTGCACGCCACAGTTTCGTTACAGTTGACCTCAGCGCCACTTCTGCTTCTGCAAGGATGCCCAATCTCATTGTTGTCAGAGTTTAACATTGAAGACTATTGTACAGACCGCACATTAGGCAGCTCAATATAGGTTTACTCATGAGAATGTTATTATACTTTAAGGATGGATGTTCAATTAAGATACTCCACTATGTCTACAGGAATATTTGTCAAATATCTTGGAATTTAGGCTCTTCAGATCAATGATAAATGGAGCAGATAAGGCAAACCCACTAATTGTGGCATGGATGCACCCGGAGATTCGAGTGAACAACATGGTTACAAATAGAGTATATAAACTTACAATGAAGAGAGCTGGTGGGATGGAACATCTGCGTGGTCTCTGGTTCTCTTCAGCATCATCGCCATCATCAATGTCATCATCATTCTCATGACTATCATCTTCATCATCAGATTGCTCCGGTCTCTCAGGCCTATCGGGGAAGCAGGTATGCGCGAGTTGTTCCATGGCATCTCTATCTGGCTTCACTGGTCTGTCAGTGCAAATGCTGTTGGCACCAAAACTTTGCACTGTTTCTAGAAACAAAAAAAAACAAAACATATTGACAATTCAGTAAGTTGTTGTAGATTAAAATGTAAGTGCCTTCACAGTTCAAATGATGTTTATTTTTAACGCAGTGCCCTCTATTGCATAAATAATCTGGGAGTAATTAGAAATACATTTTAGCGCCACCTACCGGTTTGCACACGGATAATTCAGCAACATCTTGTAAATGACGTGGTTTCCTTTCCAAGTCATCAAATCGTGTCAAATTGACAGCTTCACAGACGAAAATACCTCCCACAGACAAACAGTCATTCTCAACGACCGTGTCATTGGTGAAGACGATTCTGCAGGGTTTTCCCAGATGTCCCCGGCCTCCTTTTGGACCTTTTTCACCCCCTGGAGGGCCTCGGTTACCCCTTCTGCGTGGGGCAGCTACAGACACAGCAACAAGCACTGCAATGGCTAGGACGATGAATAGGGTTTTCATTCTGTGAATAAAACAAGAAAACATATGTTGTAAATTTACATTGAAGATTAGTTCAATGTGATTTAATTGCACTGTCAATATAATATTATGCCTAGTGCAGAAACTGGCCACACACAAGTCTCTGATTGAAAGAAAAGTGTTTTTTCTTCATGTTCACAAATTAAATAAAAGCTAAAGTTACTGTAGGATTTTTTTTCTATTTCTAATTCCACTGGAAAAATTGTATGACTTAAATCAGGAGCCTTTAAATATTAATCCAACCTTATGCTGTAGTTATGTGGCAGATTGCGAAAGTTCAGTCTCTTCTGAATGCAGTGATGGATGCTTTTTCAGTGTTGGCTGAAGTGGAGTGTGTTTTGGCCAGTCATTTTGGCTCCTTATATACTCCCTTGACGTCCCAGAATCGTGACAGGGTTTCTTTAAGGCCGTTCCGTCAGACTGCTCCCGTGACTGTAAACAGCAACGTCCTCAATTTTGCCTACAGTGACGTCACGGTGACGTGCGTCAACAATAATTATCAATCACATCAACACAAAGTGTCCATTGAATTTGAATTTAAGGGGTGACTACCGTAGCACCTTTAAAGCCATTGTGAAGAATAAACTGCAAGGTCATCCAACATATTTTCTGAGGGTGAAAATTAAGAAATGTCACATTTACCTCATAAACATTTCCTCAATTAGGGGCGTTATTAGGCCTATATATCCAGTCAGAGCTGGTTGAAATATTTCGTGTGATTAACATATTTTAGACCCCGTCACTGGAGATTAATAAACACTGACCAACCAATTATATACAATTCATATCTTATGATTGAAAAATGGTTCAGTTGTCAGTTTTTCACTTTTCTTTTTTTTTTGCAATAGCATGATGTCAGATGTATCCTCATGGCTTTTCATAGAAATCATTATTTGTAGTAAATTAATTTAGAGTCTTAAATAGATTCCTCCCTATCTTTCATAGAGTGAAATGTAAACCATCGCATACCAGCACTCTTTCAGCATACCTCTTTCGAATTCTTATTCAATAATTCGTTGATTAGCACTACTTTGGTAAAATTCAGCATATATTTTCATTTTAAATTGAACTATATCTTTTAAAAAGCACGTGTAAATAAATTTCCAATTTTCTGTGTGCCACTGGGTACAAAATAAAGATGATATATATATATATATATATATTATTGAATGCAGATGAATATTTCCGAAGCGAGTACAGAATCAAAATGGCGCCGTCAATACGATTGCAATTGCACCCTGCTGATTCTGCTTCATTGGCAGTCAATAGCAATTAACAGACTGAACATTGTGAACACTCAGAAAGCAATTAAACCCTCACACCTGTAAAAATAAGCAATAAAAGGTTAGGACATAACAATGTATTAGAGTTGGCGTGATTAATATACACTTCTAAAACAATTTTGGATGTTTGTGTTGGCAATTCTGCAAAATGCATACATACACATTTCAACCATTATTATGGTTTGGGTGTCATTCCAACTCATCTCATCATGAAAAACAAATCCCACATGACATGAAAAAAATCCAGGAGTAGTATGTGTTTCGAAATGAAAAGTGCAAAATGTCAGACATTTGAAATTTATCAAAACACAATGCATCAAGAGGGAGAGTGAGGGGGAGAGGGGGGGGGGGGGTGCTGCCTCCTTCCTCAATTAAATTAATTAACAAGCAGTTACTGAGCGCAGGGTTCTTAAAAGGTTCCTCTATGCTCAGATCATTCTAGTGTTAATGGTGTTAGCCTGGTATGATGTGCTGTATTTACAGAGGACAATAAATTCAATATTGCTTGCTGAATTTTCAACTTCCTGTTAACAAAAATGAACATTGACCTACATTTGGAAAGACATATTTTAAGTGCTCCCTCTGCAATATGCACACATTGGCGTTTGGAGGTGAGGGGTGGGGGGCTGCCAGCATTTGGTGATTTGCAAAATTTGGGCAGTTGAAGGAAATAGTTTGGGCAATTTAGGCCTATATAGTTGTAAAAAAAACAAAAAGAAAAAGACTATTTCTGTATGTATGTTGACCTAAAGTGCCCAAGAAATGCTTTTTTATGCTTAGGTCAACATCATACAAAACAGATATATATATCTCTACGATATAGAGTACCCAACAAATTGACCACATGTGGTTATTAGCAGAACATCAAACAGAATCTCATTGAGAGCAACTCACCAAATGTCCCGCACAACTAACCCAGTGACTTTTGACATACAGTCCTTGGTTCAAACTTGCTCAATATTATACAAGGAAGTAAGCGCAACCTAGATCGGCAAACATTTTCCTGGAGACAGGCCTGACCACCCCCCCCCCTTCCCTGATTGGATTTTTTAGAAATGTTAGCAGTCTCTTTGGGATACTCACTATATAGAATCAGATCAGCCTGATGTGAGAATTCTCTTCATTTTTGGCTGATATTTCTGAAAATGTCTACCCTCCTATCCTGATATTTCTAATATAATGCAAAATTTTCATCCAAATTACTGGTCTTAATCTGATATCAAAGGTTGCTCTTTGCAAATATTTTTAAATTCTTACTTTTTCTGAAATCTTATCTATCAAATGCTGATATTTTTTAAAAAATGTACATATAAAAAACCAGTATGACTACTATTTATATTTTTCCCCCGAATTCCTGTTTAAACAATAGATATTTCTCGTGGATTTCTAAATAAATACCTATATTTTAGTAATTTGATCCTGCATGATTTAAGCTAACATGTAAGTCAGAATAATGCTACAAACTGTAGCTAGCTTTAAATAATACGGTCAAGCCTTAGAATATGTTCATACCCATGGTGCGCTAGATGAATGCGCCACTATGATTTGGGAAATATTTTGGAACTTTGCACTAATAGACAACACTGTTGATCAACACTAAATGTGTAAATCAAGTGCGGGGGTGTCAATATAGGGGAGAATGGGGAGGGGGAGGGATATATACCCCCACTTGGGCAAAATACCCCCTCCCCGAAATGCAACTGGTCCCCTATGCCTATGTGTGCACACAAGATGTGAACACAACATTATGTAGTACTGTAGCCATAGATGCCATAAAATATTCTAAAAACTACTTTCTAAAATTCATGTCATGACTGAAGTACTAACCTAAGAGACCTTTGTAATTGGCTGCATAGACTGGACTCATGCACCACAAGGGTTGCCAGGGAACGTTTAAATTATTTTGATACTTTGGATCCCAATCCAATTTAGAATGCGTTTTCTTATGTCTTATGCAACCAGTGTTTATTTTAGTTTATTATTTTGCTTAGTTGTTGATAGTTCACAGTCAATGTGTTATTACATAATTGTTTTTTTCAGACAGTGGTATACAATACACCGTTGTGCATGCACGAGGCACACCATAGATTGGTTTATATTGTTTGACCTCAATTGAAATGACTACAAAAGCACTATAATTTCTTCCTCCATATATATATATATATATATATATATATATATATATATAACCCCCCCCCTCAACCAACAAAAAATAATTCTTAAAACAAAAACCAATAGAACTATCATATATCTTAAGAAATTCTTTGAAATTTATTAAATTAAAAATATCACACAGTAAATTATATTGTTGAAAATAACTGAGATTTTAGAAATAACGTATGCTCCCTCATTGGGGGCACCACTGCCCATCCAGCATGGTTGATGGACAAAATGTAATGATAAGTAGTGCTGTCAAATTACTATTAGGGAGGTTCATTTTTAACTCAAAAAATAATATGAAGGATACAAAACTGTATTTGCTGAACTAATAAGAAAAGCTCTCTTTGAAAAAGAGACCTGTATCAGAACTGGTTGAAATAGTCTAGACAAGGGGTAAAATGATTTATTTTGTATAGACTAGAGGGTAATAGCTGCAGATATTGACAAGGTAACATGTCATTTCAAAATATTACAATCAAATAGTTTTTCATATAAATGTATGTTGTCTTTATAATAATTGCTTTAAATTTACTCTGCCTCTACCTAGGGAGGGGGGGGGGCAGCCTCTATGGGGGGCTGAAAAGCCTGACTGATAGAGGTTCCTGGTACTGACATTTCAAGAGTTCTGTGATAACCCCGGTCGCTGACCTTACTAGGTCAGTGACCGACTTAATTTGAACTGGGTGACCTGAACCACGTGACCAGGGGAATGCACCCAGGCCGCATCAGTAGCTGAAAGTGTGCATATAGCAAAAGGACAGGTGGTAGGGCAAAAAAAGTCGAAAAAGTGAATCTGCCAAAAACGGTGAATGCTAACCAGGTGAATAATGAACCTGTGCAAGGATACACTTGAACACGACTCCCCGCTCATTTGCAGCCTCTCCTAGACGAAATTGATGACTTGAGTGCAGATCAACTGTCAGAACTGAAAAATGTCTTGATTGAATACGAACACTGTTTCGAGGGAGGTAAATACGGGCTAAGACGTACAAACCTAGCCACGCACAAGATTGATACAGGTGACAATCGGCCCTTCAAAGTGCCCGCAAGGAGATTAAGATGGGCACAAAGCAGTGCGCTGTCAGATGAAGTAGACAAAATGCTGAGACTCGGAGTAATTGAGCCCAGTAATAGCCCCTGGTCTAGCCCTCCTGTGTTGGTCAGAAAGAAAGATGGGAACTTTTTGATTCTGTGTAGACTCTAGGAAATTGAATTCGTGCACCAAAAAGGATGCTTATCCTTTGCTACGCATTGACGACTGTTTAGACACTTTGACAGGAGCAAAATGGTTTTGCACATTGGACTTTTCGTCTGGCTATTGGCAAATAGCCATGGACAACAAAGACAAGGAAAAGACAGCATTCACTGCACCACGAGGGCATTTTCACTTTACAGTGATGCCCTCCGGAATCACTAATGGTCCAGCCACACTGGAACGCCTGATGGAGTTGGTATTGGGAGGGCTAGACTTGTCTACTTGTCTGTGCTATATGGACGACATAGTAGTACAAGGCCCTACATTCCAGAAGTGCTTGGGAAATTTGATAGTTGTGTTGAAACGCATTAGTGGGGCTGGTTTGAGGTTAAAGGCCAGCAAGTGCAAATTGTTCAAAAGTGAAGTCTCTTTCCTTGGTCACATAGTATGCAGGGAAGGTGTAAAACCAGATCCCAGAAAAATAAAAGTAGGGCCCTCACGACAGCACCAGTCCTAGTGCTACCCCGTGAAGGGTGCCCTGTCATCTTGGACCCAGACGCTTCTGACCTTGCAATAGGGGGAGTGCTGTCGCAAATCATTGATGGAGAGGAGCGTGTGGTAGCCTACACCTTGCAATGTCTTTCGTCATCACAAAAGCACTATTGTACATCATACAAGGAATTGTTAGCTGTGGTCAGAATGGCGAAAATATTTCGACCATACTTGTATGGACAGGACTCAGTGCGATTACGCACTGATCATCATACTTTTTACATGCTGCAGAACTTTAAGGATGCAGAAGGAATGTTAGCAAGATGGATAGCTTCTTTGACTGAATACAAATTGTGATTGAATATGGAGAGGGCATGAAGCACGCTAATGCAGATGGCTGCTCACGTATTCCAGTGAGAGCCTGTAAGCGCCAAGAGTGCCCTGACCAAGGTCACGGCCAAAATAGTGACCTTGTGGCTTCCATCACTCAATGGAACCAGGTACAAGGCTTCAGGAGCCCGGAATTATGGGCAGGACAAGCGAATTCATGCAGTGGTGGCCCACACGGATACGTGTGAGCAGTCACAGCATGCGACTAAAGAAGGTCAAATGGAAAATATGGAGCCCCAGATAAGAGTGTGTGTGACAATGGCGGAAAGTGGAGAGACAAGATCTCTGGATCCAAATTGGATAGAGTCTTTTACTCTGGAAGAATTACGGGACGCACAAGGCCAGGACCCAGCTATAGCGGCTGCCAAAGAATGGTTAACCGCTGGTCAGCGGCCGACTTATCATGACATTGTCACGCACTCGGCTCATGTGCGAAATATATGGGCCCAATTCTATTGTTTGAAATTGCAACAAGGGATCGTGTATCGAAGTCACAAACTGCCAACAGGTGAGAAAGTGAAGCAGATAGTGGCCCCTGCGGCCATAAGGCGCAGCATCTTCTACCAGCTTCATACTTCCCGCCTTGGTGGCCACATGGGAATCAGCAGCTTAATATCCAAATTGAGACGGAAGTTCTACTGGCCTGGGTACAAGGAGGATGTGGTGCGCTGGATAGGCTGGTGTGATGCGTGCAAAAGGCGGAGCCAGAGTGGTCTGAGGAAGGCTCCTTTGCATCAGGTGCCAGTGGGATTGCCAATGGAAAGAATGGGCATCGACATCATGGGGCCGTTGCCAGTCACAAAGGCCAACAATAAGTACATAGTAGTCGTGGCCGACTACTTCACAAAGTGGACAGAGGCCTTCGCCCTTCCTAACCAGGAAGCTTACACGGTGGCCGACTGCTTGGTGACAAATGTGGTTTCATGATTTGGAGCACCCTATCACTTGCATAGTGACCAAGGGACTAATTTCGAGTCGAAACTATTCCAGGAAATGTGCATGATACTGATCAATAAGACTAGGACAACGGCTTATCATCCCCAGAGTGATGGACTAGTGGAGCGATTCAATAGGTCATTAGGTGACATGCTGTCCAAGCTAGTCAATGACAGGGATGACTGGGACGACATGCTTCCTTACGTGATGTGCGCTTATCGGGCTACGCCCCATAGGTCCACAGACATCACGCCAAACAGAATGATGCTGGGGAGGGAGGCAATGCTACCTGTAGATCTGATGTATGGCCATGCGCTCCAACATAAGTACCACTGCCCAGTGGAATATGTGGAGTGGATCCGTGATATCATGGAGGAATCATTTGAGAACTGCAGGTCGCAGATGCAGAGAGCAGCACAGAAACAGGCAAAGCACTACAACAGGCTGGCGAGAGAACAGTCATTCCATATTGGAGACTGGGTTTTGTTGTTTTATCCGCCCCTGGCGAAGCAGAAGTTGGCATTGAGGTTCTTTGGTCCCTACAGGATAACTCGGAAGATGGGAGAGGTTAATTATGAAATCGAAGCCCCAGCCACTGGGAAGAAGCACATCGTCCACATTAATCAGCTGAAGATGTACTTAGCTGAGGTGACCCAAGACGACATTATCCAGATCCCTGATATCCGTACATGGACCCATCATTATATGAGAACGGTGCAAGTGCGACCGCCCTAGACAGGGGGCGGAATCCGCCCTTGCCCGGAGATATCACTGGTGATGCAGCGCTGACTTGGTCTGGGTGGCCAGAGCCGGGCGTAGCTGTGAGGGACACAGGGGGCGCGGCTTGCCAATGCGTGATCCCCTGGATACAGGGAGCCTAGCAGCTTCGCGTTCGAATCTGGACGCAGCTCCATTTCCAGATTTGGAGCTGCATTCAGCTCCTTCTCGGGAATTGGATCCGTAGGCGGTTCCTTTTGTATCTGGAAGGCTGAGGAAGCCACCTGCTAGGTCACAATGTGGGATATCAGTAGTATTTAAACTCTGGTTCCTGCATGACAGAAGAAAACAGCACTTATTGCTTGACTTCTGGTACTTTGTTTTTGAGAATCTAGTGTCGACATGATTGTTCAATAAATTTCAATTGTAGTTCCATTTAGACAATATGTAGATTGATTTTATTTAGTCTTTCCCCTGCCTATGACTTTTCATTTATTTTTAATATGGATTCTCTTAAACACTGGTAAAATGTCGACATTTTAAAGAGGCGCATCGCTGCAGTCACTTTTCAGTGACTGGACATTTCATGTACCTGGGACTCATGGACAGAACACGTGGCCGTGTCCTATCGAGTGTAGTTTTTAGATGTGCCACCCAGACTGAAACTACAGAGGCAATCCTTTTTGGAAAAAAAGGGGAGAAATACTGCAGAGGTAGTGTTTGGGCACTGCGATTATAAGGGCAGGGAAAACATGAAATAAGGTAATAATAATGGGTAAACACCGTATAATCACTGGAAATATCAGGAAAATTAATTAGCAAGAATTAATGACTGAGGTGGTTATGAAATGTTTTATCCCAATGGGACGCTCTATATGATTGATGAGGCTAATCTGGATAAGTCAGAATGTGATAAAACTGCTTGACTATGGTTACAAGAATAAATGGTTATTTTCTCTGAGTATTGTTGGAGGGAGATAAGAATTTGCATTTGTTCATCATGAAACGTAAAACGTTCCTGATGGTTTGTTTGGCTTGGCAAACAAGGGTTGCTAAATGACATGTTTCTTTCCTCACTTTCTTACTTTCTGTAGTTCCTAAATTGCGTCACTGGTTCTAGTGACCTGCCCTATGGAAAATTCCTACAGTTGAGGAAAGGTCAACCGAGTTCGAAATTCGAACAGGCCCCCCCTTTGTACTAATTTTGTTATTTTCAAGTGCGTTCCCCAATTAAGAAATTTTATTGTGGGGGGGGGAAGGGGTCAGCACTGGTCAAGAAAGTGATTAAAGTCACATGACCGCTAAAGTGCGGCAAAACTGGACACAGTGAAGCGCCCTGCCTCACACTTTCTGCAGTCAGCAATGGCACAGGACGTGTACAAAACTTTGGGGAAATTTTGCGAAATCAACCACGAGGTCCAACAATATAAGATGACATCCGAGAAGCAGACCATTGAGAAGGCTACTGCTCTCACAGCAGTGCCCCTGAGGGAAGAGGAGCCACAATTAACTGCAGAACAAACAGACATGGTGTGGGCCGCCATGGAGGCAGCCGGCCTAGAGATTGGGGCAGAGTTGGAGCTTTCTGCAAGCGAGGCTGAGGTGGCCGCCATCTGCGGCATGTCACCAACCGGATTACTGGAGCAAACAGAGGCTGGAGCTCCTACACATGGACATGTGAACTTACATGTCCACGAGGGACTATGAAGACGAGGACCCGGCTGTTCAACATTGCGGGTCAGCCACTCTAGCAGAGATGGCCAAAATGCGGCGCTATCTTCGCCTCCGTCCTCGGAGAGAAGATATGCTGACGTTAAGTGGTTGGATGTTGGGAGACCTGGGTGTAGCCACCACCCAGGAAGATATCCTCACAGACCTCAAGAGGCGGCCCTGGTACGCCAAGGACAGAAGGGACAGGCCGGACACCACGGCCAGTGTCCCCCTCCCCATGGCAGCAGTGTCGCCTTCAAGGAAGGATGCGGCAGCCCCGCTTACGGAGGCCGCCATGGAAGCTACGATGACAACACCAGAGAGAGAAGATCGAGAGACGGAGATGACAGAAGACTGGGGGGCTGAAAGCAACGCGTCCTTCGCTGACAGTGCTTCCAGGACAGACCTAGCTACGCCCAGGGATGTAACAGGCCTAACAGATCGAAAATCTCTCACTCGCCACGTGAGCGTGGCCCACGCTGCGGCATATGTAGGATTCCAGTGCCTGACTGCCCAGGCGGACCAATTTTAGGAGAAATTTGGAACGGACGCACAGCTACACTCGTCACAGGGCTGAGGAAGTAAAAGCAGCCACAAGTTTAACCACAATCAAGGGGCCCAATTCAGATGGGTCTTTGCCAGCTACGCCCGAGACGCGGGCCCTGGCGAGTGGGGCACCCCAGGCTTCAGCAACTAGGCCAGGAGACACCAGGACAGTGCAAGTGAGAGAAGCAGCAGCAACCCTCAGCCTGTCCCCCCGTAGCCGCTTTGCTACGCCCAAGAGGCCACACTCCACGGAGTACGTGGAGGCGCCAGAGGCAAGCAACATGGTGCCTTGGGCCCAATACCAAGACATCGTGCTCGAGGTCCATAAGGCAAGGGCACAAACCGCATCAGCAGCTCGAGAGAACGAAGAACTGAAGGTCAAACTGCGGGCAGAAACAGACCAGCGAGAGGCCATGGCCCGGCAGTCTGACCTCCTGTACCAAGAGGTCAAGCGATTGACGGCTGACAGGAATCGCTGGATGGAGGAAGCCAGGGCTGCTGGCTCCTCCTCTGCAAGGCCTTGAACCCAAGGCCTCGCCAGACTGATGCAACGATGACAACAAAGGACTGACCCCCACCAACAGCAACCTGGATACGGACTTGGCCTGAACACTGAACACTGAACATCAACACATCACGCAGGACTGGACAAGCCAGCACACATGGAGCCAACAGACAATGCAGATCGAGGGACTCGAGAGCTTTTATACGAGTGGATCGAAACGATGGACGTAAGGGGAATATTTAATTGAACAGCTAATTATAACAATGCCATAATGTTCTTTATTAAGAACTATGGGGCGTGATCTCCCTATGTTAAGGACCTCGTGGATCCGGACCACGGCTCTGGCCCTCGTCCAAGATGAAAAGATGGACCTGTGATGATTGTGTGTTGTGTTTTGCGTCAGCAGCCAAATGTCATTTGGAATATCCATGGTTGTGCTACGTGATGGACTATGCGTAAATGTGACAGCTATTCAGTGTCCAGCATGATTTGAGTGAACTTTGGTGTTCTGTTATTTGTCACTGTTGCCTGTAATTGTTGATGAAGATGTACTTTGCATTTGATATTTTATGTCGTTCTGACCGCCGTCGTGCAAACCTACTCCATGTATTAGAATGAACATAGGGGCATATTCCCAGTAAGAAGGGAGTAATGTGATAACCCCGGTCGCTGACCTTACTAGGTCAGTGACCGACTTAATGTGAACTGGGTGACCTGGACCACGTGACCAAGGGGTCTTGGCTGGAATGCACCCAGGCCGCATCAGTAGCTGCAGAAGCGAGCAATAGACAGGTTGTATGGCAGGGCAGGGCAAATAAACCACAAACTGGACTTTACGTTCTTCGTCTTTATTCAGGAACCTTACAGTTCAAACTCTATGTTAAGGCCTACATGCATTGCTCATTGCACATTGCTACATTAGCATCAATTAATCGAAAGTACATGGTACATGTTAGACAATTTTGAAATGCCAATAACATTAAAATACCGCAATGACCCACATACATGATATATCTTCAACATATATGGTTTAACATAATTTTTACAAATAATTCTGAGATTATTACTTTTGGTAACAGCTCTGTCAAAAACAAGAACAGATTCAGACCATGTTAAAACAGGGAACTGGAGTGTTTCCACCAACAATGTTCACAAGAGGGCAGCAGCTCATAGATCGTCGCCATTAGGATGAGACTGATTAATACTTGAAATTATGACATCTTACAGTAATAGGTTTTTAGGCAGTATTTTGTACAGCTACATGGGCATGATGAGGGGGATTACCAAAACAGCCTGCAGACATAACCACTAAAGCTATAAATCATAAGCTTTCACACCTCAAACCAAAATGAACCATGCCAATTTCCGGGAAATCAGAATATACATAGGGTGAGTCCATTGATGGTAGAGGGGGGAATTTCAATAATACCTTGGAAAAATTAACCCAGCCACTTTTGACCCATGGTCCTGCATTCAAAGTTGCACAATATTATTCACGGAAGCCGACATGCCTTATTTAGGCCTTTTTGTTAATCTTTCAAGGGTGTGAAGCAAAAGATGTGAGTGATCAACCACAGCTAAATGTACACAAACATCAGTGATGTCATGGCCAATCTTTACAAAACAGGGCACCAACGAAGTATCCAGTGACCACAGTAAAGTATCAGAATCTAGATCCTTAAGATATCCTTTATGTGTCAAATCTCTTATATAGATTCTGATACAAAAATGCTTGAGGCATTTATGAAAACCTCAAAATTATCATCAACACAATAACAACTGTACATGTTAATTGAAAACGGGAAAAGTTTATTAGTTCATCCATTTAAATATTTACCCATGGTAACTTAATAGATCACAGTACAAGAGAGGATAAAACCATTACCTTGATCTAAAACCTATTGGTGAAACATTTATCGGTGTACATATTTTAGGTATTTTCCATTTATTTTGATAGTCCTGCCGTCTTTTACTATACTGTCAATTTTAATTTCTGGTTAAATAGATATATTTGTCTTTAGATCAATAACTATGTTTTTCACGCCTGATGTGGACAAACTTAAAAAAAAAGACATAAAGAAAAGTCAATGGAATTTTGCAAGAACTTTAAAATAGGTCATACCACGTGAGGTACAAAAAGGTCAAGACTACGAGGTATATGGGATCTTTGGTACAAAATATTATACATACAATCCTCTTGTCCCAAAATAACTATGTCATGGTGACCTCAAGGCCCAATTCCATAATAAAGCCATGCTATTCCAAGGCCATGTAATTTCAGCCCGGTTTCTGTTTGTGTAAAATACTGTAAATTTGACTGTTTATTTTATAGTTAATTTATTAAGTTCTTTATAGTTTATTTGATGTAGTATAGGTGCATGTGCTGCTGCTTCCATTTTGTTTCAGAATATCAGATATCACTGAAACATATCATGGTCAGTTTTATTGCTGGGCAAATAGTCATTAGCTTCATCGCTTCATAATACATATTATAAAACAGCAACTTCAGTTTTGGTCCGATATTCAAAATTCAAAAGTTTATTTTGTATGAAAATGTATTGGTAATTCGATGGAGGCATAGCCCATCTCATTTTCTCATAAAATTACTCTGGAATTGAGCATCAGCGATGCTCTTCATAACGTTATAGTGTCAGTAAGGTAATTCTCCAGTCAGACAAATTTGCTTACCAGGCAACATTATCATGTAAGGCTTGTTGACAAATGAAAGTAAGTGTTCTGGGCATGGTAAACATGATTGTTATTTTACAAATAAGCTAATATACCCCACCAGGTCAGTTAATTTTCACGTAGGTGCCATTGGTTGTAAAATTTGCCCTTGATATTTACATATTATTGAAACTGTTTTAGCAGATTGTGCTGCCCCATTAATTTATTTCATAAATATATAGCTGAATTAATAATTTTTAATGAACAGTGTGGTTTCACAAACGACACGATTGTCATTGATAGATAGATAGATAGATGGATAGATGGATAGATATTTAGGTAAATAGCTAGATAGATAGATAGATAGATGTGGAAAGCGCAGCCCTGTAAGACAAGTTCTTGCCACTATTGAGGGTTAATTGATGATGTAAGACAGACAGGAGGAGTCCACCAATGTCAGGCATTTGCCCCATGGGTGGGATCTTTTCACTTGCCTCAGCATAGAAACTGAATACATGGGACCTGTAGACTGAACTAACATGAGGCCAAAATTATTAAATAACAGCTGCAAAGAGTTCTTTATAGGCAGGTGAGACTGTAATCAAATTGTAGGGTGGTACATGAATCATTTCAATATGTTCTTTTTTTCGGTGCTAATTCCCTTATTTTCAATTAAATATATCATCAAAGTGATAGCAGGACTATTTGCCAAAATAATGGCTATTTTCCTGCAAATATGTATATCTAGTATTCTTATTGTTTCCCAGAGCTAAAGTTGGTAAAAAAATAGTGATTATGTCCATATTTCATAGATGCCAAATATGGCCATAAATTTGGGTCCACTTTACTGCACTAAACCCAACTGGGCTTTTAGATGGATGATTTATGCCTGTTATCTCTTTTTGAATGTCATGTTGCCAATATGCAAATATTAGACATCCTGAATTGGAATTTCTTATCAAATATACAATGAAGTAGGTTTGGGTATGAGCAAAATTATTGTGCATCATCATTGATGGAGGCCCTGGGGGGGGGGGGAGAGGTTGACTGGGCAAACATTTTAAAATTAGCAGCTAGAGCAAGGTTCTACACACCTTTTTGTCTGCATTTGCTATATATTGTATCAGTCCGGGTATTTTTCCTTTTATCGTTCAGATGAGATGTTTAAATGGTCATTCCATGTACCTTGTGTATATGCAGAGGCGAATATAATATCCCACCTACGGGGTAAATGTGTGACATGGGTGGACTGCTCTCTTCTCATCAATCCACCCTTGGGAGCTATCATAAGAGGGCTGCACTTTCTATATCTATCTATCTATCAATTATGTAACAGTGTAATATTTGAAGTGTTTAACTTAATACACTCAGTTTTATATAACCACTTGAAGATGGTATATTGTTTGACACTATCAATCCCATAAATCAACTAAGCTGTTTTATGATACAAAACACAATTATCTTCTTGGAAATTCTTTCTTTGAACTTACTGATCAGTGACATGAAAAATTAATGACATCAGATGTTTTTGACATGCCAAAAATATTTTTGGAACTTTTTGGCACGAATAAACCATTAACCTAATGTGGGAATTTTACTTTTATTCCTAACAAGAATAAACCACCAAAGAAAAACGATATGGGGAATATATTGATAGCAATAATTTGTTTAAATGCTGACCCCCTGAGTTATATGACTTTTAGTTTCACTGGGACACCCTACTGGCGATGACTAATGTATAATAGTATTGACCCCCAGTTTAACATTTTATAAAACAATTTGAATTGCAAAAGCTTTTTTTTTTAAATTTAAAGGCATTTCAATTATTTAATTCGAATATGATTAGTTATTTTCAAATATTTAGAACAGTTTTCTTACAAATTAAAATTACAGATTAGCATAATGTTTGAAAAAAAGGAGTTAAACTAATGGCTTTAAATATTGACTCATTCAGTATATATGAAGCATGAAGTTGCTTTGCAAAGAAATACCAATATTTCATGTGACATGAAATAAATAACAATATAACATAACGTGGAATAATATTGATATAGTAATCTGTGTAACTTCAGTTTATGTCTGATGCTTGATTTAATTTCTATGTTTTGACAAAATGTTCATCTAATCTGCATATATATTTTCCTATGTTCATCTAATCTGCATATATATTTTCCTATTTCATGTTTGATCGTACTAGAGTATCTGTCGCAAAAGTAAGTAGTATTAATAATCTGATCTGATGAAACTAATAACACAGTGTATATCCTGGTATAAAATCATGTTATGCAACATATAAATTGGCATACTTTGTGCTAGCACTTTGATTCCAGTCCATTGAATCGAAAGTATCACAATGTCATGTGGGCTAACTTAGAAAAATCTTCATGTCTAATACAATCTAAGACTGATTGTTTCATTTTACCTTGTGCTACTGTTATAATAGCCTCAACATTATAAAGGTAGTCTTTTACAAAAAGGTTAAATATAGTTGAATACAAAAGAAACTGAATCATTTGTGGTAAACAGTTTGTGCAGTATGCTAACATCTTTGGAGGATTCATTCTGAGGCCAAAGATACATCCAATGATATGCAAAAGAATGGATATAGTTAGGTATCTTTGATATTACATAATGAATATATATATTTCAGGATGAACGTGTTATTTAATTCTTGCTGCATCAATTAAAAAATGTTATTCTTAAATTAAGACAAAACTGACCTATATGATGCACTAGGAAGTTTAAAACATGGTTAAATGATGCAAAAATGGTTTTCCCCAAACTGTTGCTGCAGTCAACATGTGAGTTTTTAATACTGTATTAGCATATACAACACCCAGATGAACACAGAACAATTCACTTGTGTATTTGGGAGTCAGTCAAGCACTACACGACAAGTTTCATACTTCACTGCATGAAAGGTAATATATGTATAATTCAGTATTAACAACACTTAGTAAGGAGTTTTGCACTGGAGCATGATAATGTACTGAGAACTATGTAAAATAAGAATTAAATCAAATTGTGACACTATGACCAATGAAACTAAAAAATATGAAGTAATTGATCTGACATTGTCTTCAGTTAAATATTCACTGGGTGCATAATTATTATATATTTTAGCAATAAAGTGCTAGTGTGATTTAAAATAATTTCTATTTCCTTTTTGAAGGTGTACAGAAATTATTTTGTGCTATAAAATTAATATTTGGTCAAATTTAGGTGTGCATAATTATCATGCAAGTATGTTAGTCAGAAATAACCAGAAATGTTGATGACATTTGGAATATATCATTGAATATTTTAAAAAGCATATCAGAAGAGCAGAGCAAACACAAATTTGAAACTCTAGTTTATGTCGCACAATGTTCGCATTATATTTATGGTGTAACAAACAAATACATTTGTATTATTCGTCAAGATTTATCCAAACGGCACATAACATTCAACAATAATATTCCAACATCTTTTTTAGCTCTTGTTACAATTATTTTTAGCATTTTAGAAGGATAGACAAGCTTGTTCTACATTTTAATGAGTTCATATTCACTGCGCAATTGATAAAACCCAGTCTGACCTCCAGATTCAGCTATTAGCTACCCAACATAATTCCAAGCATCAAATCGATCAGATTTGACCTTTTAATGACATTCTGCACAAATGAAAGGAAAATCAAGGACGGTCAAGTATATTAATGAATGTATTTGAAGTGTCCATCAGTATAAAATAGAAAAAAATCGCTTTTGCCTATGAGGTTCAGTAAGGTTGGAAAATATATATATTCCATCAATATTTTTGCACAGCCATATGTGGATTGTGAAAGCAGAGTTCACCTTATACTTTAAAAGGTCAATGCCTCTATCCCAGAAACAAAAATATGAAGTAATTGATCTGAAATAACATGTGTTGATATGACCTATACAGAGTGCATTACTGTTAATCACTGGGTAGGCTCATTTCTAAGGGATTACGCCAAAATGACAAGAGACAAACCCACAAACTGCCCAAAATTCATCAATAAGGGTAAGAAAAGGATTTTCATGACGAGGCTGCAGGAGATCATTTTACCTTCTTAGCCCAAAAACTGGGACTGGAAAAAATGTACATCGACTTAAAAAAGATGTATTTAAAACTGTTTTAGTGCTGTTCTAGACGTTATTCCGTCCCTGTCTTGCTATTCAACAAGTTATTATTCCACAAATTTTCCAAAAATAAAGTGGCAAACGTGATGCGGTTGTGATTTACATAATAATTATGCACACTGAAATTTCATAAATTTTGCTTTATTTCACATTTAGCATAAGTGATGAGGATTATTTTGCTATCGTCTAAAGTGTGTGGCTGGGGTAGAGCTTTTTATTCACTGCATATATCATTGCTTGTTAACTTTTAGAATTATTGAAGAATAACATATTTGCATAATAATTATGCACGCAGTGTATGTGACAAATTGTTTAATTGGAGATAATGTTATTAGATAGATAAATTATATCCATGCCAGCTCCATTTAGGTAATTGCATTATTACTGTATATTATCAAAGGCATATTCATAATGATTATAACATTTCTTAATTGCAGAAGATAGGCTACAACAAAGATCATTCAGATTTCAAAGCATCGCCAATCATGATTGGTAAGTACTGTTCTCAAATATTTACCTAAAAAAACATGCGGCTAAACCCTTCGCGAATCCCACATAGCACACAGGCACCGACAGCGGGCGTTACATTTTCATTTTCACTCCTTCCGAAATGCAAACTGAATTTTTATTGCATAATAAGGGTAATCAGTGTCAATGTCTCCATGCTGCGTCTGAAGCTTAGTCAGCTTATATGACTACAACATTTTACACACTTACCCCATGGGTGGGTCTTTTATTTGCCTCAGCATAGACACTGAGTACAAGACACCTCCAGTTTAATGTCTAATGCGATCAACATCCAGCTGATATGTAGCTCATGAAGAGTGCCGGGACTGGGGATTGAACCCCGGACCTTCAACAGAGCTGGCCAAACTAGAATTTGCAAATGTCTTAACCGTAAGGCCACCCAGCAGCTCAGTAAATCAAAATAAACAATCAAACAAATTAGTGCAGTATAAGTTAGCTCAGTGGAGGGATAGAAGCAAGAAAAATGTTAGTTAACTCCAGAATATGGGGGTAATAACTACAAATGTATACATATATATGCTATAGGTAGGGACAGCAAAACTGCGCCAGATTCAATGAGTTTTACTATATTATCATATGCTAAATTTTTTATTAGTATCATTGTGCAAAGCATAGGATGGTTAAAATTGGACCAATGTCAAGAATAAACTACTTCAATTAACTGTCATTTTTTTAAACTAAGTGGCATTTACCCTCACTGTATGTTACTTTCCTCATCATGATTTTGGCCCTTTCTTAAACCAGAACCATTTTAGTTTTATTCATTAAGTTCATATGATTTATTTTCTGTGAATAACCACAGGTAGCAGAAAAAAAAAAAATTCTCAGTCCATGATATAAAATGTATATATATTATTTTGATGTAGCAGTGAGTTCATGCCTATAGTGAATTATAATGTGTAACAAACCATGTAATATGTTCATGATAGGAAAGTCTTACCATGTAGGATCACTGAATGAAAAAAAAAGTACAACAGAAATAAGTTCCACCTGAATAGCGTAGCATACAGAGATTAATGTTCATGTATTCAGCTTCCATTAAAAGGATGGTCAAACTTCACTTCGACACAGGGAAATTGTCAAAACATAGTAGTAGTGGAAAATGCATAATTACTGAAATAATGCATGGCTATATTTTGACAAAAAAAATGTGAAGCAGATTTTATCATTGAATCATTTAGCAAGTATAAACCAACCAATGTAAATATAGTTAACTTTTTAGTTTTATTAAGTTTTTCACAGAGGGGCCCACTTTGTAAAAAATACACCCCAGTGCAAACTTTCATGCATGTTTAAAATCACAATATTGCAACTACAAAATGTTCACCGCAGCAGTCAACTCAACCTTTGATAAACAATTGATGCACAAAAGGAAAATGATATGGAACAAGTGTAGCCTATTTCAGAGAACCGTCATTTTTTCCCCCTTATCGTACTTATTTTCCCACAAAAAGGACCCCGATGCCAAATGGGTAATACACCTTGGAGGCTCACCATATTCATTGATGTTTTTAATGCTACGTTATTGTAGCCACAATGTTTACAAACACAGGAGAAAAATGTAATATCATGCTTTTAGAATGACGTGAAAATTGAAGACAAACTGTTTGAAGGGTAACAGAAAACATTCGAATGACTCTTAGGAGCTGAAAAGTCCACAGAGATAGGGCTGGTTGGTGGGTGGATTTGGGCTTTGAGTCCTGTATTTCTGCACCTGATGAGCTAATTATGCCAGACACCAGACAGGGACCATGGCAATGAGATGATGGATGAAACAGCCTTCCAACTTAGGCTCGAGCAGGAATTAAACCCGGGACCCAGGGGTTGGAACCACATGTATATGCTTTAGGGTGTGGCTCGTGTCCGAAAGTTGCCCAATCCAACCTAACTTTTTTTTTAATTGTCTTGTAGAGTTTCATTGAAATTGATGCATTTCTACCTGTAGCACAACCCGTGTGAAGTTTTACACTAGTTTATATAGGATTTTTAATTGAATTTTCGCTACTGTCAGATTTTACACTGGGTAAATGCATTTTTTGTGGATTCCTTGAACAGTCATGGGTCTAGTCAATTGAAATGAGATACAGGTCTGTGACAACTATTTGGTAGTACCTCTATACTAATAGCTTGAAATTTTGAGATTTTTAACTATTTTCAATATAGATCAATCCGTAATTTGAAATATATATATAAAAAAGGTGCAGCTTTGTTCCATACCAATGGTAAACATGAAGAAAAATGCCACAGTTATAATAAATCAATAATTTTGCTTTGGAAACTCTCCTTTCGGTTTTAATCTAATATTAAATATATACTATTTTTCGTACTCATTTTTCACTAATGATATTTGCTGCTGAAACCTGTTGAAGTGTTCAGGGCACTACGTGAGCACCTGCATCTCACATCTAGTGACTAAACTCATGACCAGATGAAAAATTGACAGAAAATTCCATTTACTCAGTCTAATTTCTGACAATAGCGGATATTCAATAAAATTTCCTATATAAACTAGTGTAAACCTCACACGAGTTGTGCTACAGGTAGAAATGCATCAATTTCCATGAAACTGCACATGCTTGTTCTTTAGGTCACAAAAAAGGTAAGGTTGGATATGATAATATTTTCAAATTTTCTGCCACACCCTAATATGCGGGTTTGCTCCCAATTAATTCTCGTTGGTCAATCTGCAATAATTACATTATCATGATGCAGTAGATGATGTTGGATGACAGTTTTCCTGTTCCTGTGTCATATTATAACCAGGCATGTTTTGTCATATGAATATTGTTTATTAACACGACATTCTCAGAAGAAATCGAACACTTTCATGAAGAATGCAAATTATTATAATCCTGAAATTACCATGTAATGTCACAGGAAACAATATATCTAATTGATTTACGTAATAAAATGGGAATATCGATGTTCTGACCGAAAGTTCTAAATTTGTTAAACAAAGGTATGACTGTAGCCAGGATTACTGATTCCATTACATGATAAGTGGCATCTCAAATCATGACTACTGTTCACTGCATCCGCAGTTGAACACAATACAACTACAATAACAGATTCTACATCAATATTTGAAAGTGTGATGCAAAAAACATTCTCAAACAAGTCCTTAATGATCCCATGCATCACACATGCTAGGCTGTTTAAAAATGCGAAATGTTTCCTAAATTTTTTATTATTTTTTTTATTTGAAAAAGTTCCCCATTTTATTTATATTTTTTATACAATGTATTTGACAGTGATTTAAATACTTGCACTATGTCATTAATAATACAATGGACAATAATAAAAAAAATTCAAATGCTCCATCAACAATCATCCAATTAATCATACATTTAGTGAGAGCATAGTGCCTTTAAAATTGAAACAAATAATTCAATACATTCCTTTTACAAAAACATTAAACAGTAAATTTATTTCTGCTATTTCAGGAAACCTGGCCATTTGGCTGTTGCTGGTCTACATTTTGGATGGAATTCACCAGGGAGACACAAGTGCTGACACCTGCTGTAAATACAACATGAATCACACAACATATACTTGCCGAGGGTGTGGAATGAAAGATGTTCCCAAGGAAATAGATGGCAAAGTGACTACCCTTGATTTAGCTCAGAACAACTTAACATCACTCAAAGACAATGTGTTCTTAAACTTAACAAAATTGATAAACTTGTACTTGAACAACAATCAAATCAGCCACATAAGTCGAAATGCACTCAGGGGACTAAAAAATCTTAACGAGTTGCATTTTAGAAGAAACAAGTTATGTATCAATGACTCCAATTTCAATGGGATATTTAACGCTACACCACATCTTAAAACTCTACAATTGGTGAATGACGATTGTTGCTCTCTCCAGTGCAAATTTATTTTATTTATTGATTTCTTTTTATGTATTATTTATTTATTGATTTAAAAATGGTTAACAATGTACATAAATGGTGATAGTTTAGATAAAAATGTATATTGTAATTTCATATTTTTATTGATGACATATTGTGATTTTTTATTGCTTTTTACAATTTACTATTCAATAATGTCATTGTGTGACAGGTAGAGGGGCCGTTTGTAATGCTGTTATGCCTAAATGATAGTTTGTGCTGTGTCAAGCCATGTGTGACCAAGCAAACATTAACGCCATGTGTTGGTCACACTTGAGTGAACCATGTGCTTAGATTACACCTGTGTGATAACATGTGACATTTACATTTAAGTGTGTCATTGACATGATTAATATTCCATAGAACAGGAAATCATATCTGAGCATGTGTAGAAATACTGGAACTGATCAGGCAAAAAGTTTAAAATTCATTTCTGCAATTTCACCTCAACTGGCAGTTTGGCTGATACAAATTTTCTTGCACAAGTCATACATAAATTATAAAGGTGAGTTAAATTTCACTTTATTGTATTTAGATATGCTCTATTATCTTTAGGTATCTTTTATACTGATTGATGTATTTATTTGAGAATTATATGTTGTATTTGTTATAAATTTTAGTTAGACATAATTCATGAGCCAGTTTGAATTGAGGATGAATTCTGGTCATTACAGGTATATTACTAAACTTTGAAGTTCTCCTTGTGGGTGGTGTGATAATCTATGACCAGGTTGCATATTGTTGTAAGTTTGTATTATTTCTTGTTTGTCAATTTTGTGCTATTTCTTGTAAATTTATTTGAATATTGAAAATTCTGAATATTCTGACATTAGTTGAAATTTATGATGCAACATTGCTTAGTAAAATTTCAATTAGTATTTGATTATGTGTTAAATCAAAGGTTGTCAACCATAGTTTAAATGAGTGCTATTTTATTATGATTGTAGATTCACCCATATGACTACTTTCTACTTTACTACAAATAAATGGAGTGAATACACAGCAACTATTTTACATCTGACTTTGCCTTATTTGTGGTATAAGAAATCCCACGCACGCCCGCAACAGATTGCAAGGAATCATCTAAAAGTTATCCGAATGAAGCGTTTAGGCCATTAAATAGATTAGAGCAGCTTTCCATATCTTTTGTGAAAGATGCCAATTTTGGCCCAGTTTTCAGTGAACTGACCAATCTCAAATATCTGATGATCCTTGGATCTGATGGTCTTAATACTGATGGAGGTACTTTAGGCTGTGACGCTTTCAAGGCATTGTCAAAAGTATCTGTGGAAATGTTATCAGTCAGAAATTCTGGCATTACAAAGATTTGTCCACATGCTCTCCAACCACTGAAGGAATTGAAGTACCTGAATTTCGCCTGTAATAAGAATTTGTATTACAGCAATATCAATGACGCTGTTAACAAATTACCAGAGTCTACACTGCAAATTTTAATCATAGACAGGACAGGAGCAGGAGAAGAAGAAATTGTCCTATCAGAGTACAAATATTCTAGTTCTTGGCATGGCCTGCAAAACTGGTCAGCCCGGTTCATGAACACAGGACATCTACATATTAGAAATTTTGAGTTCTTTCTAAGTTTGACAGAAATGCGGTACCTTGGATTCCCAGCAAATATGATATACATGCACTATAGTCCTCAGAATGTGGAGAAACTGATTGACTTTTTCAACAAGACTAAGATGGAGACAGCTGACTTAAGTTATTTTGGCAAGTTTTGTGATTCAGATAATATTCATAATGAACCTAATATATTCTTCCGCAAACGACCAGAAGATGTCTTCCCATCTATTGCTCCAGAACACAATGATTTCGATCCAGATGCACCTTTTGAAGAAGGTCAATTACTATGGAGAAACTTACCATTATCCCTTCGTTATTTCTACTTTGAACACTTCACATTTGGCATGATGGATGTGTTCCAGTTCCAGTTCAATCCCTTAAATCAACTATCATATGTTAGCATTGCAAATTCAAATTTTTTTGGACGAATTAAAACGCTGAGAAATATCACCAATTTGCAAATATTGGATGCACGCAAATGTGGTTTTAACAACTTTGCAAGGAAGCCATTGAACTATCCAAATTTACAGAAACTCTTACTGAATGGAAATAACTTGAGGAATATTGGCACAAAAGAAGCAAAAGTGTCCCCATTTGATTTAATGAGAATGCTTAAGCATATTGACCTTGGCAATAACAACATTAATTATATTCAGCAAAGTTCATTCAGAGATCTACCTTTGTTAGAAGTGATAAAATTAAATCAAAATTATCTCACTACTCTAAATCTAGACTTAAGTGGATCACCTGCCATCAAAAGCATTGACATTTCTCGAAATTTTATTACTTCAGTAAGTGAGGCTTTCATGCAATCAGTTGATGAACTTGTTAATAAACATGAAGTATGGATGGATATGTCCAGAAACAAATTTGATTGCAGTTGCCAGTCTCTATCATTTATCAGGTGGTTCCAGACCACTGAAGTACAAATTCAAAGCCGTGATACTATGACATGTGCAGAAGGTAACATGATCGCTGACATAGACATGACTTGGATGACCTTCACATGTTTCATGACAAGAACACATCTTTCAGTTGTGCTGGCTACACTGGCTCCTACTGCTTTTGTTGTCATTGTTTTGGGACTCATGTACAAGAATCGTTACAGAATCCAATTCCGATATTATATCATGATAGATCATCTACGGCAAAACAGGAGTGAAGTGCTAAGAACCAGTGGACATGGAAGTTTAGAAGAACTGTGTAGAGATGATACACCAAATGTGTACATATCTTGTGCTGCTGAAGATACAGACTGGCTTTATGAAGAAGTTGTACCAAGACTCGAAGATTTATGGGGTTACTCTACTTTTTCACGCAGACGTGACATTGACATGGGAAACCCTAAGATATCATCAGTTGCTTCCTTACATGCAGCTGCTGTCTGTATGTGTGTGATTACACCTAACTTCTGTGAAGATGGTGTTTGTCTTTGGGAGCTTGAAATGATCTTGGCTAAAGGAGAGGAATCAGTTCTTTTCTTATGCAAAGAGCAAGTTGATCCGAATGAGCATAAATACATCAGTAGAATCACTCATTTCTATAATCATTTTGAGTATGGAGAATCTGATTCAGAAAGACAAGTTTGCTGGGACAAACTGAAAAGCTTTATTGAAGTTAATGTGAATACTGGAATACCTGAATCTGATCCTGTAAGGCAATAGAGTCACATTGATCAGGTTTCTCTTGTTGAGATGGGGTAAAGTACATGATTAAGCAATCTAATTTAAACATTTCACTCATGACTCGATAATTTTGGTCAAAAATGCAGGGCAAATGAATAAAAAAATGTAGTATATATACTGTACACAAGATACCTAGGATATAGAGTCACATTAGGTATCTTTTGCCCAAATGGATGGAGTCCATAAAAAAACAAAATGTTTTTTGCCACTTGGTGAAACATCACTAAAGTAAAGAAAAAATCACTTGCTTGAACAGCAAGAACTTAAAGGTTAACATATATTGTATGCAAACTGATGAACCCTTTCAATGATTTTCAACATAATGTACATGGCATATGGGGAAATTATTAAAAATAATTATACCAAAAAGTTGTTTGCAGGCATTTAACCATACAATGAATACATTTGAAACCATATTTTAATCTTGACCTACTAAATATGTCCGTTTATTAAGAAATCACTCACAGATCAACAATTTTTAATCATCTTGAAGTCCGAAACAAATTGTTTTTAAAGGACTACTCTGTACTTTATGGACTTTTGCATTTCCAGGCAATGATTTTAATAATGCCTATTTGGAATTTTATGCTTTGATGTCATTATTTTGATGGGAATATTATGTGTTTTTATATTGATGGGTATGTCATGTACCAAACCAACCTCAGGTTTCATTATTTGATAAACAAATTACAATATGACTTTGTTAGAGCAACCAAATCTTGTATGGCAATTTATTTAAGAAAATAATATCATTATGCCTCTATGTCTATAACTTCTGTAGCTCTGTTACACAATTAATACATGGAATCATGTTTTTGATTTTGTATTAAATTGAAGTTAATGATATTAAGCAGATATTAAGTATTATTGTGCAATGTTGTGTTGGAATAATATTACCATTATTTCGCAATGTTGCCAAGTCTCGTCCTAATCATTGCACATGATATTTATTAATATTATTTTATGATGGTTAAGTGGCTGAACATTTTGCTGTTATGGAGGCTGTAAACAAATATTATCTCTGACAATAGATTCAAATTTTGCAATTTATATTGTTATGTTTTCATTTGGCCACAATTGCATGTTCTGTATTTATATATAATACAATCTTATATTTGCATTCTACAAAATACGAGTTTGTCTTTTTTTACAGTTAAATAGTTGTTTATTGCAAAGTACTGTTGATCTCATACATTAAGATCACTAGCAAGACCATCTTACTCAGATATTTGATTTTGGGCCCATGCTAACATGCACAGACCAAATCACCATTAGGACTGGTATCTTAAGGGGCGTTCACACGGTCACGAGTGGGGGATTGCGAGTGGGGGATGGCGAGTGGGCGTGGATGACAAAATATGTTTACTCCTGCTCAACCATGTCCATAGGTAATTTAATCAGTGAGCGATGTACGGATACCCGTGCTATTCCTGGTAGATCCTCCAGATCACTCGTGCATATCATGTTTACAAATTTTGCGAACGTTCTACAAGTCTAATTGTCAACCTTTTTTTTTTCACCCAGAAGACTTTTACTGAAATATTTATGGTTTCCATACTCGTTTGGCCCACATAGTTTGATCAGGACCGATTTGTATAAGAAAAATGTCTGAACTGGGCCATTGCCACTGCTAAACTGACAAGTTCAGCAACTTTCACTGAATACTTTCTGAATCTTCTCCCTTGATTAATTTGTTCAGATGGCAGGAATCAAAATGTTAAAGTTAGTGGAACTGATATTTAAACTTTGGCTGGAACAACTACAGTCAAACAAATAGGAGTGTGACTCATCAATGCCAGTTTAAGCAGAAGAAAACAATAAAAGTTTATGTATCAATTTTATACCAACTGTAAAAGGATTTCCGGTGCCAGGTAAGGCTGATTTTTTTCATTTTATGCATTTTGTCAAGAATATCAAGTTTGACTGATTACACTCATTCTGTTTTCTTTATAAGGTATTTTGTGATGCTCATTGAGCCCACATTATACTACTCCTCATCATATGAGCTAATATGACTCTCATGGTTTTTCAATGAGGTCCACAAAAACTGCACAACTAGGAAGCCTTGGAACATGTCAATTAAGAGGTCTTCTTCATAGTTTGGCAAAAGAGGAAAATATAAATGCATGTGTTATGTTACAATTCATTTGCGTTTTGTATTTGCAAGAGAAATAAGCACCTTTGCACAAAATTCATACTGCCCTGCATGAAGGTAAGCACATTAAGTATTGAGAATAAGACAAAAGGGAGATTGCATTACAGCATACTAGTAGGGTGGTGGATGGAATAGGGCTTTACATTCAGTATTTCTGCACCTAATGGGCTAATTAGTATAGGCAGGGACCACTGCAATGATATTAAGAATGAAACAGCCATCCAACTTAGGCACTACCGGGAATTGAACAAGTGACCCAGTGGTTGGAAGCCAAGAGTGCTACCACTGAGCTAGTCCCCCACCCAGAGCATAATAATGGACAATATAATAAAAATAGTGAATCATGGGCAGTCAAACAAGGAGATTGGTGTGATGAGGAATATTTGCAACAAAACTTAAGCCAACAAAACTGTATATTGTATTTTCCGCATAGCCGCTAATCATGCATTGCAGCCGGCCAACATGCTTAGCATATGTCCAATATAATCCGCTGCTGCATAACACTAAATCTGGCAATAAGGATTCCCATCTTGCTTTTGACAATTTGGCAGACAAAAAGCTGAGAATATATGCAAGCACCTACAATCATGATCAATAAGTATGATATCTGTCATGCAAAAGTTATGATGAATGGCACATGTTTACATATTTAAAGTTCCATGTAACGGATAAAAAAATATTGACTTAAAGCAAATATCAACATTTTCATAAAGAAGGTCCTGTAATAAATTGAAAAACATAATTGTTTCAAACATACAAGTAATTTAACAAATGGTTGCTTGTGGTTATATACTACACCATTTGGAATCCCTGTATTCCAGGAAGGTCAGTCAGGCAAAACTGTATTTTGTCATGTCTCACATGCCGACCATCATTTTGGTGAAAAATATCATGAGACAACAAGGGAGCATTGGTTCACATACATATCTGAATGTGCCAAATCATGAGAGATACCAGCTTTAAGCTAAGTTTGTGACGTTATAACTGATCATTGTTGGCATGGTCCTTGTGACATCATCACAGTTGTTGTGGACTTATTTGGAGGATGATGTCACTATCATATTAATGACAAAAATGACTGTATTATTATGAGTGCAATATCTGTTACTCAGTGCAAATAAAAAAAATGATTGTTTTTATTTAAGTTGTATACTAGAGCTTTTTTGCCGAGACAACTATAACCTGACTAATGTGACTAAAATTAGACTATGGGTCATGGGTTCGAATCTCAGTTGGGCTTATGTTAAAAACACCCCCATGATTATAAAGTTGTTCCCAACCATTATAATTAGATAAATCATTATTTCTTTGGTGAAACTCAATCATAGTAGAGGAGAAAAAGTTCAACAGTGCACCAGTGACTGTGTCAGGACATTGAACTGAGCTACTGGGGACATGGTGTATGAAGTGTAATGGTTGAATTATATTTCTGACAGGAATGCATTGAACTATTATAGTCATTATCATGGAATCAATCACTGGGGAATCAACAGTACCTGATACGAATTAAGGGAACCCTACTAAAATATACAATAGTTCCATGATTGGATGGTCAACAAATGCTTATGTTTACTCGTATATATGTGTGAATGTGAAGTAATTTCTTTCAACCATGTTGGTAATTTTCATTTACATGACATTACAGTCCCTGATGAATTCTCTACTTTTGCTATCAAACTAGCATTGCCTTCACAATGCTAGCCTCTTCTTTGACCACAGTTTTTTGGGTCTTTCTGGAGGGAGCTGCAATGCAAAAAAACTGTTATTTATGTATGTGTGTTACGAAAGAATACATAGGGCGGGGGCCTAGCTCAGAGGTAGTGCTCTGGGCTTCCAACCACTGGGTCCCGGGTTCGATTCCTGTTCGAACCTAAGTTGGATGGCTGATTCCTCCTTCGTCTCATTGCCATGGTCTCTGCCTGTTCTAATTAGCCCAACTGGTGCAGAAATACAGGATGTAAAGCCCTTATCACACACACACACGCACATGAAAGAACACAAACTTATTATAGTTTTTTATGTGTTTGTTCTTGTTTTTCATAGCAACATGGATAAGTAAATGGGGCTGCGTAAAGCGAATAGAGAAAGTATGATTTTTTCAATGATATCTGTGCATTCCAACCCAGGACTCAGTGCTCATGTCACCAAACACAGTTCTACAGTCTGAATTTAGTCCTGATGTCTAATTTTAGATTCTAGTCTTAAAGTCCTATTTTAGCCCTTTCGGGGAAGACTAACATAATGAACATTTTAAACAGGATCATCTATAATAATAATAGTCTTGAATTTAATTGCCTAAAATTGAGGTAGTTTTGATAAAAAAGGAAAATAAAAGGAAAAACACATCTGTGTCAAATATTGCATTATGCTTTATGCAATGTGGTCATGAGGAAATGTAAAATGCAATGATAGAACACAAATCAAGGGTCCTAAATGGGACTTTCACTGAAGTAAGTAATACGCATGAACCAACAAAACCCCTTGATTACCAGGAACAGAGTGAAAACACTAAATGTAATTTAAGTTACTGAAAAATAACCTATTTGCACACAGTCCTAACAAGGAAGTTTGAAACATTTTGCTCATAAATTTTCCCCAAAAATGGGACCAAAGCCAACATCATTGATTAATTTCAACTGAAATCTTACTAAGACTGCATGTGTATTATAATATCGATAATTAGGATTAAAACCATCAGTATCTGCTAAAACCGGCACATCTGGGTTAAAATTTATACTACACTGCACAAAGGTAAGCCAATACTGCAGCATTATTGTGAAAATTAAGGGAAAAGTACCTCAGTCCTGGTGCCCATTTACTGAACTAGATTGCTTTGCACAAGTCTTGGGCTCTTTCACTGAACTAAACAATCTTGCACAGCCATAGTGTTCATGCACTGAACCAAACTGCTTTGCACACGCCTAGTGTTCTTTCAAGGCCCAGACAATCTTGCTAGTTGCATGACTATGCCACACTTAGGGGGGCTGAAAAGCCTGACTGAAACAGGTTCCTGTCAGTCATTTCATCGAAAATGCCTTGAAATAAGGGCTACTACTAAGGTCATGGTGACCTCAAGGCCCGATTCCTTAATAAGGCCATATAAGATATCACTGAAAAATATCATGGTCAGTTTTATTGCTTCATCACTTCGTACTACATATTATAAAACAGCACCTTCAATTTTCATCTGACATTCAAAATTAAAAAGTTTATTTTATACGAAAATGCATTGATAATTCGATGGAGACATAGCGCATCTTATTTTCTCATAAAATGACACTGGAATCGAGCATCGGTGATGCTCTTCATAATGTTATGATGTCAGTAAGGTATTTTCTCCAGTCAGACAATATCATGTGAGGTTTGTTGACAAATAAAAGTAAGTGTTCTGGGCATGGTAAGCATGATTGTTATTTTACAAATAAGCTAATATACCCCACCACGTCAGCTAATTTTACCGTAAGTACTATTGGTTGTAACATGTGCCCTTGATATTTACTTATTATTGAAACTGTTTTAGCAGATTGTGCTGTTCCATTAATTTATTTCATAAATATATAGCTGGATTAATAATTTGTAATGAACAATGTGGTTTCACAAACGAGACTGCCTTGCCATGAAGTAAACTTTGATGGAAAAGATTGTCTTTGAAAGATAGATAGCGATAGATAGATAGATAGATGTGGAAAGTGTAGCCCTCTAAGACAAGTTCTTCTCACTATTGAGTGTTAATTGATGAGGTGAGACAGACAGGAGGGTCCACCAATGGCATTTGCCCCTTGGGTGGGATCTTTTTACATGCCTCAGCATAGAAACTGAATACAAGGGGTAGATTGAACTAACATGAGGCCAAAATTACTAAATAACAGCCGCAAATAGTTCTTTATAGGCAGGTGGGACTGTAATCAAATTGTAGGGCAGTACATGAATCATTTCAATATATTCTTTTTTTCGGTGCTTCTTTCCTTATTTTCAAGTAAATATATCATCAAAGTGATAGCATGACTATTTGCCAAAATAATGGCTATTTTCCTGCAAATATGTATATGTAGTATTCTTATTGTTTCCCAAAACTAAAGTTGGTAAAAAAATAGTGATTATGTTCATATTTCATAGATGCCAAATATAGCCATAAATTTGGGTCCACTTTACTGCACTAAACCCAACTGGGATTTTAGATAGCTTATTTTTATGCATTTACTATAAATTGTATTTAGTCCGGGTATTTTTTCTTTTAATGTTCGGATGAGATGTTTAAATGGTTGTTCCATGTACCTGGTGTATATGCAAAGGCGAATATAATATGCCACCCATGGGGTAAATGTGTCATATGGGTGGACTGCTCTAGTCCACCCTTGGGAGCTGCAAGAACTTGCATTAGAGGTCTGCACTTTCCACTATCTATTTATCTATCAATTATGTAACAGTGCAATCTTTGCAGTGTTTAACTTAATACACTCATTATCAACTTAGCTGTTTTATGAAACAAAACAGAATTATTTTCTTTGAAATTCTTTCTTTGAACTTACTGATTCGTGACATGAGAAATTAATGACATCAGATGTCGATATGCCAAAACTATTTTTGGGACTTTTTGGCATGAATAAACCATTAACCTAATGTGGGAATTTTACTGATAAGGCTTTTATTCCTAACAGGAACAACCACCAAAGAAAAACTATATGGAAATAATTTTTTTAAATGCTGAACCCCAGAGTTCTATGACTTATAGTTTCATTGGGACACCTACTGGCGATGACCAATGTATAGCAATGACCCCAGTTTTACATTTTATAAAACAATTTGAAAGCCTTTTTTGCTTATTTAAATGCACGTCAATTAATTAATTTGAATATGATTAGTCATTGTCAAATATTAAGAACAGTTTTCTGACAGTTAAGAATGAAAGATTAGCATAATGTTTGAAAAAAGGAGTAAAACTAATAGCTTTAAATAGAGACTCATTCATTATATATGAAGCATGAAGTTGCTTTCCAAAGAAATACCAATATTTCATGTGACACAAAATAAATAACAATGTAACATAACGCGGAATAATATTGATATAATAAACTGTGTAACAGTCAGTATATGTCTGATGGTGATTTAATTTCTATGTTTTGACATATCTAAAATTATTCATTTTTTTCATCTAATCTGCATATATATTTTCCTATTTCATGTTTGATCATACTAGATTATATGTCGCAAAAGTAAGTAGTATTAAGAATCTGATCTGAAGAAACTTATAACACAGTGTATATCCTGGTATAAAATAATGTTATGCAACATATAAATTGGCATACTTTGTGCTAGCACTTTGATTCCAGTCCATTGAATCAAAAGTATCACAATGTCATGTGGGCTAACTTAGAACAATCTTCATTTCTAATACAATCTGATTGTTTCATTTACCTTGTGCTACTGTTACAACAGCATCACCATTATAAAGGTAGTCTTTTACAAATAGGTAAAATATAGTTAAAGGTAAAATAGAGTTGAGTACAAAATATACTAAATCATTGGTAAACAGTGTGTGCAGATAAAACTGACCTATGTGATGCACTAGGAAGTTTAAAACATGGTAAAATGATACCAAAAAACGGTTTTCCTCAAATTGTGGCTGCAGTCAACATGTGATTTTTTAATACTGCATTAGCATATACAACACCCAGATAAATACCGAACAATTCACTTGTGTATTTGGGAGTCAGAAAAGCACCACTACACAAGTTTCACACTTCACTGCATGAAAGGTAATATTTACGTATAATTCAGTATAACAGCATGATAATGTACTGAGAACTATGTAAAATAAGTATTACATCAAATTGTGACACTATGACCAATGAAACTAAAAAGAAATGAAGTAATTGGTCTGACATTGTCTTCAGTTCAATATACACTGGGTGCATAATTATTATATATTTTAGCCAGTGTGATTTAAAATCATTTTTATTTCCTTGTTGAAGGTGTACAGACAACTTGTGCCAATATATTTTGTGCTATAAAATTAATATTTGGTCAAATTTAGGTGTGCATAATTATTATGCAAGTATATTAGTCAGAAATAACCAGAAAGTTTGATGAAATTTGGAATATATCATTGAATATTGTAAAAAGCATATAAGAAGAGCAGAGCAAACACAAATTTGAAACTGTAATGTATGTACCTTTAGTTTATGTCGCACGATATCCTCATATACATTTGTATTATACGTATATTTATCCAAACTGCACAAAACATTCAACAATAATATTCCAACATCCTTTTTAGCTCTTGTTACAATTATTTTTAGCATTTTAGTTAATGAGTTCATATTCACTGCGCAATTGAGGCTATTAGGTACCCAACATAATTCCAAGCATCAAATAGAACAGATTTGATCATTTAATAATATCCTGCACAAATGAAAGTTAAATTAAGGACATTCAAGTATATTAATGAATCTGTATTTGAAGTGTCCATCAGTATAAAATAGAAAAAATTGCTTTTGCCTATGAAGTTCAGTAAGGTTGGGAAATACATATGTTCCATCAATATTTTTGCGGATCCATTTGTGGATTGTAATAGCAGAGTTCACCTGATACTTTGACCTATACAGAGTGCATTACTGTTAATCAATGGGTAGGCTCATTTCTAAGGGATTACGCCTAAATGACAAGAGACAAACCCACAAACTGTCCAAAATTCATCAATAAGGGTAAGAAAAGGATGTTCATAACGAGGCTGCAGGGGGTCATTTTACCTTCTTAGCCAAAAAACTGGGACTGGAAAAAATTTACATCGACTTAAAAAGATGTAATCAAAACTGTTTTAGGTGTTGTCTTAGATGTTATTCCATCCCTGTCTTGCTATTCAAGTTATCATTCCGAAAATTTTTCCAAAAGTAAAGTGGCAAAAGTGATGCGGTTGTGATTTACATAATAATTATGCTCACTGAAATTTCATAAATGTTGCTTTATTTCTCATTAAGCATAAGTGATGAGGATTATTTTTGCTATTGTCTAAAGTGTTTGGCTGGGGTAGAGCTTTTTATTCACTGCATACATTGAAGAATAAAGATAAAGAAATTATATCCATGCCAATTCCATTGAGGTAATTGCATTATTACTGTATATTATCAAAGGCATATTCATAATGATTATGACATTTCCTAATTGCAGAAGAAAGGCTACAAAAAAGATCATTCAGATTTCAAAGCATCGCCAATCATGATTGGTACGTACTATTCTCTAATATTTTACCTGAAAATACATAGTCTGTGCTGCAGCTAAACCCTCAGTGAATCCCACATAGCGCACAGGCACCATTGAAATTGTGAAATGCTCGTCAAACAGGCTGGAGGCAGGCTTTACATTTACATTATCACTCCATGAGTTCATATAATTTATTTTCTTGCATAACAAGGGTAATCAGTGTCAATGTCTCCATGCTGTGTCTGAAGCTCAGACAGCTTATATGACCACAACATTTTACCCACTTACCCCATGGGTGGGTCTTTTATTTGCCTCAGCATAGACACTGAGTACAAGACACCTCCAGTTTAATGTCTCATGCGATCGACTTCCAGCTGATATGTAGCTCATGAAGAGTAGCAGGGCTGGGGATTAAACCCGGGACCTTAAACAGAGCTGGCCAAAGTAGAATTGGCAAATGTCTTAACCATTAGGCCACCCAGCAGCTCAGTTAATAAAAATAAACATTCAAACAAATTAGTGGAGTACAAGTTAGCTCAGTGGAGGGATAGAAGCAAGAAAAATGTTAGTTAACTACAGAATATGGGGGGGGTAATAACTACAAATGTATATATATATATGCTATTGCTAGAGACAGCAAAACTGCACCAGATTCAATGAGTTGTACTGTATTAGCATATGCTCAAATTTTTTTATCAGTATGCAAAGCATGGATTGGTTAAAAATTGACCAAATTAATATAACTTTTAGTTTTTTTTTAACTAAGTGGCATTTACCCTCACTTTATGTTACTTTCCTCATCATGATTTCTGCCCTTTCTCAAACCGGAAACCATTTTAGTTTTACTCATTAAGTTCATACAATTTCTTTTCTGTGAATAACCACAGGTCGCAGAAAAAAGAAACAATTCTCAATCCATGATAAACATTTTTTATCTATATATTTCAAATTACAGATTGATCTATATTGAAAATACATAAAAATCTCAAAATTTCAAGCCATCAGTGTAGCAGTACTACAAAATAGTTGTCACAGACCTGTATCTCATTTCTATTGACTAGGCACATGACTGTGTAAGGAATCAGCATTTATCCAGTGTAAAATCTGTCAGTAGCGATAATTCAATAAAATATCCTGTATAAACTAGTGTAAACCTCACACGAGTTGTGCTACAGGTAGAAATGCATCAATTTCCATGAAACTGCACATAATATTTTCAAATTTTCTGGGCACCAGCCACACCCTAATATGCGGGGTAGCTCCCAATTAATTCTCATTGGTCAATCTGCAATAATTACATTATCATAATGCAGAAGATGATGTTGGATGACAGTTTTCCTGTTTCTGTGTCATATTATAACCAGACATGTTTTTTCATTTGAATATTGTTTAGTAACATTGCATTTCTGACATTGTCAGAAGAAATCGAACACTTTCATGAAGAATGAAAATTATTACAATCCTGAAATTACCATGTTACAGGAAACCATATATTAACTTGAATTACCTATTAACATGAGAATATTGATGTTCTGACTGAAAGTTATCAATTTGTTAAAAATGCTGAAATTTTTTTTTTTTTTTTTTAATTTGAAAAAGTTCCTCCATTTATTTATATTTTGTATACACTGTATTTTACAGTGATTTAAATACTTGCACTATAATATTCAAATGCTCCATGACCAATCATGCAACTAATCATACAGTTAGTGAGAGCTTAGTTCCTTTAAAATTGAAAAAAATGATTTAATTTATTCCTTTTACAAAAAACATTAGACATAAATTTATTTCTGCTCCTTCAGGAAACTTGGCCGTTTGGCTGCTGCTGGTTTATATTTTGGATGGAATCCACCAGGGAGACACAAGTGCTGACACCTGCTGTAAATACAACACGAATCACACAACATATACTTGCCGAGGGTGTGGAATGAGAGATGTTCCCAAGGAAATAGATGGCAAAGTGACTACCCTTGATTTAGCTCAGAACAACCTAACATCACTCAAAGACAATGTGTTTTTAAACTTAACAAAATTGATAAACCTGTACTTGAACAACAATCAAATCAGCCACATAAGTCGAAATGCACTCAGGGGACTGAAAAATCTTAATGAGTTGGATTTGAGAAGAAACAAGTTATGTATCAATGACTCCAAATTCAATGGGATATTTAATGCCACACCACATCTTAAAACTCTGCAAATGGTGAATAATGAATGCAAGGATTTTATTCAAAGTTATCCAGATGAAGCATTTCAGCCATTAAAAAGTTTACAGCAGCTTTCCATGCGTTTTGTCAAAGATGCAGATCTTGGCCCAGTTTTTGGGGAACTGCACAATCTGAACTATCTGATGATTCTTGGCTCTGATGGTCTTAATACTGTTGGAGGTACTTTGGGCTGTGACACTTTTAAGACATTGTCAAATGTGTCTCTGGAAATGTTATCCCTCAGAAATTCTGGCATTACAAAGATTTGTCCATATGCTCTCCAACCACTAAAGGAATTGAAGTACCTGAATTTAGCCTGTAATCAGAATTTGCATTACAGCAATATCATTGCTGCTGTTAACAAATTACAAGAGTCTACACTGCAAACTTTAATCATAGACAGGACAGGAGCAGGAGGAGAAATTGTCCTATCAGAGTACAAATATTCTAGTTCTTGGCATGGCCTGCAAAACTGGTCAGCACGGTTCATGAACACAGGACAACTACATATTAGAAATTTTGACTTCTTTCTAAGTTTTCCAGAATTGCGGTATTTTGGATTCCCAGCAAATATGATAGGCGTGCACTATACTCCTCAGCATGTGGAGAAACTGATAGAGTTTTTCAACAAGACTAAGATAGAGACCGCTGACTTAAGTTATTTTGGAGATGTAGGATTCAGTGAAAAGGAATTTTATGGCAAGTTTTGTGATTCAGATAATATTCATGATGAACCTAATTTATTCTTCCGCAAACGACCAGAAGATGTCTTCCCATCTATTGCTCCAGAACACAATGATTTCGATCCAGATGCGCCTTATGAAGAAGGTCAATTACTATTGAGAAACATACCATTATCCCTTCGTTATTTCTATTTTGAACACTTCACATTTGGCATGATGGATGTGTTCCAGTTCCAGTTCAATCCCTTAAATCAACTATCATATGTTAGCATTGCAAATTCAAATTTTTTTGGACAAATTGAAACGCTGAGAAATATGACCAATTTGCAAATATTGGATGCACGCAAATGTGGTTTTAACACCTTTGCAAGGAAGCCATTGAACTATCCAAATTTACAGAAACTCTTACTGAATGGAAATAACTTGAGGAATATTGGCACAAAAGAAGCAAAAGTGTCCCCATTTGATTTAATGAGAATGCTTAAGCATATTGACCTTGGCAATAACAACATTAATTATATTCAGCAAAGTTCATTCAGAGATCTACCTTTGTTAGAAGTGATAAAATTAAATCAAAATTATCTCACTACTCTAAATCTAGACTTAAGTGGATCACCTGCCATCAAAAGCATTGACATTTCTCGAAATTTTATTACTTCAGTAAGTGAGGCTTTCATGCAATCAGTTGATGAACTTGTTAATAAACATGAAGTATGGATGGATATGTCCAGAAACAAATTTGATTGCAGTTGCCAGTCTCTATCATTTATCAGGTGGTTCCAGACCACTGAAGTACAAATTCAAAGCCGTGATACTATGACATGTGCAGAAGGTAACATGATCGCTGACATAGACATGACTTGGATGACCTTCACATGTTTCATGACAAGAACACATCTTTCAGTTGTGCTGGCTACACTGGCTCCTACTGCTTTTGTTGTCATTGTTTTAGGACTCATGTACAAGAATCGCTACAGAATCCAATTCCGATATTATATCATGATAGATCATCTACGGCAAAACAGGAGTGAAGTGCTAAGAACCCGTGGACATGGAAGTTTAGAAGAACTGTGTAGAGATGATACACCAAATGTGTACATATCTTGTGCTGCTGAAGATACAGCCTGGCTTTATGAAGAAGTTGTACCAAGACTCGAAGATTTATGGGGTTACTCTACTTTTTCACGCAGACGTGACATTGACATGGGAAACCCTAAGATATCATCAGTTGCTTCCTTACATGCAGCTGCTGTCTGTATGTGTGTGATTACACCTAACTTCTGTGAAGATGGTGTTTGTCTTTGGGAGCTTGAAATGATCTTGGCTAAAGGAGAGGAATCAGTTCTTTTCTTATGCAAAGAGCAATTTGATCCGAATGAGCATAAATACATCAGTAGAATCACTCATTTCTATAATCATATTGAGTATGGAGAATCTGATTCAGAAAGACAAGTTTGCTGGGACAAACTGAAAAGCTTTATTGAAGTTAATGTGAATACTGGAATACCTGAATCTGATCCTGTAAGGCTATAGAGTCACATTGATTAGGTTTCTCTTGTTGAGATGGGGTAAGGTACATGATTAAGAGTAGTATAGGCTTCACCATGCAGACTATCGCATACAGCAGGTGGCGCTACTGTTGTACTGTGAGGTGCTGCCACCACACATCAGCCAGTTATGTGAGGTGCTGCCACCATGCTGTGTATATACGCATTATATATGTATTTATCAAAGTTATATGTGTACACATGTGTAATCAAGGGATCCTAATTAATATATGATTAATTAGTTGCAGATATTTTACAGGTTTTATTAATAAAAGTTTCAGAGGTGTAAGCATGTGCAAGACTAATTATTGATGTTAATTAAAAACATTAATTATTATCATAATGTCTTAATGAAAGATTTTGATGAAGATTTGATTGGCCATAATTTGTACAATGATACACAATTATATGCATTGTAGTGTTCACTGATATATATTTAAACCCTTCATATAACATCATGGTGTTGCACAATTTGGTACATCTAATGTTATTATCACAGAGTGAGGGGGCTGGAAATAGATAGAATTTCTTTCATTTGCAGATGGCCATGTTTTTTAAGGTAATAAAAGAAGTGCTATTTAATTGTAGCTTTTCTAGACATTGTATTCTTAACAATATAAACCGCACAGTAAGCCTTAATGTGTTTATATGTAAAATCACATGTTAAGAGTTGTGTTACAACTGTACACAGTTGCAACTTTAGTTGTATCAGTGAGAGGACGCCACCAGTTCTAAATGGGTTAAAATTTTAACTGGGGCAGCATGTGTAGTTTTTCTGAGTGAGTAGCATAATACACATGTTAAAACTTCACGGCTAACCATGGCGCACAGTCGACAACATTGTCCAACACAGTCTGACATTGATACCTCTGAAATAAGTGAAATGAGCTACCAAATTCTGCAACTGGACATTAATGAAAACAAGGGAGCCGCACGTTTCTATGATATCTACAGTGATCCAAGAGTTTCAAGCAGTTTCTTCAGTGATGAAGTGTGGGAAAACAGTGATATAACTATAACAACGGAGCTCCAGAAAGAAAATCCTGACACCTGTGTAATTCTAGAAGAATTGAAGGAACTCATAGGTGAGACTGTGGATTTCCAGAGATTTTTGGCAAGCCGTGATCCACCACAACTACCACCTTTATCAGAAGATGCTAAGACATGCGTGTGCAAGCGAGAAATAACACCTGAAAGACAAACATACTTGCCTTCAATGTCTAGAGCCGATACGTTCTTGACAGTTTCAATGAATCTGCAAGCTTTTCCTGAAGATCCAGACCTGTGCTTTCCGTGTAACCTTCTAAATACTGTGACGGTGTTCTTGTACATAGACCAGCACAAGAGAGCAAAGAACGATTTTGTGTTTCACTGTACAATGTACCAATGTGACATCATATTTCTTTGTAATGGTCAGTTTTATACTGTACCCTTTTTGATAATAATAAAAGAAATAAAACACAAAAAAAAAGCGTGAGGACAACTCATGTTGGGGCTTCTAAACAATGACTAATCAACTGAGCAAGCGTGCTACATGGTGTCACGTGGCAGTACCAGAGTTCAAACATGCCAGCATCATGAGGTTTTGTTTCAAAAGCATCAAAGGTTAAGGACTTTTCGACCCCATACCTCAAATCAACTGTTAAGCACTGTATTGTGTTTAGTTAAAATAAAAGAAGGCTTGTAGACAGCACGTGCTGAGAGCGTTCATACAATGAGCAACCAAATGAGCACACGTATAACTTTGTGTTATGTTGTGACACTAGTGCTCAAACACAATAGCATCATGAGGTGTTGTGTTTCAAAATCACCAAAGGTCAAAAAACGTTTCTTTCCCCCTCAAAAATCAAATGATGATAGCGGGAACCTCAAAAATGTACACATTCTATTGGTAATAAATTAAAACAAGGACCCCCCTTTTTCGAGGACTTACCATTGGCCATTGAGTTTTGGCGCGGTTTTCTATCTACACCCAAAAAACAACCACTTTTTCGCATGTGGCAAAGATGGCTGAACCTCCTGGTAAGAAAAGGAGGAATGTTTCAACCAGTAGCGATGATGATCAAAATGACAGGAAGCCATACGTTATCGAAAGAATTAATGAGAGAAGAGCCAGACGTTATGATGTCGAAGAAATTACGTTTAGGGCGAAATTTGATGAGAACCTTCAAGGTCAAAAATTGCTGGATGTTACAGACGACCTACACAATATGTTTGAAGACATTCTGGAGAATGTGAATGCTAATCATGTCAACAGTAACGACAGAACAAGACTCTCCATTAGACATGCTGGTCTTGATAGGGAGATTTTCATACACTGTCAACCCCAGCACAATATAACTGCCGACGTCATCATGGAAAGGTTAGTGTAAAATGTCAAAATATATATATATGTTTTTTGAGCGATATTACAAGATCATGCTTCTATTGTTCTATTTCATTGTGTTTTCTTGTTAAAATTTAGAGTGGGTGCCGTTTTGCAGTCAAACCAAAGTCTGAACATAGATGAGTCTTTCATGGTGGATGTGGGTATAATGCATGATGCAGAGGCTGGGGGCGGTGGCGATGGTTCAGCGCGCCGAAAAGCCATTACCAATACAGACACCACTTCGGAAGATTGCTCAATTAAGAAAAAAAGATCAATGGTTTTCATACCCGATGTTGAAGGTGAATATCTGTGTGCAGGTAGGGCTATAGTAACATGTATGGCCAAACTGAAAAACATGAACAAAAAAGAGTACAACATGATTATTAGTCATAGAAATGTCCACAGTGCCAATCCTAAGTCTCAAAGAATGAGGGCTATTAGATTGTACCTAGATACAGGAATGTCAATGCGTAGGGCTGTACCTGTTACAGAACTCAGTAGATTTGAAAAAAAACTAGGTATACAAATTGTTGTCATTTCTGGGGACATGGGTAACACTGTGATTTACAAAGGCTTCAAGGTCATGAAAGACAAGATATTTCTTTATTTGAAAGACCAACATTACCATAGTATTGTCAACATCAAAGGTTTTTATGTCAACAAGAAGTTGTGTCAGCAGTGTCTCACAACATATGCCAGGAAAGTTAAACACTCGTGTAGATTTATGTGCAAAACTTGCGGGGAACAAGTGTGTATGTTTGGTGAGGACTCTTTAGCCTGCCCAGACTGTAACATGGTGTGCCGCAACGCCAAGTGCTACCTTTTACACAAGGAGACCAGGGAGTACAAAATTGGTGCAAAGAAAGGCGAAGAACGCCTATCACTTTGTGACACTTTTCACAGATGTAAAAAGTGCACAAAAATTATCGATAAGACAAAGAGAGACTTTAAATCTCATATCTGTGGCGAGTGGTTCTGCAGATGCTGTGGTGAATATGTGTTACTACAGAATTAAGAAACCTAAGATCACGTCGGGAAGGTTCCTTTATTATGATTTTGAAACGTGTCAAGATACAGTCATACAATGTGAAAATGGTTACACTTGCAAATCTCTTCCTAACTGTCCTGACTGTCACCCAAATCAACTGTGTGCAAAGTGTCGAAAATGTGTCAACTGTAAAAGGAGTTATTGCGGTTTACAGAGACATTTGCCTAACTACCTTGTCTGCCAGTCAGCATGTGACACATGTCAAGATGACCCTTTCAAACACGATTCGCTCTGTGAGAACTGCGGTGACAGGTGTTCAAAGTGTGGAACACGTGACAAAGACAGTTTCACCAAACCATTGTGCACCAATGGTTTGTGTGGCATGCGCGAACGTGTGTTTAAAGGTATGGACACATGCCGTGATTTCTGTCAATGGCTGATTACACCCCAGCACAAAGGTATGGTTGTAATTGCACACAACTCAAAAGCTTTTGACAACCATTTCATTCTCAACCACTGCGTTGAAAATGGTATATTTCCAGATGTTACTTACACCGGTTCAAAAATTATGACCATGACCATAGGCGAGGGTGTAGACCTCCGATTTATTGACAGTTTAAACTTCTTACCCATGGCCCTAAGAAAGTTGCCACAGGCTCTCAATCTCGGCCAAGAGTTAATGAAAGGGCAGTTTCCACATTTCCTTAACACAAAGGACAACTGGAACCTTGTGTCAGCCACACACCCGGCACCGCATTTGTACGGGGCAGACCACATGAGTGTTAAAGATCGAGCAGATTTCATGGCTTGGCATAGTGGTGTAAAGACTAAAGAGTTCGATTTCCAGAAGGAAATTTTAGCCTATACACGTTCAGATGTATCCATCCTGAGGGAAGCGTGCGTAAAATTTCGTAATCTGATCAGACAAATTACAACACTTGAAGGGTCAGCAGTGCAAGGCGTTGACCCCTTTGCGCACGCCACAATTGCATCCAGTGCCATGCAGATCATTAGACAGCTGATGCTGTACGAGGAGCACGATGTTGAACTAGTTGATGGTCGAGGTGTTCTGAAAAGGGGCAGTTGGGTTTTTGAGGGTGAACCCGTTGACACAGTAATGATAGCTGAGACAAAATTTGTCAAGTCACCCATACCACAGATACCAGCAAGGGGTTATGGGCGACATACCAATGACAGCAATAAAGCCATAGTGTGGTTGGAATGGGTGGCTCATAAAAACCAGCGGAAGATCAAACATTCCAGAAATGGTGGTGAACACCGTATCCCCGGCACACGTTTTAGTGTGGACGGTTTTCATGAGGAGTCACAAAAGGTGTATGAATTTTTTGGTTGCCGTTTTCACGGGCACCACTGTATGAAAGACCGACAGAAGATCTATGACCCCCGGACAAACTCCAGTTTAGAAAGCCTGTATGAGAGAACAATGCTGAGACTTCAGCAGATCCGTAGCATGGGCTACAGCACAGTGGTTATGTGGGAATGTGAATTTGACGCCATGCTAAAATCAAACAGCGAGCTATAGGCGTTTGCCTCAAAATGTGACACTGTCACGCCTCTGAAAATCCGCGATTCGTTCTTTGGAGGACGCGTGTCACCAGTGAAGCTTTTCTATGAGGCTCTGGAAGATGAAAAGATCCGTTATCTAGACGTGACCTCGTTATACCCCTTTATAACGCTTTCTGGGCATTACCCTACCAATCATTGTGATATTATAACAAATCATGATGATTTTGACTACACCCTCGAGAGTTACTACGGCCTAGTTAAACTCAAGGTTCTCCCACCCCGCAAACTGTACATTCCAGTTCTACCCGTCCGTTGCGGTGGCAAGCTTAAGTTCCCCCTGTGTTCAAAATGTTCACGGACGGAGACATCGCGACCCTGCAAGTGTTCAGATGCGGACAGAGCTATAACTGGCACATGGACCACTGAAGAGGTCAAGGCAGCAGTGCAGGCGGGTTACAAGGTTGTTAAAATTTATGAAGTGTATCACTTCTCGGAGACCAGCATGGACGATGGTTGCCCTGGCAACATTTTTGAAGAATACGTAAAAATGTTCCTGAAGGTTAAGCAGGAGGCGTCAGGCTACCCCAACTGGGTCGTTTCAGAGGATGATAAAGACAGATACCTTGAAAATTACAGAGAAAAACAGGGTATTTCTCTGGAAAAGGACAATGTCCAATACAATGCTTCTCTGAGACTTATTTCTAAACTGTATGCAAATTCTGCGTGGGGAAAGTTTGTACAGAGATCCAACATGGGGCAGACAATGTATGTCAAAAGCTGCGCTGATCTTGCAAAAGTGCGCAATGACCCCACAAAGAGCGTTACAAATTTTCACATCATTACAGATGAATACATAGTGTTAGAATTCAAAAACGCTGACACGTTTGAGGAAGAGAGCACTTTCACTAATGAAATAATTGGTACATTCACCACATCTCTAGCACGACTGCACTTGTTGAAAATTTTGCAAAAAACGGGTGAAGACACCTTGTACTTCGACACCGATAGTGTAATTTTTAGAGAGAAGAACAATCACGAAACTCTCCATGTGGGGGACCTTTTAGGTGAACTGACAGATGAACTGCCAAGAGGTCAGTACATCAAAACATTCCTGTCTTCAGGCCCCAAGAGTTACTGTTACAAACAGAACGATGACACGTGCGTTACCAAAATCAAAGGTATAACTTTGAACCATACCAATAACATGATAATTGACTTTGATGTGATGAAAGACATTGTCATAGGTCGTCAACAAATTGTCAAACTCCCTGTAGCCAGTCAGATCTCAAGGGTTAAACATATGGGGATAATATACAACAGACCCCAGTCCAAAATATTTAGAAAGGTCTTCACTTAACGTGTTGTTATACAGGGCACTTTTGACACTGTCCCTTATGGATATTAACATAGGCCTAACCGACCACCTATTTTTCTATACATTTTTGTTTTTTTTTGCACACGTTTTTGTAAATTTTCTGGAAAATACAATAATTTCTTATTAACGTGAACCAGACAGAAACTGTTTTTAAAGCACTCTAGTATCAATAGTTAAGCGCGTGGCCAACTTATATCCGTGTTAGACATCCTCACTGGAGCTTATCGTGTTACAAAAATCAGGAAAAATGTATCCAATATGGTCTTATCGTTTTAAGTTCCCTAGGCCAACAAGAGATTGACTGCGCTGATCTGTTAGGCACCAGTATAGCACACCCTCAGTGATTTTCATCAGATCAGACGTCTAGCAAATTTCAGGATATTTTAACATATTTCTAGCAAAACACGCACGTTAAAATGTCGATCGTTTTAATAGCATTTATCTGCACGCTTGCCTGCGCACATGGTTACACCTTTACATGCGGTGCTTAAAAACTCCGAGAACAGTGCAATCTATGCTCATGCTATTATGATGCTACAATCAAGAAAGTGAGAGCTAACTGTACAATGACGTCGACACTGCAAGAAATCCACTCATTTTCATCGACATTGACAAAAATGCTGGTTTCAATAGACATGGGAGGAACGGCTTTTCGTCAATCAGTGTCACACATAGAGCATCAAGAAGCTGTGGTCATCTTGTGCAACAGGACGGCTGGTAAGTGTCTTAAGTTTTTTTGCTAACAGTGTGTGTTGTTTTATGTTTAGTAGAAAAAATATTTCATGCAACATTTCTTTTTTTTATATAACTAAGGAAGGTGCCAACAGACCCATCACCCCCAACAGCCAGAGGAAGCACGTCAAACAACCATCAACAGCCCAAGAAGTGTTTCCCCGTCTGACAGCTATGAAGAGACGTCAACACAAGGCATTGAAAGACCCCGAGAGGGCACCCCTGCAACCACATCACTGTCACCACCTCGTGGGACTTCACCGTTTACAGACAGGTCTGACATCCGTGAAGAGACCTCAACACAAGGTGTTGAAAGACCCCAAGAGGGCCCCCCTGCAACCACGTCACTGTCAACACCTCTAGAGGCCTCTACATTTACAACAAGGTCAAGGACGTCTGTAATACTCGCCACACTTCTAGCGTCCACACAAACAGTACACAACTTCGCCAGTATACAATCAACCACTGAGAGAACACCCACTAATGCTGGCCCCAACATCAGCAACACCAAAAACAATTCGGTTAGTTTCAAACCAAACATGGCCCCCTTGATAACAGCCACAGACAAAAGATCAACCACCACGTGGTTTACTATAACAATGTCACCGGATACTTGTCTACTGACATTAATCATTCTGTATGGTGTTGTAAAGGTATGTGTGTACTGTAATTTATATAAAAATATATTTTCAGTTTTTTGGTTTTTAAAAAAAAAAAAACTGTCACTGTATAAAAAATACTATGATGTTTACGCTTTTTGCAGTTGTGTATCAGGACTGGTCAGAAAAAGTGTAAAAATATGTGTGTTCAACAGGAGGGAGGCAGGGCAATACGGTGATGATGGCGAGGTGCTCCTAACAACTTTTAGGTAAGACCAAAAAAAATAATTTGTAATTTTGTTAGCTATGGTAAGAAGCTATAATTTTCATTACAGGCGTTGTTTTACCCTCCCCTAGCAGTGGCTCATATGTACAGCACATTTTGGGTTTTAATTCATTTATATAACAAGAGTGTAAAATATTGTGAACATATGTGCGACAATCAGAACTCTTACGGTAAACATTTTTTTATTTTTGTATAAGAAATCTTCATTACTATAGCCAACAATATTTTGTATTCCAAAATTTAGAATCTAAAGAACTGTTTATGCCACAACTTTTGCGTCTGAACTATCAGAACATTTACGGTAATTGATTTCCCCCCAATGCGTAGTATTAAAAAAAATTTTTACTATAAGAAATCACCGCTACTAACACCGACAAAGCGCTGTATTCCAAAATTGTGCGGCAATCAGAACTCTTACGGTAAAAAAAAATAAAAAATAATAAATAAAAAATCTTCATTACTATAGCCAAAATTTTTTTTTTATTCCAAAAATTGCGAATTTAAACAGGCTCTTATATCGCCGCTTTTATGCGTCTGAATTATCAGAACATTTACTGTAATTGCGATTTTTTAAACTAATGCGTACTTAGCGTATTTGTTATGAATTGACCTAATTAGCCAGGTGCTTCAGCGCAAATATTGTCCGCGTATTTGTAAAGAATCAGGTGCAAGCTTTTGTTTAAGAACTGACCTAATTAGCCAGATGTTTCAGAGCAAATATTGTTGATTAAAATTAGTTCTTTCCAGTCGTATTAATCACATGCTTTTTGTCATTTCTTACAGAGAGACAAGAGCATGAGGAAGGTTTTTTTAGATGCCATTTTTTTAACATATTTTTTTTCGGGGCTGATACCGTTGACGACGAACACTGCGCCAGACCCTAGGACTTATGGATATGAATATGACTGCGGACAGGCTGATACAGGACGACGCGTGTGCGCCTGCTACTACATCGACGGAGGGCGTGAAATCTTCGCCGACTGTAGCGGTAGGGCCATGCTAAGGTACATACCGGAATTCACGGCAATAGAAATGGACCGCTTATCTACAATAGCTATGACTTCTACGCCCTACTGTGCTGACAGACCGCTGATCCGACGACAAATGCTCCATGACGTACGCATCCTCTGCGACCCTGGGGTGGAGGAGGCACCAACTACACGACCACCCGAACTGTCCAGGCTTTCTAGGCCCCCCTCAGGATTGTTTTTTGAAGACAGTGACAGCGTTGAGGATGGCAACGCTCTGGGCATCGCGGGCCTTTTCATCGGCTTGATTGCCCTTGTAGCTGTCATTGCCACGTGCACCACGCTTCTTGTGTTCTTCAGACGTGTAAGTTCCTAAATTTTTGCATTTTCGACTTGTGCCGGTCCTGAATTAATCTACCCCAAAAATGTTATTTTAATTGTGCTAGAATCTAAAACAGCCTCTTTTTGAGGTCGTTATACTGTGCTATACTGTACTAAACACATTATTTTATGTCATTATTAGTTTTTCATAATCCTAATGGGTTTAATTATTTTGGAAAAAAGTACAGTAAAACCCCCAAAAATGTTATTTTAATTGTGCTAGAACTTAAAACTTTGTGAAAATATTTTGATAAAAGTTAATTTTAAAGGCCTCGAAATATGTGCATAAAAATACTGTGCTCTACTGTACTAAACACATTATTTATTTTTTATTTATTTTTTTTTACAGGGGCACCCTGGATTCGTTCGGCTGGTGGAGGCCCTTTGCCGGTGTTCCTGGGGGCGTGCTCTGCTCGCCCGCCTTGCAGGCCCTGTCGGAGGAGCGGCCCTGCAAAATTTGGCATCAACGGTGGCAGAGGTCATCGACATCTCAACGCAGTGAGTGGTCATGCTTTTCATCTTTTCTCCTGCATGGGTGGGGAGGGTCAAAAAACAAATGGAATGTGTTATTATTATTATTATTATTATTATTATTATTTATTTTATTTTATTTATTAATTTTTTTTGCTCAACACAATTTTTAAAAAAAACGCTTAATTTATTAACACAATTGTTTTCAGATGTCCTACCGGCACAGGTACAGGTACAGGTACAGGCTGCAGATCCCCTGAGGAACATGTGGCCGGCGCCACAGCCTGCTTTAGTGACTCTGCATACGTCGAGGAACTCGGCGAGTTGTCGACGCTTCTGAAGCGGCAGGGTATACAGGCGGACAGCCACGTGGTTGATGTTCAAGCTACCGCTGGAATAGATAGATGGCCTCGCCGCGTCCTTATTGATGAAGATGTCCAGTTCAACATCTTTGACAATGAAGCAGACATTAGTGGATTTTGTGAGACAGTTGTCTAAACTCTCTCCTCCCATTTTTTTGGCAAGGAGTGTGATTTCCTACCGTTTTTTGATGTTGCACGCGTTTGTATATTTAAACAAAAATTTTCTCCACAAAATGTCTGTGCGTGTTAGGACATGTTCTGTATAATGTAAAAAGTGTTGTAAAATATTTTTACTGTAAAAACATGTACGAAAAAATACGGTTTTAAAATGTCTAGTCATACAAAGTTATGGTGCAGGATAAAATATATAAAAGTGCAGAATACGTTTAAAATATTTTTCAGATGTACATATTATACTTGAAATCGTTTTTACAATATACTCGCTTAGCATAGACGCGTCATAAGATGGCGTCGTAAAATGGCATGTATATAATATATATGTATGTGTATAACATATCACAGTTGAACTTGGCCCTAAGATTGTATATATAAAATACTTTAAAAACACGTGTAGAAGGTTTGGATCCCTTCACTTTGATATTTTTTGCGCAGTTTATTTTTTACAATACGTTTTTTACAGTCCTGGCGGCTTGTCCGTATGTCTGTCTGTTTTGTGTCTTTTTTTTTTTTTTGATGGACGCTTGTATATCAGTAATTTCTTTACCACGATGTTGTTTTTGGCATATATATAGTATGCACGAGTGCTGTGTATGGATATGTGGGGTGTATATACGGTGGGGGGTATGGCGCAGTGTGTGGGGCGGGAGGGGGGTTTTGGTTAATAAAATGGTGTCATTTTAAAAACACAATATATTTTCTTTTTTGTACATTTTCTTTGGTTTGTTTGTTCGAGATCGAGATCGAGATCGAGAGAGAGAGAGAGAGAGAGAGAGACGGCTGCGAGCGGCTCCCTTTAAATGCCGCTTGGCACGACGTGCCGCGCGGCACAAAGCCGCTTGGCACAAGGCCGCGTGGTACAATACCGCCCGGAGGCACAGAGTGCCGGTCGGCTCTTAAGAGCCGCGGCACGCACCCCCCCTAAGCAGGCGGCTTCGCCGCCTGCTGGTTGGCTATATATATATAGTTTTGAAACAGCATCTTTTCATTTCATTGTTTTTTTTGTTTTTTTTGCAGACGTTGCAATTAATAATGTAAAACTTTGCAAACGGATAATATAATAAAATATAATATAATATAATATAATATATCTCCCACTCACTTGAAGAGGGGCTTTTTAATTACAATTATGAACAAAAAACAAAACTGTATGTTCAAAAAAGTGAAGCTTTCTCAGTTAATAGATAATTGTCTTTTCGTATCCAAAAAACAGAAATAATAACAGACGAGTTGACATAAGCTTTTAAAAAACACTACGCAAGCAAACTATAGCAGTGTATTTTTATTTTGAAAAAAACCCAAAAATCATTTTGCAGTGAACATTTTTAAAATACTCTTTTAACATGAAAAAAATACTGTGTCAAAGACATATCAAAAAGGAATATGTATGTAGTTACGTAGTTACGTAATAACAACGTATGATAGGTTTTTACTTTTTACCACAAAAAAAAAACTACACATGCGTAGCATTCGTTTTCTAAAACAAAAAAAAATAAAAAACAGTTTGTTAAAAATTTTAAGATGAAGAGATAGATATGTAAACACACATTTTGAGGCTAACAAACGATACACTGTTCCTCTATTTTCGCTTATAAAAGAAAAAAGGCTAAATATTGCGTGGTGCGTCTTTTTTTTTTCAATAACCATGCGTGGTGGTACTGGTGCGACCAGGTTTTTCAGGTGAAGGATGCTATGACGAGGTTGTCCAGTCCTCATCACGTAGACATGCTGCTCCCTCTCATCTGCCCTTTTTGAAACCAGACCACCTGTTTTGAAAGCACTAAACTACATAAAATATAAAAAAAGACGCTTAGACAACGGTGTGTGGGGGGGCACCAGTCGTCCTATGACACAGCCGTTTTTGCACCCCTCAAGCTGCCGGTGATGCCCTGGGCCGCTTCAGGGGCCTGGCAGGGGTCACATCGCTTAGCCGGGGACGCTTCGCCGGAGTGCTTGGAGGCGGTGGCGATGATGTTGCCGCCGGTAGAATACTGGTGAACTGCTCGGGCACATACCCCTCGGCATCTTCCAACAGGGTGTCATCATTTTCAAAGCTGACAGGCGGCCCAGCCTTGTTCTGCAAGTTGTTGCTCTAAGGCATCGGCATGCAATGAACACAACGTGCCTGCGAAAGTGGCGTCTTGTGCGTTGTGTTGCATTCTGGCAGCTCTCTCAAACCTTGCCACGTTTCTTCCAACTGAGGTAGAAACCTCTTTAATTTCTCGAACTCGTACTCGCCTAGATTGATGCCCTTACGTGTCGGATGCACAGATTTAGGATTTTCATTCGTAAAAAAGTAATGGCGTACATCTAGGGAGCTGTACGCTTTCTTGGCAACAGCGAACACGTTTTTCCCCACGTGGTGTTTTAATTCGGCCGGAATGAAGTCTCTGAAGCCGTCTTCATCCGTGCCATTGTGGAGGCACTCCCCAGTCCCAGCATCGCCGGGCTCACAGTCATCGTCATCAAACATGACGGGGCCCGATTCATCAGCCCCCGTATTGGTGTCCGCCGGCAGTTCCTCGTCACTGTCAAAGTCTTTGCCCTGTTTTTTTTAAAAAAATACAAGAAAAGTGTCAAATCGGTGCTTGAAAATTTTACACGTACATACATACATACATTCATACCTACATACCTACCTACCTACATACATACATACGTACGTACATACATACATACATACATGCTGACTTTTTTAATTAAATAAGTTTCTTGGAGATCTCTGCAAAAACGTTTATTTTAAAAATAAACGACTTTACTTAAAAGAGCTGTATACAAGTGCTTTAATACAGTGAAAAAATAGTTTTTTAAGTAAATCAGTTACTTTTTGGGGAAAATCTCTCAGAGAAAAAGCAAAAAAAATTTTTAAAAGGAACTTATAAAAGAACACTTGAAGGGTGTTGTTTCAATAAAATAGAATAATTTTTGAAAGTAAAACTTACATTTTTGATGACCTTGCTCAATTCTGGTAAAGCGCAGAGGAGATCTCTGGTCTGCTGTTTATCTAAGACTACGCCTCGTTTCGTCGGCACCAACACGTATTCTTCTTCTTCCAAAATGTAATTTCTCAAATGTAGCTTCACCAAACCTTTGTAACGTTGCAGTACCAGGAATTTTCGCGAACCTAGTTCGCGGAACCATAAAAATTTTCCGCGAACTAATGTCCCCGAGTCGGTGTGAAACACCTTCGCTTCAGATGTGTTACTTCGTGCTAACTTTGACATGATGACGACGAGTGAGCAGTGGATGCTGAGAGCGTGGGGTCCAGCAGGAAGGATGCTTGAAAGGCTGGTCAACTGGTGGAGCAGTAGGTGCTTGTGTAATGAGCTCTTTTTACTTTTATATGACTTTCACCTTTGTTTTGTGTGAAGGGGAGGACTTTTGGACATCTCAGCCAATTACAACGCTGTTTCATCGAACGCTCACTAGGGTCGCCACATGCTATGAGAGGATCTATACGCACGTGCTAGGGTTCTAGCCAATGGTCGACATCTGTAAGCTGTTTCCTCTACTGGACACGTCTTGACAGGCTACCATTTTGGTTAGCGACGCATTAAAACCAGTAAAAATAAAAGGAAGTTGTGTAACTGGTTTTAACACACTGGTCTTTTGTTTATCACCCTCAAAAAAAGACACCACAGTTTTTCCTGTTAGGACTTATCCAAAAACTCGTACACAAATTAAAATTTTCACAAAGTTTATTTAATAGTTAATTTATATACATGTTTTAGTCAGATATATTTCAATTTTTTGTAAAAACAACTTTGAAAAGGCTTTGCAAAAACAATGAAAAAGTTCAAAAGTCTAATACTGCTTAGTATAACTGATTAGCACTAGGCATCGTCATAACAGTGAAAACAAACATTTTAGCGTCTAGCATAGCTACACAGTATCATCATATAATACACAGTTTGAAACGAATTACAAAATAAAATATTGCGCAATTCAAATTAAAAAATTATAGGTAACACATCGTTGTTTAAATCACCATTCATACATAGACAAATTCATGCACGGTCCACATCGACATGTGGTCAAATATGGTCAAACGTCTAACTGCGTAAAAATCTTTCATTTAGACAATTAAAAATGATTAACAGCGGAACAATGAAATGAGCACGTCTCTTGTGGGTTCAAAGAGCGTTTAATGGACCTTAACCGTCATTTTTAAAAACAACAACTTTTTTTTACAAAAACCGGTTCTGCATGCAATTCATATTTCGCAATCACACAATGTTCACCCAGTTCTTCTTAATATGGGCAAGGGCCTTGGACGCAGGCTTCCTCTTAAATTTTTTTGCTGCAGGTGTACCTCGCTGGTACCTTAACAAGGTACTTTTTCCCCTGGGAGTCTGGCGTTGAGACTTGGTTTTGAGTGTTTTTTTGCGTTTTGTGTCCACAAGCTTTTTCAGATCCCCCGGTGTAATGCCTGGAGGCGCCATGTCACGATGTTCAACTGCACGCATTCCGGCCTCTGTAACATCATCCCTAGTCCTTTCTAGGTCACTGCTACCCTGGCTGTCACTGGTGGCGTCCTCTGGTGTTGAACGATCGTGCTGTTCATTTGTTTTCTCGCCCTCCTGGTGTGAATTGTCTCTTTCCTCTGCAGAACCCTGTTTCTTTTCAGCCATTTGATCGAGCATTCTTTGATAGCGTTCTCTTGGTTATACTATGTGTTCTTCGGCCATTACTGTTTAGTAAGAGCTGTGAGCTTGTCCAGAACGGCACGGATCATGTGTGACACAGCGTCAGGTTTTCTTACAATGGTCTGTAGTCTGACACGGTGTGCTGCTCTGTCCTCGGCTATTGCTCTAATGGCCCACCTATGCTTTTTCATGACAGCTTTATAAGACTCAGGGGGTCTAAGGTTGTTGGTCAAGACATTTTTGGCTATTTCACCTATCGCCCTTATTTGGTCCTTTTCAGCATGCTTCAAAAGTTCCTTAACCTGCTTCTTAGACAAAGTTGCAACAGCTTGGAGAAATATGATATTTTCTTTGATCAGGTTCATTTTTTGGGCATGTAAATAACTGTCTGATCCTGTGGAAAAATGTTAGTCTTCAATTTATAACGGTTATCAATATTTGCGGATAAATCCACAACGAGGTATCCGTAATTTTGAGCTGTTGCCAGATCGTAGCTAGCCATGAAATAAGGAATCTGTGTAGGCATAGTTTGAGAAGCCAGCATTTTAATCTGACGTGCACTTCTATTGTTTCTGAACAGGCATATGTATTGCGAGTTTAGACCTATCTCTCTAACAGCTTTGCTAGCATGGTACATCTTTTGCAAAGTGATTATACATGAGATGTGGCAATGGTGGCAGAGAACGCAAACTGTTTCGACCACAGCTTTGCCTTGTGCATTGTCTTCTAGACTGGTCATTTTGTCGTCCAGCACCAAAAGGGTTTCACCTTTGGTGTCCTGCCATATTTGCACCAGTTCATCTTTTGTAGGTATATCAGTCCTAAATTCAATCAGATCACCTAGAGATGACTCCAGTTCTTCATACTTATCTTGCCATATGGTAAAACAATATATGATTTTGTTCACCTGCGGTTTGAACATTTCCTCATGATGTAGCAAGAGGTTTTTCACAAAAAAAGGTCTTTCCAGCCTGGCTTGAACCTGTGACAAGTATGTTTTTAGGCAGTTCGAACTGTGTCAAAGACCCCTGGACACTTGTCATGGTGTTAACAGCTTTACTGATGACTCTGGAATGATCAAATTTCAAATACTGCACGGTTTTTGTCTATCTTCATGGCAGCCGGGAACTTTGCAAAAATTATTAGGGTTGTAGGTCTTGTCAGCTGCTTGTCAAATTTTATTGACACTCTCATGTTACCGCTCCTTTTCAGTGGTATGACATCATCATTTGACCCTGAGCTTGATGGTTCAGAGAAAAACCTGTAAAGACAGTAACCTCCTGGATAGTCCTCTCTCGTTACAGGTATGGCGTAGCCATACCCGTCAACACCGCACAGTGTTTTGTAAGCATCCATGTACTGACTGTTTGTATTATCAGTAGACGATGTAACATACCTAGGTTGCATGGGCCCTTGGGAGAGGTCTTGACCATCAACAGTGACCTGTATGAAGTTCAGACAGCTGTGCTCAAACAGGAAGGGGTTCTCCCCCAAGGTGCCATGGTTTGCAGAGTCTGACACCAGTCCGCACACCATTTCAGCAGGAACCCTGCCGTTAAAAGGGTCATTGAACTCTCCCGAGAACACCCCCTTGGCCAGAGTGAATTTTTTTACTTCAGTTTTAATGTATGGGAAAATTGCTGGTCTTGTTTGCAACAGTTCAGCATGAGCCACAGAAATGATAGGATCAACATCAACCATTGCAACGTCCAATGATGCCTTGGTTATGACAACTTTGAATTTTCCAGGTGTATTGTTTGAGGCCAGGAGACAGAACTCTGGAGTGCTAGGATACAGGGTTAAACTCAGGGGTACACCGTTAGGAATAAAGCGACTCAGTTCTAGGATGTCACTGTATAGGTGTCCACACATGTCCACTTCTTTTGAATGCAGAAAATACTTAGCTCTTGTGTTCATACCTAAATTGTCTGAAGTTTGCCAATTAGTGTCCCCTAGTTCACCGCCCGTGTCCTTGTAATACATGGCCATCTGTAGAGTACCATTTTTCATTTCTTCACTGGTATATAGCAAAGCCTTCATGTACGACAGATAGGGGTAGGACTGGTCTGAATGAGTCAGAACTTTGTTCTGTAGGGCCACATCAACTCTGCTGAACATGGAATGCATAAAGTTATTAACAACTGAAACGGCTGCAGCTATTTTCCCATCATCTGCTTTTTCCACTTTCTTAGCACCTGCTCCTGCAGTGGCACCAGCACCTGCACCGGCACCGGCACCGGCACCTGCGCCATCATCCTCGTCACTATCAGATTCATCTGAGCTAACACCAGGCACAAATACTGGGGGTTTAATTTCCTCACCATTGCGCCCCACTATCTTGCACGTAATGTTCAACCTTGTAGATCTCAGATCTAGATAAGATCCACCGTTATTCGGCACGCTAAACTGAATGACTCCCTGATTTGAAAAGTCATTGATGGGGTAATATGTTGAAGAGTGCATTCTTCATACCCCAACATTTTGCAATGGCTTCTCAAAAATAGCCAGCTCCTCTGAATAACCAACATACGAATCTGACAAAACAGTCTGTGTCATGTTGAGAAAATTTTAAAAAGGAAAAAAAATATATTTCATGAAAGAGCACCAGTTTTCTAGTCGTCAAAAACGTCCTTGACCCTCCTAATCTTAGACTTTGTAACAGCCGTTGCACTCTTACTGTTCCTTGAACTGTCTGCACGTTGTGTGTTGGTCCGTCTCTTGCGACCTCCCAGAGCTGAATGAACACTTGTCTCTTGATCAGCTTCTTTAGTGACCTCGACTTCATCCCTGACCGCCTCGGAAAGCGCCCGCCTCCTCTCGGCCTCATTTGGGTCAACAATTTCTAATTTAGTAACCCTTTCGCCATTTTTAGTTGTACCACTGTCCTTGCGGGTGTTAACAAGTATGAGATGCCCCCTGCCTGTCCTCGCTTTCTTGAAAACTGTACAGTTAACACGAGTGTTGAACACCAGCGGTCTGTCAGCACCCTCTGCCTGTTTCTTAAAGTGTTCCAGGAAAGCCTTGTAGTCACCACCCCCCTCGGTAGAATAGTACTGCGTATTGTAAGCCATGACGAAAAGTTTTAGATGTCTTCTTGTTGCAAATGTAACGTGCAGGACACTTGTCCAGGTGCGAATGACGGAGTGCCCCCCTGACTGTCAGTTAAATAGATGTCAACTGTGCCGAGGATGTCCACTGTCAGAGGAACATAGCGCGGGGTGTCAAAGGTCACAGGTGTGACTACTTGAAGTTCATAGTCGTATATTCTGTTGAGGATGGGTTGCAAAGTAGTGTTAACAATACTGGGTTCACATGTGCTACTGTTAATGGTGATGTAATCTGTGCTATAGCCGTCTTTAAGAACAGGTAGATCAATGTCTAGAATGGCGAGATACCACCCTGACATCGGTGATAGATGAAGTGGTTTGGGTAGCCTAACTCTGAAGGCTTCTGCGCTGTTGTCTGTAAAGAAGTCATCACTCTGTTGGCTGGAAATGTAGATATACATTGTGTTTTTTTTTCACACCTTTCCGGTGTATTTTTTTATGTTGAGTGTCGGTATGTATGTGTTGAATTTATCTGAATATCCGTACCAGTTCACAAGACTGAATTTTTTGCCTCGCACTGTCTTTGTTGACAGAACCTTGTTGATTTTATACTCTATGTCTTCTGCGTCTTTTAAAGGAACTTTCTGAAGCTCCTGTAGGTAGAATGACCCTCTGATGATGTCCCCCAATAGGTCCTGCACCTTGTAACGTGGCGGATGTGACAGTATCCTATTACAGATTTTGAAAATTTCCTCAGTGAAACTCTCCAGGTATCCTCTTTTGAAAGGCGTTTGAGCACGACTTAACCTGACCAGATCACCGATTTCAAATGAGAAATTGACTTGTTGTTTGGCCCTTTTATTAAGGATAGGCACATACACGTTTTCATAGAGCGCCCTGGAATTCTCTCTGTTAACGGTCGCTGGTGGCATGTGAATTGATCCATGTGTGGTATTATTGTATGAGCGTGCTATATCATCTATTATATCGATAAAGTTAAATGTCTGGTTCTCATAAAAGTATTTGTAGAGACGGTTTTCAATTGTGCGGTTAACTCTTTCGGCATATGAGGCTTTGTGGACACCATAGGCTATAGTATGTGCAACGCCGTAACTTTGAAGCAACTCTTGAAAAGGTGCCCCTAAGAACTCCTTCCCTTGGTCTGTCCTGAGCGTTTCAGGGTGTCGTCCTTCACTGAAAATTTCCTTGCAAGCATTTGCCGTTTCTACTGATGTTTTTGTCTTGAGCGGTCTTAACCACAAAAATCTTGAAAACAGGTCAATACATACAAGCAGATATTTGAAACCTCTGTTGTACTTTGCCAGGTCAGTCATTTGCACCAAGTCAGCATCCCACTGCATCTCCATGTAATCAACAACTATTGCCTCTGTAGGAAACTTGCTGGGTGGTGTAGAATGAATGGCATGAGTTGTCTGGTGATCCAGCCACTCTTTCACAGTGTTGTAGTCAATTTCCGGGGGTTTATCTCTTTTGTCTTTGATGTATTGCCAGAGTTTTGCTACTCCATAGAAACTGGCAGGGCTACCGGGTTTGTAGTAAATGTCAGACAAGTACTTGTCAACGGCTGGGCGTTCACCCATTCTGTATTCTTCAAACACCTGGATTTTCAGGTGATTGGTACCTTGTGACAACGTTTTTTGCTGCAGATTTCAACTTGGGGCTCGGGAGCACTGCCCCCAGGCTTGTCGACAACAAAAATAACCACGTCTCTTTACTGTTGCCCAAGGAGATGTTTATGATCGCACTGATAACAATGGTGTATATGACAATCATCTGACATAAAAAGACAATCTCGTTTTTTGGTATATGTTTCCCCAAAACGACCCACTTGTCAGCTGACACTACAGATGTATGCGAGTTCAACCGGTTGGTTGTATGCTCGTCCATTGTTGTCTTGAAAATGATGAAAGATGTGTCAGTAAGGTTACACTTATAAGGTTTTTTACATACATCACGTGACATGTATGTCTAAGCATGTGTAACTGTGCTTCTTGCTATTTCGACTGGTGGCTCCTTCTTGTGTTAAATTTAATGTGAAACAAGTCAAAAATAAAAACTCTACACAAAATGTTTTGTTATGAATGGTTTATTAAAAGTGTAAAAAAAACCGTGTTTTCTCTCCAAAAATAAACAACATAGCTTAAGTTGCTACACATGGGTTTTGGACATTATAGAAATGTTTTGGAAGGGTTACATTCTGGACACATCATGGCACCAAGCTGATTTTGGTGGTCCTCTCTTAAATAACATGGTACAATAGCACTGAGTTCAGGAATCACAGCCTCTATTTCACACATTTTTTCAACAATGACATTAAACTGTGACTTGTTAAGAGCAATCCCTTCATCAACTGATAAAGCATGCACATCTTCATAAATTTCTTCATACTTGGCGAAATGTATATTTTCTGATGTTGACAAGGTTTCAATAAAACAGTTGGCTCCAAGGTGAAAATAGTAGTCTGTTCCAACATTGTTTTTTATGATATCAGCCGCCTGTACAAGCATGTTGTACCTCTGTAAAGGCATAGTATAGCTGTCGCACTGATCTCGGACATCATCCTGCTGTGAACAGTGAAAAATACATTATATGAAATATATAATTGTAGCTCTATATGTGAAATTACTCAAATTTGTTAATTAGGAATATACACATACCTGCATATCTCTGATGTCAATTGTTACCTCCCCATCATTAACAAGCACTTTCAGAAAGACATCACCACCAAGGTTTACTGAAAACCTTTCACCATATGACAGTTCGGGGATTGTACTAGCCAGATCCTTGTAGTCCTTCTGTATGATGTGAAAAAGACGTGCAATTCCTCCGGTGTTGTTCTGTTGTATCAGCATTTCCACTAACTCAAACGCTTGGTCATCTGGTTTTTCCATATATAACAGTGTTAGATAAGCTGTCATGTTGAGAAGTTTTTCATTTTTCAAGTGTCATGCTACAACCATACCATCTATTGTGGTACTAATCACAGCCGCATACTTTGCTAGAATATCCATGGTTGAAACGATGTGCAGCGTGCAATGTTTTCCTAGTGTCTATGTCTGTTAACTCTTAGCATCACCGTATATAAGATGTGCTGTTGTAACATTTGCACTCTTGCTATGATTGGTTAACATTGTGTAAACACATCACCATTGGTCCCTTTGAATATATTTAATTAACAAGTCCTAACTGGTTTGAAAAATTAAGGAGGGAAATTCTTAAAGAATTTAACGGTTAGTTTATAATCCATACATGTGAACCCGCCATTATGGGTGATAATCATGGATTTTGTGGAAAAAATAATCCGAAAAATCATATAAGCAGTCATCAATATCGCTTGAGACGTAATCATGCCGTCTGAAAAGGGTGTAATGACCATCAACGGTACACTTGGCCTTCCTGTATGCTTCCCAAGACACAACCTGTTTGATGTGTTCATCCCCATCTTCATTATGATCATAGTCCTCGTAATCATAATAGTGAAGGTGGTCCTTAACCTTTCTGTCTCTCTTAGGGTGATCCTTGGTAGAATCTTCATCTTCTTCGGAAGATGATGACATAGGATCATCTGACTGTGTACTTGCTATAGTATTGAAAGCAAAACTCATGACATCTTTGATGACTGGTTCTCGACATAGGAATCTCACGCTGTATAGTGTTTCATTGAAACGCTGGTCACAATCCTCAAATTCCTTAAAATTGGCTTTACACTGATCTAAAGATGTAAATTTATCTGAACTTTCTTGGAGAATAAAATGGTGAACTTCTTCTTTGCACTCCTTACTTCCAACAAATAGCCATCTGAAAACTGTACCCATTGTGTTGTCTGTAGAGTGTCTGTTGTAGTACTGAGCCCTTTCAAGACAGAATGGTAATACACTTGTAACATAAACAACACCTCCGTTTTCATTGGTCCTTTGTACAACAAGCTATATTCATATCCAACACTCATTGGTTCTTTCACAATTCACTGTTCTAAGACAGCTATGCATGTATCCTTGTTTATTACAACACTGTGCCTTATTTAAAATATATTATCTATATGATTAATTAGTGTAATTAATTACACCTATGTGTATACATGATTCACAGATCCCTATATAGTACATATATACATAGCATGGTGGCAGCACCACACATTGCTGACTGGTGTGTGGTGGCAGCACCTCACAGTACAACAGTAGCGCCACCTGCTGTAAGCGTTAGTCTGCATGGTGAAGCCTATACTACTATTAAGCAATCTAATTTAAACATTTCACTCATGACTCAATAATTTTGGTCAAAAATGCAGGGCAAATGAATAAAAAAATGTAGTATATATACTGTACATAAGATACCTAGGATATAGAGTCACATTAGGTATCTTTTGCCCAAATGGATGGAGTCCATAAAAACACAAAATGTTTTTTGCCACTTGGTGAAACATCACTAAAGTAAAGAAAAAATCACTTGCTTGAACAGCAAGAACTTAAAGGTTAACATATATTGTATGCAAACTGATGAACCCTTTCAATGATTTTCAACATGATGTACATTGCATATGGGGAAATTATTAAAAATAATTATACCAAAAAGTTGTTTGCAGGCATTTAACCATACAATGAATACATTTGAAACCATATTTTAATCTTGACCTACTAAATATGTCCGTTTATTAAGAAATCACTCACAGATCAACATTTTTTAATCATCTTGAAGTCCGAAACAAATTGTTTTTAAAGGACTACTCTGTACTTTATGGACTTTTGCATTTCTAGGCAATGATTTTAATAATGCCTATTTGGAATTTTATGCTTTGATGTCATTATTTTGATGGGAATATTATGTGTTTTTATATTGATGGGTATATCATGTACCAAACCAACCTCAGGGTTCATTATTTGATAAACAAATTACAATATGACTTTGTTAGAGCAACCAAATCTTGTATGGCAATTTATTTAAGAAAATAATATCATTATGCCTCTATGTCTATAACTACTGTAGCTCTGTTACACAATTAATACATGGAATCATGTTTTTGATTTTGTATTAAATTCAAGTTAATGATATTAAGCAGATATTAAGTATTATTGTGCAATGTTGTGTTGGAATAATATTACCATTATTTCGCAATGTTGCCAAGTCTCGTCCTAATCATTGCACATGATATTTATTAATATTATTTTATGATGGTTAAGTGGCTGAACATTTTGCTGTTATGGAGGCTGTAAACAAATATTATCTCTGACAATAGATTCAAATTTTGCAATTTATATTGTTATGTTTTCATTTGGCCACAATTGCATTTTCTGTATTTATATATAATACAATCTTATATTTGCATTCTACAAAATACGAGTTTGTCTTTTTTTACAGTTAAATATTTGTTTATTGCAAAGTACTGTTGATCTCATACATTAAGATCACTAGAAAGACCATCTAACTCTCTAAGTCATTTGATTTTGGGCCCATGCTAACATGCGCAGACCAAATCACCATTAGGACTGGTATCTTAAGGGGCGTTCACACGGTCATGAGTGGGGGATTGCAAGTGGGGGATGGCGAGTGGGCGTGGATGACAAAATATGTTTACTCCTGCTCAACCATTTCCATAGGTAATTTAATCAGTGAGCGATGTACGGATACCCGTGCTATTCCTGGTAGATCCTCCAGATCACTCGTGCATATCATGTTTACAAATTTAGCGAACGTTCTACAAGTCTAATTGTCAACCTTTTTTTTTTCACCCAGAAGACTTTTACTGAAATATTTATGGATTCCATACTCATTTGGCCCACATAGTTTGATCAGGACCGATTTGTATAAGAAAAATGTCTGAACTGGGCCATTGCCACTGCTAAACTGACAAGTTCAGCAACTTTCACTGAATACTTTCTGAATCTTCTCCCTTGATTGATTTGTTCAGATGGCAGGAATCAAAATGTTAAAATTAGTGGAACTGATATTTAAACTTTGGCTGGAACAACTACAGTCAAACAAATAGAAGTGTGACTCATCAATGCCATTTTTAGCAGAAGAAAACAATAAAAGTTTATGTATCAATTATATACTAACTGTAAAAGGATTTCCGGTGCCAGGTTTGGCTGATTTTGTTCATTTTATGCATTTTGTCAAGAATATCAAGTTTGACTGATGAAACTCATTCTGTTTTTTATCAGGTATTTTGTGATGCTCACATCATTGAGCTTCATAATATGAGCTAATATGACTCTCATGGTCTTCTTCATAGTTTGGCAAAAGAGGAAAATATAAATGCACGTAGTATGTTACAATTCATTTGTGTTTTGTATTTGCAAGATAAATAAGCACCTTTGCACAAAATTCATACTGCCCTGCATAAAGGTAAGCACATATCATCACAATGTAACACTAAATGTCAGAAAGTATTGAGAATAAGATGAAAGGGAGATTGCATTACAGTATACTAGTAGGGTGGTGGATGGAATAGGGCTTTACATTCAATATTTTGCACCTGATGGGCTTATTAGTATAGGCAAGGACCATTGCAATGATATTAGGAATGAAACAGCCATCCAACTTTGGCACAACCGGGAATTGAACCCGAGACCCAGTGGTTGGAGGCCAAGAGTGCTACCACTGAGCTAGGCCCCCATCCAATAAGTATGATATCTGTCATGCAAAAGTTACAATGAATGGCACATGTTTACATATTTAAAGTACCATGTAACGGATAAATAAATGTGGACTTAAAGCAAATATCAACATTTTCATAAAGAAGGTCCTGTAATAAAACATAATTACTTCAGAAACATACAAGTAATTTAACAAATGGCTGCTTGTGGTTATATACTACACCGTTTGGAATCCCTGTATTTCCAGGAAGGTCAGTCAGGCAAAACTATATTTTGTCATGTCTCACATGCCATATATTTTGGTGAAAAATATCATGAGACAACAAGGGAGCATTGGTTCACATAAATATTTGACTGTGCCAAATCTTGAGACATACCAGCTTTAAGTGTTGGCAATGTCATTGTGACGTCATCACAGTTGTTGTGGAATTATGAAATAAGAAGACATGAACTTCTCTGACCAAGAATTATATATCAATAAGCATCATATTGATGACAATAATGACTGTATAATTATGAGTGCAATATCTGTGACTCAGTGCAAATAAAATGATTGTTTTTATTGAAGTTGTGTACTAGAGCTTTTTCCCGAGACAACTATAACCTGACTAATGTGACTAAATTAGACTATGTGACCAAATCAGACTAAAGATGGACTATAAATCCAACTGTCTCTGACAAGTGGGTCATGGATTCGAATCTCACTTGAGCTTATGTTAAAAACACCACCATGATTATAAAGTTGTTTCCAACCATTCTAATTAGATAAATCATTATTTCTTTGGTAAAATTCAGTCATGGTAGAGAAGAAAAAGTTCAACAGTACACCAGTGACTGTGCCAGGGCATTGAACTGAGCTACTGGGGACATGGTGTATGAAGTCTAATGGTTGAATTATATTTCTGACAGGAATGCATTGAATTATTATCTATTATAGTCATTATTATTGAATCAATCACTGGGGAATTAACAGTATCTGGATACAAATAAAGGGAAACCTACTAAAAATGCAACAGTTCCATGATTTGATGGTCAACCAATGCTTATGTTTGCTCGTATATATGTGTGAATGTGAAGTAATTTCTTTCAACCATGTTGGTAATTTTCATTTACATGACATTTCATTCCCTGGTGAATTATCTACGTTTGTTATCAAACTGGCAATGCCTTCACAATGCTGGCCTCTTTGACCACAGCTTTTTGGGTCTTACTGGGGGGAGCTGCAATGCAAAAGCTGTTATTTCACATATCTGACTGGCTAAAAGTAAACAAACTCTCTTTAAATGTAGAAAAAAACCAAAGCAATACTATTCCACACACCACAAAAGAAAATACAGCATCCAGAATTATTCATAAATGGCATGAAGATAGAATTTGTAGATAGATTGAACTTTTTGTGTATAGTTATAGACAAACATTTTAAATGGACTCATCACTTTGAAGCTATATCCAAGAAAATATCTAGAACCCTGGGAATCATGACAAAGATAAAACAACAACTTCCTTTGAACGCACTTCTTCATATATACAATGCCTTAGAATACTTCCTCGTCTGAATTATGGAATAATGATATGGGGCTGGAAATCTAAGAAATTAACATCTCTTCAGAAAAGAGCCATGCATACCATCACAAAGAGCCATTACAGAGCCCATACCACTGAGTTTTTCGAAAATTAAATATGTTAAAAATTAAAGATCTATGTGCACTGCAGGACTATAAATTTAGCTTTAAATTTGGAAACTCATTGTTACCTCATAACTTCACAAATGAAATGAAAAAAAAATCTAGAAAATAAAACCCACAGATATGTAACCAGACATATCAAAATATAAAGCTACCCGCTGTGAGACATGAATTTGCCAGACACAGTATATCCTATAACTGTCCTAAAAACATTAAACAATATGCCAAGTATTTTTAAAGAAAAATTAAACACACATAGCTTCCACGGTTTAAATTATGTGTGAAAAAGAAGACAGTTGAGGCTTATAGTGAAGAATGCAATACACCAAATTGTTACTCATGCAAATTTAATAGGCCTACAAATCAAAATTGCTTGTCATAATCTTTTACTTTTACAAAAATTTCCTTTTATTACATTACATTTGTAACTGTGTACTCTTCCCTAAAGCGGCATGTCATTAAGCCTTTTGGAAGAGTAGCTTTATTCAATAAACAATGATATATATGTGTGTTACGAAAGATTACATAGGGCGGGGGCCTAGCTCAGAGATAGTGCTCTGGGCTTCCAACCGCTGTGTCCCGGGCTCAAGTGTGCCACGAGTGGCCCTTGTTGTGGGGTTTGATTCACATTCGAGCCTAAGTTGGATGGCTGTTTCCTCCTTCGTCTCATTGTCGTGGTTTCTGCCTGTCCTAATTAGTCCAACTGGTGCATAATCACACACACGCACACGTAATAATACAAACTTATTATAGTTTTTTATGCGTTTGTTCTTGTTTTTCATAGCAACATTGATAGTAAATGGGGCTGCGTATAGCAAATAGAGAAAGTATGATTTTTTCGATGATATCTGTGCATTCAAACGCAGGACACAGTGCTCATGTCACCAAATACAGTTCTACAGTTTGAATTTAGTCCTGATGTCTAATTTTAGTCATAGTCTGATTCTAGTCTTATAGTCCTATTTTAGCCCTTTCGGGGAAGACTAACATAATGAAAATTTTAAACAGGATCATCCACAATAATAATAGTCTTGAATTTACTTGCCTATAATTAAAGTAGTTTTAATAAAACAGTAAAATAAAAGGAAAAACACGTCTGTGTCCAATATTGCGTTTATGCTTTATGCAAGGTGGTGTTGATAATGAGGCATTTGGGGGTTATTATAGTGAGAAATGTAAAAGGCAATGATACAACACACATCAATGGTCCTAAATGAGTCACTGAAGTAAGTAATACGCATGAACCAACCCATTGATTATCAGGAAGAGAGTGAAAACACTAAATGTAATTTAAGTTAGTGAAAAATAACCTATTTGCACACAGTCCTAACAAGGAAGTTTGAAACATTTTGCTCATAAAGTTTCCCCAAAAATAGAGCCAAAGCCAATATCATTGATTCATTTCAACTGAAATCTTACTAAGACTGCATGTGTATCATAATTTGGATTAAAAACATCAGTATCTGCTGAAACAGGCACATCTGGGTAAAATCCATACAACACTGCACATAGGCAAGCCAATACTGCAGCATTAATTGTGAAAATTAAGGGAAAAGTACTGAGGACTGGGCAAAAGTGTATATGCATTAGACCATAGCAATTCACTGAAGTCTTCGTTAAAAAGCTAGTTAATGTTATGTACTCATTCAGTTTGTGCACTGCTTGATTTAACCGATAATAATTAGTTCAAACAGCAGTAAATGGTATATAAATTTGTTAATGTTTGATATTTAAATTATCATTCACTTAAAAGTTATTGTCATATATTGTAATAAACATTGTAAGAATTCCCACATCATTTGATCATTGCAGACAAAAAGGCAGCAAAAAGCTACACTGAGAATATATTACACCACCTACAACATGATCAGTAAGTGGCCACCTCATTTTTATCTTGAATAAATAACATATTTGTGACAAATAATTATAATAAAACCTCCTGCAAATGTATATTCAAACACAAATGCCTAAATACAGTGGAGCATGAAAGTGTATACTCTTTAGCACATCAGCAAACAAAAAAGTATTATGGCATTTTCAAAACTAGCCACCAAAGCGTTTGCAATTATGACAATGCTGTCACTTTATTTTAAAAACACATTTTGGCTGAAAGCAATGACAAGACTCAGGGGTGAATACAATTTTGGGGTCAGAGACATTATTGATATATGGTTGCCAGTGGTTATATCTAAATAGTGTTCTAAATGGAGTTTCCATGGGAGCAAAATTGACAATATACCACATGAAACTATAAATACTAAGTGAAAGGCACAATGAGATTGTTATCATAGCTAGTTGTTGATATTAGTAGCAAATAAAATCCACATGATGTACTGTAACTGGTTTTACAGCAATATGTTCCATATGGTAAGCAAATATGACATGACTTATATATATATATATATATATATTATGAGCTCTGAAGTTGCGCAAGTTTCAAGTGAATTTTTCGCTCAATTTGGGTTCATTTTAGCTTAGCTTTAGGCGTTCTGGCAGTAGATGGTATTCCTCTGTTCCAGATCCATTTTCTTCTGTATAGTTTGCGACTGGGTGGAATGTAGAATATATACAATTATTTACAATATATACATTTTGTTTCCCTCTATATTATTCTATATCTTGCTGAGCCTCCGAATGGTGCCCTGCAAGTATTGGTCCTCGTATATACATCTTACAGTTAATACTTCTAATTGCTAGGCCACTACTGCTGCTTTGCATCCTAGTTCCATATTCCTTCGGTGTGGTACATTTGTGGACCCCAGAACTTGACTAATGCATTCTTAAAGGCAAGTAAACTTGGTGCATTACCACTTTTTTAGTAATTCATTCTACTCTTTGACTGTTCTTGTGGTGAAGAAGTTATTCCTCAGATCAAATCTCGGGGTTCTCGTCTTGAAGAGTTTAAATCTGTGCAGTCATGGTGTGCATTCAGAGTCATAGATGCTGTGCAACATTTTAAACAGCTCAATCATGTCCTCTCGCGTGCTTCAAGTATTTCACTATACTAATTGCGCATACTCTAGATGACTCCTTACTAGTGATGTATATAGTGGTACGAACACTTCCTTGTCCAAGTGTATAAACGTCCTCCTGATGAGTCCTATTACTTTGTTTGTCTTCTTGATGATCACTCTGTGGCGAACTAGACGGAAGGCCCGGGGCCAGGTAGCCGCAAGAGCCCGAGAACTGGAGGAACTCCGAAGACGACCCAGTGTGGAAACAGAGGGCCGAGAGGCTGCAGAGCGACAGGCCGATCTGCTCTACTAGGAGGTGAGACCGGCTCACCCAGGAGCGAGACCAGTGGTGGGAGGAAATCTGCTGGGCTCGCGGATAGGCTCCTCAGTAGGGCATTAGGAAGACGGAGGATGGACGTAGTACCTGGAGACCGGACTCTAGAGGCCCTCTCCACCCAGTTGACGGAGTTATGGCCACAACTAGCGGGATCCAAAGGGGTGGTATAAATACGTCTTGTGTTGGAAATCCCCCCTTTCTCGGACAGAAGGGGCGAAACCAGGGGAATTTGTGGTTATAACCTGGTGAGTGACACTCCAGGAATGCGTACTGGTCCATGTGACCGTGGTGGAGGTGGGGTTGCTCCAGCCGCTTCCTGGCAGTGTATTACAGGACATATAGTAGACAGGCTGTGCGGCGGGGCAGGGAATAATAAAGAGTAAAATTGTTCTTTGAATGTCAGCTTGTCATCTACTAAAGTAACCACTTTTCAGACCAGCTGTCCAATTTCTCCAAGTAATTATTAATAGCTCCAAAGTTGGAGCATTCTCAGGCTATGTGGAACAGTTTGGAGTCATCAGCAAACATGTAGACTGTGTTTTCTAGGCTATCCAGGAGGTAATTTATGTATAGTACAAACATCAAAGGTCTCAAAACTGAGCCTTGAGGTATTCTGCTAGTAACTTCTACAGGTTCTGATTTTCATCTCCAACTGCTACAAAGAGCTTTTTATCCTTTAGGAAATATTGAATCCAATTTTTGATGGGGTCTTGTATGCTGTAGTATAACATTTTCTTTAGAAGCCTACAATGTAGGAGTAGATCAAACACCTTCCTAAAGTCCAGATATATCACTTCCATACTGTCACCATTGTCGAGTGCCTGTCCACAGATCTAGGATTTTCAATAACTGCAACGCTGTTGATCTGCTTGGTAGAAACCCATACTGTCTTGTGGTGAATAGTTTATGCTTGAATATATGTTTCATCCATATATTGTATTATGGATGCTAAGAATTTGCAGGCAATACTTGTGAGGCTCACAGGTCTATCATTCTCACACAAGGTCCATGTTCCCTTCTTATGTTTTGCACAAACCCTAGCGTCTTTCCATTTCAATGGTAGCTTTTTGGCTTGTAGGGAGTTTTTCAAGATTATCTTGAGAGGAAAAACTACATCATTAACTGGCTCTTTCAAAATCCAAGTTGTAATGCGGTCAGGACTAGGTGACTTTCTGAGCTTTAGCTTCATGATCTTTTTTGGCAATTATGTCTCAGTGATAGTTCCCTCTTGTTGGAAGTGTAGTTGCAGTACTGGGCCTAGTGTTGGTATGTGGTTCCTTCGTGGAAACTGAGGCAAAAAAGTGGCATAGGGCTGCAGCCTTGTCTTTGTCACTCTCAGCTAATCTAGGTTCCCCATCTATGATTGTCTCGAGTTCTGGGATCTCCATTTTGGTCCTGGTTAGGCTGTTTATATATGTCCAGTCCTTTTTGGGGTTGGTCTTGACTTATTTTTCCACCTGCTCCTTTCTTGCCAGGTTCCTAACTTCACAACAAAAACATGAATTGCGTTCGGACGGTGTGCCCAATTTGGAAAAAAAATTGACAGCTATGGAGGACATGTCAAATTACTGTAACTATATGTCAGTTAGCACACAGTTCATGCACTGTTTGTGTGCAGTTCAATATAAATTAGCATATGAGCAAAGTTATGCCCCCTTTAGGCCTTTATACATATGGAATATCACCATGCTTGTACTGGTGTCTCACATGAGAAGTCACTCTGTGATATGTTTACAGTTTCTTCAGCAGTCAGAAATGTGCATACATTTGTACAGACAACAGATAACCTTTCTTAAAGTATATCTATTCAATTGAAAACATAATATAGTTTCAGTCAGAATTATTCAATACTTTTGACAAAATACACACTTCTTTTTTACAAATATAAAAACATTTGATAGGTCAAAAGTGCGCATACACTTCAATTGATATCTAGTTGCACAATGTTTAGCCCACGTAATAACAATCATTTTTTCCCCATAATTCAACACAAGTTTCTGTCATGTGTAGGGAGATATTTTCGATCGTTTCTCATGGAAATTTTATGAATTATTTTCAACGTTTGGTGACACAATGAATGTAAACTTGTCTTTTCTATTCACTGCACAAATTTTCAACTGGGTTTATGTTGACACTTCAAGATGACCACTCCAAAAAATTAAATATGGTTTATTTTGAGCCATTCGGACAATGTATTGCAATGCTGATGCACCCAATTTCAACCTGGCTTCAGTTTTCTGACTGAGGGCTTCTTTCAGATTTTTGACGTAATCGTCATCTTTCTGAATCATATCATGCCTGCTTCACTGGCTCTGAAGCGACCTCAAATCAAATTGTTTCTTTCACCATGCTTGATTGTTGGCACTTTGAGTGATGGACAAAAATTAGGTTTTTCAGCCACAGTGGCTCTCAGTATATTGGGACCGAACTCGGTCGGGCCTTCAACCCTTATGATACTGGAGGCAAGATTTTACTTGCTTTCTACAATAAGAGTCCTTTTCTTACTGGCTAGCTATGTAGCCCATCTTCCTGCAGCTGTCTCTTGACTTTGCCAGAGCTCCTCCAGGTCATCGCACATTCTTTTTGGTCATTCTGGAGTTTATTTTCACCACTTTTATCTTGGTTGATGGTGGTAGTTTCTGACCTTTCCTGATATTTTTCACAAACAGGTAAAATTGTTTCAGGCAAATGATTTAATTATAAATGACAGCAAAACTAACTACGTGGTGTTTTGTGGAATGAAAAAATATTCCTGATATTTTAAAAGAAATAAAACTGAGGGATAAAATCATCCATAGGAACAATACAGCAAAATATTTTGGTGTCATTCTTGACTCAAAACTAAACTTTAATGAGCACATATCTCAAATATGCAAAGGACTAGTTAATGTTATCAGTGCATTTAAAATCAAAAGAATAAGGTCACAAACAAAGGAAAAATGCAATTGTACCATGCTTTCATTCAAAGATAAGCTATGGAATTGAAATTTACGGTACAGCTGCCAATAGATACCTAAAAAGGATTGAAATTTTGCAACATAAGGCCTTAACAACACTCTTTAATCTTGATCCACTAACTTCCTCAACATCCCTACATAAAATGAAAATATTGCCGCACATATATGAAAACTATTTCCAAGAATTAGCAGATAACAATTATCCAAATACAAGAAATAGAATGAAACTAGACTCCACTCTGTTCCAAGGGAACAGATAGAAATGATTCACCATACCGTAGTGTAGTCATCTTTGTTTGTAGTCGAGTAGAATTAGATGACAGATGAGATAGAGAGAGATAAATGAAAATACTGTGTAGTAGACTCCGATACCTTTGAATAATGAGGACCTAAATATATAGAAAAGACGAGAATTGAAATATCCGTAGTCGAGTCAAATAAATACCAGTTCCCTATTACACATTTACTCCTCAAAAACAAGGGTTGGGTAGATATTCAATAGGCAGGAAGTTGTGTACCTTGTTACAATTTCCAGAATATCTAAGTAGCCTCATCAGAGGCTTTACTTCAAAATGTTTTGTATGCACAGATGACCTTGACCTTTAAGCAGAGGTCATCTGAAATGGCCCTTCACAATTTCTTCAACTACTCCAACTTACAAATTAAATTTGGTGAATATACGTCAGTCCGATGGGTGGTAACTATGCTGAGGTATTTGAGATGTCATGGAGATGTCACTAAACCTCTTAGCAAACAGTCTTGAGGGATTTTTGTGCATAAAAGTTGTCAAAATTGCTAGTTTTTCACAATTGACCTTGAATTTTGACCTTTTCTCGCATCAAGGTCAAATTTCCCATAATACTCCAAAAGCCCTCTGTTAGATCATGTCATGACACTTTGCTAGAAACTCATTGATCAAAATTAAGGGAGATACAGCCGTTTGAATTTCGTAAGTTTGAGGTCAACTGTGACCTTGACCTCGATTAATTTGTTACCTTTACCTATCTAAGTACTATATTTGATCCAAAGATGGTCCAATTTGGGCCACCCAGTCAAAAGTTATTAGGCGTTAAAATTTTTGGGGCAAACAGCAAAATCTAAAACCCTTTACCCGATCGCCACCACAAGTCCGGCTGCACTGGATTGGTCATAACACAACATAAATCTGTGCTTGTCTGTTTCCCACCATATGGGGTTCTTGAGATTCCGGATGCCAATTGACTTTTAGGGGGGTGTATGGATCACCCCTTTCCACTTGACTGAGCATCAAAATGACCCCTCAGATTAAAAGACCTTATAGCACAAGCAAACATACTACAATATCAAAGCTGTATCTTTACCTGTTTTTTAGATATTTCAATAGAAATTTTTGTTAAAATCGACTTAAAATAACCTGTGACCTTGAGAAATATATCAAGGTCATTTCGGTTTTACAGAATTGTAGTGCTACCTAAGGTTCACCTACCCACCAAATTTCGTCCCGGTAGGATCAAAATTTGGTGGCGAAGAATAATAATAATAATTTTAACAAAAACAATATGATTCACCATAGTGATGGTGAATCATAATTAAAATTGCCCAGAGTAAGAACAGAACAAGACAAAACAATTACGAAATATCAGGGAGCATGCATATGGAATGAAATTATTTCACAGATGCCGTCACATTTTGAGGCAGAGAAAGTTTCATTAAAGGCATGTAGTAGAACGATAAAGAATTATCTTCTTTAAATAAATTATCAACCATCGTAATTTTTTTAATATTTCCAGATATTATTCCAAATTATCAAAATTTTGATTCAACTACCAATTATAGCATACAAATTACTTTATTCAACTCTGTTTCAATATCATTTTAATATCATTTTAATATACATGTAATTATTATCTCAATATCACAATGTATTGTTGTATATTCTCTAATTTGTATCATTCAAAATGTTTGCTTGAGAATTAATTTGTACCAGCTCGATAAGCATATAAGCTTCTTCTGGTAAATAAACATACAAACAAACAAACAATTGTTCACTTTCAAGAATCTGAAAATGCTTGATGCAGATGATGTAGACAATGTCATGTTAATTTTATTACAGTGACTGCTCATCCACAAATATTAACCATAAGTTATTGTTCTGCTTTCTTATGCCTTCGGTCTTTTCTCAGATGAACTCAACTTAATTTGGGTTAAATAAAACCAATTTAGATAAGATTCTACACTAAGCTCCTGAGCAATTAAGGTTCAATTATCTCATAATAGGTATAAACAACAGATAAAGAGATTATATCATAAACTGAGATATTCTGTTTTAGGATTATAGAAGTTTTAACTAAAACAATATTACACTATTAAATTTTCATTGTGCATTGCGCAGAAATCTGAGTTAACTGGTATTTGAGGTCGTCACCCACTATGTTACCAAATGGTAGAACAAGGCATGACTTGAGTATGAGGTCAACCTCTGCTAGTCAAAGCTTCTTTTTTGGCACTGGTACAGACCACAGTAGTAATGTTACTGACCAGAAACGTCAAATTATTCCAATATGCTCAAATCAATTTATTGACTGCTAAACTGTTTGATTGAACCAGACACGTTTTTATAATGTCATCGTGACATCATGCTTCTAGAATGAAGTGGAAATTGAAGACAAACTGTTTCTAGGGTAACATAAAAATTTTGTAAGAATCTTAGGAGTGGAAAATTCCACTGATATAAGTCTTGTTGGTGGGTGGATTGGGGCTTTACATCCAGTATTTCTGCACCTGATGAGCTATTTAGGCCAGACACTAGACAAGGACCATGGCAATGAGATGATGAATGAAACAGCCATCCAACTTAGGCTCAACCCGGAATTAAACCAGGGACCCAGTGGTTGGAACCACCTGTATATTGGGGTAGCTTCCAATAAAATCAGATCCTTCAGTATTCTCATTGGCCAATCTGCAATGACTTCATTATCATAATGCAGGAGATGATGTTGGTTGAAAATTGTCCTGTTCCTGTGTCATATTATAACCAGGCATGCTTTGTCATATGAATGTTTAAACTCCCCTTTCACATAGCCGGTTTTACGGGTGAATCGGCGGGTTCTACGGGTGAATCGGCGGGTTCTACGGGTTAATCGGCGGGTTCTACAGGTGACTCGGCGGGTTCTACGGGTGACTCGGCGGGTTCTACGAGTCACTCGGCGAGTTCTGCGGGTCACTAGAAGTAAGCCGACGGGTAGCAGGAGTAACTCGACGGCTTCCAGGAGTAACCCGCCGAGTTGTAGTAGTAACTCGCCGACTGCTACCAGAGTCAGCATCAGCGTAGGCAGGGAGAGGGGTTGTATATACTTTAAAAGGCTGCTGCTCCCCTTATATCAGGCCGATTCTCGTCAAATATAAATTAATTGTAGTATAGTTCATACTGATTCCATACGTGTTTTCAGATCGAAAATATACCGAATATTAAGCGAGTTATTGGTCTGAGAAGTCAGCTAGGTTGGCGGAGGCAAACAGTGGTGCTCCCGCAGACGTCCGCGCCGGGACTGTATCAATGCTGAGCGCTTCTTTGAAAGGCTGCTGCTTCCCAAGTACGACTGGATTGTAGTATAATTCATACTGACTCCATAGGTGTTTTCGGATTGAAAATAGACCAAATATTAAGCGAGATATTCGTCTGAGAAGGCGGTTGTCTGGCGGCGGCTGCTGCTCCATTAATATTAATCAGATTTTCGTAAAATAATATTGAATTATAGTAGAGTTCATACTTATTCCACACAGAATTTCAGATTGAAAATAGACCAAATATTAAGCGAGATATTCGTCTAAGAAAGCAGTTCTCTGGCGGCGGATAGGTTCTCTGTGCATGTTCATGACTTGAATGGTGTGGTCAATATTTGTGACCATGATGCATTGCACGCATTGAATTTCCGGCTACCGGGGCCGAGAATCCCGGTTTGGGCCCGAGTTGTTATTACAATCCTGAAATTACCATATAATATTACATGAAACCATATATTCAATTGATTTACATAATAAAATGGGAATATTGATGTTCTGACTGAAAGTTCTAAATTTGTTAAACAAAGGTATGACTGTAGCCAGGATTACTGATTCCATTACATGATAAGTGGCATCTCAAATCATGACTACTGTTCGCTGCAACGGCAGTTGAACAAAATACACCTACAATAACAGATTCTGCATCAATATCTTAAAGTGTGATGCAAACATCATTATCAAACAGCAGATTACGGGAATGAAATAAAAAACACAAAAGCAATAGAAGTCCTTAGTGATCCATGCATCACACATGCTAGGATGTTTAAAAATGCTAAATCATTTTTTTTATTTATTTAAATACTTGCTTTATGTCATTTATAATACAATGGACAATAATACACAATATTCAAATTTTCCATGAACAATCATCCGATTAACCATACAGTTAGTGAGAGCATAGTTCCATTAAAATTGAAACAAATGATTCAAAATATTTCTTTTACAAAAGCTTTAAACAGTAAATTTAGTACTGCTCCTTCAGGAAACCTGGCCATTTGGCTGTTGCTGCTTTACATTTTGGATGGAATCCACCAGGGAGACCCACGTGCTGACACCTGCTGTAAATACAACATGAATCACACAACATATACTGGCTACACTGGTTCCTACTGCTTTTGTTATCATTGTTTTGGGACTCATGTACAAGAATCGTTACAGAATCAAATTCTGATATTATATCATGAAAAATCAACTACGTCAAAACAGAAGGAGTGAAGTGCTAAGAACCAGTGGACATGGAAGTGTAGAAGCACTGTATAGAGATGATGCACCAAATGTGTTCATATTTTGTTCTGATGACGATACAGACTGGCTTTATGACGAAGTTGTCCAGGACTCGAAGATTTGTGGGGTTACTCAACTTTTTCATGCAGATGTGACATTGACATGGGAGACGCTTAGACATCATCAGTTGCTTCCTTAGATGCAGCTGCTGTCTGTATGTGTGTGATTACACCTAACTTCTGTGAAGATGGTGTTTGTCTTTGGGAGCTTGAAATGATCTTGGCTAAAGGAGAGGAATCAGTTCTTTTCTTTTGCAAAGAGCAAGTTGATCCAAATGAGCATAATTACGCCAGTAGAATGATTCATTTCTATAATCATATTGAGTATGGAGAATCTGATTCAGAAAGACAAGTTTGCTGGAACAAACTGAAAAGCTTTATTTAAGCCAATGCAAATACTGGAATATCTGATTCTGATCCTGTAAGGCTATAGAGTCACATTGATTAGGTTTCTCTTGTTGAGATGGGGTAAAGTACATGATTAAGCAATCTAATTTAAACATTTCACTCATGACTCGATAATTTTGGTCAAAAATGCAGGGCAAATGAATAAAAAATGTAGTATATATACTGTACATAAGATACTAAACATGGACATTTAACTGGGGACTTTAAAAGCAAGAAGAGGAGCTCCATTACGGTCTATACAACCTTTGTTTGATGACGCATTTATACCATAATGTCAATGAGTGTATTGATGAGGTCACAAATGTTTTAAGGACGGGTACTTTGCTCCACTTGTTGTTTCTAAAGTATCACATTGACTCACATAATTTTAAATGTGTTTATCCTATCCTTTTAAGAGGACCCTGATTGACAATAATAAAAAAAAAAACTCTATAAACAATAATATAAAGATGACAATGCTCTCAATTTCTGTAAAATCATTAAATTTGTTGCGGCAGTATGTGCAAAATAATTGTAAATATACATAAATTATATGCAAATAGTTATACCGATATCATATAATATAAATCCATATGAAAAGATAGTAAAACCAATAACACTATGTATACATTTAACTTTGATGTGCCTCATTGTGTGGAATGTACAATGAAAATTATCACGCATGATAATCATTTTGGTATTAGTATTATCATTGATATGTAAATATTTGAACCATGAAAATGTAAGAATTAATTTTATGACTCTAAGTTTAGAAGTAATGTATATAGGCCTCGTATATTGCCAGAACTCAAGTATTTGGTTTGCAAATATCTTTAAATCTAACCATAATCATTGCTAATATGGTTGACAATTTTCAAAGACAGACAGAACTTTGTATTTGTATATATCATGGACATGTATTATCCCATGTTATTTTAGCTACAGTTTGTAATAAATATAATACACTGAGATAAAACACTTTGTTGTTGTTTAGTTTTTTATTATACTTACCATTTTAGGTTTGAACATTTACAGGTGACCACTTTATTGATGCAGGCATCTCACCATTACTGACACTCACTTGTTCACACTCTGATTGCCCAGCAAGTAATATTACACCGATGCCACATTCTCTACAACAGGCCATGGTTAAGAGAATAAGGTCTTTGCCTTTGGATGAAAATGTACCAGGCGTAGAGGAACTGAGAAAATCTGTAATTTTTAGTGCTCCAATCCTCCCAGACATAAAATGACATGTGGCTTGAGGTAGTGATAAGAGTTGTAAAAGGTTCAACCTGAATTTGAACAGGCTTGCCAAAACTGTAAATGCACAAAATCAGATCAATTAATTTGTGAGGTTGACAGTACTAATGCCAAACACTTATCATTGACAATTACATTAACAGGCATTGTACAAAGTGAGTTGTGAAAAGTAATACAGAACTATAACTGAGTTCTCTGTTCAAATGCAATTACAAATTATTGTCTTAATAATTACAAATTGCTGTCATTATAATTACAAATTGTTGTCATTATAATTACAAATTCTAGTTATTATAATTACAAATTCTAGTCATTATTATTATAACCTTGTTGGCATTTCTCTAGTTCTGTGATATCATTATTTTTGTCTCAATTACTGTATAATCAGTAGTTGTATTTCTGTAATCATATCCATTACAGAATTTGTGCAAGTAATTTACACATTTATACATGAATGTTTGTCTAAAAAACATATGTCTACTTTTTTTTCATCTTTTCTATAAAATATTGCAGAAAATGAATTAAGTTTGCATTTTATGTTATTATTAGTATATTAACTTAGATCAGAATGTGACCATCCAATGTTTTGGTTAGATCAAGTAACACAGTGGTAATACATTTTAATAGGATTTTATTGTTTTGTTTCAGTTTTCAGATTCATTATGGCTCTTGTATGTCTCCTTGCTTTCCTGCCTGACGTGACAATGACACCAGTTCCAGTTCTTGCAACCAATTGTCTTCAAGATGGTGCCACTCTTGACTGTCGCCACCGCCAGCTATCTTCAGTTCCAAAAATACCTCCAGAGGTCACCAAAGTCTTGTTAGATAATAACAACATTGATGGGATACAGAATTACGAATTTGCTGGAGCTACACAACTCAAAGTTATTAGTCTCTCATACAACAGAATATCATCATTACCTGTCAATGCTTTCCAAGGATTGACCAATTTGAGATTCCTGCATCTTGGTCACAATAATATGTGTCTAGGTGATGATGCATATCCACCTGGTGTTTTTCATCATTTGAAGTCATTGGAAACATTGAACATGGCTAGCAATGATTGTGAAAATCGCATCATACAGAAGTATCCTAGAGGTGCTTTTAAGGATTTGAAAAATTTACAAGCAATTGCAATAACTGGTTTGCCTGCAAATCAAAACTCACTTGATGGTTTTGAGTACATGAGCAAATTGAAAACACTTATGTTTGTGGGAACTGGTAGTTCAATGGGTTCCCTGCCATGTAATTATTTCTCACCACTTCTAAACATTACCTTAAAAAGGCTTTCACTTAGAAATGCAGGACTAACAGGAATGTGCCAAACTGTTTTAAGGCAACTACAATCGCTGTCATACTTGAATATAGCCTGCAATGCATATTTCGAATATGTGTCTCTCTTACCGGTTCTTTTTAACATGGTAAAGCCATCACTGAAGACTCTGTCAATGGATATGATTGGGTATCGTGGTGCAGAAGTAGGGGATTATTATTACTATGGTTTGGCCCACTCTAATTTGAATAATCTGAAAAGAATTTCAATGAGACAAATCGGTAATGTATTCTTCAACACAGACACCATAAAAACCCTGGCAAATGCAGAAGTAATTGTTCTTGGCCACTCATTTATTCAGTTTGATGACAGCGAGCCACATGTGCCTGAAAGAGTTGAAGCAATATTTAATAACAGCAAATTAGTCACCATCGCTCTGCCATATTTCAAGGATCAAAAATACCCATTACAAACATTTGAGAAGGAAATGTGTGAACCAGATGAAATAGACTTAGAAGATCATCTTTACTTCCCAATGAATGATCAATACACTCCTAAATTTCCTGTAGGAGCAGGTTTGGACAATATGAAAAAGAGTGAAGATAATAAATCTCCTTTAAATGGCAATGGCACCTCTCACAATTTGCTGACTCCATACAATTTGAGGCAAAGAGAAAAGACATTATTGAAAATACCTCCTTCATATCCAAGGGACACATTTGATAAGTTGCTGTTCAAATATTTGCCACCATCTGTTAAGTCTCTATACTTGGATAACTGCCAACCAACTGTAATACAAAGTTTGTTCAACCTCGACATAAATCAATTGAATAATGTTCAGTATCTCAATCTATCAACGATGTCTTCTGCACCTGAAATGGACTTGTTTGAAAATTTGAAGAAGTTTCAAAACTTGGCTCTCTTTGAAGCAAAATTGTGCCAGATTTCTTCCATAGAAACAATTTTTCCACCGTTGCCCAATCTTGTTGCCATTAATCTTGATAACAACTCGGTCGCCAGTTTGGTAAACCCTTTCCAGAATATACCCAGAGTGGAAAGAATATCATTGCAAGGCAACAGGATTTCTACTATGGGTGAAGAAGCTTTTTCTAACCTCACAAAGCTGAGGAAGATATTACTGGCTCACAATTCCATTTCATCCACATATCTGAATGTTGCAGATGCAAGTTCCTTGCAAGAAGTTGATATCAGTTGGAACAAGGTTCCTTATTTGAGTGAGAGATTCATCAAGGAATTAAACAAGCATCATTCACTTGTTTTGAATGTAAAAAGTGACCAAATGACCTGTGATTGTAATGCTCTACCATTCATCAAATGGGTTCAAGCAACCAACATTACTATAGTTGACAAAGATTCACTTACGTGTGAGTACCGACACAATTCAACAAGGATTCTTAACATAAACATAGATCATCTGCGAGTATCTTGCTACAAGTGGTTAATGCCCTTGTGCATTGCTCTTGGTACAGTCTTTGTGATTGGTCTAATAATGGCAATTGCATACAAAAACAAATGGACACTGTTTCTCAAATATTACTTAGCTAAAAGACGATGGAGGATCTATTCAAAACGCATCAAATCAAATTTGGGTTTATTAAGTTACAACATGTTGGCCGAATTAGAAAACACTTATGAGTATGATGCATTTATGGCACATGATAATGATGATTATGAATGGGTCAGTAGAGAATTCTGTGAAAAAGTTGAGGAAACATGGGGGAGAAAACTTTGTATTGCAAAGCGAGACTGTCTTCCTGGAGAACCAGTTTTCAAAACTATAGTGGATGCCATTGATCAAAGCAAACTGGTCATCTGCTTATTAACACCTGGCTTTGCAAAAAGTAACTGGTGTGATTTTGAGCTGAAATTAGCTCTGGACCGAGGCAAGAGTACAGTGATATTCATTTTAAAAGATCACATACCTTGGGATCAATCAACAAAATTGATTCGTCAAATAATTTACAGCAGACAAGAAAACTCTAATTTTCTTGAGCATACCCAAGATGCTCAAGGACAAGAACTGTTTTGGAATCAGCTACGTGAGAGACTGACGCAAAACTAAGTAATCATTGGTAATAATTTTTGTCTGCCGTTTATTTTGTTATAGAATAAAAACAGCTCAATGGATTTACCTCAAATTTTCAGAGAATACTCACAACATCTGCCAAATATAAAATAAATATGAATAACAAGTGTATAATTATTGATTATATACCTCTGAGAGCAAAAGAAAATTATAATTTGGTAGTATTAATGTAATTATAATCAATCTCTATTTGTTGATCAAGATTTGTGGCTAAAACAACTAAAATATTAATTTTGATCATTGAACAAAATTAAATGCTTCAAATAGAGATAATGTTGTTCCCTCTACCAAGTACTGAAGAACACTTAGAATGGCATGCACGGATTTGTAAGACAAGTGCGAATGTTGCCTGATGCCAGTGCTGAATGTGCTTTGTAAGTAAAAAAAAAATGTTTCCCCTATATATTTGATTTGGTATCTATATTTACACATATTAAATTTTTTGTATTATCAATTTTGAATGTGAGAAATAAAGTCAATGAGGTTGTGCCGTGCCAAAGTTCCCCCCAGGCGTCGCCACTAGCGATCCTACTAAAGCAGTGTTTGTTTACATGGCCAACTGACCCAGTTAAATAGAAAAGCTCTCGTTTCGTTCTGCTCTGATTATCAAGTATGCCTCAGTGTTCTGTTCTGTTGTGCACTAACCAAGGAGGACACAGGTTTCCCAAGGCTAGACCACAAGTTTTGAGAGACTGGCTCATCAAAATTAAGCGTGATAGGCCTGATAAACAAGGTACAATTTGGGTGCCTGGACCAGCTGCTGTTGTGTGCAGGAGTCATTTCACAGAAGATAGTTATGTGCAGACAAGTTATCATGGTAAGTGTGAATAAATTATGTAATGTTCTAACTAGTTTAGGAGATTGAGGGCACATACCTGTTGTGTTATTATTACAATTCATGTAATTTGTATTACACATTGTGTATTGTACACACCACAGCAGTAAGAGAATCTCAGAGATATTAAGTACATACCTGTACATGCACCTGTTGACAGTTATGCACAGCAGTAATGTTTTAAATTTTTGAGTAAACAAGACACCTGCTACCCAGATGTTCTGATGCTTTTAAGAATATCAGCCACTTTAATTGTTTTGACAACAGCACTTTGGATTATTCCATTACATTTCATAGTGGATTGTCAGTATTGTAGGCTTTTTTCATAGATATAGCTTAATAATACGTATCATGATACATATCGTATTGGTTTTACTGTATCGTGATATGTATCATATCGTCATAAAGATAAAGGTGTACAGCCCTATTTTAAATGTATTAATTTTTTCACAGCGAACACAAGTCAATGACATATGTATGTTCACTTTTAATTTGACAGGTCTGGTCCCTGCTAAGCAACAGTTGAAGCAGAATGCTGTGCCCACTATATTTGCATGGAGCAAAAATGACAGCCTGGAACTAAGCAGAAGAAACTTGAGAGCCTTGAAGAGGCAAGTTGCTGCTGACGAGAAAGAAGCAGAGGCACGGCTGGCTGTGGAAAGCATAAGTCATGAGGAATTGATCACCATGGAAGAAATACATCCAGGTGCGTTTCTGTACTTTCATCATCTATTCTGTATTTATTATTTTGATAGAGTAAATAATACTCTGTAATCATTCTATAATATGGTTATTTTACCTTGCAGATGAGGATAACACAGACGCAGTTCCTGTGAATGTTACGTCAACCACCAGCACACAAACTATCACATCACCTGTCCAGCTTTACTCTGCAAAACAATTTTCGGATGACCAGTTGCATTACTTCACCGGCCTGGAGTCATATAGAAAGTTTTGCCTTGTATTAGATACCCTTGGTCCTGCAGCACTCGAGCTAAATTACTTATACGGACCTCCACCTGCACTGTCTGTGGAAGACCGATTCCTCCTGACATTGGTCAAATTACGACTCCACTCAGCAAATGCAGAACTGAGCATTCAGTTTGATATACCTGAGAAGCAGGTTAGCAATGTGTTCATCACAAGAATTAATTTTATGTATGTGCAGTGGGAAGAGATAAACTGGTTGCCTTCAAGGGAACTGGTTCACTATTTTGCTCCAAGTGGATTCAGCGAGAAATTCCCCAACACTAGAGTGATTATAGATGGTACGGAATGCCCAATTAAGAAACCAAAGCAACCAGTGGCCCAGCAAGCGACTTTTTCCACCTACAAAAATCGCAACACAGTCAAAGTTTTAGTAGGTATCACTCCTGCAGGACTTGTGTCCTATGTTTCACCAGCCTACGGTGGATCCACAAGTGACAGACAGATTTGCGAACGATCTGGTCTGGTGTGATCCGCTTGATGAAATTATGGCGGATAAAGGTTTTAATGTCGAGGACCTTTTCTTGCCATACCAAGTCCGCCTGAACATTCCGACTTTTGTTAAGAAAAGGAACAGACTCGCTGCGGAAGACGTCAAGAAGGACCGCAAGATAGCCAGCAAGAGAGTACATGTGGAGCGGATTATCGGACTGGCCAAAACGTACAAGATTCTAACTCAGCCAATGAGTCACATAGAGTCTTCCCTTGCATCAAGAATTATCAAAGTTGTATTTGTTCTCTGCAATTTTAGAAAATGGATCGTACCTGATGATGCCTGATGATAAGAAACATTACTTTTTTTATGACACTCTAGAGTTTATTTTCCTCCAAATGACAACAAGATATGTAATACACAATTTAAAAAAACATGTACGACAATATCTAATAGACCTTTAACGACTTCAATGGAGCACTTTCAAAAAAGTCGTCATGCTCTGAGCATAAATCAGATGACATACAATGACTGCAAAGTAGACTAGTAGTTAAATCTGATGAGATACAATGAGTACAAAGTAGAAGTACAAACTGACTAGCATTTTTGCTAATAAGTGAGATAAATCTGACATTATGCGATACAATGACTACAAAAGGAGTAGTTGGCTAGTAAAATATGAAATGTATTGGGTAGACAAGTTTTCTATGTCACATCATAACATGTATTTTTGAATTCACATTGTAAAATATTATGTGTCTTAACAGGCACATAAAAAAATGATTTTGTAACAATAATAAAGTACTTATCAAACTGAACGTTGGACGGAATTTCCTTCATTTAAATTTAAGTTTATTGTTTTTAACCATTACACAAAGTATCTATCATATGATTTAAATACAAACTTGCTTATAAGAGCTGATCTAAAGTATTGTTTGTAGAATGACTCCAAGTTCTTGACCATGGAAGTAATAAACTGGTCATCTCTGGCGATTTCAATGATTTTGAAGTCCACTAAGGTAAACACAATGAACAGGCATCTGGAGTAGTTGGTACACATGAGTTGTCCTTGTACTTGATAGTAATACTGATGGTCATGGCATAGCGTCATACCTTCGTCACCAAACTTTACATAAGGTACATTGGTTGGATTAATCATCTTGTCATTGGCGGTAAAGGAACATTTCACCTCCAGGATGGTATTACTGTCTACCAGTCGGTCAGGAGAAGCCGCCAACCATGGATTTGTGGAATCCACAAAAAGCCCACATTCAACAGTTTTGTGTCCAGTGATGCGCTCAAATGCCTCCACGGCAACCCTTTCATATTTAATGCCATGAGAAGTTGCCCTTGATGAAAAATGCTTTTTGTGTATGAAACTTCTGGCCAAAGCATGAAAGTTGGTTGCAGATGTAGCTTTGCAGATGCGGCCAAAATTGGATGATGTAAGCCGATGTTGTCGTTGCAGCATCCACTCCTTATTTTGTACTTGACCGAGTGTATTTTCTTCGATGCGAGTTTTTTCCTCCTTGGTAATTGATTCCAGCTGAAAAAAATCATTCCTCTGAGCTTGAATCAATCTAGCATTCATTGTTTGATTATTATTAAGGTGATCTTAACAGACAAGTACCTTGTTATCCTGAAAGAAGCGGTCATCACTTCTGCCAGCATAGTCATGCATAAAATTTGTTGTTATGGGATTTGCTGGAGGGTACAACATCTGTACGGGCATCTTTCGATCATCCTGAAAAGAAAGTATAGAATTATGCAAAGCACTGTTCAGCTTGACGCAGATGAATACTTAAAGTGTAGAGAGTGAGAAGATTTTTATTTATGTGACACGTGCACAAAAACATCACATATACAAATTGAACAAGTACACCCAGCCCCATATGGGCATATCTGTCACAGTAATATACTGATTAAAGCCTTACATAAAAGCCATCTTTTGCCACAGCAGTAAACTTTCCAAATGCCTATTTACCGATAGTTAATTTTAAATTTTAAACAGCATACATATGTCTGATAACCAAAGCTTAAGTGCTGAAAATTTGAACAACTGCATTGAATGATACTCACAACAAAACTTAATACTTTGTTCCGGAACAAATCTGGATAGCCAGTCATGTTCCTTCTCTGCACAGGCCGCGGATCGAACTCCCATTCCTTTTTTCTGAGCATCGCCAGGTGGCTGGTCTTCATAGGGGAACCTTTGTAGGGCTTTGCATGGTGAAAGGTTTGAAGTCTCTAGAAAAATATTTTTTGTGTGTTAGTCATGATTTTGCTTAATCCCGAAATAGATTTTATTCTTATTTGGAGCTGCTTTTATTCATTTACCAATATGTTCCGTAAGAATATCACAACTTACTTGTGTGCAGGTCTGTTCTGTCAGCATATCACCAGTAGAGGAAAATATCATTAATCCATAGAGTAAGGTAGCAATATGTTTGCAATGCCCAGATGGTCCCTCTCCTGCAGTGCATGTACACTGACATTCCTCAATGACTCCAAATGCATCAATTCTGATATCAACTGTATAAGAGGTAGACTTGGGGTATTCGGACCACACTTGTCCTTTCAAAAATGAAGTGGTACCCTGCTTTGTTTGACGCACATACCGAATGTATCTGAAACTGAGTTATACAATTTATTGTATAGATATAAACAAAGTAAAAATTCTTTTAGTTAATGTGATTGGTGTAAAATTATCAACACACCAGTTATACAAATGTGAAATAGGTATTTATGTCCATATTAAGCAAACAACAAGATTATGGAGAACTGCAGAATTACCTTTCTTCATACATGTCTTTGCACTTCTCTTCAAATTCTTTTTCGTTGGATTGAAGATATTCTTGTATTCTCTTCATGAGAACATTTGGAATTTTTGTGCCATTGTGTACATCAGTAAATAATTCTGGACCTGGCACTGTCATCCAAAATTCTCTGGCCTTTTCCCCCACTTTCTCAGAAATGCCCATCTTGTCCAGTGTCTCCAGTCTGTGTATAATAATATAAAAAATTCTTAGAAATCCATATTAAGTAATTTTATAAGTATTTCACAGGTTTCAGACTGTGCAGTGTACAGTACATGCAGCACCCATAATAAATGCATGATGAAATATTGATATCCATGCATGCTGTGTATTGTCATGATGCAAAACCACATGTCAATAACAATTAATAAATAAATATAGATATACATTTTTACTAGAATTTAAAGACAATAAAACACGTACAATGACCATACTATTGTAAATCTATTTTGTGCAATGATGTTAAATTTCGATTGTTGATGTCATGTGTTATGTGAGTACACACCTGTTGTTTATCTTAGTTCATAGCCATAGGCCTACACAGTTTTTATTTACCTTGTAATCAAATCTTTCTTTCTTCCTGACGTGTATTTTCCCCTGCTCTTAAGCTCTGCTATCAGTTCGAAACACTTCCACTCGGTGTATTTAGTTGTCATTGTGTTTGGTCAAAGGTTACTTGAAAAAACGAACACAACACTGCAGCTACACAAGTTTGTTTACATACGTTCTACACTCGAGCGATAATGCGCACGGTAGGATCGGTCGCAGCGCCTCCCCGCGGAAATTTCGCGTGACAACCTCATTGTTTGATATCAAGTGTTGCTATAATTCTCATTGTCAAAATTTAATATCACGGATACCACTTATTTCTTTCCTACTGAGTTTCAGGCTTCCTATGAAGTTTTGCACATTTCTTATATTATTTCGATTAATAAGAAATATGCCAAACTTCATAGGCAACCAGAAACTCAGTTTGGAAGAAATAAGTCATGTGAGGGATATTAAATAGGTATCACTGTAGACACGTTTTTAGAACGGGACCTTCACATATAAACTGTATTGACAAAAAACTAAAACTAAAATGTACTACAGGGTTCAAAGCCACCTAAATTATGCAATTAGTACCAAGGGATCAATGTTGAAAGATAGACACGTAAAGCAGATAAGAAAAAAATAAAAATATATCTTTTAGATTGATTTTTAACATTGGAAGAAGAGTAAGACTATCTGAAATTTATAAAAAAGCTAATATACTGAAGGTTGAAGATCTAACTAAACCATCAGTCCCGAACATTTTCTACAAATATACTAACGGAACGCTACCATAACGAATCAGTAATCTATTTGAAATATCAGATAATTTTTTTTATAACTGTGTTCTTGTGCCTATGTAATGATGCTTTGGTTTTATATGCTCTGTCAATGGTTTTAACTTAACTTCATGCTATTTATTTTATTTGTCATCTCACTGCTCATTGTACTTTTCATTTGATCATTTCATGACAGCAAAAAGTTTTACTTATGTTTACTGTTTTATTCCTGTCTGACTGTAGATAAACTTTATCTTATATTATTTTATCCTAATGACTTGAGCATCATGTATGACCTGATACACTGTAGAAATGCTTTGTCATGATTGAGTGTAAGATATGACATGGTTATGCACAATCTAGGAATGCATGGATCGGTTCAGTCGTGTAAATGTTGAAGTACCTTTGATTGTATTATCATTATGAAAAAAAATAGATCAACCAAAATTAATGAATGTATGAACACCAAATACCCAATATTAACGAAATAAAGACTATTAATATAACTACACTACAAATCAAAAGTATTTAGACACCTTCAGATTTTATTAATATGCTTCCATTAAAACTTAGTATTACTACTTACTGTAGTTGCCAAAAACACCAGATAGAAAGACAGAGTCTGTCTTCTATGTTTATTAGAACAATAAATATGTCAAACTTTACATTCATCAAAGTAGCCACCTCTGGCATCTATAAAAGCAGAACCAATTTGAGGCATTCTTTCAATGAGGGACATTAAATACTGTTCTGAGAGTTCATTCCTGCTTTGTTGAAGAAGTGTCCAGAGGTGTGCACAACTGGTCGGTTGCTTTGCCTTCACTTTTTGATCCATTTCACCCCAAACCAGTTCAATGGGATTTATACTGGGGACTGTGCTGGCCAATTCATGATTTCCAGTCTTCCTTCTCATTCTTTCTTCTTCAGGTAGTTCTAATAAAGGTGGGAGGTGCATTTTGGGTAATTGTCTTGAAGAATGAATCCTTGGCCAATGATTAGTTTGCCAGATGGAAGAGCATGTCGATGGAGGATGCTGTGATAGCCCTTCTGGTTGAGAATGCCATTCACTCTATGCAGATCTCCAACTCTTGATCCAGCAAAACACCCCCAAACCATTGCACTACCTCCCAAATGTTTCACTGTACTAGTTGTACACTCTGGCAACATCCTTCCTCCATAGATGTCAAACTTCGACTCATCGGACCATAAAACCTTGAACCAGTCCTCTACTGTCCAGTTCCCATGTTTTTTTTTGCCCAATGAAGTCTCTTTTTCTTATTCACAGGACTAGCAAAGGTTTTCTCGCTGAAATGCAGTCTTTTAGGCCAGCTTCCCTCAGTCTTCTTTGCACAGTTGAGGTAGACACTTTTACATTGTGGATCTCGTTGACTTTGGCTTGTATTTGCGGTGCACAGAGTCGTTTGTCAAGCAAGCTGGTCACACAAATATACTTCACTGGTGCTGGAGTTGTTGATTGGGGCCTACCACTTCTTCTGTTTTGATTTGTGCCAATATCCTCAATTCTCTTCACTATGAAAGCTACAGTGCTCACAGTATATCTTTAATAAGGTTTCCAGGCTCACTTGCTGCAAGCTAGCCCTGTTTATTTAAGGCTAAATCAATCATGTTCAACACAGCATACTGGGATTTTAAATGTCAAATCTATATCATGTGTATGTCACACCATCCATAATCTGTTACACCTACATTAGATCACCATGCCCATATATTTCCAATTCTAGTTTTGTCACTCCACAGAAAGCAGTGCCAGAAAGCTTTCTTTGTGTCTGTGTGCTTGATGCCTTTCAATACACTGGTCTACAAGCAAAATGCTTCCGGAATAAAGTAATAAAACTTTACCAAATTTAGGTCATTTAAGTCAAAAGTGCTAATTGGCTGTAGTTTTCAAGATACAGCAGTCAACATTTTAATTCTATGCAAATTAATGAGAGAATGGGTATTAATTGAAAGGAAATGTTTGTCTCTGGGCTATCAGTTGTACCTCAAAACACTGTCTGCACATTAGAATACATTCATCTTGGCCAGAGTTTTGACAGAACATGCTCTTTTTGACATATATGTGTCTTGGAAGCAGACAAAATGCATGCATGTTGCGACATTTCATGAGCATTGGCACACATTTATCTATGCTTCTCAAGTTACATGTAGCAGCTTGTAAACATTATCAGTGCCTGATATTTCTAGGGAACTTTCTCAAGTTTTTGAACTCAGGATGCAGAGATGCCTGGAAACTGTGTAAACAATGCAAATAACTTGTCATATTTGTGGTGAGGTAACCTTTGCATCGCGAAAGCGCAGTATAACTGCAGTGGTAAAAAAAGCATACCACCTTTATTTTGGCTGCAAAATAGGGGATCAAGACAAGAGTTGGGCCCTACATTATTGTTGTAACACATGTCAAGGTCAGCTGACCCAGACTTTAGGCCACCATATTCCGCTCCTGAACCTCATATCACAGAATGAACTAAATAACCTGGTCAATGATTTGGAACTGTCTAAGAGTAAAGCAGAGCTGTGGGGCTCCAGACTACAACAGTGGAACCTCTTTGAGAGTAATGTCCGGATCTCCATTTTCCGTGATCGCCAAAAGGATCTGGTTCAGTTTTTCTTAATGGAAGGTGATTTGGTTTACTGCAATGGTATCAATGGCTTGATGGCAGCCCTAAACATCACTTATGATCCAAATGAATGGAGATTGTTCATAAACCAGTCTAAAAGCTGTTCTAATGCACAATGGCAATGTTTTGCCATCTGTTCCAGTTATATGATGGTGGATGTACAAAGTACTGCGGTTTTCTCTGTGAACCGGACAGCCGAGCCATGGATTCCCATGATGTTAAGAAAGACTGGCCACTAGGAAAGTCACGGCAGCCAGGAAAGAAAAATGCCCAACATCCCACCCTTATTGACACCCACACACTTTTGTTACCACCTTCACATAATAAGCGGGCCCTAATGAAGAACTTTGTAAAAATATCTCTATGAAAAATTTGAATGACTAGGTGAAACGAAAGTTAAGGAAGGCATCTTTGTCGGTCCACAGATCTGATAACGTCTTAAAGATGATACTTTTGATCGTCTGTTGCATAGGAAAGAAAATAAAGCTTAGAAAGCCTTTCAGTCAGTGGCAACAGAGTTTCTGAGAAACAACAAGGTAGGATTTCGCAAATGTTATCTCTGAAGTAGATAATTTCCAAATTGTTAGTGAATCAAGCTATTGGAGGTCTATTTTCTATTTTTCTTTCTATCTTAATATCTATCTTTCGATCTAATTGTTCTATCTTTCTATCTATCTTTTTATCTGGCTATCTTACCTTTGTTTCTATCTTGCTTTCAATATATTTTTTTCTTTCTTTTTCTTTTGTTCTATCTATAAACATATTAGTCAGTCAGTAAGTCGCTGATGCACAATCTATCTATTTATCTAACCATCTAACCATCTATCTATCTATCTATCTATCTATCTGTCTAATTATGTATATGTCTATCTGTGTATCTATCTATCTATCTATCTATCTGTCTATCTATCTACCTATCTGTCTATCGATGTATCTATCTATCTGTCATATATAGTTGCCTGTTTTGAGAACTTCATCAGTGATGCCACAAAATGGCATGGATAGCTAACTTGAAATGGCCACCTAAGGAAAACTATTGCAAAGAAATACTAGAATTGCACAGGCTACTGAATGTATGAGCAAGCAGGAGTGACTAGAAATGTTACAAAAGTATGGACGTTGACCAGCTTATATTATTCCCATTGGGTTTCCATTACCACCTTAGGTATAAAAGGGAATTTTGGCAGCAACCTCTAAATATTCTTCAATTTTTACAAAATTTGAGCAATATGTTTAGTTGGTCAGAAACAGGGGCAGTCTCGTGAAGCAGCAAAAGTAACAAATATTTTCTTGGACCACACTTTTCTCCATAGTAGACACTTATAATATATAATTACCTAGTTCTGGCATATGCAATGGATGAACAAAAAATGTAGCTTATATGATTACTTAAGTACCAAGATAGGGCCAAAGGAATGCCGGCGCCTCAGGCTATGAGATCAAAGGATCCCTGCAGGTGCCGCAGGCTACCAGCCTCTGATCCTGCAGGGCCCTCCGGCTATAAGCATTTATGTCCAAACGCTGACAGGTGTTAAGGCCCTCAGGCGTTAGTGGTTGAGATGACGTTCAGTATACGTCCAGCATCTCCAAGAAAACCCCCAGGCCAAATGTAATGATGTACAAATAAATATTTAAAGACGGGTTGTTAAGAGTGAATTGCTTTTTCATTCAATTCAATTCAATTCAATTCAATTCAATTCAATTATGATAACCAAATACTGTTATTAAACAATGATGACAGGCTTGTGCCAGTGTATTTTTCATTGTTTAAATGGAAAAGTTGTCCAAAGCTCACTTGTAAGGTGCATTTGTTTTTTTTGACTTGTGTGTCTTTATAATTCTTTATTTATTTATTTATTCTCAAGTACACACATGCTATATTAACCAGTAGTGCTGAGTTAGCAATGACATTCACCGCAAAGCTCAGAGGAATGGTATTAGTGTTTTGTAAGCATAATTCTTTGTATGCTATATTATCCAGTATGTGTTGAGTCAGCAGCAGCATTCATCAGAATGAAGACTGACTCCTGCTTGTCAAACACCTCAGGCACTCAGTGATAACCAGTTATCATTGGCTGACTTTTAGTGTATGCCTCAGAGCACTATACACTGCCAATTGTACACCTGGTGGTCAAGAGCCTCATTGCTTTATTTTCATTGTCTTAGTCCAGCCCTGATATACTAAAAGCATATTTAATAAATGCAATTAAGAGTAGTTATGAAAACTTTTGGACACCTGGTTTTTTGACAGCACCCTCATTGTCTTGTGCTCATTGTCATAGTTTATCAATGGTATACTAAAAAATACAAAGCAACTCATTGTCTTAGTTTAACCAATGGCACACTAAAAATAAAATTAAATCAAGTTTAATAAATACCCCAAAAGTCGCTTATGAAAGATTTATTTCTAATATCAGAACATGCACACTTTCAAGCAGTTAATACACAATAAATAAAAAACCAAAAACTATCATTTCATACTGTTAATCGATAAAAATCATTGTGTAATAGTAAAATAAAAAAGCAATATTAGATAACATAGCAAAGACATTAAGCATAAACTACTACACATGCAACTCATATCACCAAAAAAAAAATTATCACTTATAATATGCTACACACAACTCAAAAGTCACTTATGAAAAGATTTATTATATCAGAACATGCACACTTTCAAGCAGTTAATACACAATAAATAAAAAACCAAAAAAAAACTATTATTTCATGCTGTTAATTGATAAAAATTATTGTGTAATAGTAAAATAAAAAGCAATATTAGATAACATAGCAAAGCCATTAACCATAAACTACTATACATGCAACTCAGATCACCTAAAAAAACTTATCACTTATAATATGCTACACATGCAAGCACATTCATTCTGTTTTAAAAAACAATGAAAACTTTCACACAGTTAATCTTAACATGTGTCAACATCAATCCAAAAAATCCTCAGGAACACATGAACTAGCTGTTAATTAAAATAAAAGCAAATCACTTATTAAAAAAAAAAAAAGATAATAATAATAAATAAATAAAAATAAAAGAAACAGACAGCACCAGTCACAGTCTCTGCTAATGGAATTCAGGGGTTAGAAAATTAGGTTTTTTCTTTTTATTACTATTTTTCCTTAAACAAAAGTTGTTATGTGAATTTATTTGTTGTTCTATTATCATCAGAGTGTGGTTTGATTTTCTTTTTTTAATTCAGTGATGTGGCACAGTATATTGTATAGTATCATCAATACTTTGCATAGTGTTGGCTGTCACTGTCATGTGCACATTAACTTGTTCACTGTGGTGTTTCTGTCTTCCTCCTATTGAACAATAATGCCTACACAAAGCACACAAGCAGACCAGTTACATCTAAGAACTTATGCCAGCCAATCACAGCTGAATATGATAACAGGCTTTGATTGGCTTGTAGCACAGCCAAATATGACAGGCTTCCATTCAGAGCAGAATATGTCAACTTTAAGCTGCACTGTCCGTCAAATCGTCAATTTCTGAGACTCCATAAAATAGCTGAAAATAACCTTTATTAATCAAGGCACACTCCATTTGGGTGAACTAATGTTTTTATCAGACATTAATTTAAAAAAAAATAAAAATCTTACATTGAGAGAAAATCCAGACCAAAACATTGGAAACACAATGGATATGACATCATCAACCAATGTTCAGTATTGTGATGTTATCATTGGGTTTGTTTACATATTGAGTTTTTGATGGCATGAAAAACTCTATTTATATTATTTATTGTACCTTAAAGTCTAATTCCTGTGTACAAAAGAACATGAAATGGCAAAAATAGCATGGGACAAGAAGGTAGTATTGGCTTATATTATTATTTGCCTATGCTTAATCTTGAGACATAGTAACTTTAACTTAAGCAGCATTCTGAGTGCTCAAAACATCGGAAAATGTATTCCTTGACTTGAAATATATATTGTGCATTTACACTGGACATATTTTGTTAAGCTAGCAAAATAACAGGTTCTTCTATATACCTTTTTGTGATGAAAATATACAAAATAGTTTGAGTTATTGGATGAAATTTAAGAAACAGGTTACACCAAACAATTAAAGGCATGTCATAATATGTAAGATGTAAAATTAACAAAATCATATTTTGCTTTTAAAATTTTAACAATAATAGGAGTATTCATATCACATATAAAATGAAATTTCATTTCTTAAAATTAACGGGGGAATAATAATGCAAGGTGTAAGTTATACTTGTTTGAGGCAAAAATGAACTGATCAGAGTGATATGATAAGCAAGTTTGTTACTGAACAATTACTTTTTTTATAAAGGGAAATACGTTATAAACCAGCAGTTCTATGTAATTTTTGATGCAGAGCTAATTTAAACATAATCAGACCACATGTCATGTTGACAAATTAACAAAACTGAAAATTTAATTAAATTAAAAGTGTAAGTTATGTCAGAGTATACTGCTAATGTTGGTATGGTAAAAGGTGTCCTAAAATTGGATTTTTTATTTGTTTTGATTCATCAAAGTGTTGGAATTGATGTGAGCAACCCTATAGAGTCACACTGCAGAATTATACTTGCAAAATAATAACGCTGAAAAAAGGAAAGGGTGAATGTTTGTACTTTGCATGTATACAATGCTTTAATGTTACATACTCATCAGCAGTACTGTGTAAAAAGCTAGATCAAAAGCACTGTAAAAAAATATAATTGAATGTACCAGAAAAGTGAAGTACTTTGGTGCTAGTATTGATATCAGTTGAATTCAAAGGTGAGAAAATTATAAAAAAATGTTATAAATATTTTCCCTTTAACAAAAATTGCGATGTGGATCAATATTTTGCATAGTGTTTGCTGTCACTCTGTAATGTGCACATTAACTTGTTCACTGTGGTGTTTCTGGCTTCCTCCTATTGAACAATTCAGGCTTTGATTGGCTTGTAGCACAGCCAAATATGATAACAGGCTTCTATTGCTTATGGCAGAGCAGAATATGATAACATGGTATGTGACTAAATGACTGTATAGTTCATTACAATATCAACAGGTGTGAATGCTCAGCCTATGAGTGCAAAATTAAAAAGAATAATTGAGGAGCAACAAATGCCCAAGGCACAGTTAGTTGAATGCATCACTGCCCTTTGTTGGTGATAAGAAGCCTGTGTGTATATTTAATGAGTGATATGATAATCACTTAAAAAGTAAAGTTAGAAAATTTTAATCAAGAGGAAAACATAGCTTTTCTTTAATCAACAGTGCAATGTCAACTTAAGCAGCAATCTCAGAGCACAAAACATCAGAAAATGTACGCTTTTACTGAGAAAATATATTGTGCATTTACACTGGACAGATTTTGTTAAGCAAGCAAAAATAATTTAGTTTCATTATGTACCTTTTTGTAAAGAAAATATACAAAAGTGTTACTGAATGAAATTCAAGACACATTTAACACCAAACAATTACAGCCATGTCATAATATGTAAGATATAAAATTATACCAGCAGCTCAATATAATTTTTCATGAAGCTAAGCTAAAACATACACAGACCTCATGTTATGTTGACAAATAAAACCCAGGTAAAAAATAAATAAAATAAAAAAACTTTGGAATTTCACATTTAACATCCATGTGTGTATTCAAATATAGAGTATCAGTGGTAATTTTAGAGACCAGATAGAATTAATTCCATAAAGTGACATACATTGTAGTTTGAAATGTAAATATTTATTTTTTCATGTAAAGCTATGATAAAACACTGAAAATAAAAAGAAAATCTCAATTTTTTTTTTAAACCAGCAATATGGCACAGTTTATTGTATATTATCATCAATATTTTGCATAGTGTTTACAGTCACTCTGCAATGTGCACATTAACTTGTACACTGTGGTGTTTCTGGCTTCCTCCTATTGAACAATTCTGAGACTAGTAACATCTAAGAACTTATGCCATCCCATCACAACTTAATATGATAACAGGCTTTGATTGGCTTTTAGCACAGCCAAATATGATAACAGGCTTCTATTGCTTATGGCAGAGCAGAACATGATAACATGGCATGCGACTAAATGACTGTATAGTTCATTACAATATCAAAAGGTGTGCATGCTCAGCCTATGAGTGCAAAATTACAAAGATTAATTGCGGAGCAACAAATGCCCGAGGCAAAGTTAGTTGAATGCATCACTGCCCTTTGTTGCTGATAAGAAGCCTGCGTGTATATTTAATGAGTGATATGATAATCACTTAAAAAGATAAAGTTAGAAAATCTTTAATCAAGATGAAAACACAGCTTTTCTTAAATCAACAGTGCAATGTCAACTTAAGCAGCAATCTTAGAGCACAAAACATCAGAAAATGTACGCTTTGACTGAGAAAACATATGTACCTTTTGTAAAGAAAATATACAAAAGTGTTACTGAATGAAATTCAAGACATATTTAACACCAAACAATTACAGCTATGTCATAATAAGTAAGATATAAAATTATACCAGCAGCATGTTATGTTAACAAATTAAACCCAGGTAAAAAATAATTAAAATAAAAAAACTTTGGAATTTCACATTTAACATCCATGTGTATATTCAAATATCAGTGGTAATTTTAAAGACTAGATAGAATTAATTCCATAAAGTGACATAAATTGTAGTTTGTAATGCAAACATTTATTTTCTCAAGTAAAGCTATGATAAAACACTGAAAATAAAAATAAAATCTCAATTATGTCAGAATATACTGCTTCTGTTGAAATGTTTAAGGATGCCCTAAAATTTAATTTTTTGTATTTCATCAAATTGCTGGAATGGAAGTGAACAACCATTCACAAGTCACACTACATATACTTGCATAATAATAACACTAAAAATCAGGAATATCCCATACTTTGTTAGTAAATAACAGGTAAGCTGTGATGCTGAGCATCCTTGTTTCTTGGGCATGCCTCAGTGATTCCCTTGCATTTGACCCCTGGTCAGAACAATGAACTCCTGATGTCACATCATGCATATGTAATTAGCTACTGCCTAAAATGTAGGCTATTCTGGCTTGAGAATGTCATCTTAAATTGACTTACCTAGGATTCAGGAAATTAGTATTTCAGGGTATATCCTTTCATGGGACTTACAAAACTGAAAAAGTGCAAATTTCATTTTAGAGCGCATTTAAGTCCTAAAAGCTCATCAATCACAAGCCTCCTTTTTCCCTCCAGTTTGATCAACTCACAGTGTTAGAGACTCGTTGGTGCTGTTGTGCAAGGAATGTGCATGCTTGAAGCAAGGTGAGTGGCTAGCTACCATTTATATATGGATTATTTGTCCTTTTATATTATAAATTGAGGCAGATTAATATTTAAACCCTCTTTGTAACAAGTTGCTCAACCCTTAGTTCGGTAACACCCCACAGCGCATGTGTTCCAAACTAAGGATGACAGTGTCACCTACACCAACTGCAATTCTCTTGTTTTCTGATGCCTCAGCATTTGCATTTGCCCTTTCATTTTGCCAGGATAATAACTTTGATGTAACAGATTATGCTGTTTTCGACTTCAATGTCATTGCTGTCTTTGAGGAGATAGATGTTGCACACCAAATTGCAGTTGCTGTCCATGCTCAGTTTGCCCAGCCTGCCATTTAAATTCTGCTAAAATCGGGTGATTATTGTGTTGTGCAAACACAGAAGCCAAAATGTTCAATTGATACAAATAATATAGTACTGTGCTTAAATTTGTAGATACCAAGCAACAAGGAGACGCATAAGGCATTGCCCAGATCTACGGATTGACCATGATGGCTGTAAGTGTATTATCATGTCTCATGTTTCATAGTAAATATTGAATATTTCAAATATGTTTTGAGCGCTGTGAGTTGACGGTGTCTGTACATTGTGGGTATCTTAAGAAGGGCATACAAGCATAATATAGTCTGTGCATTATGGGGTTAAAGCGTTGTGAGTTGATGGTGTCTGTGCCTTGTGGGTATATGTAGACCAGCACAGCAAAGCATTATAATGCCATCTGTTCATTATGGGGTTAAAGTTTTGTGAGATGATGTTGTCTATGACTGGTGGGTATCTCTAGATGTGCATACAAGCAAAATATTATAACACAGTCTGTGCATTATGGGGTTAAAGTGTTGTGAGATGATGGTGTCTGTGCCTTGTGGGCATCTCTAGAACAGCACAGCAGCAAAGCATTATAATGCAGTCTGTGCATTATGGGGTTAAGCCATTGTAGAATGATGGTGTCTGTGCCTTGTGGGTATCTCTAGATGAGCACAGCAGCAAAGCAGTATAATGCAGTCTGTGCATTATGGGGTTAAAGCATTGTGAGATGATGGTGTCTGAGCCTTGTGGGTATCTCTAGAAATCAGACTAGTAAAGTATTATAATACAGTCTGCATTATGGGGCTAAAGCTATGTGAGATGATGGTGTCTGTACCTTGTGGGTATCTCTAGAAGAGCACAGCAGCAAAGTATTATAAGGCAAACTGTGCATTATGGGGTTAAAGTGTTGTGAGATGATGGTGTCTGTGCCTTGTGGGTATCTCTAGACGAGCACAGCAGCAAAGTATTATAATGCAGTCTGTGCATTATGGGGTTAAAGTGTTGTGAGATGATGGTGTCTGTGCCTTGTGGGTATCTCTAGAAGAGCACAGCAGCAAAGCATTATAATACAGTCTGTGCATTATGGGGTTAAAGCATTGTGAGATGATGGTGTCTGTGCCTTGTGGGTATCTCTAGAAATTCAGACTAGTAAAGTATTATAATACAGTCTGCATTATGGGGCTAAAGTGTTGTGAGATGATGGTGTCTGTACCTTGTGGGTATCTCTAGAAGAGCACAGCAGCAAAGTATTATTAGGCAAACTGTGCATTATGGGGTTAAAGTGTTGTGAGATGATGGTGTCTGTGCCCTGTGGGTATCTCTAGAAATTCAGACTAGTAAAGTATTATAATACAGTCTGCATTATGGGGCTAAAGCTATGTGAGATGATGGTGTCTGTGCCTTGTGGGTATCTCTAGAAATTCAGACTAGTAAAGTATTATAATACAGTCTGCATTATGGGGCTAAAGCTATGTGAGATGATGGTGTCTGTACCTTGTGGGTATCTCTAGAAGAACACAGCAGCAAAGTATTATAAGGCAAACTGTGCATTATGGGGTTAAAGTGTTGTGAGTTGATGGTGTCTGTGCCTTGTGGGTATCTCTAGACGAGCACAGCAGCAAAGTATTATAATGCAGTCTGTGCATTATGGGGTTGAAGTGTTGTGAGATGATGGTGTCTGTGCCTTGTGGGTATCTCTAGAAGAGCACAGCAGCAAAGCATTATAATGCAGTCTGTGCATTATGGGGTTAAAGCATTGTGAGATGATGGTGTCTGTGCCTTGTGGGTATCTCTAGAAATTCAGACTAGTAAAGTATTATAATACAGTCTGCATTATGGGGCTAAAGCTACGTGAGATGATGGTGTCTGTACCTTTTGGGTATCTCTAGAAGAGCACAGCAGCAAAGTATTTTAAGGCAAACTGTGCATTATGGGGTAAAAGTGTTGTGAGATGATGGTGTCTGTGCCTTGTGGGTATCTCTAGAAATTCAGACTAGTAAAGTATTATAATACAGTCTGCATTATGGGGCTAAAGCTATGTGAGATGATGGTGTCTGTGCCTTGTGGGCATCTCTAGAACAGCACAGCAGCAAAGCATTGTAAAGCAGTCTGTGCATTATGGGGTTCAAGCATTGTGAGATGATGGTGTCTGTGCCTTGTGGGTATCTCTAGAAATTCAGACTAGTAAAGTATTATAATACAGTCTGTGCATTATGGGGCTAAAGCTATGTGAGATGATGGTGTCTGTACCTTTTGGGTATCTCTAGAAGAGCACAGCAGCAAAGTATTATAAGGCAAACTGTGCATTATGGGGTTAAAGTGTTGTGAGATGATGGTGTCTGTGCCTTGTGGGTATCTCTAGACGAGCACAGCAGCAAAGTATTATAATGCAGTCTGTGCATTATGGGGTTAAAGTGTTGTGAGATGATGGTGTCTGTGCCTTGTGGGTATCTCTAGACGATCACAGCAGCAAAGTATTATAATGCAGTCTGTGCATTATGGGGTTAAAGTGTTGTGAGATGATGGTGTCTGTGCCTTGTGGGTATCTCTAGACGAGCACAGCAGCAAAGTATTATAATGCAGTCTGTGCATTATGGGGTTAAAGTGTTGTGAGATGATGGTGTCTGTGCCTTGTGGGTATCTCTAGACGAGCACAGCAGCAAAGTATTATAATGCAGTCTGTGCATTATGGGGTTAAAGTGTTGTAAGATGATGGTGTCTGTGCCTTGTGGGTATCTCTAGACGAGCACAGCAGCAAAGTATTATAATGCAGTCTGTGCATTATGGGGTTAAAGTGTTGTGAGATGATGGTGTCTGTGCCTTGTGGGTATCTCTAGACGAGCACAGCAGCAAAGTATTATAATGCAGTCTGTGCATTATGGGGTTAAAGTGTTGTGAGATGATGGTGTCTGTGCCTTGTGGGTATCTCTAGACGAGCACAGCAGCAAAGTATTATAATGCAGTCTGTGCATTATGGGGTTAAAGTGTTGTGAGATGATGGTGTCTGTGCCTTGTGGGTATCTCTAGACGAGCACAGCAGCAAAGTATTATAATGCAGTCTGTGCATTATGGGGTTGAAGTGTTGTGAGATGATGGTGTCTGTGCCTTGTGGGTATCTCTAGAAGAGCACAGCAGCAAAGCATTATAATGCAGTCTGTGCATTATGGGGTTAAAGCATTGTGAGATGATGGTGTCTGTGCCTTGTGGGTATCTCTAGAAATTCAGACTAGTAAAGTATTATAATACAGTCTGCATTATGGGGCTAAAGCTATGTGAGATGATGGTGTCTGTACCTTTTGGGTATCTCTAGAAGAGCACAGCAGCAAAGTATTATAATGCAGTCTGTGCATTATGGGGTTAAAGTGTTGTGAGATGATGGTGTCTGTGCCTTGTGGGTATCTCTAGACGAGCACAGCAGCAAAGTATTATAATGCAGTCTGTGCATTATGGGGTTAAAGTGTTGTGAGATGATGGTGTCTGTGCCTTGTGGGTATCTCTAGACGAGCACAGCAGCAAAGTATTATAATGCAGTCTGTGCATTATGGGGTTAAAGTGTTGTGAGATGATGGTGTCTGTGCCTTGTGGGTATCTCTAGAAATTCAGACTAGTAAAGTATTATAATACAGTCTGCATTATGGGGCTAAAGCTATGTGAGATGATGGTGTCTGTGCCTTGTGGGTATCTCTAGAAATTCAGACTAGTAAAGTATTATAATACAGTCTGCATTATGGGGCTAAAGCTATGTGAGATGATGGTGTCTGTACCTTGTAGGTATCTCTAGAAGAACACAGCAGCAAAGTATTATAAGGCAAACTGTGCATTATGGGGTTAAAGTGTTGTGAGATGATGGTGTCTGTGCCTTGTGGGTATCTCTAGACGAGCACAGCAGCAAAGTATTATAATGCAGTCTGTGCATTATGGGGTTGAAGTGTTGTGAGATGATGGTGTCTGTGCCTTGTGGGTATCTCTAGAAGAGCACAGCAGCAAAGCATTATAATGCAGTCTGTGCATTATGGGGTTAAAGCATTGTGAGATGATGGTGTCTGTGCCTTGTGGGTATCTCTAGAAATTCAGACTAGTAAAGTATTATAATACAGTCTGCATTATGGGGCTAAAGCTATGTGAGATGATGGTGTCTGTACCTTTTGGGTATCTCTAGAAGAGCACAGCAGCAAAGTATTTTAAGGCAAACTGTGCATTATGGGGTAAAAGTGTTGTGAGATGATGGTGTCTGTGCCTTGTGGGTATCTCTAGAAATTCAGACTAGTAAAGTATTATAATACAGTCTGCATTATGGGGCTAAAGCTATGTGAGATGATGGTGTCTGTGCCTTGTGGGCATCTCTAGAACAGCACAGCAGCAAAGCATTGTAAAGCAGTCTGTGCATTATGGGGTTCAAGCATTGTGAGATGATGGTGTCTGTGCCTTGTGGGTATCTCTAGAAATTCAGACTAGTAAAGTATTATAATACAGTCTGTGCATTATGGGGCTAAAGCTATGTGAGATGATGGTGTCTGTACCTTTTGGGTATCTCTAGAAGAGCACAGCAGCAAAGTATTATAAGGCAAACTGTGCATTATGGGGTTAAAGTGTTGTGAGATGATGGTGTCTGTGCCTTGTGGGTATCTCTAGACGAGCACAGCAGCAAAGTATTATAATGCAGTCTGTGCATTATGGGGTTAAAGTGTTGTGAGATGATGGTGTCTGTGCCTTGTGGGTATCTCTAGATGAGCACAGCAGCAAAGTATTATAATGCAGTCTGTGCATTATGGGGTTAAAGTGTTGTGAGATGATGGTGTCTGTGCCTTGTGGGTATCTCTAGACGAGCACAGCAGCAAAGTATTATAATGCAGTCTGTGCATTATGGGGTTAAAGTGTTGTGAGATGATGGTGTCTGTGCCTTGTGGGTATCTCTAGACGAGCACAGCAGCAAAGTATTATAATGCAGTCTGTGCATTATGGGGTTAAAGTGTTGTGAGATGATGGTGTCTGTGCCTTGTGGGTATCTCTAGAAATTCAGACTAGTAAAGTATTATAATACAGTCTGCATTATGGGGCTAAAGCTATGTGAGATGATGGTGTCTGTGCCTTGTGGGTATCTCTAGAAATTCAGACTAGTAAAGTATTATAATACAGTCTGCATTATGGGGCTAAAGCTATGTGAGATGATGGTGTCTGTACCTTGTGGGTATCTCTAGAAGAACACAGCAGCAAAGTATTATAAGGCAAACTGTGCATTATGGGGTTAAAGTGTTGTGAGATGATGGTGTCTGTGCCTTGTGGGTATCTCTAGACGAGCACAGCAGCAAAGTATTATAATGCAGTCTGTGCATTATGGGGTTGAAGTGTTGTGAGATGATGGTGTCTGTGCCTTGTGGGTATCTCTAGAAGAGCACAGCAGCAAAGCATTATAATGCAGTCTGTGCATTATGGGGTTAAAGCATTGTGAGATGATGGTGTCTGTGCCTTGTGGGTATCTCTAGAAATTCAGACTAGTAAAGTATTATAATACAGTCTGCATTATGGGGCTAAAGCTATGTGAGATGATGGTGTCTGTACCTTTTGGGTATCTCTAGAAGAGCACAGCAGCAAAGTATTTTAAGGCAAACTGTGCATTATGGGGTAAAAGTGTTGTGAGATGATGGTGTCTGTGCCTTGTGGGTATCTCTAGAAATTCAGACTAGTAAAGTATTATAATACAGTCTGCATTATGGGGCTAAAGCTATGTGAGATGATGGTGTCTGTGCCTTGTGGGCATCTCTAGAACAGCACAGCAGCAAAGCATTGTAAAGCAGTCTGTGCATTATGGGGTTCAAGCATTGTGAGATGATGGTGTCTGTGCCTTGTGGGTATCTCTAGAAATTCAGACTAGTAAAGTATTATAATACAGTCTGTGCATTATGGGGCTAAAGCTATGTGAGATGATGGTGTCTGTACCTTTTGGGTATCTCTAGAAGAGCACAGCAGCAAAGTATTATAAGGCAAACTGTGCATTATGGGGTTAAAGTGTTGTGAGATGATGGTGTCTGTGCGTTGTGGGTATCTCTAGACGAGCACAGCAGCAAAGTATTATAATGCAGTCTGTGCATTATGGGGTTAAAGTGTTGTGAGATGATGGTGTCTGTGCCTTGTGGGTATCTCTAGATGAGCACAGCAGCAAAGTATTATAATGCAGTCTGTGCATTATGGGGTTAAAGTGTTGTGAGATGATGGTGTCTGTGCCTTGTGGGTATCTCTAGACGAGCACAGCAGCAAAGTATTATAATGCAGTCTGTGCATTATGGGGTTAAAGTGTTGTGAGATGATGGTGTCTGTGCCTTGTGGGTATCTCTAGACGAGCACAGCAGCAAAGTATTATAATGCAGTCTGTGCATTATGGGGTTAAAGTGTTGTGAGATGATGGTGTCTGTGCCTTGTGGGTATCTCTAGTTGAGCACAGCAGCAAAGTATTATAATGCAGTCTGTGCATTATGGGGTTAAAGTGTTGTGAGATGATGGTGTCTGTGCCTTGTGGGTATCTCTAGACGAGCACAGCAGCAAAGTATTATAATGCAGTCTGTGCATTATGGGGTTAAAGTGTTGTGAGATGATGGTGTCTGTGCCTTGTGGGTATCTCTAGACGAGCACAGCAGCAAAGTATTATAATGCAGTCTGTGCATTATGGGGTTAAAGTGTTGTGAGATGATGGTGTCTGTGCCTTGTGGGTATCTCTAGAAGAGCACAGCAGCAAAGCATTATAATGCAGTCTGTGCATTATGGGGTTAAAGCATTGTGAGATGATGGTGTCTGTGCCTTGTGGGTATCTCTAGAAATTCAGACTAGTAAAGTATTATAATACAGTCTGCATTATGGGGCTAAAGCTATGTGAGATGATGGTGTCTGTACCTTTTGGGTATCTCTAGAAGAGCACAGCAGCAAAGTATTTTAAGGCAAACTGTGCATTATGGGGTAAAAGTGTTGTGAGACGATGGTGTCTGTGCCTTGTGGGTATCTCTAGAAATTCAGACTAGTAAAGTATTATAATACAGTCTGCATTATGGGGCTAAAGCTATGTGAGATGATGGTGTCTGTGCCTTGTGGGCATCTCTAGAACAGCACAGCAGCAAAGCATTGTAAAGCAGTCTGTGCATTATGGGGTTCAAGCATTGTGAGATGATGGTGTCTGTGCCTTGTGGGTATCTCTAGAAATTCAGACTAGTAAAGTATTATAATACAGTCTGTGCATTATGGGGCTAAAGCTATGTGAGATGATGGTGTCTGTACCTTTTGGGTATCTCTAGAAGAGCACAGCAGCAAAGTATTATAAGGCAAACTGTGCATTATGGGGTTAAAGTGTTGTGAGATGATGGTGTCTGTGCCTTGTGGGTATCTCTAGACGAGCACAGCAGCAAAGTATTATAATGCAGTCTGTGCATGATGGGGTTAAAGTGTTGTGAGATGATGGTGTCTGTGCCTTGTGGGTATCTCTAGACGAGCACAGCAGCAAAGTATTATAATGCAGTCTGTGCATTATGGGGTTAAAGTGTTGTATGATGATGGTGTCTGTGCCTTGTGGGTATCTCTAGACGAGCACAGCAGCAAAGTATTATAATGCAGTCTGTGCATTATGGGGTTAAAGTGTTGTGAGATGATGGTGTCTGTGCCTTGTGGGTATCTCTAGACGAGCACAGCAGCAAAGTATTATAATGCAGTCTGTGCATTATGGGGTAAAAGTGCTGTGAGATGATGGTGTCTGTGCCTTGTGGGTATCTCTAGACGAGCACAGCAGCAAAGTATTATAATGCAGTCTGTGCATTATGGGGTTAAAGTGTTGTGAGATGATGGTGTCTGTGCCTTGTGGGTATCTCTAGATGAGCACAGCAGCAAAGTATTATAATGCAGTCTGTGCATTATGGGGTTAAAGTGTTGTGAGATGATGGTGTCTGTGCCTTGTGGGTATCTCTAGACGAGCACAGCAGCAAAGTATTATAATGCAGTCTGTGCATTATGGGGTTAAAGTGTTGTGAGATGATGGTGTCTGTGCCTTGTGGGTATCTCTAGACAAGCACAGCAGCAAAGTATTATAATGCAGTCTGTGCATTATGGGGTTAAAGTGTTGTGAGATGATGGTGTCTGTGCCTTGTGGATATCTCTAGTTGAGCACAGCAGCAAAGTATTATAATGCAGTCTGTGCATTATGGGGTTAAAGTGTTGTGAGATGATGGTGTCTGTGCCTTGTGGGTATCTCTAGACGAGCACAGCAGCAAAGTATTATAATGCAGTCTGTGCATTATGGGGTTAAAGTGTTGTGAGATGATGGTGTCTGTGCCTTGTGGGTATCTCTAGACGAGCACAGCAGCAAAGTATTATAATGCAGTCTGTGCATTATGGGGTTAAAGTGTTGTGAGATGATGGTGTTTGTGCCTTGTGGGTATCTCTAGACGAGCACAGCAGCAAAGTATTATAATGCAGTCTGTGCATTATGGGGTTAAAGTGTTGTGAGATGATGGTGTCTGTGCCTTGTGGGTATCTCTAGACGAGCACAGCAGCAAAGTATTATAATGCAGTCTGTGCATTATGGGGTTAAAGTGTTGTGAGATGATGGTGTCTGTGCCTTGTGGGTATCTCTAGAAGAGCACAGCAGCAAAGCATTATAATGCAGTCTGTGCATTATGGGGTTAAAGCATTGTGAGATGATGGTGTCTGTGCCTTGTGGGTATCTCTAGAAATTCAGACTAGTAAAGTATTATAATACAGTCTGCATTATGGGGCTAAAGCTATGTGAGATGATGGTGTCTGTACCTTTTGGGTATCTCTAGAAGAGCACAGCAGCAAAGTATTTTAAGGCAAACTGTGCATTATGGGGTAAAAGTGTTGTGAGATGATGGTGTCTGTGCCTTGTGGGTATCTCTAGAAATTCAGACTAGTAAAGTATTATAATACAGTCTGCATTATGGGGCTAAAGCTATGTGAGATGATGGTGTCTGTGCCTTGTGGGCATCTCTAGAACAGCACAGCAGCAAAGCATTGTAAAGCAGTCTGTGCATTATGGGGTTCAAGCATTGTGAGATGATGGTGTCTGTGCCTTGTGGGTATCTCTAGAAATTCAGACTAGTAAAGTATTATAATACAGTCTGTGCATTATGGGGCTAAAGCTATGTGAGATGATGGTGTCTGTACCTTTTGTGTATCTCTAGAAGAGCACAGCAGCAAAGTATTATAAGGCAAACTGTGCATTATGGGGTTAAAGTGTTGTGAGATGATGGTGTCTGTGCCTTGTGGGTATCTCTAGACGAGCACAGCAGCAAAGTATTATAATGCAGTCTGTGCATTATGGGGTTAAAGTGTTGTGAGATGATGGTGTCTGTGCCTTGTGGGTATCTCTAGACGAGCACAGCAGCAAAGTATTATAATGCAGTCTGTGCATTATGGGGTTAAAGTGTTGTAAGATGATGGTGTCTGTGCCTTGTGGGTATCTCTAGACGAGCACAGCAGCAAAGTATTATAATGCAGTCTGTGCATTATGGGGTTAAAGTGTTGTGAGATGATGGTGTCTGTGCCTTGTGGGTATCTCTAGACGAGCACAGCAGCAAAGTATTATAATGCAGTCTGTGCATTATGGGGTTAAAGTGTTGTGAGATGATGGTGTCTGTGCCTTGTGGGTATCTCTAGACGAGCACAGCAGCAAAGTATTATAATGCAGTCTGTGCATTATGGGGTAAAAGTGTTGTGAGATGATGGTGTCTGTGCCTTGTGGGTATCTCTAGACGAGCACAGCAGCAAAGTATTATAATGCAGTCTGTGCATTATGGGGTTAAAGTGTTGTGAGATGATGGTGTCTGTGCCTTGTGGGTATCTCTAGACGAGCACAGCAGCAAAGTATTATAATGCAGTCTGTGCATTATGGGGTTAAAGTGTTGTGAGATGATGGTGTCTGTGCCTTGTGGGTATCTCTAGACGAGCACAGCAGCAAAGTATTATAATGCAGTCTGTGCATTATGGGGTTAAAGTGTTGTGAGATGATGGTGTCTGTGCCTTGTGGGTATCTCTAGACGAGCACAGCAGCAAAGTATTATAATGCAGTCTGTGCATTATGGGGTTAAAGTGTTGTGAGATGATGGTGTCTGTGCCTTGTGGGTATCTCTAGTTGAGCACAGCAGCAAAGTATTATAATGCAGTCTGTGCATTATGGGGTTAAAGTGTTGTGAGATGATGGTGTCTGTGCCTTGTGGGTATCTCTAGACGAGCACAGCAGCAAAGTATTATAATGCAGTCTGTGCATTATGGGGTTAAAGTGTTGTGAGATGATGGTGTCTGTGCCTTGTGGGTATCTCTAGACGAGCACAGCAGCAAAGTATTATAATGCAGTCTGTGCATTATGGGGTTAAAGTGTTGTGAGATGATGGTGTCTGTGCCTTGTGGGTATCTCTAGACGAGCACAGCAGCAAAGTATTATAATGCAGTCTGTGCATTATGGGGTTAAAGTGTTGTGAGATGATGGTGTCTGTGCCTTGTGGGTATCTCTAGACGAGCACAGCAGCAAAGTATTATAATGCAGTCTGTGCATTATGGGGTTAAAGTGTTGTGAGATGATGGTGTCTGTGCCTTGTGGGTATCTCTAGACGAGCACAGCAGCAAAGTATTATAATGCAGTCTGTGCATTATGGGGTTAAAGTGTTGTGAGATGATGGTGTCTGTGCCTTGTGGGTATCTCTAGACGAGCACAGCAGCAAAGTATTATAATGCAGTCTGTGCATTATGGGGTTAAAGTGTTGTGAGATGATGGTGTCTGTGCCTTGTGGGTATCTCTAGACGAGCACAGCAGCAAAGTATTATAATGCAGTCTGTGCATTATGGGGTTAAAGTGTTGTGAGATGATGGTGTCTGTGCCTTGTGGGTATCTCTAGACGAGCACAGCAGCAAAGTATTATAGGGCAAACTGTGCATTATGGGGTTAAAGTGTTGTGAGATGATGGTGTCTGTGCCTTGTGGGTATCTCTAGACGAGCACAGCAGCAAAGTATTATAATACAGTCTGCATTATGGGGCTAAAGTGTTGTGAGATGATGGTGTCTGTACCTTGTGGGTATCTCTAGAAGAGCACAGCAGCAAAGTATTATAAGGCAAACTGTGCATTATGGGGTTAAAGTGCTGTGAGATGATGGTGTCTGTGCCTTGTGGGTATCTCTAGACGAGCACAGCAGCAAAGTATTATAATGCAGTCTGTGCATTATGGGGTTAAAGTGTTGTGAGATGATGGTGTCTGTGCCTTGTGGGTATCTCTAGACGAGCACAGCAGCAAAGTATTATAATGCAGTCTGTGCATTATGGGGTTAAAGTGTTGTGAGATGATGGTGTCTGTGCCTTGTGGGTATCTCTAGACGAGCACAGCAGCAAAGTATTATAGGGCAAACTGTGCATTATGGGGTTAAAGTGTTGTGAGATGATGGTGTCTGTGCCTTGTGGGTATCTCTAGACGAGCACAGCAGCAAAGTATTATAGGGCAAACTGTGCATTATGGGGTTAAAGTGTTGTGAGATGATGGTGTCTGTGCCTTGTGGGTATCTCTAGACGAGCACAGCAGCAAAGTATTATAATGCAGTCTGTGCATTATGGGGTTAAAGTGTTGTGAGATGATGGTGTCTGTGCCTTGTGGGCATCTCTAGAACAGCACAGCAGCAAAGCATTATAATGCAGTCTGTGCATTATGGGGTTAAGCCATTGTAGAATGATGGTGTCTGTGCCTTGTGGGTATCTCTAGATGAGCACAGCAGCAAAGCAGTATAATGCAGTCTGTGCATTATGGGGTTAAAGCATTGTGAGATGATGGTGTCTGTGCCTTGTGGGTATCTCTAGAAATTCAGACTAGTAAAGTATTATAATACAGTCTGCATTATGGGGCTAAAGTGTTGTGAGATGATGGTGTCTGTACCTTGTGGGTATCTCTAGAAGAGCACAGCAGCAAAGTATTATAAGGCAAACTGTGCATTATGGGGTTAAAGTGCTGTGAGATGATGGTGTCTGTGCCTTGTGGGTATCTCTAGACGAGCACAGCAGCAAAGTATTATAATGCAGTCTGTGCATTATGGGGTTAAAGTGTTGTGAGATGATGGTGTCTGTGCCTTGTGGGTATCTCTAGAAGAGCACAGCGGCAAAGCATTATAATGCAGTCTGTGCATTATGGGGTTAAAGCATTGTGAGATGATGGTGTCTGTGCCTTGTGGGTATCTCTAAAAATTCAGACTAGTAAAGTATTATAATACAGTCTGCATTATGGGGCTAAAGTGTTGTGAGATGATGGTGTCTGTACCTTGTGGGTATCTCTAGAAGAGCACAGCAGCAAAGTATTATTAGGCAAACTGTGCATTATGGGGTTAAAGTGTTGTGAGATGATGGTGTCTGTGCCTTGTGGGTATCTCTAGAAATTCAGACTAGTAAAGTATTATAATACAGTCTGCATTATGGGGCTAAAGCTATGTGAGATGATGGTGTCTGTGCCTTGTGGGTATCTCTAGAAATTCAGACTAGTAAAGTATTATAATACAGTCTGCATTATGGGGCTAAAGCTATGTGAGATGATGGTGTCTGTACCTTGTGGGTATCTCTAGAAGAACACAGCAGCAAAGTATTATAAGGCAAACTGTGCATTATGGGGTTAAAGTGTTGTGAGATGATGGTGTCTGTGCCTTGTGGGTATCTCTAGACGAGCACAGCAGCAAAGTATTATAATGCAGTCTGTGCATTATGGGGTTAAAGTGTTGTGAGATGATGGTGTCTGTGCCTTGTGGGTATCTCTAGACGAGCACAGCAGCAAAGTATTATAGGGCAAACTGTGCATTATGGGGTTAAAGTGTTGTGAGATGATGGTGTCTGTGCCTTGTGGGTATCTCTAGACGAGCACAGCAGCAAAGTATTATAATGCAGTCTGTGCATTATGGGGTTGAAGTGTTGTGAGATGATGGTGTCTGTACCTTGTGGGTATCTCTAGAAGAGCACAGCAGCAAAGCATTATAATGCAGTCTGTGCATTATGGGGTTAAAGCATTGTGAGATGATGGTGTCTGTGCCTTGTGGGTATCTCTAGAAATTCAGACTAGTAAAGTATTATAATACAGTCTGCATTATGGGGCTAAAGCTATGTGAGATGATGGTGTCTGTACCTTGTGGGTATCTCTAGAAGAACACAGCAGCAAAGTATTATAAGGCAAACTGTGCATTATGGGGTTAAAGTGTTGTGAGATGATGGTGTCTGTGCCTTGTGGGTATCTCTAGAGGAGCACAGCAGCAAAGTATTATAATGCAGTCTGTGCATTATGGGGTTAAAGTGTTGTGAGATGATGGTGTCTGTGCCTTGTGGGTATCTCTAGACGAGCACAGCAGCAAAGTATTATAATGCAGTCTGTGCATTATGGGGTTAAAGTGTTGTGAGATGATGGTGTCTGTGCCTTGTGGGTATCTCTAGACGAGCACAGCAGCAAAGTATTATAGGGCAAACTGTGCATTATGGGGTTAAAGTGTTGTGAGATGATGGTGTCTGTGCCTTGTGGGTATCTCTATACGAGCACAGCAGCAAAGTATTATAGGGCAAACTGTGCATTATGGGGTTAAAGTGTTGTGAGATGATGGTGTCTGTGCCTTGTGGGTATCTCTAGACGAGCACAGCAGCAAAGTATTATAATGCAGTCTGTGCATTATGGGGTTAAAGTGTTGTGAGATGATGGTGTCTGTGCCTTGTGGGCATCTCTAGAACAGCACAGCAGCAAAGCATTATAATGCAGTCTGTGCATTATGGGGTTAAGCCATTGTAGAATGATGGTGTCTGTGCCTTGTGGGTATCTCTAGATGAGCACAGCAGCAAAGCAGTATAATGCAGTCTGTGCATTATGGGGTTAAAGCATTGTGAGATGATGGTGTCTGAGCCTCGTGGGTATATCTAGAAATCAGACTAGTAAAGTATTATAATACAGTCTGCATTATGGGGCTAAAGCTATGTGAGATGATGGTGTCTGTACCTTGTGGGTATCTCTAGAAGAGCACAGCAGCAAAGTATTATAAGGCAAACTGTGCATTATGGGGTTAAAGTGCTGTGAGATGATGGTGTCTGTGCCTTGTGGGTATCTCTAGACGAGCACAGCAGCAAAGTATTATAATGCAGTCTGTGCATTATGGGGTTAAAGTGTTGTGAGATGATGGTGTCTGTGCCTTGTGGGTATCTCTAGAAGAGCACAGCAGCAAAGCATTATAATGCAGTCTGTGCATTATGGGGTTAAAGCATTGTGAGATGATGGTGTCTGTGCCTTGTGGGTATCTCTAGAAATTCAGACTAGTAAAGTATTATAATACAGTCTGCATTATGGGGCTAAAGTGTTGTGAGATGATGGTGTCTGTACCTTGTGGGTATCTCTAGAAGAGCACAGCAGCAAAGTATTATTAGGCAAACTGTGCATTATGGGGTTAAAGTGTTGTGAGATGATGGTGTCTGTGCCTTGTGGGTATCTCTAGAAATTCAGACTAGTAAAGTATTATAATACAGTCTGCATTATGGGGCTAAAGCTATGTGAGATGATGGTGTCTGTGCCTTGTGGGTATCTCTAGAAATTCAGACTAGTAAAGTATTATAATACAGTCTGCATTATGGGGCTAAAGCTATGTGAGATGATGGTGTCTGTACCTTGAGGGTATCTCTAGAAGAACACAGCAGCAAAGTATTATAAGGCAAACTGTGCATTATGGGGTTAAAGTGTTGTGAGATGATGGTGTCTGTGCCTTGTAGGTATCTCTAGACGAGCACAGCAGCAAAGTATTATAATGCAGTCTGTGCATTATGGGGTTGAAGTGTTGTGAGATGATGGTGTCTGTGCCTTGTGGGTATCTCTAGAAGAGCACAGCAGCAAAGCATTATAATGCAGTCTGTGCATTATGGGGTTAAAGCATTGTGAGATGATGGTGTCTGTGCCTTGTGGGTATCTCTAGAAATTCAGACTAGTAAAGTATTATAATACAGTCTGCATTATGGGGCTAAAGCTATGTGAGATGATGGTGTCTGTACCTTGTGGGTATCTCTAGAAGAACACAGCAGCAAAGTATTATAAGGCAAACTGTGCATTATGGGGTTAAAGTGTTGTGAGATGATGGTGTCTGTGCCTTGTGGGTATCTCTAGAGGAGCACAGCAGTAAAGTATTATAATGCAGTCTGTGCATTATGGGGTTAAAGTGTTGTGAGATGATGGTGTCTGTGCCTTGTGGGTATCTCTAGACGAGCACAGCAGCAAAGTATTATAATGCAGTCTGTGCATTATGGGGATAAAGTGTTGTGAGATGATGGTGTCTGTGCCTTGTGGGTATCTCTAGACGAGCACAGCAGCAAAGCATTATAATGCAGTCTGTGCATTATGGGGTTAAAGCATTGTGAGATGATGGTGTCTGTGCCTTGTGGGTATCTCTAGAAATTCAGACTAGTAAAGTATTATAATACAGTCTGCATTATGGGGCTAAAGCTATGTGAGATGATGGTGTCTGTACCTTGTGGGTATCTCTAGAAGAACACAGCAGCAAAGTATTATAAGGCAAACTGTGCATTATGGGGTTAAAGTGTTGTGAGATGATGGTGTCTGTGCCTTGTGGGTATCTCTAGAGGAGCACAGCAGTAAAGTATTATAATGCAGTCTGTGCATTATGGGGTTAAAATGTTGTGAGATGATGGTGTCTGTGCCTTGTATGTATCTCTAGACGAGCACAGCAGCAAAGTATTATAATGCAGTCTGTGCATTATGGGGTTAAAGTGTTGTGAGATGATGGTGTCTGTGCCTTGTGGGTATCTCTAGATGAGCACAGCAGCAAAGTATTATAATGCAGTCTGTGCATTATGGGGTTAAAGTGTTGTGAGATGATGGTGTCTGTGCCTTGTGGGTATCTCTAGACGAGCACAGCAGCAAAGTATTATAGGGCAAACTGTGCATTATGGGGTTAAAGTGTTGTGAGATGATGGTGTCTGTGCCTTGTGGGTATCTCTAGACGAGCACAGCAGCAAAGTATTATAGGGCAAACTGTGCATTATGGGGTTAAAGTGTTGTGAGATGATGGTGTCTGTGCCTTGTGGGTATCTCTAGACGAGCACAGCAGCAAAGTATTATAATGCAGTCTGTGCATTATGGGGTTAAAGTGTTGTGAGATGATGGTGTCTGTGCCTTGTGGGCATCTCTAGAACAGCACAGCAGCAAAGCATTATAATGCAGTCTGTGCATTATGGGGTTAAGCCATTGTAGAATGATGGTGTCTGTGCCTTGTGGGTATCTCTAGATGAGCACAGCAGCAAAGCAGGATAATGCAGTCTGTGCATTATGGGGTTAAAGCATTGTGAGATGATGGTGTCTGAGCCTCGTGGGTATCTCTAGAAATCAGACTAGTAAAGTATTATAATACAGTCTGCATTATGGGGCTAAAGCTATGTGAGATGATGGTGTCTGTACCTTGTGGGTATCTCTAGAAGAGCACAGCAGCAAAGTATTATAAGGCAAACTGTGCATTATGGGGTTAAAGTGCTGTGAGATGATGGTGTCTGTGCCTTGTGGGTATCTCTAGACGAGCACAGCAGCAAAGTATTATAATGCAGTCTGTGCATTATGGGGTTAAAGTGTTGTGAGATGATGGTGTCTGTGCCTTGTGGGTATCTCTAGAAGAGCACAGCAGCAAAGCATTATAATGCAGTCTGTGCATTATGGGGTTAAAGCATTGTGAGATGATGGTGTCTGTGCCTTGTGGGTATCTCTAGAAATTCAGACTAGTAAAGTATTATAATGCAGTCTGCATTATGGGGCTAAAGTGTTGTGAGATGATGGTGTCTGTACCTTGTGGGTATCTCTAGAAGAGCACAGCAGCAAAGTATTATTAGGCAAACTGTGCATTATGGGGTTAAAGTGTTGTGAGATGATGGTGTCTGTGCCTTGTGGGTATCTCTAGAAATTCAGACTAGTAAAGTATTATAATACAGTCTGCATTATGGGGCTAAAGCTATGTGAGATGATGGTGTCTGTGCCTTGTGGGTATCTCTAGAAATTCAGACTAGTAAAGTATTATAATACAGTCTGCATTATGGGGCTAAAGCTATGTGAGATGATGGTGTCTGTACCTTGTGGGTATCTCTAGAAGAACACAGCAGCAAAGTATTATAAGGCAAACTGTGCATTATGGGGTTAAAGTGTTGTGAGATGATGGTGTCTGTGCCTTGTGGGTATCTCTAGACGAGCACAGCAGCAAAGTATTATAATGCAGTCTGTGCATTATGGGGTTGAAGTGTTGTGAGATGATGGTGTCTGTGCCTTGTGGGTATCTCTAGAAGAGCACAGCAGCAAAGCATTATAATGCAGTCTGTGCATTATGGGGTTAAAGCATTGTGAGATGATGGTGTCTGTGCCTTGTGGGTATCTCTAGAAATTCAGACTAGTAAAGTATTATAATACAGTCTGCATTATGGGGCTAAAGCTATGTGAGATGATGGTGTCTGTACCTTTTGGGTATCTCTAGAAGAGCACAGCAGCAAGGTATTTTAAGGCAAACTGTGCATTATGGGGTAAAAGTGTTGTGAGATGATGGTGTCTGTGCCTTGTGGGTATCTCTAGAAATTCAGACTAGTAAAGTACTATAATACAGTCTGCATTATGGGGCTAAAGCTATGTGAGATGATGGTGGCTGTGCCTTGTGGGCATCTCTAGAACAGCACAGCAGCAAAGCATTGTAAAGCAGTCTGTGCATTATGGGGTTCAAGCATTGTGGGATGATGGTGTCTGTGCCTTGTGGGTATCTCTAGAAATTCAGACTAGTAAAGTATTATAATACAGTCTGTGCATTATGGGGCTAAAGCTATGTGAGATGATGGTGTCTGTACCTTTTGGGTATCTCTAGAAGAGCACAGCAGCAAAGTATTATAAGGCAGTCTGTGCATTATGGGGTTAAAGTGTTGTGAGATGATGGTGTCTGTGCCTTGTGGGTATCTCTAGACGAGCACAGCAGCAAAGTATTATAATGCAGTCTGTGCATTATGGGGTTAAAGTGTTGTGAGATGATGGTGTCTGTGCCTTGTGGGTATCTCTAGACGAGCACAGCAGCAAAGTATTATTATGCAGTCTGTGCATTATGGGGTTAAAGTGTTGTGAGATGATGGTGTCTGTGCCTTGTGGGTATCTCTAGACGAGCACAGCAGCAAAGTATTATAATGCAGTCTGTGCATTATGGGGTTAAAGTGTTGTGAGATGATGGTGTCTGTGCCTTGTGGGTATCTCTAGACGAGCACAGCAGCAAAGTATTATAATGCAGTCTGTGCATTATGGGGTTAAAGTGTTGTGAGATGATGGTGTCTGTGCCTTGTGGGTATCTCTAGACGAGCACAGCAGCAAAGTATTATAATGCAGTCTGTGCATTATGGGGTTAAAGTGTTGTGAGATGATGGTGTCTGTGCCTTGTGGGTATCTCTAGACGAGCACAGCAGCAAAGTATTATAATGCAGTCTGTGCATTATGGGGTTAAAGTGTTGTGAGATGATGGTGTCTGTGCCTTGTGGGTATCTCTAGACGAGCACAGCAGCAAAGTATTATAATGCAGTCTGTGCATTATGGGGTTAAAGTGTTGTGAGATGATGGTGTCTGTGCCTTGTGGGTATCTCTAGACGAGCACAGCAGCAAAGTATTATAGGGCAAACTGTGCATTATGGGGTTAAAGTGTTGTGAGATGATGGTGTCTGTGCCTTGTGGGTATCTCTATACGAGCACAGCAGCAAAGTATTATAGGGCAAACTGTGCATTATGGGGTTAAAGTGTTGTGAGATGATGGTGTCTGTGCCTTGTGGGTATCTCTAGACGAGCACAGCAGCAAAGTATTATAATGCAGTCTGTGCATTATGGGGTTAAAGTGTTGTGAGATGATGGTGTCTGTGCCTTGTGGGCATCTCTAGAACAGCACAGCAGCAAAGCATTATAATGCAGTCTGTGCATTATGGGGTTAAGCCATTGTAGAATGATGGTGTCTGTGCCTTGTGGGTATCTCTAGATGAGCACAGCAGCAAAGCAGTATAATGCAGTCTGTGCATTATGGGGTTAAAGCATTGTGAGATGATGGTGTCTGAGCCTCGTGGGTATATCTAGAAATCAGACTAGTAAAGTATTATAATACAGTCTGCATTATGGGGCTAAAGCTATGTGAGATGATGGTGTCTGTACCTTGTGGGTATCTCTAGAAGAGCACAGCAGCAAAGTATTATAAGGCAAACTGTGCATTATGGGGTTAAAGTGCTGTGAGATGATGGTGTCTGTGCCTTGTGGGTATCTCTAGACGAGCACAGCAGCAAAGTATTATAATGCAGTCTGTGCATTATGGGGTTAAAGTGTTGTGAGATGATGGTGTCTGTGCCTTGTGGGTATCTCTAGAAGAGCACAGCAGCAAAGCATTATAATGCAGTCTGTGCATTATGGGGTTAAAGCATTGTGAGATGATGGTGTCTGTGCCTTGTGGGTATCTCTAGAAATTCAGACTAGTAAAGTATTATAATACAGTCTGCATTATGGGGCTAAAGTGTTGTGAGATGATGGTGTCTGTACCTTGTGGGTATCTCTAGAAGAGCACAGCAGCAAAGTATTATTAGGCAAACTGTGCATTATGGGGTTAAAGTGTTGTGAGATGATGGTGTCTGTGCCTTGTGGGTATCTCTAGAAATTCAGACTAGTAAAGTATTATAATACAGTCTGCATTATGGGGCTAAAGCTATGTGAGATGATGGTGTCTGTGCCTTGTGGGTATCTCTAGAAATTCAGACTAGTAAAGTATTATAATACAGTCTGCATTATGGGGCTAAAGCTATGTGAGATGATGGTGTCTGTACCTTGTGGGTATCTCTAGAAGAACACAGCAGCAAAGTATTATAAGGCAAACTGTGCATTATGGGGTTAAAGTGTTGTGAGATGATGGTGTCTGTGCCTTGTGGGTATCTCTAGACGAGCACAGCAGCAAAGTATTATAATGCAGTCTGTGCATTATGGGGTTGAAGTGTTGTGAGATGATGGTGTCTGTGCCTTGTGGGTATCTCTAGAAGAGCACAGCAGCAAAGCATTATAATGCAGTCTGTGCATTATGGGGTTAAAGCATTGTGAGATGATGGTGTCTGTGCCTTGTGGGTATCTCTAGAAATTCAGACTAGTAAAGTATTATAATACAGTCTGCATTATGGGGCTAAAGCTATGTGAGATGATGGTGTCTGTACCTTGTGGGTATCTCTAGAAGAACACAGCAGCAAAGTATTATAAGGCAAACTGTGCATTATGGGGTTAAAGTGTTGTGAGATGATGGTGTCTGTGCCTTGTGGGTATCTCTAGAGGAGCACAGCAGTAAAGTATTATAATGCAGTCTGTGCATTATGGGGTTAAAGTGTTGTGAGATGATGGTGTCTGTGCCTTGTGGGTATCTCTAGACGAGCACAGCAGCAAAGTATTATAATGCAGTCTGTGCATTATGGGGTTAAAGTGTTGTGAGATGATGGTGTCTGTGCCTTGTGGGTATCTCTAGACGAGCACAGCAGCAAAGTATTATAATGCAGTCTGTGCATTATGGGGTTAAAGTGTTGTGAGATGATGGTGTCTGTGCCTTGTGGGTATCTCTAGACGAGCACAGCAGCAAAGTATTATAATGCAGTCTGTGCATTATGGGGATAAAGTGTTGTGAGATGATGGTGTCTGTGCCTTGTTGGTATCTCTAGACGAGCACAGCAGCAAAGCATTATAATGCAGTCTGTGCATTATGGGGTTAAAGCATTGTGAGATGATGGTGTCTGTGCCTTGTGGGTATCTCTAGAAATTCAGACTAGTAAAGTATTATAATACAGTCTGCATTATGGGGCTAAAGCTATGTGAGATGATGGTGTCTGTACCTTGTGGGTATCTCTAGAAGAACACAGCAGCAAAGTATTATAAGGCAAACTGTGCATTATGGGGTTAAAGTGTTGTGAGATGATGGTGTCTGTGCCTTGTGGGTATCTCTAGAGGAGCACAGCAGTAAAGTATTATAATGCAGTCTGTGCATTATGGGGTTAAAGTGTTGTGAGATGATGGTGTCTGTGCCTTGTGGGTATCTCTAGACGAGCACAGCAGCAAAGTATTATAATGCAGTCTGTGCATTATGGGGTTAAAGTGTTGTGAGATGATGGTGTCTGTGCCTTGTGGGTATCTCTAGACGAGCACAGCAGCAAAGTATTATAATGCAGTCTGTGCATTATGGGGTTAAAGTGTTGTGAGATGATGGTGTCTGTGCCTTGTGGGTATCTCTAGACGAGCACAGCAGCAAAGTATTATAGGGCAAACTGTGCATTATGGGGTTAAAGTGTTGTGAGATGATGGTGTCTGTGCCTTGTGGGTATCTCTAGACGAGCACAGCAGCAAAGTATTATAGGGCAAACTGTGCATTATGGGGTTAAAGTGTTGTGAGATGATGGGGTCTGTGCCTTGTGGGTATCTCTAGACGAGCACAGCAGCAAAGTATTATAATGCAGTCTGTGCATTATGGGGTTAAAGTGTTGTGAGATGATGGTGTCTGTGCCTTGTGGGCATCTCTAGAACAGCACAGCAGCAAAGCATTATAATGCAGTCTGTGCATTATGGGGTTAAGCCATTGTAGAATGATGGTGTCTGTGCCTTGTGGGTATCTCTAGATGAGCACAGCAGCAAAGCAGTATAATGCAGTCTGTGCATTATGGGGTTAAAGCATTGTGAGATGATGGTGTCTGAGCCTCGTGGGTATCTCTAGAAATCAGACTAGTAAAGTATTATAATACAGTCTGCATTATGGGGCTAAAGCTATGTGAGATGATGGTGTCTGTACCTTGTGGGTATCTCTAGAAGAGCACAGCAGCAAAGTATTATAAGGCAAACTGTGCATTATGGGGTTAAAGTGCTGTGAGATGATGGTGTCTGTGCCTTGTGGGTATCTCTAGACGAGCACAGCAGCAAAGTATTATAATGCAGTCTGTGCATTATGGGGTTAAAGTGTTGTGAGATGATGGTGTCTGTGCCTTGTGGGTATCTCTAGAAGAGCACAGCAGCAAAGCATTATAATGCAGTCTGTGCATTATGGGGTTAAAGCATTGTGAGATGATGGTGTCTGTGCCTTGTGGGTATCTCTAGAAATTCAGACTAGTAAAGTATTATAATACAGTCTGCATTATGGGGCTAAAGTGTTGTGAGATGATGGTGTCTGTACCTTGTGGGTATCTCTAGAAGAGCACAGCAGCAAAGTATTATTAGGCAAACTGTGCATTATGGGGTTAAAGTGTTGTGAGATGATGGTGTCTGTGCCTTGTGGGTATCTCTAGAAATTCAGACTAGTAAAGTATTATAATACAGTCTGCATTATGGGGCTAAAGCTATGTGAGATGATGGTGTCTGTGCCTTGTGGGTATCTCTAGAAATTCAGACTAGTAAAGTATTATAATACAGTCTGCATTATGGGGCTAAAGCTATGTGAGATGATGGTGTCTGTACCTTGTGGGTATCTCTAGAAGAACACAGCAGCAAAGTATTATAAGGCAAACTGTGCATTATGGGGTTAAAGTGTTGTGAGATGATGGTGTCTGTGCCTTGTGGGTATCTCTAGACGAGCACAGCAGCAAAGTATTATAATGCAGTCTGTGCATTATGGGGTTGAAGTGTTGTGAGATGATGGTGTCTGTGCCTTGTGGGTATCTCTAGAAGAGCACAGCAGCAAAGCATTATAATGCAGTCTGTGCATTATGGGGTTAAAGCATTGTGAGATGATGGTGTCTGTGCCTTGTGGGTATCTCTAGAAATTCAGACTAGTAAAGTATTATAATACAGTCTGCATTATGGGGCTAAAGCTATGTGAGATGATGGTGTCTGTACCTTTTGGGTATCTCTAGAAGAGCACAGCAGCAAAGTATTTTAAGGCAAACTGTGCATTATGGGGTAAAAGTGTTGTGAGATGATGGTGTCTGTGCCTTGTGGGTATCTCTAGAAATTCAGACTAGTAAAGTACTATAATACAGTCTGCATTATGGGGCTAAAGCTATGTGAGATGAAGGTGGCTGTGCCTTGTGGGCATCTCTAGAACAGCACAGCAGCAAAGCATTGTAAAGCAGTCTGTGCATTATGGGGTTCAAGCATTGTGAGATGATGGTGTCTGTGCCTTGTGGGTATCTCTAGAAATTCAGACTAGTAAAGTATTATAATACAGTCTGTGCATTATGGGGCTAAAGCTATGTGAGATGATGGTGTCTGTACCTTTTGGGTATCTCTAGAAGAGCACAGCAGCAAAGTATTATAAGGCAGTCTGTGCATTATGGGGTTAAAGTGTTGTGAGATGATGGTGTCTGTGCCTTGTGGGTATCTCTAGACGAGCACAGCAGCAAAGTATTATAATGCAGTCTGTGCATTATGGGGTTAAAGTGTTGTGAGATGATGGTGTCTGTGCCTTGTGGGTATCTCTAGACGAGCACAGCAGCAAAGTATTATTATGCAGTCTGTGCATTATGGGGTTAAAGTGTTGTGAGATGATGGTGTCTGTGCCTTGTGGGTATCTCTAGACGAGCACAGCAGCAAAGTATTATAATGCAGTCTGTGCATTATGGGGTTAAAGTGTTGTGAGATGATGGTGTCTGTGCCTTGTGGGTATCTCTAGACGAGCACAGCAGCAAAGTATTATAATGCAGTCTGTGCATTATGGGGTTAAAGTGTTGTGAGATGATGGTGTCTGTGCCTTGTGGGTATCTCAAGACGAGCACAGCAGCAAAGTATTATAATGCAGTCTGTGCATTATGGGGTTAAAGTGTTGTGAGATGATGGTGTCTGTGCCTTGTGGGTATCTCTAGACGAGCACAGCAGCAAAGTATTATAATGCAGTCTGTGCATTATGGGGTTAAAGTGTTGTGAGATGATGGTGTCTGTGCCTTGTGGGTATCTCTAGACGAGCACAGCAGCAAAGTATTATAATGCAGTCTGTGCATTATGGGGTTAAAGTGTTGTGAGATGATGGTGTCTGTGCCTTGTGGGTATCTCTAGACGAGCACAGCAGCAAAGTATTATAGGGCAAACTGTGCATTATGGGGTTAAAGTGTTGTGAGATGATGGTGTCTGTGCCTTGTGGGTATCTCTAGACGAGCACAGCAGCAAAGTATTATAGGGCAAACTGTGCATTATGGGGTTAAAGTGTTGTGAGATGATGGGGTCTGTGCCTTGTGGGTATCTCTAGACGAGCACAGCAGCAAAGTATTATAATGCAGTCTGTGCATTATGGGGTTAAAGTGTTGTGAGATGATGGTGTCTGTGCCTTGTGGGCATCTCTAGAACAGCACAGCAGCAAAGCATTATAATGCAGTCTGTGCATTATGGGGTTAAGCCATTGTAGAATGATGGTGTCTGTGCCTTGTGGGTATCTCTAGATGAGCACAGCAGCAAAGCAGTATAATGCAGTCTGTGCATTATGGGGTTAAAGCATTGTGAGATGATGGTGTCTGAGCCTCGTGGGTATCTCTAGAAATCAGACTAGTAAAGTATTATAATACAGTCTGCATTATGGGGCTAAAGCTATGTGAGATGATGGTGTCTGTACCTTGTGGGTATCTCTAGAAGAGCACAGCAGCAAAGTATTATAAGGCAAACTGTGCATTATGGGGTTAAAGTGCTGTGAGATGATGGTGTCTGTGCCTTGTGGGTATCTCTAGACGAGCACAGCAGCAAAGTATTATAATGCAGTCTGTGCATTATGGGGTTAAAGTGTTGTGAGATGATGGTGTCTGTGCCTTGTGGGTATCTCTAGAAGAGCACAGCAGCAAAGCATTATAATGCAGTCTGTGCATTATGGGGTTAAAGCATTGTGAGATGATGGTGTCTGTGCCTTGTGGGTATCTCTAGAAATTCAGACTAGTAAAGTATTATAATACAGTCTGCATTATGGGGCTAAAGTGTTGTGAGATGATGGTGTCTGTACCTTGTGGGTATCTCTAGAAGAGCACAGCAGCAAAGTATTATTAGGCAAACTGTGCATTATGGGGTTAAAGTGTTGTGAGATGATGGTGTCTGTGCCTTGTGGGTATCTCTAGAAATTCAGACTAGTAAAGTATTATAATACAGTCTGCATTATGGGGCTAAAGCTATGTGAGATGATGGTGTCTGTGCCTTGTGGGTATCTCTAGAAATTCAGACTAGTAAAGTATTATAATACAGTCTGCATTATGGGGCTAAAGCTATGTGAGATGATGGTGTCTGTACCTTGTGGGTATCTCTAGAAGAACACAGCAGCAAAGTATTATAAGGCAAACTGTGCATTATGGGGTTAAAGTGTTGTGAGATGATGGTGTCTGTGCCTTGTGGGTATCTCTAGACGAGCACAGCAGCAAAGTATTATAATGCAGTCTGTGCATTATGGGGTTGAAGTGTTGTGAGATGATGGTGTCTGTGCCTTGTGGGTATCTCTAGAAGAGCACAGCAGCAAAGCATTATAATGCAGTCTGTGCATTATGGGGTTAAAGCATTGTGAGATGATGGTGTCTGTGCCTTGTGGGTATCTCTAGAAATTCAGACTAGTAAAGTATTATAATACAGTCTGCATTATGGGGCTAAAGCTATGTGAGATGATGGTGTCTGTACCTTTTGGGTATCTCTAGAAGAGCACAGCAGCAAAGTATTTTAAGGCAAACTGTGCATTATGGGGTAAAAGTGTTGTGAGATGATGGTGTCTGTGCCTTGTGGGTATCTCTAGAAATTCAGACTAGTAAAGTACTATAATACAGTCTGCATTATGGGGCTAAAGCTATGTGAGATGAAGGTGGCTGTGCCTTGTGGGCATCTCTAGAACAGCACAGCAGCAAAGCATTGTAAAGCAGTCTGTGCATTATGGGGTTCAAGCATTGTGAGATGATGGTGTCTGTGCCTTGTGGGTATCTCTAGAAATTCAGACTAGTAAAGTATTATAATACAGTCTGTGCATTATGGGGCTAAAGCTATGTGAGATGATGGTGTCTGTACCTTTTGGGTATCTCTAGAAGAGCACAGCAGCAAAGTATTATAAGGCAGTCTGTGCATTATGGGGTTAAAGTGTTGTGAGATGATGGTGTCTGTGCCTTGTGGGTATCTCTAGACGAGCACAGCAGCAAAGTATTATAATGCAGTCTGTGCATTATGGGGTTAAAGTGTTGTGAGATGATGGTGTCTGTGCCTTGTGGGTATCTCTAGACGAGCACAGCAGCAAAGTATTATTATGCAGTCTGTGCATTATGGGGTTAAAGTGTTGTGAGATGATGGTGTCTGTGCCTTGTGGGTATCTCTAGACGAGCACAGCAGCAAAGTATTATAATGCAGTCTGTGCATTATGGGGTTAAAGTGTTGTGAGATGATGGTGTCTGTGCCTTGTGGGTATCTCTAGACGAGCACAGCAGCAAAGTATTATAATGCAGTCTGTGCATTATGGGGTTAAAGTGTTGTGAGATGATGGTGTCTGTGCCTTGTGGGTATCTCAAGACGAGCACAGCAGCAAAGTATTATAATGCAGTCTGTGCATTATGGGGTTAAAGTGTTGTGAGATGATGGTGTCTGTGCCTTGTGGGTATCTCTAGACGAGCACAGCAGCAAAGTATTATAATGCAGTCTGTGCATTATGGGGTTAAAGTGTTGTGAGATGATGGTGTCTGTGCCTTGTGGGTATCTCTAGACGAGCACAGCAGCAAAGTATTATAATGCAGTCTGTGCATTATGGGGTTAAAGTGTTGTGAGATGATGGTGTCTGTGCCTTGTGGGTATCTCTAGAAATTCAGACTAGTAAAGTATTATAATACAGTCTGCATTATGGGGCTAAAGCTATGTGAGATGATGGTGTCTGTGCCTTGTGGGTATCTCTAGAAATTCAGACTAGTAAAGTATTATAATACAGTCTGCATTATGGGGCTAAAGCTATGTGAGATGATGGTGTCTGTACCTTGTGGGTATCTCTAGAAGAACACAGCAGCAAAGTATTATAAGGCAAACTGTGCATTATGGGGTTAAAGTGTTGTGAGATGATGGTGTCTGTGCCTTGTGGGTATCTCTAGACGAGCACAGCAGCAAAGTATTATAATGCAGTCTGTGCATTATGGGGTTGAAGTGTTGTGAGATGATGGTGTCTGTGCCTTGTGGGTATCTCTAGAAGAGCACAGCAGCAAAGCATTATAATGCAGTCTGTGCATTATGGGGTTAAAGCATTGTGAGATGATGGTGTCTGTGCCTTGTGGGTATCTCTAGAAATTCAGACTAGTAAAGTATTATAATACAGTCTGCATTATGGGGCTAAAGCTATGTGAGATGATGGTGTCTGTACCTTTTGGGTATCTCTAGAAGAGCACAGCAGCAAAGTATTTTAAGGCAAACTGTGCATTATGGGGTAAAAGTGTTGTGAGATGATGGTGTCTGTGCCTTGTGGGTATCTCTAGAAATTCAGACTAGTAAAGTATTATAATACAGTCTGCATTATGGGGCTAAAGCTATGTGAGATGATGGTGTCTGTGCCTTGTGGGCATCTCTAGAACAGCACAGCAGCAAAGCATTGTAAAGCAGTCTGTGCATTATGGGGTTCAAGCATTGTGAGATGATGGTGTCTGTGCCTTGTGGGTATCTCTAGAAATTCAGACTAGTAAAGTATTATAATACAGTCTGTGCATTATGGGGCTAAAGCTATGTGAGATGATGGTGTCTGTACCTTTTGGGTATCTCTAGAAGAGCACAGCAGCAAAGTATTATAAGGCAAACTGTGCATTATGGGGTTAAAGTGTTGTGAGATGATGGTGTCTGTGCCTTGTGGGTATCTCTAGACGAGCACAGCAGCAAAGTATTATAATGCAGTCTGTGCATTATGGGGTTAAAGTGTTGTGAGATGATGGTGTCTGTGCCTTGTGGGTATCTCTAGACGAGCACAGCAGCAAAGTATTATAGGGCAAACTGTGCATTATGGGGTTAAAGTGTTGTGAGATGATGGTGTCTGTGCCTTGTGGGTATCTCTAGACGAGCACAGCAGCAAAGTATTATAATGCAGTCTGTGCATTATGGGGTTAAAGTGTTGTGAGATGATGGTGTCTGTGCCTTGTGGGCATCTCTAGAACAGCACAGCAGCAAAGCATTATAATGCAGTCTGTGCATTATGGGGTTAAGCCATTGTAGAATGATGGTGTCTGTGCCTTGTGGGTATCTCTAGATGAGCACAGCAGCAAAGCAGTATAATGCAGTCTGTGCATTATGGGGTTAAAGCATTGTGAGATGATGGTGTCTGAGCCTCGTGGGTATATCTAGAAATCAGACTAGTAAAGTATTATAATACAGTCTGCATTATGGGGCTAAAGCTATGTGAGATGATGGTGTCTGTACCTTGTGGGTATCTCTAGAAGAGCACAGCAGCAAAGTATTATAAGGCAAACTGTGCATTATGGGGTTAAAGTGCTGTGAGATGATGGTGTCTGTGCCTTGTGGGTATCTCTAGACGAGCACAGCAGCAAAGTATTATAATGCAGTCTGTGCATTATGGGGTTAAAGTGTTGTGAGATGATGGTGTCTGTGCCTTGTGGGTATCTCTAGAAGAGCACAGCAGCAAAGCATTATAATGCAGTCTGTGCATTATGGGGTTAAAGCATTGTGAGATGATGGTGTCTGTGCCTTGTGGGTATCTCTAGAAATTCAGACTAGTAAAGTATTATAATACAGTCTGCATTATGGGGCTAAAGTGTTGTGAGATGATGGTGTCTGTACCTTGTGGGTATCTCTAGAAGAGCACAGCAGCAAAGTATTATTAGGCAAACTGTGCATTATGGGGTTAAAGTGTTGTGAGATGATGGTGTCTCTGCCTTGTGGGTATCTCTAGAAATTCAGACTAGTAAAGTATTATAATACAGTCTGCATTATGGGGCTAAAGCTATGTGAGATGATGGTGTCTGTGCCTTGTGGGTATCTCTAGAAATTCAGACTAGTAAAGTATTATAATACAGTCTGCATTATGGGGCTAAAGCTATGTGAGATGATGGTGTCTGTACCTTGTGGGTATCTCTAGAAGAACACAGCAGCAAAGTATTATAAGGCAAACTGTGCATTATGGGGTTAAAGTGTTGTGAGATGATGGTGTCTGTGCCTTGTGGGTATCTCTAGACGAGCACAGCAGCAAAGTATTATAATGCAGTCTGTGCATTATGGGGTTGAAGTGTTGTGAGATGATGGTGTCTGTGCCTTGTGGGTATCTCTAGAAGAGCACAGCAGCAAAGCATTATAATGCAGTCTGTGCATTATGGGGTTAAAGCATTGTGAGATGATGGTGTCTGTGCCTTGTGGGTATCTCTAGAAATTCAGACTAGTAAAGTATTATAATACAGTCTGCATTATGGGGCTAAAGCTATGTGAGATGATGGTGTCTGTACCTTGTGGGTATCTCTAGAAGAACACAGCAGCAAAGTATTATAAGGCAAACTGTGCATTATGGGGTTAAAGTGTTGTGAGATGATGGTGTCTGTGCCTTGTGGGTATCTCTAGAGGAGCACAGCAGTAAAGTATTATAATGCAGTCTGTGCATTATGGGGTTAAAGTGTTGTGAGATGATGGTGTCTGTGCCTTGTGGGTATCTCTAGACGAGCACAGCAGCAAAGTATTATAATGCAGTCTGTGCATTATGGGGTTAAAGTGTTGTGAGATGATGGTGTCTGTGCCTTGTGGGTATCTCTAGACGAGCACAGCAGCAAAGTATTATAATGCAGTCTGTGCATTATGGGGTTAAAGTGTTGTGAGATGATGGTGTCTGTGCCTTGTGGGTATCTCTAGACGAGCACAGCAGCAAAGTATTATAATGCAGTCTGTGCATTATGGGGATAAAGTGTTGTGAGATGATGGTGTCTGTGCCTTGTGGGTATCTCTAGACGAGCACAGCAGCAAAGCATTATAATGCAGTCTGTGCATTATGGGGTTAAAGCATTGTGAGATGATGGTGTCTGTGCCTTGTGGGTATCTCTAGAAATTCAGACTAGTAAAGTATTATAATACAGTCTGCATTATGGGGCTAAAGCTATGTGAGATGATGGTGTCTGTACCTTGTGGGTATCTCTAGAAGAACACAGCAGCAAAGTATTATAAGGCAAACTGTGCATTATGGGGTTAAAGTGTTGTGAGATGATGGTGTCTGTGCCTTGTGGGTATCTCTAGAGGAGCACAGCAGTAAAGTATTATAATGCAGTCTGTGCATTATGGGGTTAAAGTGTTGTGAGATGATGGTGTCTGTGCCTTGTGGGTATCTCTAGACGAGCACAGCAGCAAAGTATTATAATGCAGTCTGTGCATTATGGGGTTAAAGTGTTGTGAGATGATGGTGTCTGTGCCTTGTGGGTATCTCTAGACGAGCACAGCAGCAAAGTATTATAATGCAGTCTGTGCATTATGGGGTTAAAGTGTTGTGAGATGATGGTGTCTGTGCCTTGTGGGTATCTCTAGACGAGCACAGCAGCAAAGTATTATAGGGCAAACTGTGCATTATGGGGTTAAAGTGTTGTGAGATGATGGTGTCTGTGCCTTGTGGGTATCTCTAGACGAGCACAGCAGCAAAGTATTATAGGGCAAACTGTGCATTATGGGGTTAAAGTGTTGTGAGATGATGGTGTCTGTGCCTTGTGGGTATCTCTAGACGAGCACAGCAGCAAAGTATTATAATGCAGTCTGTGCATTATGGGGTTAAAGTGTTGTGAGATGATGGTGTCTGTGCCTTGTGGGCATCTCTAGAACAGCACAGCAGCAAAGCATTATAATGCAGTCTGTGCATTATGGGGTTAAGCCATTGTAGAATGATGGTGTCTGTGCCTTGTGGGTATCTCTAGATGAGCACAGCAGCAAAGCAGTATAATGCAGTCTGTGCATTATGGGGTTAAAGCATTGTGAGATGATGGTGTCTGAGCCTCGTGGGTATCTCTAGAAATCAGACTAGTAAAGTATTATAATACAGTCTGCATTATGGGGCTAAAGCTATGTGAGATGATGGTGTCTGTACCTTGTGGGTATCTCTAGAAGAGCACAGCAGCAAAGTATTATAAGGCAAACTGTGCATTATGGGGTTAAAGTGCTGTGAGATGATGGTGTCTGTGCCTTGTGGGTATCTCTAGACGAGCACAGCAGCAAAGTATTATAATGCAGTCTGTGCATTATGGGGTTAAAGTGTTGTGAGATGATGGTGTCTGTGCCTTGTGGGTATCTCTAGAAGAGCACAGCAGCAAAGCATTATAATGCAGTCTGTGCATTATGGGGTTAAAGCATTGTGAGATGATGGTGTCTGTGCCTTGTGGGTATCTCTAGAAATTCAGACTAGTAAAGTATTATAATACAGTCTGCATTATGGGGCTAAAGTGTTGTGAGATGATGGTGTCTGTACCTTGTGGGTATCTCTAGAAGAGCACAGCAGCAAAGTATTATTAGGCAAACTGTGCATTATGGGGTTAAAGTGTTGTGAGATGATGGTGTCTGTGCCTTGTGGGTATCTCTAGAAATTCAGACTAGTAAAGTATTATAATACAGTCTGCATTATGGGGCTAAAGCTATGTGAGATGATGGTGTCTGTGCCTTGTGGGTATCTCTAGAAATTCAGACTAGTAAAGTATTATAATACAGTCTGCATTATGGGGCTAAAGCTATGTGAGATGATGGTGTCTGTACCTTGTGGGTATCTCTAGAAGAACACAGCAGCAAAGTATTATAAGGCAAACTGTGCATTATGGGGTTAAAGTGTTGTGAGATGATGGTGTCTGTGCCTTGTGGGTATCTCTAGACGAGCACAGCAGCAAAGTATTATAATGCAGTCTGTGCATTATGGGGTTGAAGTGTTGTGAGATGATGGTGTCTGTGCCTTGTGGGTATCTCTAGAAGAGCACAGCAGCAAAGCATTATAATGCAGTCTGTGCATTATGGGGTTAAAGCATTGTGAGATGATGGTGTCTGTGCCTTGTGGGTATCTCTAGAAATTCAGACTAGTAAAGTATTATAATACAGTCTGCATTATGGGGCTAAAGCTATGTGAGATGATGGTGTCTGTACCTTTTGGGTATCTCTAGAAGAGCACAGCAGCAAAGTATTTTAAGGCAAACTGTGCATTATGGGGTAAAAGTGTTGTGAGATGATGGTGTCTGTGCCTTGTGGGTATCTCTAGAAATTCAGACTAGTAAAGTACTATAATACAGTCTGCATTATGGGGCTAAAGCTATGTGAGATGATGGTGGCTGTGCCTTGTGGGCATCTCTAGAACAGCACAGCAGCAAAGCATTGTAAAGCAGTCTGTGCATTATGGGGTTCAAGCATTGTGAGATGATGGTGTCTGTGCCTTGTGGGTATCTCTAGAAATTCAGACTAGTAAAGTATTATAATACAGTCTGTGCATTATGGGGCTAAAGCTATGTGAGATGATGGTGTCTGTACCTTTTGGGTATCTCTAGAAGAGCACAGCAGCAAAGTATTATAAGGCAGTCTGTGCATTATGGGGTTAAAGTGTTGTGAGATGATGGTGTCTGTGCCTTGTGGGTATCTCTAGACGAGCACAGCAGCAAAGTATTATAATGCAGTCTGTGCATTATGGGGTTAAAGTGTTGTGAGATGATGGTGTCTGTGCCTTGTGGGTATCTCTAGACGAGCACAGCAGCAAAGTATTATTATGCAGTCTGTGCATTATGGGGTTAAAGTGTTGTGAGATGATGGTGTCTGTGCCTTGTGGGTATCTCTAGACGAGCACAGCAGCAAAGTATTATAATGCAGTCTGTGCATTATGGGGTTAAAGTGTTGTGAGATGATGGTGTCTGTGCCTTGTGGGTATCTCTAGACGAGCACAGCAGCAAAGTATTATAATGCAGTCTGTGCATTATGGGGTTAAAGTGTTGTGAGATGATGGTGTCTGTGCCTTGTGGGTATCTCAAGACGAGCACAGCAGCAAAGTATTATAATGCAGTCTGTGCATTATGGGGTTAAAGTGTTGTGAGATGATGGTGTCTGTGCCTTGTGGGTATCTCTAGACGAGCACAGCAGCAAAGTATTATAATGCAGTCTGTGCATTATGGGGTTAAAGTGTTGTGAGATGATGGTGTCTGTGCCTTGTGGGTATCTCTAGACGAGCACAGCAGCAAAGTATTATAATGCAGTCTGTGCATTATGGGGTTAAAGTGTTGTGAGATGATGGTGTCTGTGCCTTGTGGGTATCTCTAGAAATTCAGACTAGTAAAGTATTATAATACAGTCTGCATTATGGGGCTAAAGCTATGTGAGATGATGGTGTCTGTGCCTTGTGGGTATCTCTAGAAATTCAGACTAGTAAAGTATTATAATACAGTCTGCATTATGGGGCTAAAGCTATGTGAGATGATGGTGTCTGTACCTTGTGGGTATCTCTAGAAGAACACAGCAGCAAAGTATTATAAGGCAAACTGTGCATTATGGGGTTAAAGTGTTGTGAGATGATGGTGTCTGTGCCTTGTGGGTATCTCTAGACGAGCACAGCAGCAAAGTATTATAATGCAGTCTGTGCATTATGGGGTTGAAGTGTTGTGAGATGATGGTGTCTGTGCCTTGTGGGTATCTCTAGAAGAGCACAGCAGCAAAGCATTATAATGCAGTCTGTGCATTATGGGGTTAAAGCATTGTGAGATGATGGTGTCTGTGCCTTGTGGGTATCTCTAGAAATTCAGACTAGTAAAGTATTATAATACAGTCTGCATTATGGGGCTAAAGCTATGTGAGATGATGGTGTCTGTACCTTTTGGGTATCTCTAGAAGAGCACAGCAGCAAAGTATTTTAAGGCAAACTGTGCATTATGGGGTAAAAGTGTTGTGAGATGATGGTGTCTGTGCCTTGTGGGTATCTCTAGACGAGCACAGCAGCAAAGTATTATAATGCAGTCTGTGCATTATGGGGTTAAAGTGTTGTGAGATGATGGTGTCTGTGCCTTGTGGGTATCTCTAGACGAGCACAGCAGCAAAGTATTATAATGCAGTCTGTGCATTATGGGGTTAAAGTGTTGTGAGATGATGGTGTCTGTGCCTTGTGGGTATCTCTAGACGAGCACAGCAGCAAAGTATTATAATGCAGTCTGTGCATTATGGGGTTAAAGTGTTGTGAGATGATGGTGTCTGTGCCTTGTGGGTATCTCTAGACGAGCACAGCAGCAAAGTATTATAATGCAGTCTGTGCATTATGGGGTTAAAGTGTTGTGAGATGATGGTGTCTGTGCCTTGTGGGTATCTCTAGACGAGCACAGCAGCAAAGTATTATAGGGCAAACTGTGCATTATGGGGTTAAAGTGTTGTGAGATGATGGTGTCTGTGCCTTGTGGGTATCTCTAGACGAGCACAGCAGCAAAGTATTATAGGGCAAACTGTGCATTATGGGGTTAAAGTGTTGTGAGATGATGGTGTCTGTGCCTTGTGGGTATCTCTAGACGAGCACAGCAGCAAAGTGTTATAATGCAGTCTGTGCATTATGGGGTTAAAGTGTTGTGAGATGATGGTGTCTGTGCCTTGTGGGCATCTCTAGAACAGCACAGCAGCAAAGCATTATAATGCAGTCTGTGCATTATGGGGTTAAGCCATTGTAGAATGATGGTGTCTGTGCCTTGTGGGTATCTCTAGATGAGCACAGCAGCAAAGCAGTATAATGCAGTCTGTGCATTATGGGGTTAAAGCATTGTGAGATGATGGTGTCTGAGCCTCGTGGGTATCTCTAGAAATCAGACTAGTAAAGTATTATAATACAGTCTGCATTATGGGGCTAAAGCTATGTGAGATGATGGTGTCTGTACCTTGTGGGTATCTCTAGAAGAGCACAGCAGCAAAGTATTATAAGGCAAACTGTGCATTATGGGGTTAAAGTGCTGTGAGATGATGGTGTCTGTGCCTTGTGGGTATCTCTAGACGAGCACAGCAGCAAAGTATTATAATGCAGTCTGTGCATTATGGGGTTAAAGTGTTGTGAGATGAGGGTGTCTGTGCCTTGTGGGTATCTCTAGAAGAGCACAGCAGCAAAGCATTATAATGCAGTCTGTGCATTATGGGGTTAAAGCATTGTGAGATGATGGTGTCTGTGCCTTGTGGGTATCTCTAGAAATTCAGACTAGTAAAGTATTATAATACAGTCTGCATTATGGGGCTAAAGTGTTGTGAGATGATGGTGTCTGTACCTTGTGGGTATCTCTAGAAGAGCACAGCAGCAAAGTATTATTAGGCAAACTGTGCATTATGGGGTTAAAGTGTTGTGAGATGATGGTGTCTGTGCCTTGTGGGTATCTCTAGAAATTGAGACTAGTAAAGTATTATAATACAGTCTGCATTATGGGGCTAAAGTGTTGTGAGATGATGGTGTCTGTACCTTGTGGGTATCTCTAGAAGAGCACAGCAGCAAAGTATTATTAGGCAAACTGTGCATTATGGGGTTAAAGTGTTGTGAGATGATGGTGTCTGTGCCTTGTGGGTATCTCTAGACGAGCACAGCAGCAAAGTATTATAATGCAGTCTGTGCATTATGGGGTTAAAGTGTTGTGAGATGATGGTGTCTGTGCCTTGTGGGTATCTCTAGACGAGCACAGCAGCAAAGTATTATAATGCAGTCTGTGCATTATGGGGTTAAAGTGTTGTGAGATGATGGTGTCTGTGCCTTGTGGGTATCTCTAGACGAGCACAGCAGCAAAGTATTATAATGCAGTCTGTGCATTATGGGGTTAAAGTGTTGTGAGATGATGGTGTCTGTGCCTTGTGGGTATCTCTAGACGAGCACAGCAGCAAAGTATTATAATGCAGTCTGTGCATTATGGGGTTAAAGTGTTGTGAGATGATGGTGTCTGTGCCTTGTGGGTATCTCTAGACGAGCACAGCAGCAAAGTATTATAATGCAGTCTGTGCATTATGGGGTTAAAGTGTTGTGAGATGATGGTGTCTGTGCCTTGTGGGTATCTCTAGACGAGCACAGCAGCAAAGTATTATAATGCAGTCTGTGCATTATGGGGTTAAAGTGTTGTGAGATGATGGTGTCTGTGCCTTGTGGGTATCTCTAGACGAGCACAGCAGCAAAGTATTATAATGCAGTCTGTGCATTATGGGGTTAAAGTGTTGTGAGATGATGGTGTCTGTGCCTTGTGGGTATCTCTAGACGAGCACAGCAGCAAAGTATTATAATGCAGTCTGTGCATTATGGGGTTAAAGTGTTGTGAGATGATGGTGTCTGTGCCTTGTGGGTATCTCTAGACGAGCACAGCAGCAAAGTATTATAATGCAGTCTGTGCATTATGGGGTTAAAGTGTTGTGAGATGATGGTGTCTGTGCCTTGTGGGTATCTCTAGACGAGCACAGCGCAAAGTATTATAGGGCAAACTGTGCATTATGGGGTTAAAGTGTTGTGAGATGATGGTGTCTGTGCCTTGTGGGTATCTCTAGACGAGCACAGCAGCAAAGTATTATAGGGCAAACTATGCATTATGGGGTTAAAGTGTTGTGAGATGATGGTGTCTGTGCCTTGTGGGTATCTCTAGACGAGCACAGCAGCAAAGTGTTATAATGCAGTCTGTGCATTATGAGGTTAAAGTGTTGTGAGATGATGGTGTCTGTGCCTTGTGGGCATCTCTAGAACAGCACAGCAGCAAAGCATTATAATGCAGTCTGTGCATTATGGGGTTAAGCCATTGTAGAATGATGGTGTCTGTGCCTTGTGGGTATCTCTAGATGAGCACAGCAGCAAAGCAGTATAATGCAGTCTGTGCATTATGGGGTTAAAGCATTGTGAGATGATGGTGTCTGAGCCTCGTGGGTATCTCTAGAAATCAGACTAGTAAAGTATTATAATACAGTCTGCATTATGGGGCTAAAGCTATGTGAGATGATGGTGTCTGTACCTTGTGGGTATCTCTAGAAGAGCACAGCAGCAAAGTATTATAAGGCAAACTGTGCATTATGGGGTTAAAGTGCTGTGAGATGATGGTGTCTGTGCCTTGTGGGTATCTCTAGACGAGCACAGCAGCAAAGTATTATAATGCAGTCTGTGCATTATGGGGTTAAAGTGTTGTGAGATGATGGTGTCTGTGCCTTGTGGGTATCTCTAGAAGAGCACAGCAGCAAAGCATTATAATGCAGTCTGTGCATTATGGGGTTAAAGCATTGTGAGATGATGGTGTCTGTGCCTTGTGGGTATCTCTAGAAATTCAGACTAGTAAAGTATTATAATACAGTCTGCATTATGGGGCTAAAGTGTTGTGAGATGATGGTGTCTGTACCTTGTGGGTATCTCTAGAAGAGCACAGCAGCAAAGTATTATTAGGCAAACTGTGCATTATGGGGTTAAAGTGTTGTGAGATGATGGTGTCTGTGCCTTGTGGGTATCTCTAGAAATTCAGACTAGTAAAGTATTATAATACAGTCTGCATTATGGGGCTAAAGCTATGTGAGATGATGGTGTCTGTGCCTTGTGGGTATCTCTAGAAATTCAGACTAGTAAAGTATTATAATACAGTCTGCATTATGGGGCTAAAGCTATGTGAGATGATGGTGTCTGTACCTTGTGGGTATCTCTAGAAGAACACAGCAGCAAAGTATTATAAGGCAAACTGTGCATTATGGGGTTAAAGTGTTGTGAGATGATGGTGTCTGTGCCTTGTGGGTATCTCTAGACGAGCACAGCAGCAAAGTATTATAATGCAGTCTGTGCATTATGGGGTTGAAGTGTTGTGAGATGATGGTGTCTGTGCCTTGTGGGTATCTCTAGAAGAGCACAGCAGCAAAGCATTATAATGCAGTCTGTGCATTATGGGGTTAAAGCATTGTGAGATGATGGTGTCTGTGCCTTGTGGGTATCTCTAGAAATTCAGACTAGTAAAGTATTATAATACAGTCTGCATTATGGGGCTAAAGCTATGTGAGATGATGGTGTCTGTACCTTTTGGGTATCTCTAGAAGAGCACAGCAGCAAAGTATTTTAAGGCAAACTGTGCATTATGGGGTAAAAGTGTTGTGAGATGATGGTGTCTGTGCCTTGTGGGTATCTCTAGAAATTCAGACTAGTAAAGTACTATAATACAGTCTGCATTATGGGGCTAAAGCTATGTGAGATGATGGTGTCTGTGCCTTGTGGGCATCTCTAGAACAGCACAGCAGCAAAGCATTGTAAAGCAGTCTGTGCATTATGGGGTTCAAGCATTGTGAGATGATGGTGTCTGTGCCTTGTGGGTATCTCTAGAAATTCAGACTAGTAAAGTATTATAATACAGTCTGTGCATTATGGGGCTAAAGCTATGTGAGATGATGGTGTCTGTACCTTTTGGGTATCTCTAGAAGAGCACAGCAGCAAAGTATTATAAGGCAAACTGTGCATTATGGGGTTAAAGTGTTGTGAGATGATGGTGTCTGTGCCTTGTGGGTATCTCTAGACGAGCACAGCAGCAAAGTATTATAATGCAGTCTGTGCATTATGGGGTTAAAGTGTTGTGAGATGATGGTGTCTGTGCCTTGTGGGTATCTCTAGACGAGCACAGCAGCAAAGTATTATAATGCAGTCTGTGCATTATGGGGTTAAAGTGTTGTGAGATGATGGTGTCTGTGCCTTGTGGGTATCTCTAGACGATCACAGCAGCAAAGTATTATAATGCAGTCTGTGCATTATGGGGTTAAAGTGTTGTGAGATGATGGTGTCTGTGCCTTGTGGGTATCTCTAGACGAGCACAGCAGCAAAGTATTATAATGCAGTCTGTGCATTATGGGGTTAAAGTGTTGTGAGATGATGGTGTCTGTGCCTTGTGGGTATCTCTAGACGAGCACAGCAGCAAAGTATTATAATGCAGTCTGTGCATTATGGGGTTAAAGTGTTGTAAGATGATGGTGTCTGTGCCTTGTGGGTATCTCTAGACGAGCACAGCAGCAAAGTATTATAATGCAGTCTGTGCATTATGGGGTTAAAGTGTTGTGAGATGATGGTGTCTGTGCCTTGTGGGTATCTCTAGACGAGCACAGCAGCAAAGTATTATAATGCAGTCTGTGCATTATGGGGTTGAAGTGTTGTGAGATGATGGTGTCTGTGCCTTGTGGGTATCTCTAGAAGAGCACAGCAGCAAAGCATTATAATGCAGTCTGTGCATTATGGGGTTAAAGCATTGTGAGATGATGGTGTCTGTGCCTTGTGGGTATCTCTAGAAATTCAGACTAGTAAAGTATTATAATACAGTCTGCATTATGGGGCTAAAGCTATGTGAGATGATGGTGTCTGTACCTTTTGGGTATCTCTAGAAGAGCACAGCAGCAAAGTATTTTAAGGCAAACAGTGCATTATGGGGTAAAAGTGTTGTGAGATGATGGTGTCTGTGCCTTGTGGGTATCTCTAGAAATTCAGACTAGTAAAGTATTATAATACAGTCTGCATTATGGGGCTAAAGCTATGTGAGATGATGGTGTCTGTGCCTTGTGGGCATCTCTAGAACAGCACAGCAGCAAAGCATTGTAAAGCAGTCTGTGCATTATGGGGTTCAAGCATTGTGAGATGATGGTGTCTGTGCCTTGTGGGTATCTCTAGAAATTCAGACTAGTAAAGTATTATAATACAGTCTGTGCATTATGGGGCTAAAGCTATGTGAGATGATGGTGTCTGTACCTTTTGGGTATCTCTAGAAGAGCACAGCAGCAAAGTATTATAAGGCAAACTGTGCATTATGGGGTTAAAGTGTTGTGAGATGATGGTGTCTGTGCCTTGTGGGTATCTCTAGAAGAGCACAGCAGCAAAGTATTATAATGCAGTCTGTGCATTATGGGGTTAAAGTGTTGTGAGATGATGGTGTCTCTGCCTTGTGGGTATCTCTAGACAAGCACAGCAGCAAAGTATTATAATGCAGTCTGTGCATTATGGGGTTAAAGTGTTGTAAGATGATGGTGTCTGTGCCTTGTGGGTATCTCTAGACGAGCACAGCAGCAAAGTATTATAATGCAGTCTGTGCATTATGGGGTTAAAGTGTTGTGAGATGATGGTGTCTGTGCCTTGTGGGTATCTCTAGACGAGCACAGCAGCAATGTATTATAATGCAGTCTGTGCATTATGGGGTTAAAGTGTTGTGAGATGATGGTGTCTGTGCCTTGTGGGTATCTCTAGACGAGCACAGCAGCAAAGTATTATAATGCAGTCTGTGCATTATGGGGTAAAAGTGTTGTGAGATGATGGTGTCTGTGCCTTGTGGGTATCTCTAGACGAGCACAGCAGCAAAGTATTATAATGCAGTCTGTGCATTATGGGGTTAAAGTGTTGTGAGATGATGGTGTCTGTGCCTTGTGGGTATCTCTAGACGAGCACAGCAGCAAAGTATTATAATGCAGTCTGTGCATTATGGGGTTAAAGTGTTGTGAGATGATGGTGTCTGTGCCTTGTGGGTATCTCTAGACGAGCACAGCAGCAAAGTATTATAATGCAGTCTGTGCATTATGGGGTTAAAGTGTTGTGAGATGATGGTGTCTGTGCCTTGTGGGTATCTCTAGACGAGCACAGCAGCAAAGTATTATAATGCAGTCTGTGCATTATGGGGTTAAAGTGTTGTGAGATGATGGTGTCTGGGCCTTGTGGGTATCTCTAGTTGAGCACAGCAGCAAAGTATTATAATGCAGTCTGTGCATTATGGGGTTAAAGTGTTGTGAGATGATGGTGTCTGTGCCTTGTGGGTATCTCTAGACGAGCACAGCAGCAAAGTATTATAATGCAGTCTGTGCATTATGGGGTTAAAGTGTTGTGAGATGATGGTGTCTGTGCCTTGTGGGCATCTCTAGAACAGCACAGCAGCAAAGCATTATAATGCAGTCTGTGCATTATGGGGTTAAGCCATTGTAGAATGATGGTGTCTGTGCCTTGTGGGTATCTCTAGATGAGCACAGCAGCAAAGCAGTATAATGCAGTCTGTGCATTATGGGGTTAAAGCATTGTGAGATGATGGTGTCTGAGCCTCGTGGGTATCTCTAGAAATCAGACTAGTAAAGTATTATAATACAGTCTGCATTATGGGGCTAAAGCTATGTGAGATGATGGTGTCTGTACCTTGTGGGTATCTCTAGAAGAGCACAGCAGCAAAGTATTATAAGGCAAACTGTGCATTATGGGGTTAAAGTGCCGTGAGATGATGGTGTCTGTGCCTTGTGGGTATCTCTAGACGAGCACAGCAGCAAAGTATTATAATGCAGTCTGTGCATTATGGGGTTAAAGTGTTGTGAGATGATGGTGTCTGTGCCTTGTGGGTATCTCTAGAAGAGCACAGCAGCAAAGCATTGTAATGCAGTCTGTGCATTATGGGGTTAAAGCATTGTGAGATGATGGTGTCTGTGCCTTGTGGGTATCTCTAGAAATTCAGACTAGTAAAGTATTATAATACAGTCTGCATTATGGGGCTAAAGTGTTGTGAGATGATGGTGTCTGTACCTTGTGGGTATCTCTAGAAGAGCACAGCAGCAAAGTATTATTAGGCAAACTGTGCATTATGGGGTTAAAGTGTTGTGAGATGATGGTGTCTGTGCCTTGTGGGTATCTCTAGAAATTCAGACTAGTAAAGTATTATAATACAGTCTGCATTATGGGGCTAAAGCTATGTGAGATGATGGTGTCTGTGCCTTGTGGGTATCTCTAGAAATTCAGACTAGTAAAGTATTATAATACAGTCTGCATTATGGGGCTAAAGCTATGTGAGATGATGGTGTCTGTACCTTGTGGGTATCTCTAGAAGAACACAGCAGCAAAGTATTATAAGGCAAACTGTGCATTATGGGGTTAAAGTGTTGTGAGATGATGGTGTCTGTGCCTTGTGGGTATCTCTAGACGAGCACAGCAGCAAAGTATTATAATGCAGTCTGTGCATTATGGGGTTGAAGTGTTGTGAGATGATGGTGTCTGTGCCTTGTGGGTATCTCTAGAAGAGCACAGCAGCAAAGCATTATAATGCAGTCTGTGCATTATGGGGTTAAAGCATTGTGAGATGATGGTGTCTGTGCCTTGTGGGTATCTCTAGAAATTCAGACTAGTAAAGTATTATAATACAGTCTGCATTATGGGGCTAAAGCTATGTGAGATGATGGTGTCTGTACCTTTTGGGTATCTCTAGAAGAGCACAGCAGCAAAGTATTTTAAGGCAAACTGTGCATTATGGGGTAAAAGTGTTGTGAGATGATGGTGTCTGTGCCTTGTGGGTATCTCTAGAAATTCAGACTAGTAAAGTACTATAATACAGTCTGCATTATGGGGCTAAAGCTATGTGAGATGATGGTGTCTGTGCCTTGTGGGCATCTCTAGAACAGCACAGCAGCAAAGCATTGTAAAGCAGTCTGTGCATTATGGGGTTCAAGCATTGTGAGATGATGGTGTCTGTGCCTTGTGGGTATCTCTAGAAATTCAGACTAGTAAAGTATTATAATACAGTCTGTGCATTATGGGGCTAAAGCTATGTGAGATGATGGTGTCTGTACCTTTTGGGTATCTCTAGAAGAGCACAGCAGCAAAGTATTATAAGGCAAACTGTGCATTATGGGGTTAAAGTGTTGTGAGATGATGGTGTCTGTGCCTTGTGGGTATCTCTAGACGAGCACAGCAGCAAAGTATTATAATGCAGTCTGTGCATTATGGGGTTAAAGTGTTGTGAGATGATGGTGTCTGTGCCTTGTGGGTATCTCTAGACGAGCACAGCAGCAAAGTATTATAATGCAGTCTGTGCATTATGGGGTTAAAGTGTTGTGAGATGATGGTGTCTGTGCATTGTGAGTATCTCTAGACGATCACAGCAGCAAAGTATTATAATGCAGTCTGTGCATTATGGGGTTAAAGTGTTGTGAGATGATGGTGTCTGTGCCTTGTGGGTATCTCTAGACGAGCACAGCAGCAAAGTATTATAATGCAGTCTGTGCATTATGGGGTTAAAGTGTTGTGAGATGATGGTGTCTGTGCCTTGTGGGTATCTCTAGACGAGCACAGCAGCAAAGTATTATAATGCAGTCTGTGCATTATGGGGTTAAAGTGTTGTAAGATGATGGTGTCTGTGCCTTGTGGGTATCTCTAGACGAGCACAGCAGCAAAGTATTATAATGCAGTCTGTGCATTATGGGGTTAAAGTGTTGTGAGATGATGGTGTCTGTGCCTTGTGGGTATCTCTAGACGAGCACAGCAGCAAAGTATTATAATGCAGTCTGTGCATTATGGGGTTAAAGTGTTGTGAGATGATGGTGTCTGTGCCTTGTGGGTATCTCTAGAAGAACACAGCAGCAAAGTATTATAAGGCAAACTGTGCATTATGAGGTTAAAGTGTTGTGAGATGATGGTGTCTGTGCCTTGTGGGTATCTCTAGACGAGCACAGCAGCAAAGTATTATAATGCAGTCTGTGCATTATGGGGTAAAAGTGTTGTGAGATGATGGTGTCTGTGCCTTGTGGGTATCTCTAGACGAGCACAGCAGCAAAGTATTATAATGCAGTCTGTGCATTATGGGGTTAAAGTGTTGTGAGATGATGGTGTCTGTGCCTTGTGGGTATCTCTAGACGAGCACAGCAGCAAAGTATTATAATGCAGTCTGTGCATTATGGGGTTAAAGTGTTGTGAGATGATGGTGTCTGTGCCTTGTGGGTATCTCTAGACGAGCACAGCAGCAAAGTATTATAATGCAGTCTGTGCATTATGGGGTTAAAGTGTTGTGAGATGATGGTGTCTGTGCCTTGTGGGTATCTCTAGACGAGCACAGCAGCAAAGTATTATAATGCAGTCTGTGCATTATGGGGTTAAAGTGTTGTGAGATGATGGTGTCTGTGCCTTGTGGGTATCTCTAGTTGAGCACAGCAGCAAAGTATTATAATGCAGTCTGTGCATTATGGGGTTAAAGTGTTGTGAGATGATGGTGTCTGTGCCTTGTGGGTATCTCTAGACGAGCACAGCAGCAAAGTATTATAATGCAGTCTGTGCATTATGGGGTTAAAGTGTTGTGAGATGATGGTGTCTGTGCCTTGTGGGTATCTCTAGACGAGCACAGCAGCAAAGTATTATAATGCAGTCTGTGCATTATGGGGTTAAAGTGTTGTGAGATGATGGTGTCTGTGCCTTGTGGGTATCTCTAGACGAGCACAGCAGCAAAGTATTATAATGCAGTCTGTGCATTATGGGGTTAAAGTGTTGTGAGATGATGGTGTCTGTGCCTTGTGGGTATCTCTAGACGAGCACAGCAGCAAAGTATTATAATGCAGTCTGTGCATTATGGGGTTAAAGTGTTGTGAGATGATGGTGTCTGTGCCTTGTGGGTATCTCTAGACGAGCACAGCAGCAAAGTATTATAATGCAGTCTGTGCATTATGGGGTTAAAGTGTTGTGAGATGATGGTGTCTGTGCCTTGTGGGTATCTCTAGACGAGCACAGCAGCAAAGTATTATAATGCAGTCTGTGCATTATGGGGTTAAAGTGTTGTGAGATGATGGTGTCTGTGCCTTGTGGGTATCTCTAGACGAGCACAGCAGCAAAGTATTATAATGCAGTCTGTGCATTATGGGGTTAAAGTGTTGTGAGATGATGGTGTCTGTGCCTTGTGGGTATCTCTAGACGAGCACAGCAGCAAAGTATTATAGGGCAAACTGTGCATTATGGGGTTAAAGTGTTGTGAGATGATGGTGTCTGTGCCTTGTGGGTATCTCTAGACGAGCACAGCAGCAAAGTATTATAATGCAGTCTGTGCATTATGGGGTTAAAGTGTTGTGAGATGATGGTGTCTGTGCCTTGTGGGCATCTCTAGAACAGCACAGCAGCAAAGCATTATAATGCAGTCTGTGCATTATGGGGTTAAGCCATTGTAGAATGATGGTGTCTGTGCCTTGTGGGTATCTCTAGATGAGCACAGCAGCAAAGCAGTATAATGCAGTCTGTGCATTATGGGGTTAAAGCATTGTGAGATGATGGTGTCTGAGCCTCGTGGGTATCTGTAGAAATCAGACTAGTAAAGTATTATAATACAGTCTGCATTATGGGGCTAAAGCTATGTGAGTTGATGGTGTCTGTACCTTGTGGGTATCTCTAGACGAGCACAGCAGCAAAGTATTATAGGGCAAACTGTGCATTATGGGGTTAAAGTGTTGTGAGATGATGGTGTCTGTGCCTTGTGGGTATCTCTAGACGAGCACAGCAGCAAAGTATTATAATGCAGTCTGTGCATTATGGGGTTAAAGTGTTGTGAGATGATGGTGTCTGTGCCTTGTGGGTATCTCTAGACGAGCACAGCAGCAAAGTATTATAATGCAGTCTGTGCATTATGGGGTTAAAGCGTTGTGAGATGATGGTGTCTGTGCCTTGTGGGTATCTCTAGAAGAACACAGCAGCAAAGTATTATAAGGCAAACTGTGCATTATGAGGTTAAAGTGTTGTGAGATGATGGTGTCTGTGCCTTGTGGGTATCTCTAGACGAGCACAGCAGCAAAGTATTATAATGCAGTCTGTGCATTATGGGGTAAAAGTGTTGTGAGATGATGGTGTCTGTGCCTTGTGGGTATCTCTAGACGAGCACAGCAGCAAAGTATTATAATGCAGTCTGTGCATTATGGGGTTAAAGTGTTGTGAGATGATGGTGTCTGTGCCTTGTGGGTATCTCTAGACGAGCACAGCAGCAAAGTATTATAATGCAGTCTGTGCATTATGGGGTTAAAGTGTTGTGAGATGATGGTGTCTGTGCCTTGTGGGTATCTCTAGACGAGCACAGCAGCAAAGTATTATAATGCAGTCTGTGCATTATGGGGTTAAAGTGTTGTGAGATGATGGTGTCTGTGCCTTGTGGGTATCTCTAGTTGAGCACAGCAGCAAAGTATTATAATGCAGTCTGTGCATTATGGGGTTAAAGTGTTGTGAGATGATGGTGTCTGTGCCTTGTGGGTATCTCTAGACGAGCACAGCAGCAAAGTATTATAATGCAGTCTGTGCATTATGGGGTTAAAGTGTTGTGAGATGATGGTGTCTGTGCCTTGTGGGTATCTCTAGACGAGCACAGCAGCAAAGTATTATAATGCAGTCTGTGCATTATGGGGTTAAAGTGTTGTGAGATGATGGTGTCTGTGCCTTGTGGGTATCTCTAGACGAGCACAGCAGCAAAGTATTATAATGCAGTCTGTGCATTATGGGGTTAAAGTGTTGTGAGATGATGGTGTCTGTGCCTTGTGGGTATCTCTAGACGAGCACAGCAGCAAAGTATTATAATGCAGTCTGTGCATTATGGGGTTAAAGTGTTGTGAGATGATGGTGTCTGTGCCTTGTGGGTATCTCTAGACGAGCACAGCAGCAAAGTATTATAATGCAGTCTGTGCATTATGGGGTTAAAGTGTTGTGAGATGATGGTGTCTGTGCCTTGTGGGTATCTCTAGACGAGCACAGCAGCAAAGTATTATAATGCAGTCTGTGCATTATGGGGTTAAAGTGTTGTGAGATGATGGTGTCTGTGCCTTGTGGGTATCTCTAGACGAGCACAGCAGCAAAGTATTATAATGCAGTCTGTGCATTATGGGGTTAAAGTGTTGTGAGATGATGGTGTCTGTGCCTTGTGGGTATCTCTAGACGAGCACAGCAGCAAAGTATTATAGGGCAAACTGTGCATTATGGGGTTAAAGTGTTGTGAGATGATGGTGTCTGTGCCTTGTGGGTATCTCTAGACGAGCACAGCAGCAAAGTATTATAATGCAGTCTGTGCATTATGGGGTTAAAGTGTTGTGAGATGATGGTGTCTGTGCCTTGTGGGCATCTCTAGAACAGCACAGCAGCAAAGCATTATAATGCAGTCTGTGCATTATGGGGTTAAGCCATTGTAGAATGATGGTGTCTGTGCCTTGTGGGTATCTCTAGATGAGCACAGCAGCAAAGCAGTATAATGCAGTCTGTGCATTATGGGGTTAAAGCATTGTGAGATGATGGTGTCTGAGCCTCGTGGGTATCTGTAGAAATCAGACTAGTAAAGTATTATAATACAGTCTGCATTATGGGGCTAAAGCTATGTGAGTTGATGGTGTCTGTACCTTGTGGGTATCTCTAGACGAGCACAGCAGCAAAGTATTATAGGGCAAACTGTGCATTATGGGGTTAAAGTGTTGTGAGATGATGGTGTCTGTGCCTTGTGGGTATCTCTAGACGAGCACAGCAGCAAAGTATTATAATGCAGTCTGTGCATTATGGGGTTAAAGTGTTGTGAGATGATGGTGTCTGTGCCTTGTGGGTATCTCTAGACGAGCACAGCAGCAAAGTATTATAATGCAGTCTGTGCATTATGGGGTTAAAGTGTTGTGAGATGATGGTGTCTGTGCCTTGTGGGTATCTCTAGAAGAACACAGCAGCAAAGTATTATAAGGCAAACTGTGCATTATGAGGTTAAAGTGTTGTGAGATGATGGTGTCTGTGCCTTGTGGGTATCTCTAGACGAGCACAGCAGCAAAGTATTATAATGCAGTCTGTGCATTATGGGGTAAAAGTGTTGTGAGATGATGGTGTCTGTGCCTTGTGGGTATCTCTAGACGAGCACAGCAGCAAAGTATTATAATGCAGTCTGTGCATTATGGGGTTAAAGTGTTGTGAGATGATGGTGTCTGTGCCTTGTGGGTATCTCTAGAAGAGCACAGAAGCAAAGTATTATAATGCAGTCTGTGCATTATGGGGTTAAAGTGTTGTGAGATGATGGTGTCTGTGCCTTGTGGGTATCTCTAGACGAGCACAGCAGCAAAGTATTATAATGCAGTCTGTGCATTATGGGGTTAAAGTGTTGTGAGATGATGGTGTCTGTGCCATGTGGGTATCTCTAGACGAGCACAGCAGCAAAGTATTATAATGCAGTCTGTGCATTATGGGGTTAAAGTGTTGTGAGATGATGGTGTCTGTGCCTTGTGGGTATCTCTAGTTGAGCACAGCAGCAAAGTATTATAATGCAGTCTGTGCATTATGGGGTTAAAGTGTTGTGAGATGATGGTGTCTGTGCCTTGTGGGTATCTCTAGACGAGCACAGCAGCAAAGTATTATAATGCAGTCTGTGCATTATGGGGTTAAAGTGTTGTGAGATGATGGTGTCTGTGCCTTGTGGGTATCTCTAGACGAGCACAGCAGCAAAGTATTATAATGCAGTCTGTGCATTATGGGGTTAAAGTGTTGTGAGATGATGGTGTCTGTGCCTTGTGGGTATCTCTAGACGATCACAGCAGCAAAGTATTATAATGCAGTCTGTGCATTATGGGGTTAAAGTGTTGTGAGATGATGGTGTCTGTGCCTTGTGGGTATCTCTAGACGAGCACAGCAGCAAAGTATTATAATGCAGTCTGTGCATTATGGGGTTAAAGTGTTGTGAGATGATGGTGTCTGTGCCTTGTGGGTATCTCTAGACGAGCACAGCAGCAAAGTATTATAATGCAGTCTGTGCATTATGGGGTTAAAGTGTTGTGAGATGATGGTGTCTGTGCCTTGTGGGTATCTCTAGACGAGCACAGCAGCAAAGTATTATAATGCAGTCTGTGCATTATGGGGTTAAAGTGTTGTGAGATGATGGTGTCTGTGCCTTGTGGGTATCTCTAGACGAGCACAGCAGCAAAGTATTATAATGCAGTCTGTGCATTATGGGGTTAAAGTGTTGTGAGATGATGGTGTCTGTGCCTTGTGGGTATCTCTAGACGAGCACAGCAGCAAAGTATTATAGGGCAAACTGTGCATTATGGGGTTAAAGTGTTGTGAGATGATGGTGTCTGTGCCTTGTGGGTATCTCTAGACGAGCACAGCAGCAAAGTATTATAATGCAGTCTGTGCATTATGGGGTTAAAGTGTTGTGAGATGATGGTGTCTGTGACTTGTGGGCATCTCTAGAACAGCACAGCAGCAAAGCATTATAATGCAGTCTGTGCATTATGGGGTTAAGCCATTGTAGAATGATGGTGTCTGTGCCTTGTGGGTATCTCTAGATGAGCACAGCAGCAAAGCAGTATAATGCAGTCTGTGCATTATGGGGTTAAAGCATTGTGAGATGATGGTGTCTGAGCCTCGTGGGTATCTCTAGAAATCAGACTAGTAAAGTATTATAATACAGTCTGCATTATGGGGCTAAAGCTATGTGAGATGATGGTGTCTGTACCTTGTGGGTATCTCTAGAAGAGCACAGCAGCAAAGTATTATAAGGCAAACTGTGCATTATGGGGTTAAAGTGCTGTGAGATGATGGTGTCTGTGCCTTGTGGGTATCTCTAGACGAGCACAGCAGCAAAGTATTATAATGCAGTCTGTGCATTATGGGGTTAAAGTGTTGTGAGATGATGGTGTCTGTGCCTTGTGGGTATCTCTAGAAGAGCACAGCAGCAAAGCATTATAATGCAGTCTGTGCATTATGGGGTTAAAGCATTGTGAGATGATGGTGTCTGTGCCTTGTGGGTATCTCTAGAAATTCAGACTAGTAAAGTATTATAATACAGTCTGCATTATGGGGCTAAAGTGTTGTGAGATGATGGTGTCTGTACCTTGTGGGTATCTCTAGAAGAGCACAGCAGCAAAGTATTATTAGGCAAACTGTGCATTATGGGGTTAAAGTGTTGTGAGATGATGGTGTCTGTGCCTTGTGGGTATCTCTAGAAATTCAGACTAGTAAAGTATTATAATACAGTCTGCATTATGGGGCTAAAGCTATGTGAGATGATGGTGTCTGTGCCTTGTGGGTATCTCTAGAAATTCAGACTAGTAAAGTATTATAATACAGTCTGCATTATGGGGCTAAAGCTATGTGAGATGATGGTGTCTGTACCTTGTGGGTATCTCTAGAAGAACACAGCAGCAAAGTATTATAAGGCAAACTGTGCATTATGGGGTTAAAGTGTTGTGAGATGATGGTGTCTGTGCCTTGTGGGTATCTCTAGACGAGCACAGCAGCAAAGTATTATAATGCAGTCTGTGCATTATGGGGTTGAAGTGTTGTGAGATGATGGTGTCTGTGCCTTGTGGGTATCTCTAGAAGAGCACAGCAGCAAAGCATTATAATGCAGTCTGTGCATTATGGGGTTAAAGCATTGTGAGATGATGGTGTCTGTGCCTTGTGGGTATCTCTAGAAATTCAGACTAGTAAAGTATTATAATACAGTCTGCATTATGGGGCTAAAGCTATGTGAGATGATGGTGTCTGTACCTTTTGGGTATCTCTAGAAGAGCACAGCAGCAAAGTATTTTAAGGCAAACTGTGCATTATGGGGTAAAAGTGTTGTGAGATGATGGTGTCTGTGCCTTGTGGGTATCTCTAGAAATTCAGACTAGTAAAGTATTATAATACAGTCTGCATTATGGGGCTAAAGCTATGTGAGATGATGGTGTCTGTGCCTTGTGGGCATCTCTAGAACAGCACAGCAGCAAAGCATTGTAAAGCAGTCTGTGCATTATGGGGTTCAAGCATTGTGAGATGATGGTGTCTGTGCCTTGTGGGTATCTCTAGAAATTCAGACTAGTAAAGTATTATAATACAGTCTGTGCATTATGGGGCTAAAGCTATGTGAGATGATGGTGTCTGTACCTTTTGGGTATCTCTAGAAGAGCACAGCAGCAAAGTATTATAAGGCAAACTGTGCATTATGGGGTTAAAGTGTTGTGAGATGATGGTGTCTGTGCCTTGTGGGTATCTCTAGACGAGCACAGCAGCAAAGTATTATAATGCAGTCTGTGCATTATGGGGTTAAAGTGTTGTGAGATGATGGTGTCTGTGCCTTGTGGGTATCTCTAGACGAGCACAGCAGCAAAGTATTATAATGCAGTCTGTGCATTATGGGGTTAAAGTGTTGTGAGATGATGGTGTCTGTGCCTTGTGGGTATCTCTAGACGATCACAGCAGCAAAGTATTATAATGCAGTCTGTGCATTATGGGGTTAAAGTGCTGTGAGATGATGGTGTCTGTGCCTTGTGGGTATCTCTAGACGAGCACAGCAGCAAAGTATTATAATGCAGTCTGTGCATTATGGGGTTAAAGTGTTGTGAGATGATGGTGTCTGTGCCTTGTGGGTATCTCTAGACGAGCACAGCAGCAAAGTATTATAATGCAGTCTGTGCATTATGGGGTTAAAGTGTTGTAAGATGATGGTGTCTGTGCCTTGTGGGTATCTCTAGACGAGCACAGCAGCAAAGTATTATAATGCAGTCTGTGCATTATGGGGTTAAAGTGTTGTGAGATGCTGGTGTCTGTGCCTTGTGGGTATCTCTAGACGAGCACAGCAGCAAAGTATTATAATGCAGTCTGTGCATTATGGGGTTAAAGTGTTGTGAGATGATGGTGTCTGTGCCTTGTGGGTATCTCTAGACGAGCACAGCAGCAAAGTATTATAATGCAGTCTGTGCATTATGGGGTTAAAGTGTTGTGAGATGATGGTGTCTGTGCCTTGTGGGTATCTCTAGATGAGCACAGCAGCAAAGTATTATAATGCAGTCTGTGCATTATGGGGTTAAAGTGTTGTGAGATGATGGTGTCTGTGCCTTGTAGGTATCTCTAGACGAGCACAGCAGCAAAGTATTATAATGCAGTCTGTGCATTATGGGGTTAAAGTGTTGTGAGATGATGGTGTCTGTGCCTTGTGGGTATCTCTAGACGAGCACAGCAGCAAAGTATTATAATGCAGTCTGTGCATTATGGGGTTAAAATGTTGTGAGATGATGGTGTCTGTGCCTTGTGGGTATCTCTAGACGAGCACAGCAGCAAAGTATTATAATGCAGTCTGTGCATTATGGGGTTAAAGTGTTGTGAGATGATGGTGTCTGTGCCTTGTGGGTATCTCTAGACGAGCACAGCAGCAAAGTATTATAATGCAGTCTGTGCATTATGGGGTTAAAGTGTTGTGAGATGATGGTGTCTGTGCCTTGTGGGTATCTCTAGACGAGCACAGCAGCAAAGTATTATAATGCAGTCTGTGCATTATGGGGTTAAAGTGTTGTGAGATGATGGTGTCTGTGCCTTGTGGGTATCTCTAGACGAGCACAGCAGCAAAGTATTATAATGCAGTCTGTGCATTATGGGGTTAAAGTGTTGTGAGATGATGGTGTCTGTGCCTTGTGGGTATCTCTAGACGAGCACAGCAGCAAAGTATTATAATGCAGTCTGTGCATTATGGGGTTAAAGTGTTGTGAGATGATGGTGTCTGTGCCTTGTGGGTATCTCTAGACGAGCACAGCAGCAAAGTATTATAATGCAGTCTGTGCATTATGGGGTTAAAGTGTTGTGAGATGATGGTGTCTGTGCCTTGTGGGTATCTCTAGACGAGCACAGCAGCAAAGTATTATAATGCAGTCTGTGCATTATGGGGTTAAAGTGTTGTGAGATGATGGTGTCTGTGCCTTGTGGGTATCTCTAGACGAGCACAGCAGCAAAGTATTATAATGCAGTCTGTGCATTATGGGGTTAAAGTGTTGTGAGATGATGGTGTCTGTGCCTTGTGGGTATCTCTAGAAATTCAGACTAGTAAAGTATTATAATACAGTCTGCATTATGGGGCTAAAGCTATGTGAGATGATGGTGTCTGTGCCTTGTGGGTATCTCTAGAAATTCAGACTAGTAAAGTATTATAATACAGTCTGCATTATGGGGCTAAAGCTATGTGAGATGATGGTGTCTGTACCTTGTGGGTATCTCTAGAAGAACACAGCAGCAAAGTATTATAAGGCAAACTGTGCATTATGGGGTTAAAGTGTTGTGAGATGATGGTGTCTGTGCCTTGTGGGTATCTCTAGACGAGCACAGCAGCAAAGTATTATAATGCAGTCTGTGCATTATGGGGTTGAAGTGTTGTGAGATGATGGTGTCTGTGCCTTGTGGGTATCTCTAGAAGAGCACAGCAGCAAAGCATTATAATGCAGTCTGTGCATTATGGGGTTAAAGTGTTGTGAGATGATGGTGTCTGTACCTTTTGGGTATCTCTAGAAGAGCACAGCAGCAAAGTATTTTAAGGCAAACTGTGCATTATGGGGTAAAAGTGTTGTGAGATGATGGTGTCTGTGCCTTGTGGGTATCTCTAGAAATTCAGACTAGTAAAGTGTTATAATACAGTCTGCATTATGGGGCTAAAGCTATGTGAGATGATGGTGTCTGTGCCTTGTGGGCATCTCTAGAACAGCACAGCAGCAAAGCATTGTAAAGCAGTCTGTGCATTATGGGGTTCAAGCATTGTGAGATGATGGTGTCTGTGCCTTGTGGGTATCTCTAGAAATTCAGACTAGTAAAGTATTATAATACAGTCTGTGCATTATGGGGCTAAAGCTCTGTGAGATGATGGTGTCTGTACCTTTTGGGTATCTCTAGAAGAGCACAGCAGCAAAGTATTATAAGGCAAACTGTGCATTATGGGGTTAAAGTGTTGTGAGATGATGGTGTCTGTGCCTTGTGGGTATCTCTAGACGAGCACAGCAGCAAAGTATTATAATGCAGTCTGTGCATTATGGGGTTAAAGTGTTGTGAGATGATGGTTTCTGTGCCTTGTGGGTATCTCTAGACGAGCACAGCAGCAAAGTATTATAATGCAGTCTGTGCATTATGGGGTTAAAGTGTTGTGAGATGATGGTGTCTGTGCCTTGTGGGTATCTCTAGATGATCACAGCAGCAAAGTATTATAATGCAGTCTGTGCATTATGGGGTTAAAGTGTTGTGAGATGATGGTGTCTGTGCCTTGTAGGTATCTCTAGACGAGCACAGCAGCAAAGTATTATAATGCAGTCTGTGCATTATGGGGTTAAAGTGTTGTGAGATGATGGTGTCTGTGCCTTGTGGGTATCTCTAGAAATTCAGACTAGTAAATTATTATAATACAGTCTGCATTATGGGGCTAAAGCTATGTGAGATGATGGTGTCTGTGCCTTGTGGGTATCTCTAGAAATTCAGACTAGTAAAGTATTATAATACAGTCTGCATTATGGGGCTAAAGCTATGTGAGATGATGGTGTCTGTACCTTGTGGGTATCTCTAGAAGAACACAGCAGCAAAGTATTATAAGGCAAACTGTGCATTGTGGGGTTAAAGTGTTGTGAGATGATGGTGTCTGTGCCTTGTGGGTATCTCTAGACGAGCACAGCAGCAAAGTATTATAATGCAGTCTGTGCATTATGGGGTTGAAGTGTTGTGAGATGATGGTGTCTGTGCCTTGTGGGTATCTCTAGAAGAGCACAGCAGCAAAGCATTATAATGCAGTCTGTGCATTATGGGGTTAAAGCATTGTGAGATGATGGTGTCTGTGCCTTGTGGGTATCTCTAGAAATTCAGACTAGTAAAGTATTATAATACAGTCTGCATTATGGGGCTAAAGCTATGTGAGATGATGGTGTCTGTACCTTTTGGGTATCTCTAGAAGAGCACAGCAGCAAAGTATTTTAAGGCAAACTGTGCATTATGGGGTAAAAGTGTTGTGAGATGATGGTGTCTGTGCCTTGTGGGTATCTCTAGAAATTCAGACTAGTAAAGTATTATAATACAGTCTGCATTATGGGGCTAAAGCTATGTGAGATGATGGTGTCTGTGCCTTGTGGGCATCTCTAGAACAGCACAGCAGCAAAGCATTGTAAAGCAGTCTGTGCATTATGGGGTTCAAGCCTTGTGAGATGATGGTGTCTGTGCCTTGTGGGTATCTCTAGACGAGCACAGCAGCAAACTATTATAATGCAGTCTGTGCATTATGGGGTTAAAGTGTTGTGAGATGATGGTGTCTGTGCCTTGTGGGTATCTCTAGAAATTCAGACTAGTAAAGTATTATAATACAGTCTGCATTATGGGGCTAAAGCTATGTGAGATGATGGTGTCTGTACCTTTTGGGTATCTCTAGAAGAGCACAGCAGCAAAGTATTTTAAGGCAAACTGTGCATTATGGGGTAAAAGTGTTGTGAGATGATGGTGTCTGTGCCTTGTGGGTATCTCTAGAAATTCAGACTAGTAAAGTGTTATAATACAGTCTGCATTATGGGGCTAAAGCTATGTGAGATGATGGTGTCTGTGCCTTGTGGGCATCTCTAGAACAGCACAGCAGCAAAGCATTGTAAAGCAGTCTGTGCATTATGGGGTTCAAGCATTGTGAGATGATGGTGTCTGTGCCTTGTGGGTATCTCTAGAAATTCAGACTAGTAAAGTATTATAATACAGTCTGTGCATTATGGGGCTAAAGCTCTGTGAGATGATGGTGTCTGTACCTTTTGGGTATCTCTAGAAGAGCACAGCAGCAAAGTATTATAAGGCAAACTGTGCATTATGGGGTTAAAGTGTTGTGAGATGATGGTGTCTGTGCCTTGTGGGTATCTCTAGACGAGCACAGCAGCAAAGTATTATAATGCAGTCTGTGCATTATGGGGTTAAAGTGTTGTGAGATGATGGTTTCTGTGCCTTGTGGGTATCTCCAGACGAGCACAGCAGCAAAGTATTATAATGCAGTCTGTGCATTATGGGGTTAAAGTGTTGTGAGATGATGGTGTCTGTGCCTTGTGGGTATCTCTAGACGATCACAGCAGCAAAGTATTATAATGCAGTCTGTGGATTATGGGGTTAAAGTGTTGTGAGATGATGGTGTCTGTGCCTTGTAGGTATCTCTAGACGAGCACAGCAGCAAAGTATTATAATGCAGTCTGTGCATTATGGGGTTAAAGTGTTGTGAGATGATGGTGTCTGTGCCTTGTGGGTATCTCTAGAAATTCAGACTAGTAAATTATTATAATACAGTCTGCATTATGGGGCTAAAGCTATGTGAGATGATGGTGTCTGTGCCTTGTGGGTATCTCTAGAAATTCAGACTAGTAAAGTATTATAATACAGTCTGCATTATGGGGCTAAAGCTATGTGAGATGATGGTGTCTGTACCTTGTGGGTATCTCTAGAAGAACACAGCAGCAAAGTATTATAAGGCAAACTGTGCATTGTGGGGTTAAAGTGTTGTGAGATGATGGTGTCTGTGCCTTGTGGGTATCTCTAGACGAGCACAGCAGCAAAGTATTATAATGCAGTCTGTGCATTATGGGGTTGAAGTGTTGTGAGATGATGGTGTCTGTGCCTTGTGGGTATCTCTAGAAGAGCACAGCAGCAAAGCATTATAATGCAGTCTGTGCATTATGGGGTTAAAGCATTGTGAGATGATGGTGTCTGTGCCTTGTGGGTATCTCTAGAAATTCAGACTAGTAAAGTATTATAATACAGTCTGCATTATGGGGCTAAAGCTATGTGAGATGATGGTGTCTGTACCTTTTGGGTATCTCTAGAAGAGCACAGCAGCAAAGTATTTTAAGGCAAACTGTGCATTATGGGGTAAAAGTGTTGTGAGATGATGGTGTCTGTGCCTTGTGGGTATCTCTAGAAATTCAGACTAGTAAAGTATTATAATACAGTCTGCATTATGGGGCTAAAGCTATGTGAGATGATGGTGTCTGTGCCTTGTGGGCATCTTTAGAACAGCACAGCAGCAAAGCATTGTAAAGCAGTCTGTGCATTATGGGGTTCAAGCCTTGTGAGATGATGGTGTCTGTGCCTTGTGGGTATCTCTAGAAATTCAGACTAGTAAAGTATTATAATACAGTCTGTGCATTATGGGGCTAAAGCTATGTGAGATGATGGTGTCTGTGCCTTGTGGGTATCTCTAGACGAGCACAGCAGCAAACTATTATAATGCAGTCTGTGCATTATGGGGTTAAAGTGTTGTGAGATGATGGTGTCTGTGCCTTGTGGGTATCTCTAGAAATTCAGACTAGTAAAGTATTATAATACAGTCTGCATTATGGGGCTAAAGCTATGTGAGATGATGGTGTCTGTGCCTTGTGGGTATCTCTAGAAATTCAGACTAGTAAAGTATTATAATACAGTCTGCATTATGGGGCTAAAGCTATGTGAGATGATGGTGTCTGTACCTTGTGGGTATCTCTAGAAGAACACAGCAGCAAAGTATTATAAGGCAAACTGTGCATTATGGGGTTAAAGTGTTGTGAGATGATGGTGTCTGTGCCTTGTGGGTATCTCTAGACGAGCACAGCAGCAAAGTATTATAATGCAGTCTGTGCATTATGGGGTTGAAGTGTTGTGAGATGATGGTGTCTGTGCCTTGTGGGTATCTCTAGAAGAGCACAGCAGCAAAGCATTATAATGCAGTCTGTGCATTATGGGGTTAAAGTGTTGTGAGATGATGGTGTCTGTACCTTTTGGGTATCTCTAGAAGAGCACAGCAGCAAAGTATTTTAAGGCAAACTGTGCATTATGGGGTAAAAGTGTTGTGAGATGATGGTGTCTGTGCCTTGTGGGTATCTCTAGAAATTCAGACTAGTAAAGTGTTATAATACAGTCTGCATTATGGGGCTAAAGCTATGTGAGATGATGGTGTCTGTGCCTTGTGGGCATCTCTAGAACAGCACAGCAGCAAAGCATTGTAAAGCAGTCTGTGCATTATGGGGTTCAAGCATTGTGAGATGATGGTGTCTGTGCCTTGTGGGTATCTCTAGAAATTCAGACTAGTAAAGTATTATAATACAGTCTGTGCATTATGGGGCTAAAGCTCTGTGAGATGATGGTGTCTGTACCTTTTGGGTATCTCTAGAAGAGCACAGCAGCAAAGTATTATAAGGCAAACTGTGCATTATGGGGTTAAAGTGTTGTGAGATGATGGTGTCTGTGCCTTGTGGGTATCTCTAGACGAGCACAGCAGCAAAGTATTATAATGCAGTCTGTGCATTATGGGGTTAAAGTGTTGTGAGATGATGGTTTCTGTGCCTTGTGGGTATCTCTAGACGAGCACAGCAGCAAAGTATTATAATGCAGTCTGTGCATTATGGGGTTAAAGTGTTGTGAGATGATGGTGTCTGTGCCTTGTGGGTATCTCTAGACGATCACAGCAGCAAAGTATTATAATGCAGTCTGTGCATTATGGGGTTAAAGTGTTGTGAGATGATGGTGTCTGTGCCTTGTAGGTATCTCTAGACGAGCACAGCAGCAAAGTATTATAATGCAGTCTGTGCATTATGGGGTTAAAGTGTTGTGAGATGATGGTGTCTGTGCCTTGTGGGTATCTCTAGAAATTCAGACTAGTAAATTATTATAATACAGTCTGCATTATGGGGCTAAAGCTATGTGAGATGATGGTGTCTGTGCCTTGTGGGTATCTCTAGAAATTCAGACTAGTAAAGTATTATAATACAGTCTGCATTATGGGGCTAAAGCTATGTGAGATGATGGTGTCTGTACCTTGTGGGTATCTCTAGAAGAACACAGCAGCAAAGTATTATAAGGCAAACTGTGCATTGTGGGGTTAAAGTGTTGTGAGATGATGGTGTCTGTGCCTTGTGGGTATCTCTAGACGAGCACAGCAGCAAAGTATTATAATGCAGTCTGTGCATTATGGGGTTGAAGTGTTGTGAGATGATGGTGTCTGTGCCTTGTGGGTATCTCTAGAAGAGCACAGCAGCAAAGCATTATAATGCAGTCTGTGCATTATGGGGTTAAAGCATTGTGAGATGATGGTGTCTGTGCCTTGTGGGTATCTCTAGAAATTCAGACTAGTAAAGTATTATAATACAGTCTGCATTATGGGGCTAAAGCTATGTGAGATGATGGTGTCTGTACCTTTTGGGTATCTCTAGAAGAGCACAGCAGCAAAGTATTTTAAGGCAAACTGTGCATTATGGGGTAAAAGTGTTGTGAGATGATGGTGTCTGTGCCTTGTGGGTATCTCTAGAAATTCAGACTAGTAAAGTATTATAATACAGTCTGCATTATGGGGCTAAAGCTATGTGAGATGATGGTGTCTGTGCCTTGTGGGCATCTCTAGAACAGCACAGCAGCAAAGCATTGTAAAGCAGTCTGTGCATTATGGGGTTCAAGCCTTGTGAGATGATGGTGTCTGTGCCTTGTGGGTATCTCTAGAAATTCAGACTAGTAAAGTATTATAATACAGTCTGTGCATTATGGGGCTAAAGCTCTGTGAGATGATGGTGTCTGTACCTTTTGGGTATCTCTAGAAGAGCACAGCAGCAAAGTATTATAAGGCAAACTGTGCATTATGGGGTTAAAGTGTTGTGAGATGATGGTGTCTGTGCCTTGTGGGTATCTCTAGACGAGCACAGCAGCAAAGTATTATAATGCAGTCTGTGCATTATGGGGTTAAAGTGTTGTGAGATGATGGTGTCTGTGCCTTGTGGGTATCTCTAGACGAGCACAGCAGCAAAGTATTATAATGCAGTCTGTGCATTATGGGGTTAAAGTGTTGTGAGATGATGGTGTCTGTGCCTTGTGGGTATCTCTAGACGATCACAGCAGCAAAGTATTATAATGCAGTCTGTGCATTATGGGGTTAAAGTGTTGTGAGATGATGGTGTCTGTGCCTTGTGGGTATCTCTAGACGAGCACAGCAGCAAAGTATTATAATGCAGTCTGTGCATGATGGGGTTAAAGTGTTGTGAGATGATGGTGTCTGTGCCTTGTGGGTATCTCTAGACGAGCACAGCAGCAAAGTATTATAATGCAGTCTGTGCATTATGGGGTTAAAGTGTTGTGAGATGATGGTGTCTGTGCCTTGTGGGTATCTCTAGACGAGCACAGCAGCAAAGTATTATAATGCAGTCTGTGCATTATGGGGTTAAAGTGTTGTGAGATGATGGTGTCTGTGCCTTGTGGGTATCTCTAGACGAGCACAGCAGCGAAGTATTATAATGCAGTCTGTGCATTATGGGGTTAAAGTGTTGTGAGATGATGGTGTCTGTGCCTTGTGGGTATCTCTAGACGAGCACAGCAGCAAAGTATTATAATGCAGTCTGTGCATTATGAGGTTAAAGTGTTGTGAGATGATGGTGTCTGTGCCTTGTGGGTATCTCTAGATGAGCACAGCAGCAAAGTATTATAAGGCAAACTGTGCATTATGGGGTAAAAGTGTTGTGAGATGATGGTGTCTGTGCCTTGTGGGTATCTCTAGAAATTCAGACTAGTAAAGTATATTAATACAGTCTGCATAATGGGGCTAAAGCTATGTGAGATGATGGTGTCTGTGCCTTGTGGGTATCTCTAGAAATCAGACTAGTAAAGTATTATAATACAGTCTGCATTATGGGGCTAAAGCTATGTGAGATGATGGTGTCTGTACCTTGTGGGTATCTCTAGAAGAACACAGCAGCAAAGTATTATAAGGCAGTCTGTGCATTATGGGGTTAAAGTGTTGTGAGATGATGGTGTCTGTACCTTGTGGGTATCTCTAGACGAGCACAGCAGCAAAGCATTATAATGCAGTCTGTGCATTATGGGGCTAAAGCTATGTGAGATGATGGTGCCTGTACCTTTTGGGTATCTCTAGAAGAGCACAGCAGCAAAGTATTATAAGACAAACTGTGCATTATGGGGTTAAAGTGTTGTGAGATGATGGTGTCTGTGCCTTGTGGGTATCTCTAGACGAGCACAGCAGCAAAGTATTATAATGCAGTCTGTGCATTATGGGGTTAAAGTGTTGTGAGATGATGGTGTCTGTGCCTTGTGGGTATCTCTAGAAGAGCACAGCAGCAAAGCATTATAATGCAGTCTGTGCATTATGGGGTTAAAGCATTGTGAGATGATGGTGTCTGTGCCTTGTGGGTATCTCTAGAAATTCAGACTAGTAAAGTATTATAATACAGTCTGCATTATGGGGCTAAAGCTATGTGAGATGATGGTGTCTGTACCTTTTGGGTATCTCTAGAAGAGCACAGCAGCAAAGTATTATAAGGCAAACTGTGCATTATGGGGTAAAAGTGTTGTGAGATGATGGTGTCTGTGCCTTGTGGTTATCTCTAGAAATTCAGACTAGTAAAGTATATTAATACAGTCTGCATTATGGGGCTAAAGCTATGTGAGATGATGGTGTCTGTGCCTTGTGGGTATCTCTAGAAATCAGACTAGTAAAGTATTATAATACAGTCTGCATTATGGGGCTAAAGCTATGTGAGATGATGGTGTCTGTACCTTGTGGGTATCTCTAGACGAGCACAGCAGCAAAGTATTATAATGCAGTCTGTGCATTATGGGGTTAAAGTGTTGTGAGATGATGGTGTCTGTGCCTTGTGGGTATCTCTAGACGAGCACAGCAGCAAAGTATTATAATGCAGTCTGTGCATTATGGGGTTAAACTGTTGTGAGATGATGGTGTCTGTGCCTTGTGGGTATCTCTAGACGAGCACAGCAGCAAAGTATTATAATGCAGTCTGTGCATTATGGGGTTAAAGTGTTGTGAGATGATGGTGTCTGTGCCTTGTGGGTATCTCTAGACGAGCACAGCAGCAAAGTATTATAATGCAGTCTGTGCATTATGGGAAGTTGTGAGATGCTGGTGTCTGTACCTTGTGGGTATCTCTAGAAGTGCAGAGTAGAAGTAATAAGCATAATATACAGTTTCCAAAATATAGGGATGAAGTGCTGTTAGCTGATGTTGTCTGTGCTTTATGGGTATGTCTAGCAGTGCATACAAGCAAAGTATTATAATGCAGTCTGTGCATTATGGGGTTAAAGTGTTGTGAGATGATGGTGTATGTGCCTTGTGGGTATCTCTAGAAGAGCACAGCAGCAAGGCCTTAAAATGCAATCTGTGCATTATGGGAAGTTGTGAGATGCTGATGTCTGTACCTTGTGGGTATCTCTAGAAATGCATGCAAGCAAGGTATTATAACGAAGTCTGTGCATTGTGGGGTTAGAGCGTTGTGAGATGATGGTGTCTGTGCCTTGTGGGTATCTCTAGAAATTCAGAATAGTAAAGTATTATAATACAGTCTGTGCATGATGGGGCTAAAGCTATGTGAGATGATTGTGTCTGTGCCTTGTGGGTATATCTAGACGAGCACAGCAGCAAAGCATTATAATGCAGTCTGTGCATTATGGGGTTAAACCGTTGTGAGATGATGGTGTCTGTGCCTTGTGGGTATCTTTAGAAATTCAGACTAGTGAAGTATTATAATACAGTCTGTGCATTATGGGGCTAAAGCTATGTGAGATGATTGTGTCTGTGCCTTGTGGGTATCTTTAGAAATTCAGACTAGTAAAGTATTATAAATACAGTCTGGGCATTATGGGGCTAAAGCTATGTGAGATGATTGTGTCTGTGCCTTGTGGGTATATCTAGACGAGCACAGCAGCAAAGCATTATAATGCAATCTGTGCATTATGGGAAGTTGTGAGATGCTGATGTCTGTACCTTGTGGGTATCTCTAGAAATGCATGCAAGCAAGGTATTATAACAAAGTCTGTGCATTGTGGGGTTAGAGCGTTGTGAGATGATGGTGTCTGTGCCTTGTGGGTATCTTTAGAAATTCAGACTAGTAAAGTATTATAATACAGTCTGTGCATTATGGGGCTAAAGCTATGTGAGATGATTGTGTCTGTGCCTTGTGGGTATATCTAGACGAGCACAGCAGCAAAGCATTATAATGCCATCTGTTTATTATGGGGTTAAAGTTTTGTGAGATGATGTTGTCTATGACTGGTGGGTATCTCTAGATGTGCATACAAGCAAAATATTATAACACAGTCTGTGCATTATGGGGTTAAAGTGTTGTGAGATGATGGTGTCTGTGCCTTGTGGGTATATCTAGCAATTCAGACTAGTAAAGTATTATAATACAGTCTGTGCATTATGGGGCTAAAGCTATGTGAGATGATTATGTCTGTGCCTTGTGAGTATCGCTAGAAGTGCATAAAAGCAAAGTATTATAATGCAGTATGTGCATTGTAGGGTTAAAGTGTTTTGAGATGATGGTGTCAGTAAGTATCTCTAGAAGAGCAGATAGTCTGTGACCTGCATCTCTAAACTGTGCAAATTAGGCAGTATGTACTAGGCATATTAGGAAAATAGTTTGTTTACTGCATACTAGCGGTATCTGTCTCTGTGTTTAGCAAAGTATTATTATAGCATTTGCCTTTAGTATTTAGAAAAACATTTGCAAGTTGTTTCGTTTGGCCTCTTCTGGTATTATATGTGCAGTAAAGTATGACCATCTGTGCATTATCATTTGTAAAAGTACATGTTTACCATGAGGTTGCAAATCATATATTAGTACTATGTGTTCTATTCCTCAAGTTAAGAACACATAGTACTAATATATGATTTGCAACCTCATGGTAAACATGTACTTTTACAAATGACAATGCACAGATGGTCATAGGGGGGTTGTTCCAAAAAGGGGGGGAGGGTTCTATAGTCTTTCATATGTATTGCAAGTGCAAGTTGTATGCTTTTGTTTGGGGGGGGGGAGTTGTAACCCCCAGAACCCCCTCCCTCCCCCAGCTAAATCCACTCCTGAGTCATAATTGAAAAATAGTGCCAGTTTTAAAAGCAGATTTGATCAACTTCGTATAAAGGATGATGTGCAAAACCTGTGGAACATACATTTTTTGTATTTGTGTGGCATTGTGTGACAATTAACAAGAAAAGTATCCTTATAAAAAAGGATACCGTATCGGAACTGGTGTACTCTTATTAGATTTGACCACCAAAATCTCTCTCTTTCCATAGAAAGTAAATACTACAGGCCTCAATGTGAAAAATTTCATACAAAAATTTCATATAAATTTGTTTATACAGATTCCAGTGACGTGAACACATAGAAACTATCGTCCAAGAACATTTAGTGGCTGCTATATATCGGAATCTAGAACAAATTTTGTTAATAAAGTTTACTTTCTCATAGGTCAAGACTCCGATACAAAAAGTAGTTCCAACTAAATGCAACAGGTGGCTCTGTGATGCAATAGGCCCTTCAACCTTTAATATACTCATTAAATTCTTATCCTTTTGGATGACAGGTTCAAGGAAAGAAAAAAAGAAGAGGACAAGTGATCGACACAGGTGGACAGAAGAGGAGGTCAACGAAATTACTAGCCAGTTTAAGGACTTCCTGTCAAAAAAAATTACACCTACCAAAGGAAATTACCAAAGCCATACGTATTAGCAAAAAAAAGAGGTAGGGTTCTTGCTGAAGTTGATCCAGCCAGATTGAAGAAAAGATAAGTTGGCTGAATAACCGCCACAAACATGTTTTTTCCAATACAAATAAAGACTAGCAGATGCACCTATAAGCCACGGCGTTCGCGCAAAGTCTACTGCCTGGAGTTAAATGATAAATATATATTGAATAAACATGCATCCACCTAAACTCTGCACTGCTAGCGTTTAGATTACGCATGAACACATTCAGTACTGTAACAGTAATTAATTCATATATTTCTCTTGCATGTTGAGCCAGCTTTCCATTGGGAAATGTTTGACATGCTCATAAAATTGTCAGACCCGTTAAGACTTGCCGCAATTTAGTCATTGGTCTGATAAATATCAGTTATTTCAGCTTTTGAAGCACTGAACATTATTCCGAAAGATCTTTGGTATGTTGACAGCAGTTGTGCTCACTGCAAATAGTCTTACTTCACAATGCAGTATCATATTATTAATCACTGAAAAGTTCATGATGATATCTCAAGTGGTTACTTTGCTGAACTTGCAAAAAATATGGTCAAGTTGGTTCTATTGAAGCCATAAAACTAAGTGTCTATACATGTACATGAAAAAATACATTTACAGTAGTTATTCTGTGGAATGTTATTTTTGCAACTTTGGTAGACTTAAGAATGGCTACTTTTTGATGGGAATTTAAGGCGAAAGTACCATAATTTTGCCATTGCATTGAATTCAAAGTAATCTCTAAAATAATGCTAATGGCAGCATCAAAATATGACATATAATGTAAAACAAGGTTTCAGAACTCACTTTATGTTATGCAGTCTGTCTGATGCCAGGAGCGCGTGATTTGGATGGACTGCTTCCATGCATGTATGACTTTGTACATTTGTATATTTGTAAATATCTACTATTGTATATCACTTCATATTGTATGTCAACATTCCCATCTCATATTGTATATCACTTCATATTGTTTACCATGTTGATAACAGTTAAGAGTACATCATGTATATATATGTATCTATATATCTTATGCTTAGTGTTTAGTATTGTTCTTGAACCTGAATTGTTGTGCTAAAACTATTTGTTGGTGCTTTTTAAACAGCATTATTACTATTATTTGTTTAGTTCCGGGTGCTTTAGAATTTCTTGGACAGACTATGTAGTGTTGATTAGTATTAGTTGATTAGTACTTGTCATAATATAGCTCCACTTATTTAATTATTTTAACTGTTGATCCATGTATTTCTATTATATTTTTATTTTTTGCCATTTATTATTTTGTCATGCTGACACATGTATCAATTTGATATTTTGCTGTCAATAAAAATCTATACATATATATTTGAATTTGAAGAGGGGTCAAAAACTTGTCATAAATTATGCACACCCCACCAGAATGCTATTCCAAAGGGAGCTGAGTGTGCTTACTTTATGCCAAGTTTTTGACCCCTTTTCAAATTTAACAACAGCCTTGCAAGTTACTTGCTCTTGATATCACACATATAACGAAACAGAAACATAAGTAAGTTATGAAACCTTGTGCAACATTATATGAAATATTTTGATCCAGCCACTAGCTTTTTTTTAGAGATCACTTATAATTGGTTGCAATGGCAAAATATTGGTGGGTGCCTATACATTCGCCCTCGATTATATATGTACTCTTTGTAAGAAATTTTAAATTGTTTGAATAAAAGAAGAACTATTGCACCAGTCTTGCTTCATTTTGTTATGTCTGTCACTGCTGGTTTAATTCAGCTTGAAATATGCAGTCTGTACATTATGAGTTGAACTCAGTAGGATCCAATGTCTGTTACTCCTGGTTTATTTACCTTGAATTACATTAGATCTGTGCAGCATGAGTTGAAATTAATTACAATAAGTTTGTACAGTATGAGTTGAAAGTCAATCAGATTCTGCGTCTGTCACTGGGTTTGAAAAGCCCGTACAGTATGAGTTGAAGTCAATTGGATTCAATACTGTCAATGAGGGTTTGCAAAGTCAGTGCAGCATGAGTTGAAGTCAATTGGATTCTATGTCTGTCACTGTCGATTTGTGAAGTCCGTACAGTATGAGTTGAAAGTCATTGAGATTCTGTGTCTGTCAAGTGTGGGTTTGCAAAAAACAAACAGTATGAGTTGAAAGTCATTGGGATTCTATGTCTGTCACTGTGGATTTATAAAATCTGAGTGCACAGTATGAGTTCAAGTCTATGTCTGTCAGTGTGGGTTTGTAAATGTCTATACAGTATGAGTTGAAGTCAGTGGGATTCTATATCTGTCGTTGTGGGTTTGTAATGTCTGGGCAGTATGAATTGAAGTCATTGCAAACCCTCAGTTACAGACATAGAATCCTAAAGTCTGTACTCTATGAGTTGAAGTCAATCAGACTCTGTGTCTGTCACTCTGGGTTTGTAAAAGTCTGAGCAGTATGAGTATAAAGTCAATAGGATTCAATGTCTGTCACTCCGGGTTTGTGAAGTCTGTACAGTATGAGTTGAAAGTCAATTTGATTTTATGTCTGTCACTCTGGGTTTGTGAAGTCTGTACAGTATGAGTTGAAAGTAAATTGGATTCAATGTCTGTAACTGAGAGTTTGCAAAGTCTGTACTCTATGAACTGAAGTCAATTAGACTCTGTGTCTGTCACTCTGGGTTTGTGAAGTCTGTACAGTATGAGTTGAAAGTCATCGAATTCTATGTCTGTCGCTCTGGGTTTGTGAAGTCTGTAGAGTATGAGTTGAAAGTAAATTGGATTCCATGTCTGGCACTCTGGGTTTGTGAAATCTGTACATTATGAGTTGAAGTCAATCAGACTCTGTGTCTGTCACTCTGGGTTTGTGAAGTCTGTGCATTATGAGTTGAAAGTCATCGGATTCTATGTCTGTCACTCTGGGTTTGTGAAGTCTGTACAGTATGAGTTGAAAGTAAATTGGATTCTATGTCTGGCACTCTGGGTTGGTGAAGTCTGTACATTATGAGTTGAAAGTCATTGGGATTCTATGTCTGTCACTCTGGGTTTTTAATGTCTGGGCAGTATGAGTTGAAGTCAATTGGATTCAATACTGTCAATGAGGGTTTGCAAAGTCAGTGCAGCATGAGTTGAAAGTCAATTGGATTCTATGTCTGTCACTCTGGATTTGTGAAGTCTGTACAGTATGAGTTGAAAGTCATTGGGATTCCATGTCTGTCAGTGTGGGTTTGTAAATTCCATACAGTATGAGTTGAAGTCAATAGGATTCTATGTCTGTCACAGTGGGTTTGTAAAGTCTGAGTGCGCAGTATGAGTTTAAGTCTATGTCTGTCAGTGTGGGTTTGTAAAAGTCTGTCGGTATGAGTTGAAGTCATTAGGATTCTATATCTGTCACTGAGGGTTTGCGAAGTCTGTACTCTATGAGTTGAAGTCAAGCAGACTCTGTGTCTGTCACTCTGGGTTCGTAAAAGTCTGAGCAGTATGATTTAAAGTTAATCAGACTCTGTGTTTGTCACTGTGGGTTTGTAAAGTCTCTGCAGTATGAGTTGAAAGTCATTGGGATTCCATGTGTGTCACTGAGGGTTTGTAAAGTCGCTACAGTATAAATTGAAATTATTTGGATTCTTTGTGTGTCACTGAGGGTTTCGGCCTGGAATATATTGTGCACTATTGCATTTATGTGAACTGATTTAGTAAATTAACACAGTTGGAAATTTTTTACTTTACTTGTAAACCAGTAAACCCCATAGTGCAATGACTCAATAACGTCTTAATGTGTGACAGACAAAGCACTGCCTCATAATGTCTTTCGGAACTATCTAGTCACCCTACAAGGAGACAGACCGATTTTTCCCCACAATGTATCTCACGTTAGTCCGTCTGTGTATCAAGCTATTATGCAGTGTGTGAAATATCATTATATAAGTTACTGTCATTCTTTCTCCTTAATAATTTAACAATCAATCATTCTATCTAACTATCTATCTATTTATCATCCATCCTTCTATCTATCTATCTATAAAGCTATATATCTGCTATTTCATTTTGACTGACAGGTTATTTCAAAAATCTTAAACCTTGAAGAAATTACATCATCCAGACAACCTTACCATTATGACTACCTTGCTATAAAGACCACTTCTTTATTAGGCCATCTGCAGACCAACTTACTATCAAGACCTCACTAATAAGGCCACCTCATTACTGACTACCTCACTGTTAAGACTACCTTGCCACTAAGATCAGCTTATTATTCAGACCACCTCACTATTGAGACCACCTCTGAAATAGGCCACCTTACCATAAAGACCACTTTTTCCAATTATTGACCTCCTAACTGTTAAGACCAACTTACTATTGAGGCCGCCTTACAGTATTATAGCACCTGGCATGCTACCTTACAATTTAACAACCTCGCCAATGGGATCAGCAATGCAAGGTTGGCATTATGCTATTATGGAACCACAACATGATTTACAAATTAATTCAATCACTATATTTGCTGGTCATTATCTAATCTATGCTTGCAAATGGATTTATCTCTTCATATGTAATCAAGATTGTAATAACTTGGTTATTAAATTTTAGTTCTAGTTTTAAAGTTGGCAAAACTTGTTTTCTTGGTAATTGGATAACACAAGTGTATCAAGAAAATACATGCAAAATGACACCAAACATGATACATATTTCATAGTCCAGACAGAAGAAAATTGTGTATACAAAATGTAGTAAATATTGGTTGGCCTACACTGCCGTTTTACCTGGTAGTGCCTGCAATTTCTAGTTCAAAGTTTTTGCCCGCTAAAGTGGTTCACTGATGCATCAGGAAAGAATTTCTGTTAGTCATGTGAAAAAAAAAAAAATTCTAAGATGTCAACAAATGGATTACCTTTAAACAGACATGGATACTTCGCCACCATTTGGCTGGCTCTGGAGTTAAAACCCGACACAGATGGCTGGCCCTTTCAAAGAGAAGTTTGGCTTCAAAACAGAAATTAAGTCCCTTGTTAAGGCCCCCAGCTGCATATGCAGTGCCAATGTGTGTAATGCTAAAGCCATGTATGCCTCTTCTTCAGGTTTAGATATTTTATTAACACTTTTTCATGTATTTCGAAAAACAAAAACAAGTTCTTATGCAGGGTGCATACAAGGGTGAGTCAATCAGTCAGTCAGTTACTTGCATTTTGCTACATTATGACATTTATATTTCCATCTAAATCCTAACATAAACATTTGTGGTGGCTCAAGACCATTTTGCATAAAACAAAACCAATCTGGCATGAAGAATGGATTGAATCAGGTAGTGCTGGCTTCCACTTTCTTGACCTATGTACGTAAGAATTTATTTATTTTGAATTCCCACACAAATGTTATCAGATTATTATAGGCATTATGATAATTTTTAGGCTAAAGACATGGTAATTGTTACAATGAATTAATCCAAGTATATTTCACCATTGAGCAAAGGTTGTTACATACAATATGTTCGAGGCATTTTTATGCTGTTTTGAGATGGTCCCTACTTCTATAAGTCAGAGCAAGGATCTCATCATGTGTCTTGGGCTAAATCATTAGGGACCATCTCAAAACGATAAACTGCTGAGAATTTGTATTTTTTTTAGAAACTTTCTACTTTTTATCAGAAATTATACAAATCAGTTTATCTATATAATTATTAATATAACATGTTAAAGTACACTTACTTTATACCCAGATAGCATTCCAAATCGGGCATGCGTAAATCTCTACATTGTTTGACATAAAATCAGAGTCTTAAAATCTATAAAATCTAATTAAAATGAAGTCAACTGATGTACATAGGCCATAAGTCTTGACAACGCTAGCTGGACAGCACCTGTGTTGAAAACTACAGTGTCTAGGAGGGGACATAGACATTATTTTCATATCTCTTTCCAATGAGAAAAAAATTGTTTTAAGGAGAAAATAAATTGTTCTAATGAGAAAGTAAATTGTTCTGATGAGATATTATCTCCTTTTATCTCTTTAAAACTAGATACCGTCTCGTTTGAACGAAATAATATCTCGTTCTAGCAAAATAACATCTGGTTGTAAAGATAAAGTATCTTGTCCTAACGAAAAACTAAGTTGTTCTCGTTTGTACAAGATAGTTTTTGGTTGGAACAAGATATTATTTTAGCATTAATTTGCTAGAATGAGATATTATCTCATTTGACCAGATAGTTTTTCGTTGGAGCCATATAGTTTTATATAGGGACAAGATAGTTTTTCATTGGGAAAAGATGTTAACTCCTTAGAACGAGATATTTAAAAAAAAGTCCATGTCCCCTCCAACCCCCTGTAGAAAACTGACACTGATGTGTTTTTCCTTTAGTGGGGAGGTAATTAAGCCATTCCAAAGCAAGGTATTATTGAAGGAGTCTAATTATGTTTAACAAGAACAATTTTGGATGGAGACAATTCAGAGAAGTACAGATAGATAGTTAGATAGACATACAGATGGACAGATAGATAGACAGACAGACACACAGATAGACAGCTAGACAGATAAATAGACAGATATTTAGGCTGATAAATAGATAGATAAAAATATAGATATATAGATAGATAGATAGACAGATACACAGATAGATAGAGACAGATATACAGAGATAGATAGATAGACAGATAGATAAATAGACAGATAGATAATTACATAGATAACTAGATAGATAATTAGATAGATCGACATAGGGTGATAGATGGTAAGATAATAAGATAGATAGATAGATAGATGGATAGATAATTAGATAGATAGATAGATAGATAGACAGGCAGATAGATAAATAATAAGATAGACAGATAGATAGACATTTCTAAATAGATAGACAGACAGACAGATAGACAGTAAATAAATAGATAGACAGATAGATAGATAACAAGATAGACAGATAAATAGACAGACAGATAGACAGAAATATTGATAATAAGATAGACATATATAGATAGATAGACATAATTAGATAGATAGACAGATAGATAGATAGACACATAGACATATAGAGAGATAGATTAGAAGAATAATGTGATCTTAACAGTGAGGTGGTCTTTTGTAACAGTGATAGTGAGGTGTTATAGTGAAGCGGTCTTAAAGTGGTGTTATTGGTATATTCCCGTGGAGGGGGGGGGGCACTTATGACTAGATTCCAGTTTCGGTTTAGCTAATACAGTGTACATACTGAGGTTAAATATGATCAATCAATCAGTAAATCAGTCCAGCAATCCATCCACCCATTTATCTATCTATCTATCTTTCTTTCTTATTTCTATCTTTTTTTCTTTCTTATTAATTTCTATCTTTCTACTTTTCGTTTTTTCTTTCTTTCATTCGATCTTTAAATCTATCTTTCTTTATATCTTTCTTTTTCTTTCTTTCTTTCTATCTTTCTTTCTATTTTTCTATCTTTGATCTTTCTTTCTTACCTTGTTTCTATCTTTCTTTCTTTCTTACCTTGTTACCATCTTTCTTTCCATCTTTCTTTCTATCTTCCTCTCTTTCTTTCTTTCTTTCTTTCTTTTCCATCTTTCTTTCTTTCTAACTTTCTTTCTATCTTTCTATCTTTGATCTTTCTTTCTTACCTTGTTTCTATCTTTCTTTCTTTCTTACCTTGTTTCCATCTTTCTTTCCATCTTTCTTTCTATCTTCCTCTCTTTCTTTCTTTCTTTCTTTTCCATCTTTCTTTCTTTCTAACTTTCTATCTTTGATCTTTCTTTCTTACCTTGTTTCTAACTTTCTTTCTTTCTTACCTTGTTTCCATCTTTCTTTCCATCTTTCTTTCTATCTTCCTCTCTTTCTTTCTTTCTTTCTTTCTTTCTTTTCCATCTTTCTTTCTTTCTAACTTTCTATCTTTCTATCTTTGATCTTTCTTTCTTACCTTGTTTCTATCTTTCTTTCTTTCTTACCTTGTTTCCATCTTTCTTTCCATCTTTCTTTCTATCTTCCTCTCTTTCTTTCTTTCTTTCTTTCTTTCTGTCTTTCTTTCTATCTTTTTTATTTTATTTTCCTTTTCTGTAATACGTTTTTACCCTTCACACCAACTTGTACATTATTAATATGCATTATAATTATTATTACTAGTTTACATTTTATATAATCTTTTTCAGTGAACATTGTTTAAAATAAAATGAAGTTCCTTAAATTGTGACAGATATCTAGCAAACAAGCTTAAACAGCCATTTAATTGTGAACTTTATTATTAAGACAAGGAACTGAGTTGATGAGGCTAACTTATCAAAGGAGATGGATATCATCATAATGTACGTTGCTATCTGAATATAGTAGACACCGGTCAAGGGGTGTCCAGCTGATAGTTGAGAGGGCAGTCAAAGAAAGGGGGGGGGGGGTGTTAATTGGCTATCAGATAAGAGAGGAATGTCTCTGCCTGACCTCTGGGGTGAAATTGACAAACTATGACAGGCTATTAAGAGGGGTAAACTTCTATCATTACCATTCTGTCGGGAACGCTAGAAATTATAAAAACAAACTCTTACGAGCACTTTTTTCCCCTTACGATCACTTTTGATGAATAAAATCATGAGTAAACTAGAGACACTGGTTCAACTTTTAGTGATGGTTTGGGGTCGATAGGGCAACTATAACATATTCAGAATCACGTTTAAAGGTGAAAATGAGCCTTAGTGCGTTACCACAGAAGTGTAGCTGTTGCTGCAGACCTGCCTACCATTACCAATTAAATGGTAGCGCTGGAGCGCTACTATTTCGTGATAATTCACTCGACTGCTCATACATGCTCTCACTCATCCACTGATTCATGTTTCCATTCCTATAAACACTTAATTAAGGCTGTCTCTGAGAAAACGAGGAGAGTATGAAACATGGGTTGTCTCAAATGTTTACAAAACTGGGTTGACTTGTTCATATGTTAGGTTCAGGTGATCCAATACACTCTTTTTTTAAAATCAGCAGCATGTTTAGAACTACAGAGAGATTTCCTGATCGGCCTAAGTACTAGTATTAAACTATTCTAGCATATCAAGATTAGATTTATTACTGAAATAGCATGGAACATTTCCACATATCTGCTAGGATTGCAATAACAAGGTTTTGTACATAAATCTGGATACATCCAGAAGAGGCAGACATTCTGTGTATTTCAGCATGACTGGTCAGCATCAAAGCCTAAGCTTGTGCTTGCAGATACCTTCACTTTCTGACTGGAAGTGTTCCAGGCTAATCATCACTGATTTAGAAGTTTATGGGTTATCTTACAGATGCTTCATTCTGAAAACTGGAGGCTCAAGTTACAATAATTTAACATGTAACCAAATGGAAGGAAATTTTCAGCTTTTTTTATGGTCAAATGCTAAAATTGGGTCAAAAATCAATTTTGGGCTAAATGACTTAGTCCATTTATTTCCTATGTATTTGAGTAGTATCATGAAAATCTATTCATGTTTTGCACTAAATAGGGTCTCTGCTTGGGGTTACTCAGAGACACTCAATAGTACACTGGGCAGACAGAAAGTCACCGATTGGACCAAACAGACTGAGCCAACACTGAGCCATTATTGAACCAGACAATGGGCTACTTTGTTGGGCTGACATCTTGCCAATATTGGGCCCTTGATCCAGAGTACTTCTCAAGTATATGACAATGGTATTGGACTAATTTTAATATAATTCATGTTTCCATTCCATTGCATAATCACTTACAATACACTGAAATTACATTTGGCTGATATTGGACCAGACAATTACTTATACTTTAGCATATATTTGACCCAAACTAACATAAGGCTGACAGTGGACCAAGATAAGCCTAACCAGACACCTCATTTGAGTATAAAATTTTCAGAAAACCAGACACGTAGCATTGATCAACAAGTTGTGACTGACAGTTCAAACTATTGTTCACTCAACTGCATTAACCCGTTGCCATATTTTAAAAATCTGATATATCACCGTCAAAACCCATGGAAAGATTTTCCCAATGCGAAAATGTCATTCTGTTAGTAATTATTTCTGTAGTGAGCAGGTTAAAAGACTGTTGCAACTTCCTCACTATTACAGGGAGAGTCACTCGACTGCATCACCTTGGCGTTGTCATCGTTGACGCCTATGAAGAGGATTTTTGATGTGACAATGCCACACTGTTAGCCATTGTATTTCCATTGCGAGCAGGTGTGAACACATCACACATCACAAAAAGCCTCTTTGAAAAGGAATGTACAGTTCTCCAAGGATTTTGCTGGTGACTTTTGATCATTGGTTTCCACCATTCATTTTCAAAACACTGGACTCCATCCAAGACATCACTTGAAAGGTTGAAAATCTGTTGCGGTGTCCTCACTCTTGCAGGGAGCGTTACTCAACTGCAGCAACCAACCATGTGATGACTGTATGATATCATCGTTGAAGTCCGTGGATCAGATTTTAGATACAATGACACCACACTCTTAACTGTTGTATTTACATTACTGAAAGTGCTCTCTCACTACACTCAAATCAGGTTGAAAAGCTTTTGCAGTGACCTCACTCTTACCAGGAGGGTCACCTGATTGCAACGACCAGCCAGCACGATGAATCAGCAGATAAAACACTGGACTCCATCCAAGACATCACTTGAAAGGTTGGAAATCGTGATAGCAGTCTTTGAGATGTCATCATCAAAGTCTGTGGATAGGATTTTGCATGCCACAAAATTACACTGCTAAGAAAAATTATTGTGTTTCCAGTGCAAACCAGGTCCACTCTCTTTCACTGCACTCAAAGCAGTTTGAAAAGCTGTTGCAGTGACCTCCAGCGGTGCGGGCCAGTCGCCCTCCTTTCGAGTGTCAGGAGAGGTACGGACAGTGCCGGCTTCTAGTGCAGGAGGAGGGCACCTCGAGGAAGGGGGGCCGCCGGTTCGCCATGGAAATACAATGACCAGCGGCTGGCCCACTCGACAAGATAGAGAGCGACATCGAGCTAGAGATCTGAGTCAGTCCGCCTCGATGGCTATGGCCACTGAGACCGCATCCTCTCTTCCCTCACCTCCCTCACCTCCCTCACCTCCTTCAGCTCCTTCGGCTCCTTCGGCTCCTTCGGCTCCTTCGGCTCCTTCGGCTCCTTCAGTCACTGGTCCTTGCCCCGTGGCTGAGAGTGCGAGTTCGAGTGCTACTGATAGCATTACTCGCAAAATTGACGCTCAGTTGAGAAATGAAACCCTGCGTGACAAGGCCAGGAGCGTACTGCATCTACTGTCAACGGAGCGAGAGAGGCAAAGAGAGCCAAAGAGAGAAAGCTATTACATCGATCTGGTTCTGCACACTCAGTCGAGTGCTTTCCCAGTACCAGCTGGCCATCGCAAACTGTACTGGCTCATGTTGCACGCGGTGTGCCTCTGAATTTAATTTCAAACGTTAAATTATGTAGAATATTACATTATATGAAGAACAAATACCGAGTAGACGAAGAAGAACAAGAAGAACAAGAAGAAGAAGACATAGAGGTGAAGAGAGGGAAGAGGGGGAAGAGGAAGAGGTTAAGCCTGGAGCCTGAGGAGCCTGAGCCTACTGCTGCCACTGCCACTGCCACTACCACTGGCACTGCACCTGGTGAAGACACCGGAGTGAAAAGAGTGGTCAGGGGAACGAATAAGAGGAGCAGGAAATCGTGGACCAAGGTCAGCGCTAAATAAGGATGGGGCTCCCCCGAGATATAGACGCCTATTTATCACGTAGATGTTACAATCACAGGACCCCTGGTAGCTTCACCAGTGCATCAAAGTTGCACTCTGTCATAAAGAGCGAAGGACGCTATGACATAAGTCTGAGTAGAATTGAAGACTGGGCCCAGTCACAGGACACTGTCACTTTGCACAAGTCAGCTCGCGAAAAGCCTCGAAAGTATAGACGAGTCATAGCCCCTGGTATGAACCACTTGTGGGACTGCGATCTACTTGTGCTGACAGGTGAAAGGTTCAAGAGAGCTAATGAAGGGTTCACTTACATCATGGTAACTATAGATGTCTTCTCCAGATACTGTAGGGCCCGAGCAGTCAAAAGCAAAAGTGCCAAACACATGGAACAAGCCTTCCAGGAAATATTTAATACTACTACTACTACCACTACTACTACTACTGCTGCTGCTACTGCTACTACAGCTGCAGGTACAGGTGCAGCCACAGTGTCAGTCCCTGCATCAGACGCAGAAGGCACAGGAATGCCAAAGTTCATACGCACTGATAGGGGGACAGAATTCACAAACTCTCGTGTCAGCGATTTACTTAAAGCAAGGGGAGTGAGTCACATCTTCACTAATACAGAAACCAAAGCGAACTACGCCGAAGCGGCGATTAAAGGACTTAAAAAGAGACTGTTCCAGTACTTCCAATACACCAACAGCTACAGCTATCTGGATGAACTCCAGGATATAGTAGACTCGTACAACAGAACTATTCTGACAGTGTCAATGAGGAAATGAACAGGGAATTTGGGACTACCAATACATCACTCAGCAAAATACGAAGCTCGTGCCTTCAAGAGTGCCATTTCCACAGCCAGGAACAAGAGAAGAAATCCATACAAATTCACACTAGGACAGAGGGTCAGAGCGTCATACCATCGCAAAGCGAATTTTTTTCGCTCCTACGACGAGCAGTTTACAGGCGAAGTATTCACCATCAGAGCTAGGAAATTCTCAGACAGAGTAGCCATTTACTACCTCCTAGACTACCAGGGTGATGATGTTGATGGCCCTTTTTACGCAAACGAGCTGACACCTGTGAAATTTGACCCTGACGCTTTCTTTAAGATAGAAAAATTGATCAAGAAACGCATGAGGAGTGACGGTGCTGAAGAAAGCCTGGTTAAATACCAATCCTGGCCTAGTAAATATAACCAGTGGCTACTTAGCTCTAACATCAAGACACTGAAGGCGAAGAGACAGAGAAAAAAATAAATAAAATAAATAAATGAAAACAAAGCAAAGGCCTTTGGAGGGGATCTTAACTAGAAAGGAACCAAAATGTATCTTTATCTGGCTAGTGACTTGACACCAGAAATAAACCCTAGTAACACAGCAGGGAAGTTTACTGTACAGCTGCCCGAGTCATTTACGAGACCCTCAAGAGCTGAACCGAGGGGGCGGTGTTACTTGGGGCTGATCGAGATAGCCATGCCGCCAGTGGGTGCAGGTGCCAACAAATGGGATGTCGTCTATGTAACATGCCCTCATGTAGAGGGAGTTGCGATGGGTGTCACATACAGGCCGGTGCTCAGGTCCATAGCTCTGGGAGAAATAAGACGGCACAACTACACACGTTTCACTTCAGTACTCTACACGCCCCTGAGAGTGAAGGACGTGAGACATATTTCCATTGAACTGAGAGACTCGAGCTGGAACCTGCTACCAGAGCTCGCCGAAGAAACTAGACATTCCACCAAGTGTACTCTGGAACTAATATGGAGGCGAGATACAAATCCCTATCAGCAATGGATGCAGCACCCTGGATAGAGCATTTTAAAAAAAACTGCTGGTCACACGAGCATACTGTCGTCGCAGCCGAGGCCTGTAGTGATCAAAAAGCCTCGTAGCAGCAGCGACGCCCATGGAGAGAAAGCCAATGTCAGTTTACCCCTTACCATTGTGTCTCCAGTAGGTCAGTCTAACGAAATGGCCTAGGCTGATTTACGCATGGAAAGCGATAAAAGGGTAGGGGCTGGCTCAGCTGGCTCAGTCGGCAGCTCAGCTACGTCAGGGACACAGAGATCCAGGAAGAGAAAGCAACCTCCTCACACTCCTCAGAGCAGAGTGACTAGCGGTGCTCCAAAGAATAAGAAGACAAAAATCACTAGGATCAAGGACATTTTCAGTTAACATGGCGGCCGGTGAAAAAGTACTGGAATCAATAGACCTGGCATACGATGACACTCTTAATCTGTTCAGTTTACCTCTCAGCAACCTAGGAGTGACGGACATAAAATATTTAACGCATAAGTCCATCAATCAATTTTCGTCCGAGGGCGATGCGAAATTCCATGTCCCCGGTGCAGGAACAGCCTACATAGACCTGTCTAGTGTTTACATAAAAACAAGGGTGAGAATAGTCACAGAAGATGGATCCAGCCTCCCCGGCAATCAGGGATTTCGAAAAAGGGCAGCTCTCATGAGTGGCAGCAAAACGGTGGAGCTATTGTGCAAAGTAGACGTCGATGTCTTTCAAGTCAACAAGTTGCTTTTAAATGGAGTGGCCATGGACATGACTCTTACACCGACTTCGAACAGCTTCAGACTGCTGTCATCGAGCTTGGTTAGGAGAGACTACAAGCTTGAGATTAAGGACATTACGCTTACCAAAGGGTGTAAATTTTGCTGGTACATAGGTTATGTATCAATTTCTCTTCATCTAGCTACACATGAGTATCTTTAATTAACTAGACTTTTTTTACTTGAGTTTAACACATGGTCCACATGGTTTAATCTATCTGTATTAACAGATTCAAGTGCAATAGCTTCTATTAGTGATATAAATATGGTTTGCATACAGAATTTGTAAAAATGTAAGCCGAAAATGAATTGTACTAGTGATGTGTTTGTGAAATCAAAAAGGAATTTCAATACCAGCACATAAAGCATTACTGACAGTGTAATTAAATAATTTTACCTACTCTATATTCAATATGTACACATTGTTTCTAAGTCACTTTTAGTATGTTCCATATTTAATATATATATATATGTATAGATTAACCTGAGTCACTTTTACCTTGGACAATAGAATTTATTGTAGTATATACAGATAAAGCAATAGACCTATTATTAATAGGACTTATAATATTTTCTGGTTTGACATACACCAGCAGTAGTAGCAACAGCAGTGAAGCTGCAGTGATATATATGAATATAACTTACATTTCAATTAGATTATACACTCTCTATTGTCTAGGGGCTGGGCATGAGGGTCAGGTCTTTTGTTGTGTTATATAATGGCAGGTTTTACCCCCCACCCCCCTCTGTGATTTGGGGTGTTTTGGCACTGCATGTGACCATAGCTCCTTGAGATACTGAAGAGACAAGACATTTGGATTGATAGCTACATGAGTGAAAACAAAATGATTTGGATCTTGCTGCTTTTTGGCTTGAGTATATGCTCAACAGATGCATGGATTTGTGGAAACGAGGGCCAGTGCAGGTGTACATCTTCGGGGGATGTTATGTGCACTGCAGATGGAGTTGCACCCTTTTTCATTGATGTCTACCGAAGCGGAAAGAGGCTGACAATCAAGACGGATCCAGGCTTCTTAGCGACACAATAGGGTTTGACCGGGTGATGGTGATTGGACTTTCCTGTGAGCAATGTTCACGTGTCTCTGCTTCTTTCCCTTCGATCATGTGCATTACGACGACCACGATATATGCTCATCCTGTGATGAATGCTGGACACGGTTTCCAGACGAGTGAGCCGACTACAGCTGAGCCTCAAGGAGGAAACACCGATCAGGTGCAGCAGGCACCTGCTGGGTCATTGGATGCGCTGGATGCAGTGATTATATGGACAGCCATATCGGGTGCCATCGGGGCGATATTGATGGCTTGCATTCTGGTGAGTCTGGTTAATCTTCATGCTCGCATTAACACTCATGCACGCTGCAATGATCCGCCAATGTTCGCAGTGAGCTGCTGTCTGAAGTGCCTAGCAGTACTGCTATTCCCCCTCCATCTGTGTGCGAGGTGCTTCAAATGTACTACATGCTGCTTGTTTACACTTGATCAGACTGTGAGAGGCACTTCAACATCTTTCAGAGCCTAAACTAGGTTAGTCACTTGATTTCTGTACCTCTAGACAAGTCATACACCCCCAACAGTATAAAGTATAATTTAGCGGGCAATAGCCCACATGATGGCTGGGTGTTAAACTAGCCTACTTGTACTTTTACTGTATTGTACATTCTTATATCTTCAATGGCCTGCATGATTCAAGGCTGTCATTTTGATTATGAATGCTCTATGAACCACCTTTTCTTTGTTTTTATTTTTTGGTTATGCCATGTTATGCTGTGACTGACAGGCAGTTTCTTTAATGTTTCACTCATGTGGCACTTCTTGGTGTTGTAACTCAATGTACCTGGAAAAAAACATTCATCCAGCCCATCAGTGGCTATTTAATTTTGTCTTTTGTATGACTTTAAATAATGTTCAGTGACTGATTGATTGTTCTTTTCTCTTCAGACGAAAGATTTTATTATGACCTTGGCGTTACGTGTGCTTGTGCGGGTTATTCTGATTTATATCTGGAATGTGGACCTTGTACTGGCCTTTGAAAACGCCGATGAGCGCAATTTGTTTTTGGTTATGCTCCTCCGTATGGCCCGCTGGATGATTAACTCGATTGAAGCACGTAACCGTGACATCATCAACAACCGCCTCAACCCCGACAACAACAACAACAATGATGGTGACGCCAACAACAATGTCATTAACAATGACAGGCCAGGGGCAGCACCCCTACCTCGACGTATGCCCGATGCAGAACAAGCCAGACCTGAACATCGCGCACGCGTCCGCCCCCTCCGCCCTCGGGGTATGGCTGGTCTGGACTTGAACAATGTGCTGAACCAGAGGTTAAGAAACCGTAATAATGTTAATTTATTTGCTTTTATTTTAATTTACAGCTGGTTCATATGTTCCTGAGGTTTTTTTCCCCTTTGTTTGGGTTTTTTTTTTTGGATTGATGTTTACGCATTTTAAGATTTATGTGTTTTTTTTTTGTTTTTTGTTTTTTAGTTATCCATTTGGAGATTTCGTGCTTATTTCATTATTTCATTATTTTTATCTGCATGGAAGTGTGAGTGCATGTGAGTGTTGCTGAGGCTGTGATTGGTGCTATGTGATTGGTTTATTGGCTGTATTTTTCAATAATTGATTTGCGGTTTCTTTTTATTGCTTTTATGGCTGTTTAGATATAATTATTTTGATTTGGTGCATGCTATTTTATGTGCTTTTTTTATTGTCTTTATTTAATATTTTAGTAATTAAAGTTAGGAAAGCATATGGAGTAGAATGTTTTATTCAATTAACTGGGTGAAAGTTTTTAAAACAGAATGAATGTACCTACATGTGTAGCATATTATAATTGATAAGTTTTTTAGATGATCTGAGTTGCATGTATAGTAGTTTATGGCTAATGGCTTTGCTATGTTATCTAATATTGCTTTTTTATTTTACTATTGAACAATAATTTTTATCAATTAACAGCATGAAATGATAGTTTTTTGGGTTTTTTATTTATTGTGTATTAACTGCTTGAAAGTGTGCATGTTCTGATATAAGATAAATCTTTTCATAAGTGGCTTTTGAGCTGTGTGTGTAGCATATTATAAGTGATAATTATTTTTTTTTTTTTGGTGATATGAGTTGCATGTGTAGTAGTTTATGCTTAATGGCTTCGCTATGCTATCTAATATTGCTTTTTAAATTTACTATTACACAATAATTTTTATGGATTAACCGCATTAAATGATATTTTGTTTTTGGTTTTTTATGTATTGTGTATTAACTGCTTGAAAGTGTGCATGTTCTGATATTAGAATAAATCTTTCATAAGCGACTTTTTTGGAGTATTTATTAAACTTTTTAATTTTAGTGGGACATTGATTAAACTAAGACAATGAGTAGCTCTGTATTTTTTAGTATACTTAGATAAACTATGACAATGAGTACAAGACAATGAGGGTGCTGTCAAAAAAAAACCAGGTGTCCAAAAGTTTTCATGACTACCCTTAATTGCATTTATTAAATATGCTTTTAGTATATCAGTGCTGGACTAAGACAATGAAAAATAAAACAATGAGGCTGTTGACCACCAGGTGGACAATTGGCAGTGTATAGTGCTCTGAGGCATACGCTAAAAGTCAGCCAATGGTAACTGGTCATCACTGAGTGCCTGAGGTGTTTGACAGGCAGGAGCCAGTATTCATTCTGATGAATGTAGCACACAAAGAATTATGCTTACAAAACACTAATACCATTCCTCTGAGCTTTGCAGTGAATGTCATTGCTAACTCGGCACTACTGGTTAATATAGCATGTGTGTGTGTGTGTGTGTGTGCTTGAGAATAAATAAATAAATAAAGAATTATAAAGACACACAAGTCAAAAAAACAAAAAACAAATGCACCTTACAAGTGAGCTTTGGACAACTTTTCCATTTAAACAATGAAAAATACCCTGGCACAAGCCTGTCATCATTGTTTAATAACAGTATTTGGTTATCATAATTGAATTGAACTGAATTGAATTGAATTGAATTGAATTGAATGAAAAAGCAATTCACTCTTAACAACCCATCTTTAAATATATATTTGTACATCATTACATTGGGCCTGGGGGTTTTCTGGGAGATGCTGGACGTATACTGAACGTCATCTCAACCACTAACGCCTGAGGGCCTTAACACCTGTCAGCGTTTGGACATAAACGCTTATAGCCTGAGGGCACTGCAGGATCAGAGGCTGGTAGCCTGCGGCACCTGCAGGGATCCTTTGATCTCATAGCCTGAGGCGCCGGTATTCCTTTGGCGCTATTTTGGTACTTACGTAGTTATATGAAATCGACAATTCTGTTTTGGTATTTATTTATACACTTATTTTTCTGATTGTCAAGTCTCTTGAAGTTCTGACATTAAGTTACATCAGCAGAGTATGTGGAATACTCAACTGCAACATCACCAACACTAGCTGCCATGGTAACAGCAACCAAAATGCTCATTGTGCAATCCAATTTGATGACAAAACTGCAATTTTAATATATATATGAAATATCAATCTGGATGACATGTCAAATGCAGTTTTTTTGTTCTTGACGTGAAGCCATATTTGTTGTTGTGCCCCGTGGGAAGTCATTGAGGACTTCCATCTGACACCATAGTGGAGCAAGTTCTTTCCGGGTGCCTTGCTTCTAAGTGCTATAGTATCGCCAGTAGAAATTGTCAAGCACTGATTGTTCTCAAATCAGGAGGTTATAATTGTGTACAATTTGATAAACACTAAAGTGTATAATAAACAAGCATTCATGGACTTAAGTTTTATTTAACTTTATTAAATTAATTCAAATTAGTATTACAAGTAAAACGAGTGATGTTTCACATTTCACTTTAAAATACATTTATGTAAGAGTTGCATAAAACATGTGAACTCATTATTTATATCACACAAAATAACCATTCAAAAAGTGTTCATAGACAACTACATGACCAGCATGTAGATAAATAACTGAAAGTTAATACGCAATAAAGCAAGTAGCGTAGGCAAAGAATGACTTACAATAATACTATGTGGGGACTTTAATTGTCACATCTTTGCCTTCTCGAAGCACTCTGAGCATTTCCACCGGCAGGATTTTGTCTATTGCCACCAGCAGGCCTCTGGGGGCGCTGTGGTCGCTCTGGACATTCACAGAAGTGCAGGTCAGCTTCCTTTCCAGCAATAGTTACAGTGCACGCCACAGTTTCGTTACAGTTGACCTCAGCGCCACTTCTGCTTCTGCAAGGATGCCCAATCTCATTGTTGTCAGAGTTTAACATTGAAGACTATTGTACAGACCGCACATTAGGCAGCTCAATATAGGTTTACTCATGAGAATGTTATTATACTTTAAGGATGGATGTTCAATTAAGATACTCCACTATGTCTACAGGAATATTTGTCAAATATCTTGGAATTTAGGCTCTTCAGATCAATGATAAATGGAGCAGATAAGGCAAACCCACTAATTGTGGCATGGATGCACCCGGAGATTCGAGTGAACAACATGGTTACAAATAGAGTATATAAACTTACAATGAAGAGAGCTGGTGGGATGGAACATCTGCGTGGTCTCTGGTTCTCTTCAGCATCATCGCCATCATCAATGTCATCATCATTCTCATGACTATCATCTTCATCATCAGATTGCTCCGGTCTCTCAGGCCTATCGGGGAAGCAGGTATGCGCGAGTTGTTCCATGGCATCTCTATCTGGCTTCACTGGTCTGTCAGTGCAAATGCTGTTGGCACCAAAACTTTGCACTGTTTCTAGAAACAAAAAAAAACAAAACATATTGACAATTCAGTAAGTTGTTGTAGATTAAAATGTAAGTGCCTTCACAGTTCAAATGATGTTTATTTTTAACGCAGTGCCCTCTATTGCATAAATAATCTGGGAGTAATTAGAAATACATTTTAGCGCCACCTACCGGTTTGCACACGGATAATTCAGCAACATCTTGTAAATGACGTGGTTTCCTTTCCAAGTCATCAAATCGTGTCAAATTGACAGCTTCACAGACGAAAATACCTCCCACAGACAAACAGTCATTCTCAACGACCGTGTCATTGGTGAAGACGATTCTGCAGGGTTTTCCCAGATGTCCCCGGCCTCCTTTTGGACCTTTTTCACCCCCTGGAGGGCCTCGGTTACCCCTTCTGCGTGGGGCAGCTACAGACACAGCAACAAGCACTGCAATGGCTAGGACGATGAATAGGGTTTTCATTCTGTGAATAAAACAAGAAAACATATGTTGTAAATTTACATTGAAGATTAGTTCAATGTGATTTAATTGCACTGTCAATATAATATTATGCCTAGTGCAGAAACTGGCCACACACAAGTCTCTGATTGAAAGAAAAGTGTTTTTTCTTCATGTTCACAAATTAAATAAAAGCTAAAGTTACTGTAGGATTTTTTTTCTATTTCTAATTCCACTGGAAAAATTGTATGACTTAAATCAGGAGCCTTTAAATATTAATCCAACCTTATGCTGTAGTTATGTGGCAGATTGCGAAAGTTCAGTCTCTTCTGAATGCAGTGATGGATGCTTTTTCAGTGTTGGCTGAAGTGGAGTGTGTTTTGGCCAGTCATTTTGGCTCCTTATATACTCCCTTGACGTCCCAGAATCGTGACAGGGTTTCTTTAAGGCCGTTCCGTCAGACTGCTCCCGTGACTGTAAACAGCAACGTCCTCAATTTTGCCTACAGTGACGTCACGGTGACGTGCGTCAACAATAATTATCAATCACATCAACACAAAGTGTCCATTGAATTTGAATTTAAGGGGTGACTACCGTAGCACCTTTAAAGCCATTGTGAAGAATAAACTGCAAGGTCATCCAACATATTTTCTGAGGGTGAAAATTAAGAAATGTCACATTTACCTCATAAACATTTCCTCAATTAGGGGCGTTATTAGGCCTATATATCCAGTCAGAGCTGGTTGAAATATTTCGTGTGATTAACATATTTTAGACCCCGTCACTGGAGATTAATAAACACTGACCAACCAATTATATACAATTCATATCTTATGATTGAAAAATGGTTCAGTTGTCAGTTTTTCACTTTTCTTTTTTTTTTGCAATAGCATGATGTCAGATGTATCCTCATGGCTTTTCATAGAAATCATTATTTGTAGTAAATTAATTTAGAGTCTTAAATAGATTCCTCCCTATCTTTCATAGAGTGAAATGTAAACCATCGCATACCAGCACTCTTTCAGCATACCTCTTTCGAATTCTTATTCAATAATTCGTTGATTAGCACTACTTTGGTAAAATTCAGCATATATTTTCATTTTAAATTGAACTATATCTTTTAAAAAGCACGTGTAAATAAATTTCCAATTTTCTGTGTGCCACTGGGTACAAAATAAAGATGATATATATATATATATATATATTATTGAATGCAGATGAATATTTCCGAAGCGAGTACAGAATCAAAATGGCGCCGTCAATACGATTGCAATTGCACCCTGCTGATTCTGCTTCATTGGCAGTCAATAGCAATTAACAGACTGAACATTGTGAACACTCAGAAAGCAATTAAACCCTCACACCTGTAAAAATAAGCAATAAAAGGTTAGGACATAACAATGTATTAGAGTTGGCGTGATTAATATACACTTCTAAAACAATTTTGGATGTTTGTGTTGGCAATTCTGCAAAATGCATACATACACATTTCAACCATTATTATGGTTTGGGTGTCATTCCAACTCATCTCATCATGAAAAACAAATCCCACATGACATGAAAAAAATCCAGGAGTAGTATGTGTTTCGAAATGAAAAGTGCAAAATGTCAGACATTTGAAATTTATCAAAACACAATGCATCAAGAGGGAGAGTGAGGGGGAGAGGGGGGGGGGTGCTGCCTCCTTCCTCAATTAAATTAATTAACAAGCAGTTACTGAGCGCAGGGTTCTTAAAAGGTTCCTCTATGCTCAGATCATTCTAGTGTTAATGGTGTTAGCCTGGTATGATGTGCTGTATTTACAGAGGACAATAAATTCAATATTGCTTGCTGAATTTTCAACTTCCTGTTAACAAAAATGAACATTGACCTACATTTGGAAAGACATATTTTAAGTGCTCCCTCTGCAATATGCACACATTGGCGTTTGGAGGTGAGGGGTGGGGGGCTGCCAGCATTTGGTGATTTGCAAAATTTGGGCAGTTGAAGGAAATAGTTTGGGCAATTTAGGCCTATATAGTTGTAAAAAAAACAAAAAGAAAAAGACTATTTCTGTATGTATGTTGACCTAAAGTGCCCAAGAAATGCTTTTTTATGCTTAGGTCAACATCATACAAAACAGATATATATATCTCTACGATATAGAGTACCCAACAAATTGACCACATGTGGTTATTAGCAGAACATCAAACAGAATCTCATTGAGAGCAACTCACCAAATGTCCCGCACAACTAACCCAGTGACTTTTGACATACAGTCCTTGGTTCAAACTTGCTCAATATTATACAAGGAAGTAAGCGCAACCTAGATCGGCAAACATTTTCCTGGAGACAGGCCTGACCACCCCCCCCCCTTCCCTGATTGGATTTTTTAGAAATGTTAGCAGTCTCTTTGGGATACTCACTATATAGAATCAGATCAGCCTGATGTGAGAATTCTCTTCATTTTTGGCTGATATTTCTGAAAATGTCTACCCTCCTATCCTGATATTTCTAATATAATGCAAAATTTTCATCCAAATTACCGGTCTTAATCTGATATCAAAGGTTGCTCTTTGCAAATATTTTTAAATTCTTACTTTTTCTGAAATCTTATCTATCAAATGCTGATATTTTTTAAAAAATGTACATATAAAAAACCAGTATGACTACTATTTATATTTTTCCCCCGAATTCCTGTTTAAACAATAGATATTTCTCGTGGATTTCTAAATAAATACCTATATTTTAGTAATTTGATCCTGCATGATTTAAGCTAACATGTAAGTCAGAATAATGCTACAAACTGTAGCTAGCTTTAAATAATACGGTCAAGCCTTAGAATATGTTCATACCCATGGTGCGCTAGATGAATGCGCCACTATGATTTGGGAAATATTTTGGAACTTTGCACTAATAGACAACACTGTTGATCAACACTAAATGTGTAAATCAAGTGCGGGGGTGTCAATATAGGGGAGAATGGGGAGGGGGAGGGATATATACCCCCACTTGGGCAAAATACCCCCTCCCCGAAATGCAACTGGTCCCCTACGCCTATGTGTGCACACAAGATGTGAACACAACATTATGTAGTACTGTAGCCATAGATGCCATAAAATATTCTAAAAACTACTTTCTAAAATTCATGTCATGACTGAAGTACTAACCTAAGAGACCTTTGTAATTGGCTGCATAGACTGGACTCATGCACCACAAGGGTTGCCAGGGAACGTTTAAATTATTTTGATACTTTGGATCCCAATCCAATTTAGAATGCGTTTTCTTATGTCTTATGCAACCAGTGTTTATTTTAGTTTATTATTTTGCTTAGTTGTTGATAGTTCACAGTCAATGTGTTATTACATAATTGTTTTTTTCAGACAGTGGTATACAATACACCGTTGTGCATGCACGAGGCACACCATAGATTGGTTTATATTGTTTGACCTCAATTGAAATGACTACAAAAGCACTATAATTTCTTCCTCCATATATATATATATATATATATATATATATATATATATAACCCCCCCCCTCAACCAACAAAAAATAATTCTTAAAACAAAAACCAATAGAACTATCATATATCTTAAGAAATTCTTTGAAATTTATTAAATTAAAAATATCACACAGTAAATTATATTGTTGAAAATAACTGAGATTTTAGAAATAACGTATGCTCCCTCATTGGGGGCACCACTGCCCATCCAGCATGGTTGATGGACAAAATGTAATGATAAGTAGTGCTGTCAAATTACTATTAGGGAGGTTCATTTTTAACTCAAAAAATAATATGAAGGATACAAAACTGTATTTGCTGAACTAATAAGAAAAGCTCTCTTTGAAAAAGAGACCTGTATCAGAACTGGTTGAAATAGTCTAGACAAGGGGTAAAATGATTTATTTTGTATAGACTAGAGGGTAATAGCTGCAGATATTGACAAGGTAACATGTCATTTCAAAATATTACAATCAAATAGTTTTTCATATAAATGTATGTTGTCTTTATAATAATTGCTTTAAATTTACTCTGCCTCTACCTAGGGAGGGGGGGGGCAGCCTCTATGGGGGGCTGAAAAGCCTGACTGATAGAGGTTCCTGGTACTGACATTTCAAGAGTTCTGTGATAACCCCGGTCGCTGACCTTACTAGGTCAGTGACCGACTTAATTTGAACTGGGTGACCTGAACCACGTGACCAGGGGAATGCACCCAGGCCGCATCAGTAGCTGAAAGTGTGCATATAGCAAAAGGACAGGTGGTAGGGCAAAAAAAGTCGAAAAAGTGAATCTGCCAAAAACGGTGAATGCTAACCAGGTGAATAATGAACCTGTGCAAGGATACACTTGAACACGACTCCCCGCTCATTTGCAGCCTCTCCTAGACGAAATTGATGACTTGAGTGCAGATCAACTGTCAGAACTGAAAAATGTCTTGATTGAATACGAACACTGTTTCGAGGGAGGTAAATACGGGCTAAGACGTACAAACCTAGCCACGCACAAGATTGATACAGGTGACAATCGGCCCTTCAAAGTGCCCGCAAGGAGATTAAGATGGGCACAAAGCAGTGCGCTGTCAGATGAAGTAGACAAAATGCTGAGACTCGGAGTAATTGAGCCCAGTAATAGCCCCTGGTCTAGCCCTCCTGTGTTGGTCAGAAAGAAAGATGGGAACTTTTTGATTCTGTGTAGACTCTAGGAAATTGAATTCGTGCACCAAAAAGGATGCTTATCCTTTGCTACGCATTGACGACTGTTTAGACACTTTGACAGGAGCAAAATGGTTTTGCACATTGGACTTTTCGTCTGGCTATTGGCAAATAGCCATGGACAACAAAGACAAGGAAAAGACAGCATTCACTGCACCACGAGGGCATTTTCACTTTACAGTGATGCCCTTCGGAGTCACTAATGGTCCAGCCACACTGGAACGCCTGATGGAGTTGGTATTGGGAGGGCTAGACTTGTCTACTTGTCTGTGCTATATGGACGACATAGTAGTACAAGGCCCTACATTCCAGAAGTGCTTGGGAAATTTGATAGTTGTGTTGAAACGCATTAGTGGGGCTGGTTTGAGGTTAAAGGCCAGCAAGTGCAAATTGTTCAAAAGTGAAGTCTCTTTCCTTGGTCACATAGTATGCAGGGAAGGTGTAAAACCAGATCCCAGAAAAATAAAAGTAGGGCCCTCACGACAGCACCAGTCCTAGTGCTACCCCGTGAAGGGTGCCCTGTCATCTTGGACCCAGACGCTTCTGACCTTGCAATAGGGGGAGTGCTGTCGCAAATCATTGATGGAGAGGAGCGTGTGGTAGCCTACACCTTGCAATGTCTTTCGTCATCACAAAAGCACTATTGTACATCATACAAGGAATTGTTAGCTGTGGTCAGAATGGCGAAAATATTTCGACCATACTTGTATGGACAGGACTCAGTGCGATTACGCACTGATCATCATACTTTTTACATGCTGCAGAACTTTAAGGATGCAGAAGGAATGTTAGCAAGATGGATAGCTTCTTTGACTGAATACAAATTGTGATTGAATATGGAGAGGGCATGAAGCACGCTAATGCAGATGGCTGCTCACGTATTCCAGTGAGAGCCTGTAAGCGCCAAGAGTGCCCTGACCAAGGTCACGGCCAAAATAGTGACCTTGTGGCTTCCATCACTCAATGGAACCAGGTACAAGGCTTCAGGAGCCCGGAATTATGGGCAGGACAAGCGAATTCATGCAGTGGTGGCCCACACGGATACGTGTGAGCAGTCACAGCATGCGACTAAAGAAGGTCAAATGGAAAATATGGAGCCCCAGATAAGAGTGTGTGTGACAATGGCGGAAAGTGGAGAGACAAGATCTCTGGATCCAAATTGGATAGAGTCTTTTACTCTGGAAGAATTACGGGACGCACAAGGCCAGGACCCAGCTATAGCGGCTGCCAAAGAATGGTTAACCGCTGGTCAGCGGCCGACTTATCATGACATTGTCACGCACTCGGCTCATGTGCGAAATATATGGGCCCAATTCTATTGTTTGAAATTGCAACAAGGGATCGTGTATCGAAGTCACAAACTGCCAACAGGTGAGAAAGTGAAGCAGATAGTGGCCCCTGCGGCCATAAGGCGCAGCATCTTCTACCAGCTTCATACTTCCCGCCTTGGTGGCCACATGGGAATCAGCAGCTTAATATCCAAATTGAGACGGAAGTTCTACTGGCCTGGGTACAAGGAGGATGTGGTGCGCTGGATAGGCTGGTGTGATGCGTGCAAAAGGCGGAGCCAGAGTGGTCTGAGGAAGGCTCCTTTGCATCAGGTGCCAGTGGGATTGCCAATGGAAAGAATGGGCATCGACATCATGGGGCCGTTGCCAGTCACAAAGGCCAACAATAAGTACATAGTAGTCGTGGCCGACTACTTCACAAAGTGGACAGAGGCCTTCGCCCTTCCTAACCAGGAAGCTTACACGGTGGCCGACTGCTTGGTGACAAATGTGGTTTCATGATTTGGAGCACCCTATCACTTGCATAGTGACCAAGGGACTAATTTCGAGTCGAAACTATTCCAGGAAATGTGCATGATACTGATCAATAAGACTAGGACAACGGCTTATCATCCCCAGAGTGATGGACTAGTGGAGCGATTCAATAGGTCATTAGGTGACATGCTGTCCAAGCTAGTCAATGACAGGGATGACTGGGACGACATGCTTCCTTACGTGATGTGCGCTTATCGGGCTACGCCCCATAGGTCCACAGACATCACGCCAAACAGAATGATGCTGGGGAGGGAGGCAATGCTACCTGTAGATCTGATGTATGGCCATGCGCTCCAACATAAGTACCACTGCCCAGTGGAATATGTGGAGTGGATCCGTGATATCATGGAGGAATCATTTGAGAACTGCAGGTCGCAGATGCAGAGAGCAGCACAGAAACAGGCAAAGCACTACAACAGGCTGGCGAGAGAACAGTCATTCCATATTGGAGACTGGGTTTTGTTGTTTTATCCGCCCCTGGCGAAGCAGAAGTTGGCATTGAGGTTCTTTGGTCCCTACAGGATAACTCGGAAGATGGGAGAGGTTAATTATGAAATCGAAGCCCCAGCCACTGGGAAGAAGCACATCGTCCACATTAATCAGCTGAAGATGTACTTAGCTGAGGTGACCCAAGACGACATTATCCAGATCCCTGATATCCGTACATGGACCCATCATTATATGAGAACGGTGCAAGTGCGACCGCCCTAGACAGGGGGCGGAATCCGCCCTTGCCCGGAGATATCACTGGTGATGCAGCGCTGACTTGGTCTGGGTGGCCAGAGCCGGGCGTAGCTGTGAGGGACACAGGGGGCGCGGCTTGCCAATGCGTGATCCCCTGGATACAGGGAGCCTAGCAGCTTCGCGTTCGAATCTGGACGCAGCTCCATTTCCAGATTTGGAGCTGCATTCAGCTCCTTCTCGGGAATTGGATCCGTAGGCGGTTCCTTTTGTATCTGGAAGGCTGAGGAAGCCACCTGCTAGGTCACAATGTGGGATATCAGTAGTATTTAAACTCTGGTTCCTGCATGACAGAAGAAAACAGCACTTATTGCTTGACTTCTGGTACTTTGTTTTTGAGAATCTAGTGTCGACATGATTGTTCAATAAATTTCAATTGTAGTTCCATTTAGACAATATGTAGATTGATTTTATTTAGTCTTTCCCCTGCCTATGACTTTTCATTTATTTTTAATATGGATTCTCTTAAACACTGGTAAAATGTCGACATTTTAAAGAGGCGCATCGCTGCAGTCACTTTTCAGTGACTGGACATTTCATGTACCTGGGACTCATGGACAGAACACGTGGCCGTGTCCTATCGAGTGTAGTTTTTAGATGTGCCACCCAGACTGAAACTACAGAGGCAATCCTTTTTGGAAAAAAAGGGGAGAAATACTGCAGAGGTAGTGTTTGGGCACTGCGATTATAAGGGCAGGGAAAACATGAAATAAGGTAATAATAATGGGTAAACACCGTATAATCACTGGAAATATCAGGAAAATTAATTAGCAAGAATTAATGACTGAGGTGGTTATGAAATGTTTTATCCCAATGGGACGCTCTATATGATTGATGAGGCTAATCTGGATAAGTCAGAATGTGATAAAACTGCTTGACTATGGTTACAAGAATAAATGGTTATTTTCTCTGAGTATTGTTGGAGGGAGATAAGAATTTGCATTTGTTCATCATGAAACGTAAAACGTTCCTGATGGTTTGTTTGGCTTGGCAAACAAGGGTTGCTAAATGACATGTTTCTTTCCTCACTTTCTTACTTTCTGTAGTTCCTAAATTGCGTCACTGGTTCTAGTGACCTGCCCTATGGAAAATTCCTACAGTTGAGGAAAGGTCAACCGAGTTCGAAATTCGAACAGGCCCCCCCTTTGTACTAATTTTGTTATTTTCAAGTGCGTTCCCCAATTAAGAAATTTTATTGTGGGGGGGGGAAGGGGTCAGCACTGGTCAAGAAAGTGATTAAAGTCACATGACCGCTAAAGGGCGGCAAAACTGGACACAGTGAAGCGCCCTGCCTCACACTTTCTGCAGTCAGCAATGGCACAGGACGTGTACAAAACTTTGGGGAAATTTTGCGAAATCAACCACGAGGTCCAACAATATAAGATGACATCCGAGAAGCAGACCATTGAGAAGGCTACTGCTCTCACAGCAGTGCCCCTGAGGGAAGAGGAGCCACAATTAACTGCAGAACAAACAGACATGGTGTGGGCCGCCATGGAGGCAGCCGGCCTAGAGATTGGGGCAGAGTTGGAGCTTTCTGCAAGCGAGGCTGAGGTGGCCGCCATCTGCGGCATGTCACCAACCGGATTACTGGAGCAAACAGAGGCTGGAGCTCCTACACATGGACATGTGAACTTACATGTCCACGAGGGACTATGAAGACGAGGACCCGGCTGTTCAACATTGCGGGTCAGCCACTCTAGCAGAGATGGCCAAAATGCGGCGCTATCTTCGCCTCCGTCCTCGGAGAGAAGATATGCTGACGTTAAGTGGTTGGATGTTGGGAGACCTGGGTGTAGCCACCACCCAGGAAGATATCCTCACAGACCTCAAGAGGCGGCCCTGGTACGCCAAGGACAGAAGGGACAGGCCGGACACCACGGCCAGTGTCCCCCTCCCCATGGCAGCAGTGTCGCCTTCAAGGAAGGATGCGGCAGCCCCGCTTACGGAGGCCGCCATGGAAGCTACGATGACAACACCAGAGAGAGAAGATCGAGAGACGGAGATGACAGAAGACTGGGGGGCTGAAAGCAACGCGTCCTTCGCTGACAGTGCTTCCAGGACAGACCTAGCTACGCCCAGGGATGTAACAGGCCTAACAGATCGAAAATCTCTCACTCGCCACGTGAGCGTGGCCCACGCTGCGGCATATGTAGGATTCCAGTGCCTGACTGCCCAGGCGGACCAATTTTAGGAGAAATTTGGAACGGACGCACAGCTACACTCGTCACAGGGCTGAGGAAGTAAAAGCAGCCACAAGTTTAACCACAATCAAGGGGCCCAATTCAGATGGGTCTTTGCCAGCTACGCCCGAGACGCGGGCCCTGGCGAGTGGGGCACCCCAGGCTTCAGCAACTAGGCCAGGAGACACCAGGACAGTGCAAGTGAGAGAAGCAGCAGCAACCCTCAGCCTGTCCCCCCGTAGCCGCTTTGCTACGCCCAAGAGGCCACACTCCACGGAGTACGTGGAGGCGCCAGAGGCAAGCAACATGGTGCCTTGGGCCCAATACCAAGACATCGTGCTCGAGGTCCATAAGGCAAGGGCACAAACCGCATCAGCAGCTCGAGAGAACGAAGAACTGAAGGTCAAACTGCGGGCAGAAACAGACCAGCGAGAGGCCATGGCCCGGCAGTCTGACCTCCTGTACCAAGAGGTCAAGCGATTGACGGCTGACAGGAATCGCTGGATGGAGGAAGCCAGGGCTGCTGGCTCCTCCTCTGCAAGGCCTTGAACCCAAGGCCTCGCCAGACTGATGCAACGATGACAACAAAGGACTGACCCCCACCAACAGCAACCTGGATACGGACTTGGCCTGAACACTGAACACTGAACATCAACACATCACGCAGGACTGGACAAGCCAGCACACATGGAGCCAACAGACAATGCAGATCGAGGGACTCGAGAGCTTTTATACGAGTGGATCGAAACGATGGACGTAAGGGGAATATTTAATTGAACAGCTAATTATAACAATGCCATAATGTTCTTTATTAAGAACTATGGGGCGTGATCTCCCTATGTTAAGGACCTCGTGGATCCGGACCACGGCTCTGGCCCTCGTCCAAGATGAAAAGATGGACCTGTGATGATTGTGTGTTGTGTTTTGCGTCAGCAGCCAAATGTCATTTGGAATATCCATGGTTGTGCTACGTGATGGACTATGCGTAAATGTGACAGCTATTCAGTGTCCAGCATGATTTGAGTGAACTTTGGTGTTCTGTTATTTGTCACTGTTGCCTGTAATTGTTGATGAAGATGTACTTTGCATTTGATATTTTATGTCGTTCTGACCGCCGTCGTGCAAACCTACTCCATGTATTAGAATGAACATAGGGGCATATTCCCAGTAAGAAGGGAGTAATGTGATAACCCCGGTCGCTGACCTTACTAGGTCAGTGACCGACTTAATGTGAACTGGGTGACCTGGACCACGTGACCAAGGGGTCTTGGCTGGAATGCACCCAGGCCGCATCAGTAGCTGCAGAAGCAAGCAATAGACAGGTTGTATGGCAGGGCAGGGCAAATAAACCACAAACTGGACTTTACGTTCTTCGTCTTTATTCAGGAACCTTACAGTTCAAACTCTATGTTAAGGCCTACATGCATTGCTCATTGCACATTGCTACATTAGCATCAATTAATCGAAAGTACATGGTACATGTTAGACAATTTTGAAATGCCAATAACATTAAAATACCGCAATGACCCACATACATGATATATCTTCAACATATATGGTTTAACATAATTTTTACAAATAATTCTGAGATTATTACTTTTGGTAACAGCTCTGTCAAAAACAAGAACAGATTCAGACCATGTTAAAACAGGGAACTGGAGTGTTTCCACCAACAATGTTCACAAGAGGGCAGCAGCTCATAGATCGTCGCCATTAGGATGAGACTGATTAATACTTGAAATTATGACATCTTACAGTAATAGGTTTTTAGGCAGTATTTTGTACAGCTACATGGGCATGATGAGGGGGATTACCAAAACAGCCTGCAGACATAACCACTAAAGCTATAAATCATAAGCTTTCACACCTCAAACCAAAATGAACCATGCCAATTTCCGGGAAATCAGAATATACATAGGGTGAGTCCATTGATGGTAGAGGGGGGAATTTCAATAATACCTTGGAAAAATTAACCCAGCCACTTTTGACCCATGGTCCTGCATTCAAAGTTGCACAATATTATTCACGGAAGCCGACATGCCTTATTTAGGCCTTTTTGTTAATCTTTCAAGGGTGTGAAGCAAAAGATGTGAGTGATCAACCACAGCTAAATGTACACAAACATCAGTGATGTCATGGCCAATCTTTACAAAACAGGGCACCAACGAAGTATCCAGTGACCACAGTAAAGTATCAGAATCTAGATCCTTAAGATATCCTTTATGTGTCAAATCTCTTATATAGATTCTGATACAAAAATGCTTGAGGCATTTATGAAAACCTCAAAATTATCATCAACACAATAACAACTGTACATGTTAATTGAAAACGGGAAAAGTTTATTAGTTCATCCATTTAAATATTTACCCATGGTAACTTAATAGATCACAGTACAAGAGAGGATAAAACCATTACCTTGATCTAAAACCTATTGGTGAAACATTTATCGGTGTACATATTTTAGGTATTTTCCATTTATTTTGATAGTCCTGCCGTCTTTTACTATACTGTCAATTTTAATTTCTGGTTAAATAGATATATTTGTCTTTAGATCAATAACTATGTTTTTCACGCCTGATGTGGACAAACTTAAAAAAAAAGACATAAAGAAAAGTCAATGGAATTTTGCAAGAACTTTAAAATAGGTCATACCACGTGAGGTACAAAAAGGTCAAGACTATGAGGTATATGGGATCTTTGGTACAAAATATTATACATACAATCCTCTTGTCCCAAAATAACTATGTCATGGTGACCTCAAGGCCCAATTCCATAATAAAGCCATGCTATTCCAAGGCCATGTAATTTCAGCCCGGTTTCTGTTTGTGTAAAATACTGTAAATTTGACTGTTTATTTTATAGTTAATTTATTAAGTTCTTTATAGTTTATTTGATGTAGTATAGGTGCATGTGCTGCTGCTTCCATTTTGTTTCAGAATATCAGATATCACTGAAACATATCATGGTCAGTTTTATTGCTGGGCAAATAGTCATTAGCTTCATCGCTTCATAATACATATTATAAAACAGCAACTTCAGTTTTGGTCCGATATTCAAAATTCAAAAGTTTATTTTGTATGAAAATGTATTGGTAATTCGATGGAGGCATAGCCCATCTCATTTTCTCATAAAATTACTCTGGAATTGAGCATCAGCGATGCTCTTCATAACGTTATAGTGTCAGTAAGGTAATTCTCCAGTCAGACAAATTTGCTTACCAGGCAACATTATCATGTAAGGCTTGTTGACAAATGAAAGTAAGTGTTCTGGGCATGGTAAACATGATTGTTATTTTACAAATAAGCTAATATACCCCACCAGGTCAGTTAATTTTCACGTAGGTGCCATTGGTTGTAAAATTTGCCCTTGATATTTACATATTATTGAAACTGTTTTAGCAGATTGTGCTGCCCCATTAATTTATTTCATAAATATATAGCTGAATTAATAATTTTTAATGAACAGTGTGGTTTCACAAACGACACGATTGTCATTGATAGATAGATAGATAGATGGATAGATGGATAGATATTTAGGTAAATAGCTAGATAGATAGATAGATAGATGTGGAAAGCGCAGCCCTGTAAGACAAGTTCTTGCCACTATTGAGGGTTAATTGATGATGTAAGACAGACAGGAGGAGTCCACCAATGTCAGGCATTTGCCCCATGGGTGGGATCTTTTCACTTGCCTCAGCATAGAAACTGAATACATGGGACCTGTAGACTGAACTAACATGAGGCCAAAATTATTAAATAACAGCTGCAAAGAGTTCTTTATAGGCAGGTGAGACTGTAATCAAATTGTAGGGTGGTACATGAATCATTTCAATATGTTCTTTTTTTCGGTGCTAATTCCCTTATTTTCAATTAAATATATCATCAAAGTGATAGCAGGACTATTTGCCAAAATAATGGCTATTTTCCTGCAAATATGTATATCTAGTATTCTTATTGTTTCCCAGAGCTAAAGTTGGTAAAAAAATAGTGATTATGTCCATATTTCATAGATGCCAAATATGGCCATAAATTTGGGTCCACTTTACTGCACTAAACCCAACTGGGCTTTTAGATGGATGATTTATGCCTGTTATCTCTTTTTGAATGTCATGTTGCCAATATGCAAATATTAGACATCCTGAATTGGAATTTCTTATCAAATATACAATGAAGTAGGTTTGGGTATGAGCAAAATTATTGTGCATCATCATTGATGGAGGCCCTGGGGGGGGGGGGAGAGGTTGACTGGGCAAACATTTTAAAATTAGCAGCTAGAGCAAGGTTCTACACACCTTTTTGTCTGCATTTGCTATATATTGTATCAGTCCGGGTATTTTTCCTTTTATCGTTCAGATGAGATGTTTAAATGGTCATTCCATGTACCTTGTGTATATGCAGAGGCGAATATAATATCCCACCTACGGGGTAAATGTGTGACATGGGTGGACTGCTCTCTTCTCATCAATCCACCCTTGGGAGCTATCATAAGAGGGCTGCACTTTCTATATCTATCTATCTATCAATTATGTAACAGTGTAATATTTGAAGTGTTTAACTTAATACACTCAGTTTTATATAACCACTTGAAGATGGTATATTGTTTGACACTATCAATCCCATAAATCAACTAAGCTGTTTTATGATACAAAACACAATTATCTTCTTGGAAATTCTTTCTTTGAACTTACTGATCAGTGACATGAAAAATTAATGACATCAGATGTTTTTGACATGCCAAAAATATTTTTGGAACTTTTTGGCACGAATAAACCATTAACCTAATGTGGGAATTTTACTTTTATTCCTAACAAGAATAAACCACCAAAGAAAAACGATATGGGGAATATATTGATAGCAATAATTTGTTTAAATGCTGACCCCCTGAGTTATATGACTTTTAGTTTCACTGGGACACCCTACTGGCGATGACTAATGTATAATAGTATTGACCCCCAGTTTAACATTTTATAAAACAATTTGAATTGCAAAAGCTTTTTTTTTTAAATTTAAAGGCATTTCAATTATTTAATTCGAATATGATTAGTTATTTTCAAATATTTAGAACAGTTTTCTTACAAATTAAAATTACAGATTAGCATAATGTTTGAAAAAAAGGAGTTAAACTAATGGCTTTAAATATTGACTCATTCAGTATATATGAAGCATGAAGTTGCTTTGCAAAGAAATACCAATATTTCATGTGACATGAAATAAATAACAATATAACATAACGTGGAATAATATTGATATAGTAATCTGTGTAACTTCAGTTTATGTCTGATGCTTGATTTAATTTCTATGTTTTGACAAAATGTTCATCTAATCTGCATATATATTTTCCTATGTTCATCTAATCTGCATATATATTTTCCTATTTCATGTTTGATCGTACTAGAGTATCTGTCGCAAAAGTAAGTAGTATTAATAATCTGATCTGATGAAACTAATAACACAGTGTATATCCTGGTATAAAATCATGTTATGCAACATATAAATTGGCATACTTTGTGCTAGCACTTTGATTCCAGTCCATTGAATCGAAAGTATCACAATGTCATGTGGGCTAACTTAGAAAAATCTTCATGTCTAATACAATCTAAGACTGATTGTTTCATTTTACCTTGTGCTACTGTTATAATAGCCTCAACATTATAAAGGTAGTCTTTTACAAAAAGGTTAAATATAGTTGAATACAAAAGAAACTGAATCATTTGTGGTAAACAGTTTGTGCAGTATGCTAACATCTTTGGAGGATTCATTCTGAGGCCAAAGATACATCCAATGATATGCAAAAGAATGGATATAGTTAGGTATCTTTGATATTACATAATGAATATATATATTTCAGGATGAACGTGTTATTTAATTCTTGCTGCATCAATTAAAAAATGTTATTCTTAAATTAAGACAAAACTGACCTATATGATGCACTAGGAAGTTTAAAACATGGTTAAATGATGCAAAAATGGTTTTCCCCAAACTGTTGCTGCAGTCAACATGTGAGTTTTTAATACTGTATTAGCATATACAACACCCAGATGAACACAGAACAATTCACTTGTGTATTTGGGAGTCAGTCAAGCACTACACGACAAGTTTCATACTTCACTGCATGAAAGGTAATATATGTATAATTCAGTATTAACAACACTTAGTAAGGAGTTTTGCACTGGAGCATGATAATGTACTGAGAACTATGTAAAATAAGAATTAAATCAAATTGTGACACTATGACCAATGAAACTAAAAAATATGAAGTAATTGATCTGACATTGTCTTCAGTTAAATATTCACTGGGTGCATAATTATTATATATTTTAGCAATAAAGTGCTAGTGTGATTTAAAATAATTTCTATTTCCTTTTTGAAGGTGTACAGAAATTATTTTGTGCTATAAAATTAATATTTGGTCAAATTTAGGTGTGCATAATTATCATGCAAGTATGTTAGTCAGAAATAACCAGAAATGTTGATGACATTTGGAATATATCATTGAATATTTTAAAAAGCATATCAGAAGAGCAGAGCAAACACAAATTTGAAACTCTAGTTTATGTCGCACAATGTTCGCATTATATTTATGGTGTAACAAACAAATACATTTGTATTATTCGTCAAGATTTATCCAAACGGCACATAACATTCAACAATAATATTCCAACATCTTTTTTAGCTCTTGTTACAATTATTTTTAGCATTTTAGAAGGATAGACAAGCTTGTTCTACATTTTAATGAGTTCATATTCACTGCGCAATTGATAAAACCCAGTCTGACCTCCAGATTCAGCTATTAGCTACCCAACATAATTCCAAGCATCAAATCGATCAGATTTGACCTTTTAATGACATTCTGCACAAATGAAAGGAAAATCAAGGACGGTCAAGTATATTAATGAATGTATTTGAAGTGTCCATCAGTATAAAATAGAAAAAAATCGCTTTTGCCTATGAGGTTCAGTAAGGTTGGAAAATATATATATTCCATCAATATTTTTGCACAGCCATATGTGGATTGTGAAAGCAGAGTTCACCTTATACTTTAAAAGGTCAATGCCTCTATCCCAGAAACAAAAATATGAAGTAATTGATCTGAAATAACATGTGTTGATATGACCTATACAGAGTGCATTACTGTTAATCACTGGGTAGGCTCATTTCTAAGGGATTACGCCAAAATGACAAGAGACAAACCCACAAACTGCCCAAAATTCATCAATAAGGGTAAGAAAAGGATTTTCATGACGAGGCTGCAGGAGATCATTTTACCTTCTTAGCCCAAAAACTGGGACTGGAAAAAATGTACATCGACTTAAAAAAGATGTATTTAAAACTGTTTTAGTGCTGTTCTAGACGTTATTCCGTCCCTGTCTTGCTATTCAACAAGTTATTATTCCACAAATTTTCCAAAAATAAAGTGGCAAACGTGATGCGGTTGTGATTTACATAATAATTATGCACACTGAAATTTCATAAATTTTGCTTTATTTCACATTTAGCATAAGTGATGAGGATTATTTTGCTATCGTCTAAAGTGTGTGGCTGGGGTAGAGCTTTTTATTCACTGCATATATCATTGCTTGTTAACTTTTAGAATTATTGAAGAATAACATATTTGCATAATAATTATGCACGCAGTGTATGTGACAAATTGTTTAATTGGAGATAATGTTATTAGATAGATAAATTATATCCATGCCAGCTCCATTTAGGTAATTGCATTATTACTGTATATTATCAAAGGCATATTCATAATGATTATAACATTTCTTAATTGCAGAAGATAGGCTACAACAAAGATCATTCAGATTTCAAAGCATCGCCAATCATGATTGGTAAGTACTGTTCTCAAATATTTACCTAAAAAAACATGCGGCTAAACCCTTCGCGAATCCCACATAGCACACAGGCACCGACAGCGGGCGTTACATTTTCATTTTCACTCCTTCCGAAATGCAAACTGAATTTTTATTGCATAATAAGGGTAATCAGTGTCAATGTCTCCATGCTGCGTCTGAAGCTTAGTCAGCTTATATGACTACAACATTTTACACACTTACCCCATGGGTGGGTCTTTTATTTGCCTCAGCATAGACACTGAGTACAAGACACCTCCAGTTTAATGTCTAATGCGATCAACATCCAGCTGATATGTAGCTCATGAAGAGTGCCGGGACTGGGGATTGAACCCCGGACCTTCAACAGAGCTGGCCAAACTAGAATTTGCAAATGTCTTAACCGTAAGGCCACCCAGCAGCTCAGTAAATCAAAATAAACAATCAAACAAATTAGTGCAGTATAAGTTAGCTCAGTGGAGAGATAGAAGCAAGAAAAATGTTAGTTAACTCCAGAATATGGGGGTAATAACTACAAATGTATACATATATATGCTATAGGTAGGGACAGCAAAACTGCGCCAGATTCAATGAGTTTTACTATATTATCATATGCTAAATTTTTTATTAGTATCATTGTGCAAAGCATAGGATGGTTAAAATTGGACCAATGTCAAGAATAAACTACTTCAATTAACTGTTATTTTTTTAAACTAAGTGGCATTTACCCTCACTGTATGTTACTTTCCTCATCATGATTTTGGCCCTTTCTTAAACCAGAACCATTTTAGTTTTATTCATTAAGTTCATATGATTTATTTTCTGTGAATAACCACAGGTAGCAGAAAAAAAAAAAATTCTCAGTCCATGATATAAAATGTATATATATTATTTTGATGTAGCAGTGAGTTCATGCCTATAGTGAATTATAATGTGTAACAAACCATGTAATATGTTCATGATAGGAAAGTCTTACCATGTAGGATCACTGAATGAAAAAAAAAGTACAACAGAAATAAGTTCCACCTGAATAGCGTAGCATACAGAGATTAATGTTCATGTATTCAGCTTCCATTAAAAGGATGGTCAAACTTCACTTCGACACAGGGAAATTGTCAAAACATAGTAGTAGTGGAAAATGCATAATTACTGAAATAATGCATGGCTATATTTTGACAAAAAAAATGTGAAGCAGATTTTATCATTGAATCATTTAGCAAGTATAAACCAACCAATGTAAATATAGTTAACTTTTTAGTTTTATTAAGTTTTTCACAGAGGGGCCCACTTTGTAAAAAATACACCCCAGTGCAAACTTTCATGCATGTTTAAAATCACAATATTGCAACTACAAAATGTTCACCGCAGCAGTCAACTCAACCTTTGATAAACAATTGATGCACAAAAGGAAAATGATATGGAACAAGTGTAGCCTATTTCAGAGAACCGTCATTTTTTCCCCCTTATCGTACTTATTTTCCCACAAAAAGGACCCCGATGCCAAATGGGTAATACACCTTGGAGGCTCACCATATTCATTGATGTTTTTAATGCTACGTTATTGTAGCCACAATGTTTACAAACACAGGAGAAAAATGTAATATCATGCTTTTAGAATGACGTGAAAATTGAAGACAAACTGTTTGAAGGGTAACAGAAAACATTCGAATGACTCTTAGGAGCTGAAAAGTCCACAGAGATAGGGCTGGTTGGTGGGTGGATTTGGGCTTTGAGTCCTGTATTTCTGCACCTGATGAGCTAATTATGCCAGACACCAGACAGGGACCATGGCAATGAGATGATGGATGAAACAGCCTTCCAACTTAGGCTCGAGCAGGAATTAAACCCGGGACCCAGGGGTTGGAACCACATGTATATGCTTTAGGGTGTGGCTCGTGTCCGAAAGTTGCCCAATCCAACCTAACTTTTTTTTTAATTGTCTTGTAGAGTTTCATTGAAATTGATGCATTTCTACCTGTAGCACAACCCGTGTGAAGTTTTACACTAGTTTATATAGGATTTTTAATTGAATTTTCGCTACTGTCAGATTTTACACTGGGTAAATGCATTTTTTGTGGATTCCTTGAACAGTCATGGGTCTAGTCAATTGAAATGAGATACAGGTCTGTGACAACTATTTGGTAGTACCTCTATACTAATAGCTTGAAATTTTGAGATTTTTAACTATTTTCAATATAGATCAATCCGTAATTTGAAATATATATATAAAAAAGGTGCAGCTTTGTTCCATACCAATGGTAAACATGAAGAAAAATGCCACAGTTATAATAAATCAATAATTTTGCTTTGGAAACTCTCCTATCGGTTTTAATCTAATATTAAATATATACTATTTTTCGTACTCATTTTTCACTAATGATATTTGCTGCTGAAACCTGTTGAAGTGTTCAGGGCACTACGTGAGCACCTGCATCTCACATCTAGTGACTAAACTCATGACCAGATGAAAAATTGACAAAAAATTCCATTTACTCAGTCTAATTTCTGACAATAGCGGATATTCAATAAAATTTCCTATATAAACTAGTGTAAACCTCACACGAGTTGTGCTACAGGTAGAAATGCATCAATTTCCATGAAACTGCACATGCTTGTTCTTTAGGTCACAAAAAAGGTAAGGTTGGATATGATAATATTTTCAAATTTTCTGCCACACCCTAATATGCGGGTTTGCTCCCAATTAATTCTCGTTGGTCAATCTGCAATAATTACATTATCATGATGCAGTAGATGATGTTGGATGACAGTTTTCCTGTTCCTGTGTCATATTATAACCAGGCATGTTTTGTCATATGAATATTGTTTATTAACACGACATTCTCAGAAGAAATCGAACACTTTCATGAAGAATGCAAATTATTATAATCCTGAAATTACCATGTAATGTCACAGGAAACAATATATCTAATTGATTTACGTAATAAAATGGGAATATCGATGTTCTGACCGAAAGTTCTAAATTTGTTAAACAAAGGTATGACTGTAGCCAGGATTACTGATTCCATTACATGATAAGTGGCATCTCAAATCATGACTACTGTTCACTGCATCCGCAGTTGAACACAATACAACTACAATAACAGATTCTACATCAATATTTGAAAGTGTGATGCAAAAAACATTCTCAAACAAGTCCTTAATGATCCCATGCATCACACATGCTAGGCTGTTTAAAAATGCGAAATGTTTCCTAAATTTTTTATTATTTTTTTTATTTGAAAAAGTTCCCCATTTTATTTATATTTTTTATACAATGTATTTGACAGTGATTTAAATACTTGCACTATGTCATTAATAATACAATGGACAATAATAAAAAAAATTCAAATGCTCCATCAACAATCATCCAATTAATCATACATTTAGTGAGAGCATAGTGCCTTTAAAATTGAAACAAATAATTCAATACATTCCTTTTACAAAAACATTAAACAGTAAATTTATTTCTGCTATTTCAGGAAACCTGGCCATTTGGCTGTTGCTGGTCTACATTTTGGATGGAATTCACCAGGGAGACACAAGTGCTGACACCTGCTGTAAATACAACATGAATCACACAACATATACTTGCCGAGGGTGTGGAATGAAAGATGTTCCCAAGGAAATAGATGGCAAAGTGACTACCCTTGATTTAGCTCAGAACAACTTAACATCACTCAAAGACAATGTGTTCTTAAACTTAACAAAATTGATAAACTTGTACTTGAACAACAATCAAATCAGCCACATAAGTCGAAATGCACTCAGGGGACTAAAAAATCTTAACGAGTTGCATTTTAGAAGAAACAAGTTATGTATCAATGACTCCAATTTCAATGGGATATTTAACGCTACACCACATCTTAAAACTCTACAATTGGTGAATGACGATTGTTGCTCTCTCCAGTGCAAATTTATTTTATTTATTGATTTCTTTTTATGTATTATTTATTTATTGATTTAAAAATGGTTAACAATGTACATAAATGGTGATAGTTTAGATAAAAATGTATATTGTAATTTCATATTTTTATTGATGACATATTGTGATTTTTTATTGCTTTTTACAATTTACTATTCAATAATGTCATTGTGTGACAGGTAGAGGGGCCGTTTGTAATGCTGTTATGCCTAAATGATAGTTTGTGCTGTGTCAAGCCATGTGTGACCAAGCAAACATTAACGCCATGTGTTGGTCACACTTGAGTGAACCATGTGCTTAGATTACACCTGTGTGATAACATGTGACATTTACATTTAAGTGTGTCATTGACATGATTAATATTCCATAGAACAGGAAATCATATCTGAGCATGTGTAGAAATACTGGAACTGATCAGGCAAAAAGTTTAAAATTCATTTCTGCAATTTCACCTCAACTGGCAGTTTGGCTGATACAAATTTTCTTGCACAAGTCATACATAAATTATAAAGGTGAGTTAAATTTCACTTTATTGTATTTAGATATGCTCTATTATCTTTAGGTATCTTTTATACTGATTGATGTATTTATTTGAGAATTATATGTTGTATTTGTTATAAATTTTAGTTAGACATAATTCATGAGCCAGTTTGAATTGAGGATGAATTCTGGTCATTACAGGTATATTACTAAACTTTGAAGTTCTCCTTGTGGGTGGTGTGATAATCTATGACCAGGTTGCATATTGTTGTAAGTTTGTATTATTTCTTGTTTGTCAATTTTGTGCTATTTCTTGTAAATTTATTTGAATATTGAAAATTCTGAATATTCTGACATTAGTTGAAATTTATGATGCAACATTGCTTAGTAAAATTTCAATTAGTATTTGATTATGTGTTAAATCAAAGGTTGTCAACCATAGTTTAAATGAGTGCTATTTTATTATGATTGTAGATTCACCCATATGACTACTTTCTACTTTACTACAAATAAATGGAGTGAATACACAGCAACTATTTTACATCTGACTTTGCCTTATTTGTGGTATAAGAAATCCCACGCACGCCCGCAACAGATTGCAAGGAATCATCTAAAAGTTATCCGAATGAAGCGTTTAGGCCATTAAATAGATTAGAGCAGCTTTCCATATCTTTTGTGAAAGATGCCAATTTTGGCCCAGTTTTCAGTGAACTGACCAATCTCAAATATCTGATGATCCTTGGATCTGATGGTCTTAATACTGATGGAGGTACTTTAGGCTGTGACGCTTTCAAGGCATTGTCAAAAGTATCTGTGGAAATGTTATCAGTCAGAAATTCTGGCATTACAAAGATTTGTCCACATGCTCTCCAACCACTGAAGGAATTGAAGTACCTGAATTTCGCCTGTAATAAGAATTTGTATTACAGCAATATCAATGACGCTGTTAACAAATTACCAGAGTCTACACTGCAAATTTTAATCATAGACAGGACAGGAGCAGGAGAAGAAGAAATTGTCCTATCAGAGTACAAATATTCTAGTTCTTGGCATGGCCTGCAAAACTGGTCAGCCCGGTTCATGAACACAGGACATCTACATATTAGAAATTTTGAGTTCTTTCTAAGTTTGACAGAAATGCGGTACCTTGGATTCCCAGCAAATATGATATACATGCACTATAGTCCTCAGAATGTGGAGAAACTGATTGACTTTTTCAACAAGACTAAGATGGAGACAGCTGACTTAAGTTATTTTGGCAAGTTTTGTGATTCAGATAATATTCATAATGAACCTAATATATTCTTCCGCAAACGACCAGAAGATGTCTTCCCATCTATTGCTCCAGAACACAATGATTTCGATCCAGATGCACCTTTTGAAGAAGGTCAATTACTATGGAGAAACTTACCATTATCCCTTCGTTATTTCTACTTTGAACACTTCACATTTGGCATGATGGATGTGTTCCAGTTCCAGTTCAATCCCTTAAATCAACTATCATATGTTAGCATTGCAAATTCAAATTTTTTTGGACGAATTAAAACGCTGAGAAATATCACCAATTTGCAAATATTGGATGCACGCAAATGTGGTTTTAACAACTTTGCAAGGAAGCCATTGAACTATCCAAATTTACAGAAACTCTTACTGAATGGAAATAACTTGAGGAATATTGGCACAAAAGAAGCAAAAGTGTCCCCATTTGATTTAATGAGAATGCTTAAGCATATTGACCTTGGCAATAACAACATTAATTATATTCAGCAAAGTTCATTCAGAGATCTACCTTTGTTAGAAGTGATAAAATTAAATCAAAATTATCTCACTACTCTAAATCTAGACTTAAGTGGATCACCTGCCATCAAAAGCATTGACATTTCTCGAAATTTTATTACTTCAGTAAGTGAGGCTTTCATGCAATCAGTTGATGAACTTGTTAATAAACATGAAGTATGGATGGATATGTCCAGAAACAAATTTGATTGCAGTTGCCAGTCTCTATCATTTATCAGGTGGTTCCAGACCACTGAAGTACAAATTCAAAGCCGTGATACTATGACATGTGCAGAAGGTAACATGATCGCTGACATAGACATGACTTGGATGACCTTCACATGTTTCATGACAAGAACACATCTTTCAGTTGTGCTGGCTACACTGGCTCCTACTGCTTTTGTTGTCATTGTTTTGGGACTCATGTACAAGAATCGTTACAGAATCCAATTCCGATATTATATCATGATAGATCATCTACGGCAAAACAGGAGTGAAGTGCTAAGAACCAGTGGACATGGAAGTTTAGAAGAACTGTGTAGAGATGATACACCAAATGTGTACATATCTTGTGCTGCTGAAGATACAGACTGGCTTTATGAAGAAGTTGTACCAAGACTCGAAGATTTATGGGGTTACTCTACTTTTTCACGCAGACGTGACATTGACATGGGAAACCCTAAGATATCATCAGTTGCTTCCTTACATGCAGCTGCTGTCTGTATGTGTGTGATTACACCTAACTTCTGTGAAGATGGTGTTTGTCTTTGGGAGCTTGAAATGATCTTGGCTAAAGGAGAGGAATCAGTTCTTTTCTTATGCAAAGAGCAAGTTGATCCGAATGAGCATAAATACATCAGTAGAATCACTCATTTCTATAATCATTTTGAGTATGGAGAATCTGATTCAGAAAGACAAGTTTGCTGGGACAAACTGAAAAGCTTTATTGAAGTTAATGTGAATACTGGAATACCTGAATCTGATCCTGTAAGGCAATAGAGTCACATTGATCAGGTTTCTCTTGTTGAGATGGGGTAAAGTACATGATTAAGCAATATAATTTAAACATTTCACTCATGACTCGATAATTTTGGTCAAAAATGCAGGGCAAATGAATAAAAAAATGTAGTATATATACTGTACACAAGATACCTAGGATATAGAGTCACATTAGGTATCTTTTGCCCAAATGGATGGAGTCCATAAAAACACAAAATGTTTTTTGCCACTTGGTGAAACATCACTAAAGTAAAGAAAAAATCACTTGCTTGAACAGCAAGAACTTAAAGGTTAACATATATTGTATGCAAACTGATGAACCCTTTCAATGATTTTCAACATAATGTACATGGCATATGGGGAAATTATTAAAAATAATTATACCAAAAAGTTGTTTGCAGGCATTTAACCATACAATGAATACATTTGAAACCATATTTTAATCTTGACCTACTAAATATGTCCGTTTATTAAGAAATCACTCACAGATCAACAATTTTTAATCATCTTGAAGTCCGAAACAAATTGTTTTTAAAGGACTACTCTGTACTTTATGGACTTTTGCATTTCCAGGCAATGATTTTAATAATGCCTATTTGGAATTTTATGCTTTGATGTCATTATTTTGATGGGAATATTATGTGTTTTTATATTGATGGGTATGTCATGTACCAAACCAACCTCAGGTTTCATTATTTGATAAACAAATTACAATATGACTTTGTTAGAGCAACCAAATCTTGTATGGCAATTTATTTAAGAAAATAATATCATTATGCCTCTATGTCTATAACTTCTGTAGCTCTGTTACACAATTAATACATGGAATCATGTTTTTGATTTTGTATTAAATTGAAGTTAATGATATTAAGCAGATATTAAGTATTATTGTGCAATGTTGTGTTGGAATAATATTACCATTATTTCGCAATGTTGCCAAGTCTCGTCCTAATCATTGCACATGATATTTATTAATATTATTTTATGATGGTTAAGTGGCTGAACATTTTGCTGTTATGGAGGCTGTAAACAAATATTATCTCTGACAATAGATTCAAATTTTGCAATTTATATTGTTATGTTTTCATTTGGCCACAATTGCATTTTCTGTATTTATATATAATACAATCTTATATTTGCATTCTACAAAATACGAGTTTGTCTTTTTTTACAGTTAAATATTTGTTTATTGCAAAGTACTGTTGATCTCATACATTAAGATCACTAGAAAGACCATCTAACTCTCTAAGTCATTTGATTTTGGGCCCATGCTAACATGCGCAGACCAAATCACCATTAGGACTGGTATCTTAAGGGGCGTTCACACGGTCATGAGTGGGGGATTGCAAGTGGGGGATGGCGAGTGGGCGTGGATGACAAAATATGTTTACTCCTGCTCAACCATTTCCATAGGTAATTTAATCAGTGAGCGATGTACGGATACCCGTGCTATTCCTGGTAGATCCTCCAGATCACTCGTGCATATCATGTTTACAAATTTAGCGAACGTTCTACAAGTCTAATTGTCAACCTTTTTTTTTTCACCCAGAAGACTTTTACTGAAATATTTATGGATTCCATACTCATTTGGCCCACATAGTTTGATCAGGACCGATTTGTATAAGAAAAATGTCTGAACTGGGCCATTGCCACTGCTAAACTGACAAGTTCAGCAACTTTCACTGAATACTTTCTGAATCTTCTCCCTTGATTGATTTGTTCAGATGGCAGGAATCAAAATGTTAAAATTAGTGGAACTGATATTTAAACTTTGGCTGGAACAACTACAGTCAAACAAATAGAAGTGTGACTCATCAATGCCATTTTTAGCAGAAGAAAACAATAAAAGTTTATGTATCAATTATATACCAACTGTAAAAGGATTTCCGGTGCCAGGTTTGGCTGATTTTGTTCATTTTATGCATTTTGTCAAGAATATCAAGTTTGACTGATGAAACTCATTCTGTTTTTTATAAGGTATTTTGTGATGCTCACATCATTGAGCTTCATAATATGAGCTAATATGACTCTCATGGTCTTCTTCATAGTTTGGCAAAAGAGGAAAATATAAATGCACGTAGTATGTTACAATTCATTTGTGTTTTGTATTTGCAAGATAAATAAGCACCTTTGCACAAAATTCATACTGCCCTGCATAAAGGTAAGCACATATCATCACAATGTAACACTAAATGTCAGAAAGTATTGAGAATAAGATGAAAGGGAGATTGCATTACAGTATACTAGTAGGGTGGTGGATGGAATAGGGCTTTACATTCAATATTTTTGCACCTGATGGGCTTATTAGTATAGGCAAGGACCATTGCAATGATATTAGGAATGAAACAGCCATCCAACTTTGGCACAACCGGGAATTGAACCCGAGACCCAGTGGTTGGAGGCCAAGAGTGCTACCACTGAGCTAGGCCCCCATCCAATAAGTATGATATCTGTCATGCAAAAGTTACAATGAATGGCACATGTTTACATATTTAAAGTACCATGTAACGGATAAATAAATGTGGACTTAAAGCAAATATCAACATTTTCATAAAGAAGGTCCTGTAATAAAACATAATTACTTCAGAAACATACAAGTAATTTAACAAATGGCTGCTTGTGGTTATATACTACACCGTTTGGAATCCCTGTATTTCCAGGAAGGTCAGTCAGGCAAAACTATATTTTGTCATGTCTCACATGCCATATATTTTGGTGAAAAATATCATGAGACAACAAGGGAGCATTGGTTCACATAAATATTTGACTGTGCCAAATCTTGAGACATACCAGCTTTAAGTGTTGGCAATGTCATTGTGACGTCATCACAGTTGTTGTGGAATTATGAAATAAGAAGACATGAACTTCTCTGACCAAGAATTATATATCAATAAGCATCATATTGATGACAATAATGACTGTATAATTATGAGTGCAATATCTGTGACTCAGTGCAAATAAAATGATTGTTTTTATTGAAGTTGTGTACTAGAGCTTTTTCCCGAGACAACTATAACCTGACTAATGTGACTAAATTAGACTATGTGACCAAATCAGACTAAAGATGGACTATAAATCCAACTGTCTCTGACAAGTGGGTCATGGATTCGAATCTCACTTGAGCTTATGTTAAAAACACCACCATGATTATAAAGTTGTTTCCAACCATTCTAATTAGATAAATCATTATTTCTTTGGTAAAATTCAGTCATGGTAGAGAAGAAAAAGTTCAACAGTACACCAGTGACTGTGCCAGGGCATTGAACTGAGCTACTGGGGACATGGTGTATGAAGTCTAATGGTTGAATTATATTTCTGACAGGAATGCATTGAATTATTATCTATTATAGTCATTATTATTGAATCAATCACTGGGGAATTAACAGTATCTGGATACAAATAAAGGGAAACCTACTAAAAATGCAACAGTTCCATGATTTGATGGTCAACCAATGCTTATGTTTGCTCGTATATATTTGTGAATGTGAAGTAATTTCTTTCAACCATGTTGGTAATTTTCATTTACATGACATTTCATTCCCTGGTGAATTATCTATGTTTGTTATCAAACTGGCAATGCCTTCACAATGCTGGCCTCTTTGACCACAGCTTTTTGGGTCTTACTGGGGGGAGCTGCAATGCAAAAGCTGTTATTTCACATATCTGACTGGCTAAAAGTAAACAAACTCTCTTTAAATGTAGAAAAAAACCAAAGCAATACTATTCCACACACCACAAAAGAAAATACAGCATCCAGAATTATTCATAAATGGCATGAAGATAGAATTTGTAGATAGATTGAACTTTTTGTGTATAGTTATAGACAAACATTTTAAATGGACTCATCACTTTGAAGCTATATCCAAGAAAATATCTAGAACCCTGGGAATCATGACAAAGATAAAACAACAACTTCCTTTGAACGCACTTCTTCATATATACAATGCCTTAGAATACTTCCTCGTCTGAATTATGGAATAATGATATGGGGCTGGAAATCTAAGAAATTAACATCTCTTCAGAAAAGAGCCATGCATACCATCACAAAGAGCCATTACAGAGCCCATACCACTGAGTTTTTCGAAAATTAAATATGTTAAAAATTAAAGATCTATGTGCACTGCAGGACTATAAATTTAGCTTTAAATTTGGAAACTCATTGTTACCTCATAACTTCACAAATGAAATGAAAAAAAAATCTAGAAAATAAAACCCACAGATATGTAACCAGACATATCAAAATATAAAGCTACCCGCTGTGAGACATGAATTTGCCAGACACAGTATATCCTATAACTGTCCTAAAAACATTAAACAATATGCCAAGTATTTTTAAAGAAAAATTAAACACACATAGCTTCCACGGTTTAAATTATGTGTGAAAAAGAAGACAGTTGAGGCTTATAGTGAAGAATGCAATACACCAAATTGTTACTCATGCAAATTTAATAGGCCTACAAATCAAAATTGCTTGTCATAATCTTTTACTTTTACAAAAATTTCCTTTTATTACATTACATTTGTAACTGTGTACTCTTCCCTAAAGCGGCATGTCATTAAGCCTTTTGGAAGAGTAGCTTTATTCAATAAACAATGATATATATGTGTGTTACGAAAGATTACATAGGGCGGGGGCCTAGCTCAGAGATAGTGCTCTGGGCTTCCAACCGCTGTGTCCCGGGCTCAAGTGTGCCACGAGTGGCCCTTGTTGTGGGGTTTGATTCACATTCGAGCCTAAGTTGGATGGCTGTTTCCTCCTTCGTCTCATTGTCGTGGTTTCTGCCTGTCCTAATTAGTCCAACTGGTGCATAATCACACACACGCACACGTAATAATACAAACTTATTATAGTTTTTTATGCGTTTGTTCTTGTTTTTCATAGCAACATTGATAGTAAATGGGGCTGCGTATAGCAAATAGAGAAAGTATGATTTTTTCGATGATATCTGTGCATTCAAACGCAGGACACAGTGCTCATGTCACCAAATACAGTTCTACAGTTTGAATTTAGTCCTGATGTCTAATTTTAGTCATAGTCTGATTCTAGTCTTATAGTCCTATTTTAGCCCTTTCGGGGAAGACTAACATAATGAAAATTTTAAACAGGATCATCCACAATAATAATAGTCTTGAATTTACTTGCCTATAATTAAAGTAGTTTTAATAAAACAGTAAAATAAAAGGAAAAACACGTCTGTGTCCAATATTGCGTTTATGCTTTATGCAAGGTGGTGTTGATAATGAGGCATTTGGGGGTTATTATAGTGAGAAATGTAAAAGGCAATGATACAACACACATCAATGGTCCTAAATGAGTCACTGAAGTAAGTAATACGCATGAACCAACCCATTGATTATCAGGAAGAGAGTGAAAACACTAAATGTAATTTAAGTTAGTGAAAAATAACCTATTTGCACACAGTCCTAACAAGGAAGTTTGAAACATTTTGCTCATAAAGTTTCCCCAAAAATAGAGCCAAAGCCAATATCATTGATTCATTTCAACTGAAATCTAACTAAGACTGCATGTGTATCATAATTTGGATTAAAAACATCAGTATCTGCTGAAACAGGCACATCTGGGTAAAATCCATACAACACTGCACATAGGCAAGCCAATACTGCAGCATTAATTGTGAAAATTAAGGGAAAAGTACTGAGGACTGGGCAAAAGTGTATATGCATTAGACCATAGCAATTCACTGAAGTCTTCGTTAAAAAGCTAGTTAATGTTATGTACTCATTCAGTTTGTGCACTGCTTGATTTAACCGATAATAATTAGTTCAAACAGCAGTAAATGGTATATAAATTTGTTAATGTTTGATATTTAAATTATCATTCACTTAAAAGTTATTGTCATATATTGTAATAAACATTGTAAGAATTCCCACATCATTTGATCATTGCAGACAAAAAGGCAGCAAAAAGCTACACTGAGAATATATTACACCACCTACAACATGATCAGTAAGTGGCCACCTCATTTTTATCTTGAATAAATAACATATTTGTGACAAATAATTATAATAAAACCTCCTGCAAATGTATATTCAAACACAAATGCCTAAATACAGTGGAGCATGAAAGTGTATACTCTTTAGCACATCAGCAAACAAAAAAGTATTATGGCATTTTCAAAACTAGCCACCAAAGCGTTTGCAATTATGACAATGCTGTCACTTTATTTTAAAAACACATTTTGGCTGAAAGCAATGACAAGACTCAGGGGTGAATACAATTTTGGGGTCAGAGACATTATTGATATATGGTTGCCAGTGGTTATATCTAAATAGTGTTCTAAATGGAGTTTCCATGGGAGCAAAATTGACAATATACCACATGAAACTATAAATACTAAGTGAAAGGCACAATGAGATTGTTATCATAGCTAGTTGTTGATATTAGTAGCAAATAAAATCCACATGATGTACTGTAACTGGTTTTACAGCAATATGTTCCATATGGTAAGCAAATATGACATGACTTATATATATATATATATATATATTATGAGCTCTGAAGTTGCGCAAGTTTCAAGTGAATTTTTCGCTCAATTTGGGTTCATTTTAGCTTAGCTTTAGGCGTTCTGGCAGTAGATGGTATTCCTCTGTTCCAGATCCATTTTCTTCTGTATAGTTTGCGACTGGGTGGAATGTAGAATATATACAATTATTTACAATATATACATTTTGTTTCCCTCTATATTATTCTATATCTTGCTGAGCCTCCGAATGGTGCCCTGCAAGTATTGGTCCTCGTATATACATCTTACAGTTAATACTTCTAATTGCTAGGCCACTACTGCTGCTTTGCATCCTAGTTCCATATTCCTTCGGTGTGGTACATTTGTGGACCCCAGAACTTGACTAATGCATTCTTAAAGGCAAGTAAACTTGGTGCATTACCACTTTTTTAGTAATTCATTCTACTCTTTGACTGTTCTTGTGGTGAAGAAGTTATTCCTCAGATCAAATCTCGGGGTTCTCGTCTTGAAGAGTTTAAATCTGTGCAGTCATGGTGTGCATTCAGAGTCATAGATGCTGTGCAACATTTTAAACAGCTCAATCATGTCCTCTCGCGTGCTTCAAGTATTTCACTATACTAATTGCGCATACTCTAGATGACTCCTTACTAGTGATGTATATAGTGGTACGAACACTTCCTTGTCCAAGTGTATAAACGTCCTCCTGATGAGTCCTATTACTTTGTTTGTCTTCTTGATGATCACTCTGTGGCGAACTAGACGGAAGGCCCGGGGCCAGGTAGCCGCAAGAGCCCGAGAACTGGAGGAACTCCGAAGACGACCCAGTGTGGAAACAGAGGGCCGAGAGGCTGCAGAGCGACAGGCCGATCTGCTCTACTAGGAGGTGAGACCGGCTCACCCAGGAGCGAGACCAGTGGTGGGAGGAAATCTGCTGGGCTCGCGGATAGGCTCCTCAGTAGGGCATTAGGAAGACGGAGGATGGACGTAGTACCTGGAGACCGGACTCTAGAGGCCCTCTCCACCCAGTTGACGGAGTTATGGCCACAACTAGCGGGATCCAAAGGGGTGGTATAAATACGTCTTGTGTTGGAAATCCCCCCTTTCTCGGACAGAAGGGGCGAAACCAGGGGAATTTGTGGTTATAACCTGGTGAGTGACACTCCAGGAATGCGTACTGGTCCATGTGACCGTGGTGGAGGTGGGGTTGCTCCAGCCGCTTCCTGGCAGTGTATTACAGGACATATAGTAGACAGGCTGTGCGGCGGGGCAGGGAATAATAAAGAGTAAAATTGTTCTTTGAATGTCAGCTTGTCATCTACTAAAGTAACCACTTTTCAGACCAGCTGTCCAATTTCTCCAAGTAATTATTAATAGCTCCAAAGTTGGAGCATTCTCAGGCTATGTGGAACAGTTTGGAGTCATCAGCAAACATGTAGACTGTGTTTTCTAGGCTATCCAGGAGGTAATTTATGTATAGTACAAACATCAAAGGTCTCAAAACTGAGCCTTGAGGTATTCTGCTAGTAACTTCTACAGGTTCTGATTTTCATCTCCAACTGCTACAAAGAGCTTTTTATCCTTTAGGAAATATTGAATCCAATTTTTGATGGGGTCTTGTATGCTGTAGTATAACATTTTCTTTAGAAGCCTACAATGTAGGAGTAGATCAAACACCTTCCTAAAGTCCAGATATATCACTTCCATACTGTCACCATTGTCGAGTGCCTGTCCACAGATCTAGGATTTTCAATAACTGCAACGCTGTTGATCTGCTTGGTAGAAACCCATACTGTCTTGTGGTGAATAGTTTATGCTTGAATATATGTTTCATCCATATATTGTATTATGGATGCTAAGAATTTGCAGGCAATACTTGTGAGGCTCACAGGTCTATCATTCTCACACAAGGTCCATGTTCCCTTCTTATGTTTTGCACAAACCCTAGCGTCTTTCCATTTCAATGGTAGCTTTTTGGCTTGTAGGGAGTTTTTCAAGATTATCTTGAGAGGAAAAACTACATCATTAACTGGCTCTTTCAAAATCCAAGTTGTAATGCGGTCAGGACTAGGTGACTTTCTGAGCTTTAGCTTCATGATCTTTTTTGGCAATTATGTCTCAGTGATAGTTCCCTCTTGTTGGAAGTGTAGTTGCAGTACTGGGCCTAGTGTTGGTATGTGGTTCCTTCGTGGAAACTGAGGCAAAAAAGTGGCATAGGGCTGCAGCCTTGTCTTTGTCACTCTCAGCTAATCTAGGTTCCCCATCTATGATTGTCTCGAGTTCTGGGATCTCCATTTTGGTCCTGGTTAGGCTGTTTATATATGTCCAGTCCTTTTTGGGGTTGGTCTTGACTTATTTTTCCACCTGCTCCTTTCTTGCCAGGTTCCTAACTTCACAACAAAAACATGAATTGCGTTCGGACGGTGTGCCCAATTTGGAAAAAAAATTGACAGCTATGGAGGACATGTCAAATTACTGTAACTATATGTCAGTTAGCACACAGTTCATGCACTGTTTGTGTGCAGTTCAATATAAATTAGCATATGAGCAAAGTTATGCCCCCTTTAGGCCTTTATACATATGGAATATCACCATGCTTGTACTGGTGTCTCACATGAGAAGTCACTCTGTGATATGTTTACAGTTTCTTCAGCAGTCAGAAATGTGCATACATTTGTACAGACAACAGATAACCTTTCTTAAAGTATATCTATTCAATTGAAAACATAATATAGTTTCAGTCAGAATTATTCAATACTTTTGACAAAATACACACTTCTTTTTTACAAATATAAAAACATTTGATAGGTCAAAAGTGCGCATACACTTCAATTGATATCTAGTTGCACAATGTTTAGCCCACGTAATAACAATCATTTTTTCCCCATAATTCAACACAAGTTTCTGTCATGTGTAGGGAGATATTTTCGATCGTTTCTCATGGAAATTTTATGAATTATTTTCAACGTTTGGTGACACAATGAATGTAAACTTGTCTTTTCTATTCACTGCACAAATTTTCAACTGGGTTTATGTTGACACTTCAAGATGACCACTCCAAAAAATTAAATATGGTTTATTTTGAGCCATTCGGACAATGTATTGCAATGCTGATGCACCCAATTTCAACCTGGCTTCAGTTTTCTGACTGAGGGCTTCTTTCAGATTTTTGACGTAATCGTCATCTTTCTGAATCATATCATGCCTGCTTCACTGGCTCTGAAGCGACCTCAAATCAAATTGTTTCTTTCACCATGCTTGATTGTTGGCACTTTGAGTGATGGACAAAAATTAGGTTTTTCAGCCACAGTGGCTCTCAGTATATTGGGACCGAACTCGGTCGGGCCTTCAACCCTTATGATACTGGAGGCAAGATTTTACTTGCTTTCTACAATAAGAGTCCTTTTCTTACTGGCTAGCTATGTAGCCCATCTTCCTGCAGCTGTCTCTTGACTTTGCCAGAGCTCCTCCAGGTCATCGCACATTCTTTTTGGTCATTCTGGAGTTTATTTTCACCACTTTTATCTTGGTTGATGGTGGTAGTTTCTGACCTTTCCTGATATTTTTCACAAACAGGTAAAATTGTTTCAGGCAAATGATTTAATTATAAATGACAGCAAAACTAACTACGTGGTGTTTTGTGGAATGAAAAAATATTCCTGATATTTTAAAAGAAATAAAACTGAGGGATAAAATCATCCATAGGAACAATACAGCAAAATATTTTGGTGTCATTCTTGACTCAAAACTAAACTTTAATGAGCACATATCTCAAATATGCAAAGGACTAGTTAATGTTATCAGTGCATTTAAAATCAAAAGAATAAGGTCACAAACAAAGGAAAAATGCAATTGTACCATGCTTTCATTCAAAGATAAGCTATGGAATTGAAATTTACGGTACAGCTGCCAATAGATACCTAAAAAGGATTGAAATTTTGCAACATAAGGCCTTAACAACACTCTTTAATCTTGATCCACTAACTTCCTCAACATCCCTACATAAAATGAAAATATTGCCGCACATATATGAAAACTATTTCCAAGAATTAGCAGATAACAATTATCCAAATACAAGAAATAGAATGAAACTAGACTCCACTCTGTTCCAAGGGAACAGATAGAAATGATTCACCATACCGTAGTGTAGTCATCTTTGTTTGTAGTCGAGTAGAATTAGATGACAGATGAGATAGAGAGAGATAAATGAAAATACTGTGTAGTAGACTCCGATACCTTTGAATAATGAGGACCTAAATATATAGAAAAGACGAGAATTGAAATATCCGTAGTCGAGTCAAATAAATACCAGTTCCCTATTACACATTTACTCCTCAAAAACAAGGGTTGGGTAGATATTCAATAGGCAGGAAGTTGTGTACCTTGTTACAATTTCCAGAATATCTAAGTAGCCTCATCAGAGGCTTTACTTCAAAATGTTTTGTATGCACAGATGACCTTGACCTTTAAGCAGAGGTCATCTGAAATGGCCCTTCACAATTTCTTCAACTACTCCAACTTACAAATTAAATTTGGTGAATATACGTCAGTCCGATGGGTGGTAACTATGCTGAGGTATTTGAGATGTCATGGAGATGTCACTAAACCTCTTAGCAAACAGTCTTGAGGGATTTTTGTGCATAAAAGTTGTCAAAATTGCTAGTTTTTCACAATTGACCTTGAATTTTGACCTTTTCTCGCATCAAGGTCAAATTTCCCATAATACTCCAAAAGCCCTCTGTTAGATCATGTCATGACACTTTGCTAGAAACTCATTGATCAAAATTAAGGGAGATACAGCCGTTTGAATTTCGTAAGTTTGAGGTCAACTGTGACCTTGACCTCGATTAATTTGTTACCTTTACCTATCTAAGTACTATATTTGATCCAAAGATGGTCCAATTTGGGCCACCCAGTCAAAAGTTATTAGGCGTTAAAATTTTTGGGGCAAACAGCAAAATCTAAAACCCTTTACCCGATCGCCACCACAAGTCCGGCTGCACTGGATTGGTCATAACACAACATAAATCTGTGCTTGTCTGTTTCCCACCATATGGGGTTCTTGAGATTCCGGATGCCAATTGACTTTTAGGGGGGTGTATGGATCACCCCTTTCCACTTGACTGAGCATCAAAATGACCCCTCAGATTAAAAGACCTTATAGCACAAGCAAACATACTACAATATCAAAGCTGTATCTTTACCTGTTTTTTAGATATTTCAATAGAAATTTTTGTTAAAATCGACTTAAAATAACCTGTGACCTTGAGAAATATATCAAGGTCATTTCGGTTTTACAGAATTGTAGTGCTACCTAAGGTTCACCTACCCACCAAATTTCGTCCCGGTAGGATCAAAATTTGGTGGCGAAGAATAATAATAATAATTTTAACAAAAACAATATGATTCACCATAGTGATGGTGAATCATAATTAAAATTGCCCAGAGTAAGAACAGAACAAGACAAAACAATTACGAAATATCAGGGAGCATGCATATGGAATGAAATTATTTCACAGATGCCGTCACATTTTGAGGCAGAGAAAGTTTCATTAAAGGCATGTAGTAGAACGATAAAGAATTATCTTCTTTAAATAAATTATCAACCATCGTAATTTTTTTAATATTTCCAGATATTATTCCAAATTATCAAAATTTTGATTCAACTACCAATTATAGCATACAAATTACTTTATTCAACTCTGTTTCAATATCATTTTAATATCATTTTAATATACATGTAATTATTATCTCAATATCACAATGTATTGTTGTATATTCTCTAATTTGTATCATTCAAAATGTTTGCTTGAGAATTAATTTGTACCAGCTCGATAAGCATATAAGCTTCTTCTGGTAAATAAACATACAAACAAACAAACAATTGTTCACTTTCAAGAATCTGAAAATGCTTGATGCAGATGATGTAGACAATGTCATGTTAATTTTATTACAGTGACTGCTCATCCACAAATATTAACCATAAGTTATTGTTCTGCTTTCTTATGCCTTCGGTCTTTTCTCAGATGAACTCAACTTAATTTGGGTTAAATAAAACCAATTTAGATAAGATTCTACACTAAGCTCCTGAGCAATTAAGGTTCAATTATCTCATAATAGGTATAAACAACAGATAAAGAGATTATATCATAAACTGAGATATTCTGTTTTAGGATTATAGAAGTTTTAACTAAAACAATATTACACTATTAAATTTTCATTGTGCATTGCGCAGAAATCTGAGTTAACTGGTATTTGAGGTCGTCACCCACTATGTTACCAAATGGTAGAACAAGGCATGACTTGAGTATGAGGTCAACCTCTGCTAGTCAAAGCTTCTTTTTTGGCACTGGTACAGACCACAGTAGTAATGTTACTGACCAGAAACGTCAAATTATTCCAATATGCTCAAATCAATTTATTGACTGCTAAACTGTTTGATTGAACCAGACACGTTTTTATAATGTCATCGTGACATCATGCTTCTAGAATGAAGTGGAAATTGAAGACAAACTGTTTCTAGGGTAACATAAAAATTTTGTAAGAATCTTAGGAGTGGAAAATTCCACTGATATAAGTCTTGTTGGTGGGTGGATTGGGGCTTTACATCCAGTATTTCTGCACCTGATGAGCTATTTAGGCCAGACACTAGACAAGGACCATGGCAATGAGATGATGAATGAAACAGCCATCCAACTTAGGCTCAACCCGGAATTAAACCAGGGACCCAGTGGTTGGAACCACCTGTATATTGGGGTAGCTTCCAATAAAATCAGATCCTTCAGTATTCTCATTGGCCAATCTGCAATGACTTCATTATCATAATGCAGGAGATGATGTTGGTTGAAAATTGTCCTGTTCCTGTGTCATATTATAACCAGGCATGCTTTGTCATATGAATGTTTAAACTCCCCTTTCACATAGCCGGTTTTACGGGTGAATCGGCGGGTTCTACGGGTGAATCGGCGGGTTCTACGGGTTAATCGGCGGGTTCTACAGGTGACTCGGCGGGTTCTACGGGTGACTCGGCGGGTTCTACGAGTCACTCGGCGAGTTCTGCGGGTCACTAGAAGTAAGCCGACGGGTAGCAGGAGTAACTCGACGGCTTCCAGGAGTAACCCGCCGAGTTGTAGTAGTAACTCGCCGACTGCTACCAGAGTCAGCATCAGCGTAGGCAGGGAGAGGGGTTGTATATACTTTAAAAGGCTGCTGCTCCCCTTATATCAGGCCGATTCTCGTCAAATATAAATTAATTGTAGTATAGTTCATACTGATTCCATACGTGTTTTCAGATCGAAAATATACCGAATATTAAGCGAGTTATTGGTCTGAGAAGTCAGCTAGGTTGGCGGAGGCAAACAGTGGTGCTCCCGCAGACGTCCGCGCCGGGACTGTATCAATGCTGAGCGCTTCTTTGAAAGGCTGCTGCTTCCCAAGTACGACTGGATTGTAGTATAATTCATACTGACTCCATAGGTGTTTTCGGATTGAAAATAGACCAAATATTAAGCGAGATATTCGTCTGAGAAGGCGGTTGTCTGGCGGCGGCTGCTGCTCCATTAATATTAATCAGATTTTCGTAAAATAATATTGAATTATAGTAGAGTTCATACTTATTCCACACAGAATTTCAGATTGAAAATAGACCAAATATTAAGCGAGATATTCGTCTAAGAAAGCAGTTCTCTGGCGGCGGATAGGTTCTCTGTGCATGTTCATGACTTGAATGGTGTGGTCAATATTTGTGACCATGATGCATTGCACGCATTGAATTTCCGGCTACCGGGGCCGAGAATCCCGGTTTGGGCCCGAGTTGTTATTACAATCCTGAAATTACCATATAATATTACATGAAACCATATATTCAATTGATTTACATAATAAAATGGGAATATTGATGTTCTGACTGAAAGTTCTAAATTTGTTAAACAAAGGTATGACTGTAGCCAGGATTACTGATTCCATTACATGATAAGTGGCATCTCAAATCATGACTACTGTTCGCTGCAACGGCAGTTGAACAAAATACACCTACAATAACAGATTCTGCATCAATATCTTAAAGTGTGATGCAAACATCATTATCAAACAGCAGATTACGGGAATGAAATAAAAAACACAAAAGCAATAGAAGTCCTTAGTGATCCATGCATCACACATGCTAGGATGTTTAAAAATGCTAAATCATTTTTTTTATTTATTTAAATACTTGCTTTATGTCATTTATAATACAATGGACAATAATACACAATATTCAAATTTTCCATGAACAATCATCCGATTAACCATACAGTTAGTGAGAGCATAGTTCCATTAAAATTGAAACAAATGATTCAAAATATTTCTTTTACAAAAGCTTTAAACAGTAAATTTAGTACTGCTCCTTCAGGAAACCTGGCCATTTGGCTGTTGCTGCTTTACATTTTGGATGGAATCCACCAGGGAGACCCACGTGCTGACACCTGCTGTAAATACAACATGAATCACACAACATATACTGGCTACACTGGTTCCTACTGCTTTTGTTATCATTGTTTTGGGACTCATGTACAAGAATCGTTACAGAATCAAATTCTGATATTATATCATGAAAAATCAACTACGTCAAAACAGAAGGAGTGAAGTGCTAAGAACCAGTGGACATGGAAGTGTAGAAGCACTGTATAGAGATGATGCACCAAATGTGTTCATATTTTGTTCTGATGACGATACAGACTGGCTTTATGACGAAGTTGTCCAGGACTCGAAGATTTGTGGGGTTACTCAACTTTTTCATGCAGATGTGACATTGACATGGGAGACGCTTAGACATCATCAGTTGCTTCCTTAGATGCAGCTGCTGTCTGTATGTGTGTGATTACACCTAACTTCTGTGAAGATGGTGTTTGTCTTTGGGAGCTTGAAATGATCTTGGCTAAAGGAGAGGAATCAGTTCTTTTCTTTTGCAAAGAGCAAGTTGATCCAAATGAGCATAATTACGCCAGTAGAATGATTCATTTCTATAATCATATTGAGTATGGAGAATCTGATTCAGAAAGACAAGTTTGCTGGAACAAACTGAAAAGCTTTATTTAAGCCAATGCAAATACTGGAATATCTGATTCTGATCCTGTAAGGCTATAGAGTCACATTGATTAGGTTTCTCTTGTTGAGATGGGGTAAAGTACATGATTAAGCAATCTAATTTAAACATTTCACTCATGACTCGATAATTTTGGTCAAAAATGCAGGGCAAATGAATAAAAAATGTAGTATATATACTGTACATAAGATACTAAACATGGACATTTAACTGGGGACTTTAAAAGCAAGAAGAGGAGCTCCATTACGGTCTATACAACCTTTGTTTGATGACGCATTTATACCATAATGTCAATGAGTGTATTGATGAGGTCACAAATGTTTTAAGGACGGGTACTTTGCTCCACTTGTTGTTTCTAAAGTATCACATTGACTCACATAATTTTAAATGTGTTTATCCTATCCTTTTAAGAGGACCCTGATTGACAATAATAAAAAAAAAAACTCTATAAACAATAATATAAAGATGACAATGCTCTCAATTTCTGTAAAATCATTAAATTTGTTGCGGCAGTATGTGCAAAATAATTGTAAATATACATAAATTATATGCAAATAGTTATACCGATATCATATAATATAAATCCATATGAAAAGATAGTAAAACCAATAACACTATGTATACATTTAACTTTGATGTGCCTCATTGTGTGGAATGTACAATGAAAATTATCACGCATGATAATCATTTTGGTATTAGTATTATCATTGATATGTAAATATTTGAACCATGAAAATGTAAGAATTAATTTTATGACTCTAAGTTTAGAAGTAATGTATATAGGCCTCGTATATTGCCAGAACTCAAGTATTTGGTTTGCAAATATCTTTAAATCTAACCATAATCATTGCTAATATGGTTGACAATTTTCAAAGACAGACAGAACTTTGTATTTGTATATATCATGGACATGTATTATCCCATGTTATTTTAGCTACAGTTTGTAATAAATATAATACACTGAGATAAAACACTTTGTTGTTGTTTAGTTTTTTATTATACTTACCATTTTAGGTTTGAACATTTACAGGTGACCACTTTATTGATGCAGGCATCTCACCATTACTGACACTCACTTGTTCACACTCTGATTGCCCAGCAAGTAATATTACACCGATGCCACATTCTCTACAACAGGCCATGGTTAAGAGAATAAGGTCTTTGCCTTTGGATGAAAATGTACCAGGCGTAGAGGAACTGAGAAAATCTGTAATTTTTAGTGCTCCAATCCTCCCAGACATAAAATGACATGTGGCTTGAGGTAGTGATAAGAGTTGTAAAAGGTTCAACCTGAATTTGAACAGGCTTGCCAAAACTGTAAATGCACAAAATCAGATCAATTAATTTGTGAGGTTGACAGTACTAATGCCAAACACTTATCATTGACAATTACATTAACAGGCATTGTACAAAGTGAGTTGTGAAAAGTAATACAGAACTATAACTGAGTTCTCTGTTCAAATGCAATTACAAATTATTGTCTTAATAATTACAAATTGCTGTCATTATAATTACAAATTGTTGTCATTATAATTACAAATTCTAGTTATTATAATTACAAATTCTAGTCATTATTATTATAACCTTGTTGGCATTTCTCTAGTTCTGTGATATCATTATTTTTGTCTCAATTACTGTATAATCAGTAGTTGTATTTCTGTAATCATATCCATTACAGAATTTGTGCAAGTAATTTACACATTTATACATGAATGTTTGTCTAAAAAACATATGTCTACTTTTTTTTCATCTTTTCTATAAAATATTGCAGAAAATGAATTAAGTTTGCATTTTATGTTATTATTAGTATATTAACTTAGATCAGAATGTGACCATCCAATGTTTTGGTTAGATCAAGTAACACAGTGGTAATACATTTTAATAGGATTTTATTGTTTTGTTTCAGTTTTCAGATTCATTATGGCTCTTGTATGTCTCCTTGCTTTCCTGCCTGACGTGACAATGACACCAGTTCCAGTTTTTGCAACCAATTGTCTTCAAGATGGTGCCACTCTTGACTGTCGCCACCGCCAGCTATCTTCAGTTCCAAAAATACCTCCAGAGGGCACCAAAGTCTTGTTAAATAATAACAACATTGATGGGATACAGAATTACGAATTTGCTGGAGCTACACAACTCAAAGTTATTAGTCTCTCATACAACAGAATATCATCATTACCTGTCAATGCTTTCCAAGGATTGACCAATTTGAGATTCCTGCATCTTGGTCACAATAATATGTGTCTAGGTGATGATGCATATCCACCTGGTGTTTTTCATCATTTGAAGTCATTGGAAACATTGAACATGGCTAGCAATGATTGTGAAAATCGCATCATACAGAAGTATCCTAGAGGTGCTTTTAAGGATTTGAAAAATTTACAAGCAATTGCAATAACTGGTTTGCCTGCAAATCAAAACTCACTTGATGGTTTTGAGTACATGAGCAAATTGAAAACACTTATGTTTGTGGGAACTGGTAGTTCAATGGGTTCCCTGCCATGTAATTATTTCTCACCACTTCTAAACATTACCTTAAAAAGGCTTTCACTAAGAAATGCAGGACTAACAGGAATGTGCCAAACTGTTTTAAGGCAACTACAATCGCTGTCATATCTGAATATAGCCTGCAATGCATATTTCCAATATTTGTCTCTCTTACCTGTTCTTTTTAACATGGTAAAGCCATCACTGAAGACTCTGTCAATGGATATGATTGGGTATCGTGGTGCAGAAGTAGGGGATTATTATTACTATAGTTTGGCCCACTCTAATTTGGATAATCTGAAAAGAATTTCAATGAGACAAATTGGTAATGTATTCTTCAACACAGACACCATAAAAACCCTGGCAAATGCAGAGGTAATTGTTCTTGGCCACTCATTTATTCAGTTTAATGACAGTGAGCCACATGTGCCTGAAAGAGTTGAAACAATACTTAGTAACAGCAATTTAGTCACCATCGCTCTGCCTTATTTCAAGGATCAAAAATACCCATTACAAACATTTGTGAAGGGAATGTGTGAACCAGATGAAATAGACTTAGAGGATCATCTTTACTTTCCAATGAATGATCAATACACTCCTAAATTTCATGTAGGAGCAGGCTTGGACAACCTCAATACGAAAAAGAGTGAAGATAATAAATCTCCTTCAAATGGCAATGGCACCTCTCACAATTTGCTGACTCCATACAATTTGAGGCAAAGAGAAAAGACATTATTGAAAATACCTCCTTCATATCCAAGGGACACATTTGATAAGTTGCTGTTCAAATATTTGCCACCATCTGTTAAGTCTCTATACTTGAATAACTGCCAACCAACTGTAATACAAAGTTTGTTCAACCTCGACATAAATCAATTGAATAATGTTCAGTATCTCAATCTATCAACGATGTCTTCTGCACCTGAAATGGACATGTTTGAAAATTTGAAGAAGTTTCAAAACTTGACTCTCTTAGAAGCAAAATTGTGCCAGATTTCTTTCATAGAAACAATTTTCCCACCGTTGCCCAATCTTGTTGCCATTAATCTTGATAACAACTCGGTCACCAGTTTGGTAAACCCTTTCCAGAATATACCCAGAGTGGAAAGAATATCATTGCAAGGCAACAGGATTTCTACTATGGGTGAAGAAGCTTTTTCTAACCTCACAAAGCTGAGGAAGATATTACTGGCTCACAATTCCATTTCATCCACATATCTGAATGTCGCAGATGCAAGTTCCTTGCAAGAGGTTGATATCAGTTGGAACAAGGTTCCTTATTTGAGTGAGAGATTCATCCAGGAGTTAAACAAGCATCCTTCACTTGTTTTGAATGTAAAAAGTGACCAAATGACCTGTGATTGTAATGCTCTACCATTCATCAAATGGACAATTCAACAAGGATTCTTAACATAAACATAGATCATCTGAGAGTATCTTGCTACAAGTGGTTAATGCCCTTGTGCATTGCTCTTGGTACAGTCTTTGTGATTGGTCTAATAATGGCAATTGCATACAAGAACAAATGGACACTGTTTCTCAAATATTACGTAGCTAAAAGACGATGGAGGATCTATTCAAAACGCATCAAATCCAATTTGGGTTTATTAAGTTACAACATGTTGACCGAATTAGAACCCACTTATGAGTATGATGCATTTATGGCACATGATAATGATGATTATGAATGGGTCAGTAGAGAATTCTGTGAAAAAGTTGAGGAAACATGGGGGAGAAAACTTTGTATTGCAAAGCGAGACTGTCTTCCTGGTGAACCAGTTTTCAAAACTATGGTGGATGCCATTGATCAAAGCAAACTGGTCATCTGCTTATTAACACCTGGCTTTGCGAAAAGTAAATGGTGTGATTTTGAGCTGAAATTAGCTCTGGACCGAGGTAAGAGTACAGTGATATTCATTTTAAAAGATCACATACTTTGGGATCAATCAACAAAATTGATTCGTCAAATAATTTACAGCAGACAAGAAAACGCTAATTTTCTTGAGCATACCCAAGATGCTCAAGGACAAGAACTGTTTTGGAATCAGCTACGTGAGAGACTGACGCAAAACTAAGTAATCATTGGTAATTACTTTTTGTCTGTCGTTTATTTGGTTATAGAATAAAAACAGCTCAATGGATTTGCTTCAAATTTTCAGAGAATACTCACAACTTCTACCAATTATTAGATAAATATGAATAACAAGAGTAGAATAACTGATTATATGCCTCTGAGAGCAAAAGAAAAATTATAATTTGGTAGTATTAATGTAATTATAATCAATCTATATTTGTTGATCAAGATTTGTGGTTAAAACAACTAAAATATTAATTTTGATCATTGAACAAAAATATATGCATTAATAAGAGATAATGTTGTGCCCTCTACCAAGTACTGAAGATCACTTAGAATGGTCTGGCACGGATTTGTAAGACAAGTGCGAATGTTGCCTGACGCCTGTGCTGAATGTGCTTTGTAAGTAAAAGCAAATGTTTCCCCTATATATTTGATTTGGTATCTATATTTACACATATTAAATTATTTGTATTATCAATTTTGAATGTGAGAAATAAAGTCAATTGTTTGATATCAAATGTTGCTATAATTCTCATTTTCAAAATTTAATATCACGAATACCACTTATTTCCTTCCTACTGAGTTTCAGGCTTCCTATGAAGTTTGGCACATTTCTTATATTATTTAGATTAAAAAGAAATGTGCCAAACTTTATAGGAAACCAGAAACTCAGTTTGAAAGAAATAAGTCATGTGAGAGATAATAAATAGGTATTACAGTAGACACGTTTTTAGAATGGGACCTTCACATTAAAACTGTATTGACAAAAAACTAAAACTAAAATGTGCTACCATTAACATCAAAGATACTAATATGTCAGGCAAATGTTCACTTAAAGTAAATAAGAAAAAAATAAAATATATCTTTTAGATTGATTTTTAACATTGGAAGAAAAGTAAACTACCTGAAATTTATAAAAAAGCTAATATACTGATGATTGAAGATCTAATTAAACCATCAGTCCTGAACATTTTCTACAAATATATTAATGGAACGTTACCATAACGAATCAGTAATCTATTTGAAATATCAGATCAGTTTTTTATTACAAAACATAGAAATGACTTACAAACACCTAAACATACTTCACAATAGTAAAATAAAGGTTTCTTGTCAAGGGCACCTAATCTATGGCCAGGCTTATCTGGAATAATTAAGGAAAAAAGTAAACTGAAAGTATTTGCAAAATGTTATTCAAAGAAATGATTACGACCATATTGAATTAAACATCTTGGCAGTAGATAGCTTTACAAATATATATGTTCCAATAGTTCTATAATTTGGTAAATGATAAATGGTTATAGTTGTATTCAAATGTTTATATTATATTTTATATTTATGTAAATAATTAATAGTGGAAAGCATTTAAATAAAGTTTTTTTAAATCATGCATTTCCCCGACTATCTTATTTTGATACCATTCATTTTATAAAGATATATGTATGTACATTGTTCCCGTCAAAAAAAAAAAGCTGGAATCTGAATCTGAAAAAGATAAAAAAGACAAAAATGTTCAGTAATAGTTCAGTCACTTGCTTCATACAGTATATGGCTTGAACATGTCTCTTTCATAATAGCTAGTTCATTCAAGCTTTGAGTAAACTTGTTGTTTCAATGCTGACATTTATATTTAGAACTTCAGTACCACACACAGCTCTGCAACAGTATCCACATGCCAGCCGTGTGCAGCCTCAGTTTTGCTCCAGCCATCGAAGCGCACAGAGCATCAGAGTTAAATCTCACCTGGTGCGAGCAAATTAACTGACATATACATTTACGTCACGTTAAATAATACAAGGTAAAAGCAGGTCAGTGACCTTTTTTTATTCTATTGTCTGTGTGTGTTAGAAATTGAGTTGTTGTAAAATGTGCAGGATGAGTAGATAATATTGTGCTGAGCAAATTAACTGACTTCTATATTTGAATCAGCAACAGGTCAGTGACTTTTTTATTCTATTATACTTTTTGTATGTTGTCAGGATCAGTAGACAGTATGATGCTCGCCTGTTCTGAACAAACTAACTGACTTCTAATTAACATTTATTTTTCATCAGGTTTAATAGTACAATTAGTAAATAATTTTTTATTACATGGCAATCACAGAGATTAAATTCCTACAAGACTTCATTAGAAAAAACATAAAGCAATGTTTAATTCAAATTATATAAATATATAGAGGCTAAAACATTAAAATATAAAGATGATGAAATTGAAATTAAATGTTTTATTAAAATAAGTTGCGATCTTAAAAGTTGATTTTTTGCAAAAAGGGATAAAACTGTCCTTGAATCTGTTAGAGCGACATAAAGGGAACTTAAAATCCTTGGACACCCTGGTCATTCTGTTTTCATTCATGTATGGCACCAAGATAGGAAAGAGTTTGTGCTGTTCCTCTTGCATGTAATTGAAAAGATTCATACACATGTTGATCTCATCTCTGACAAACACTGCAGACTACTGGTGTTTAAGAGATATTCATAGCTGTAATCCATGTAACTGTAAATAATCCAGGGTGCTCTATTTTTGCACTGATTCCAATAATTTAGTCTGATTTTGAAAGTCTCAGATGCCACACTTGGCAGGAGTATTCCATAACAGGTTGTATCATTGCACTATAGCATATCTTCAACAGTTACACCAACTCTTTTCAACAAAATGAGGGAATACAGATGTTTAGCAGCTTTGAAATAAATAGTGTGGGACATGTACTTCCCAGGATAGGTCATTGGATATAGTAGTTGATTTGCTAATATGTATGAGCAGTTCTGTTGTTTTGTTTGCTCTCAAGTGCTCGTTGTTGCATATTGACTGCTGATTTGGTACAAGGTAACATCATCCGAATATTTCACCATAGGTAAGCTTGTGTGCAGGTAGTTCACCATGTCCAGGAATAACAAGGGTACAAGTTTTGTACCTGTAAGTTACGCCGCCACAGAGTCCCGCCCATGTTGAAATCTTGACTGGTTGTCGTCTTCCAGACAGGTCCGTCTCAATGCTTCGGGGTGGTGTCATGATTCCTTGGGTAATGCGCTGTCAATTCAGCATTGAATATGGCTGCAAAAATTTAAATACGCATTTTCTTTTTGACAATTTTTAGTTGCAATTTCATATTATTATGTAGTGGTCTTTACATTTTGGTGCCCTTGTTGCAACTAATTGCTAAATGCTAATACTTTTTGTATGACAGCTCACAAAACAGCTAACTGTTATATACAGTACTAGTCACCAAGCATGGGAAATGCAATGCATAAACTGTTACACGCATACTTCACAGACTGTTCTGTTATGTGTTTTCTGTAAAAAAATTGCATTGTTGTGAGACATGCAAGATAAGAAGACGAAATGGTGCTCACCTGTTTTGAGCATATTAACAGACTTCTAATTTTACATCATTATTTTAAATAACAAAATGTGAGAGTAGTTCAGTGACCTTTTTCATCATATTGTTCATATGTTCAGAATGAGTGGATGATTTGATGCTTTAGTTTTGAATCTCATTAATTCACAATTACATGGTAGTGACAGCGAAGTTGTCTCAATGCAGTGGTAAAACAGTGGATGTCAGGAAAAGTGGCTGGTTTTAATAGTAAAGCAGAAAATATATTTATTAAAGTCACCCGGACACATTTATACAAAATAATGTATAACATGTTTACTTTCATAACTACAACTAGGAATAAATCTTGCAATTATTGTCGAAAGTTGAGAAGTGATTCTATGCAATGCTATTTGTACATGAAGCTGGTAGTTCATGCATATGACTGATGAAGCAGCCAGCTTTTCCAATTAGGCTATCATCAGACACATCTCTAGTTGGTTAATGCTGTTTTGGAGGCCCCAGGAGACCCATGGGAGGTTGTCATAATTGACCCCCTGAAAACATTAAATATGATTATAATGCTAGGTTTATCTTTTAGCACAGTTACTGAGGAATAAAATTAAAAAAGATGATTTTTAGAAGAAGGCCTTAAGCCATTTCAGGGTAAAATTAGAAATTTTTACTTTAAAAAAAATACCTAGACCTATATATCTATGCTAGTGTATATGTTTTGGTGGCAAATGTGTGAAATAAAGTGTTTTATCGAGTTCCAGGGGCTCTATTTTAAATTTGCACATGTAAGCCCACAATTTTTAGAATTTTTGAAGTGGCGGGAACATTTTCTGCATCTGTCTGAGCTGATTTCGACCCTTATATACAAATTAACCCTATTTCCTGAAAAGAGCCAATGATTACTTATTTAATGATAAATTAGCTATTTTTTGGTATATGATTCATATTTTTGGCAAGTAATTTCAGGCCTCAGCATTTCTTTTAAAACAAAAAGTTGATGCATTGCATCTGTTTGTTTTTCCAATGAGGCTATCATCGGACGCATCTGACAATAATAATTGTTGCTATAAGTGTTCTAAATTGTGCTGTTACTGTGATCAATATTATGAACACTTGTACGTGCTACATGTAAATGACATCATGAATGATTCATAAGCCAATAATCTAGCATTGGATGTTGGAACTCATTACATTTTGCTAACTGAAGGCATTAACAATTTAGTCGCGGTTATTTACAGGCATGAAATGTTAATGCTTTTTTTGCCAGTGCTTTTAATTTATTCATCCAAGCAGAATGGCATTTAACGTTGTGTCAATAAAATGACTCAATGCATCGTGGTTGAGTGCCACCATTAAGACCACAAAGATCCTTTAATCCAGGTCCCAGGTGTTGTCTTTCATAGTAATTTACCTCTCCACAAAGACCACTTTGCCATTAAGACTAGTGAAATTTGCCCCAAAGGTGTTCTGGATTGCCAGTTTCCACTGTATCGATCAATTTTCAATTGGTAATATGGTTTCTCTCTGACAAGTAGATGGTGGTCCACCTCTTGGTTTGATTTTTTACACAAACATACATGACTCTACTGCACTTAAGGGTTTATCTACTCTATTATGTTTGCAATTTTCTAAGAGAACCATTAAATTGTGACCACAGTTGAGCCAAAAAGCCAGCCAATTAAAAAGGAACAAGAAAAACTAGTCTAGTCTATCTGTTAGAAATTTTCAGTAACGCCACAAATATGAACCTATTTTAATTTTTTTAATAGTCTGTCTTATTAGCTTTCATATTTTTCTTTCCTGTCTGCAAAAACTGATCATGTCTTAGCTTACTCAGTCTTTCATGTGTAATATAATAATATCATTTTTTATAGTCTGCTTTATCTGCATACATATTTTTTTTTCACAACATTCAGAAATATTTAAATGGCACCAGGTAGTATCAAATAGCACATCTTAAATGTCTGCTCAATGATAGCTAATGATGTGACTTAGAACTCCAATTATTACATTCTTGCCCTGCATTTTATTCACTAATTTTTTAATTGGACCATTCATCAGTTTTTTTAACTGTTTCTTTGTGAAAAAAAGTAAATATTTTTTAGAATATATTCTTAGTTGTAAAGAATGTCAAGAACATCTATTGAATTGCAAAAATGTGTCTGGAGTATTTCTTTTGAAAATGATATATTTTAGAATATGTCATTGATGTTAGTTGGTGGCAAATGCATGGTAAAACAAATTACAGCCGTGGTCAAACGTTTTTCGGACACTTGATTTTGGTCTGGGTTTTTGCTTTACTGCACTTTTCCCTTGATTATTTTCCTTGATAATCATATTCACTCTCCTGAATATAGATTTGCACAATAATCACACCAATATATCAATAAAGTTACGGTTGGATGGTCAGAGGGAAGAACCTCTTTTTCCACATGTTTTGCTGGTCCATTATACTTTAATGTGATGCATCATAGTCTGGATGTTATAAAATTGATTATTTAAGTATGAAACACTAATGGGCCAGCAGACAAATTATAAGTATGTTAAGCACCATATTTAATCAGCTCCAAACAAGTGTTGTTAATGACAATGTATCGCTGATTTGACTGTCTGTCAAAATTACTACTTTCTTAAACTTCTCAAATGATTGAAAATAACCTGATTTGATCAAGGCACAATAAATCTTTAAGCAAATGAATCTATCAGGCATTAATTACAAAACATAAATGATACATTGAAAGATATCAGGACCAAAACATTGGAAATACAATGGAAATGACATAATAACCCATTGTTGAGAATTGTGACGTCATTACTTGGTTTGTTTATATATTGGATTTTTGAATTTTGATGGTATGAAAAATTAAATGCTAGGTGAACTTTATTTATTTCATAGAGAGATAGTGAACCCAGCAAGGCTCTGGATGGTAGGTTATCAGTATTAAGAAGACAATGAATTGAAATGCAATATACTTTGGCCACTGTCATATTAAGTGACGATCCAGCTTTAAGTTCTTATCATTATGTGAATTGATTATGCAGATGGCAAATAAAATCTGAGCAAAGTTGGCAATTGTTGACTACAAGTTGGCCCAACGTCAGGGTAGTCAGACCTACAGATACTATATGGGGGGTGCCTTTCGCTCGATGCCTGTGCTGGGCCAAGTAAGAAGACCCCACCGGCGGGGGTGACTAGGTGATTGGATAACACAGTGTAGAAGCATCTTATCATTATGTCTACCTCAGGCAGCAGGTCATACAAGCTGACTATAAACCGGGCTAGTAGCATTGAAAAAATAGAACAAAAAGGGCTTCTTTGTATTCTCAAAAAACTTTTCAAAGATCAATAGAAATAAGATAGACTTTCTTGTCCGGTAAATTACATTCATAAATATATCTGACATACTGAGGTGGTCTTATCAGTTTCTGTTGATGATACTTTTCCATGATCATGCCTAGCAGAAATATCAACAGCCAAAATTGTTGATCCTCATCCATATTGCTCTATCCTAATTACAAACAATCCCATTGGCATTACAATTGCATGATACTATTACATTGGCTCCACATCCCATCACTGCAGCCAATAAACAATGTGTTCAATCAACTTGCCATGTGACCATATTGCCATGTTTCACCATTTTGCTTGATAATGCATTTTTTGTACATTATAATTCAATATACCTAAAGAGTGAAAGAGAAAAAATTAGCAAATTGTATGGTGTGTTACATTGTATTCGGAAAGCAAAAGTTGGCAAAAGTGATAGTAGATAAATAGAGATGACCAAAAATAATTACTAGAGAATCTAAACTGAGAGGTGTGGGACACAAAGTGATGTTAGATGGCATTTTAAAGCATGCTAACCTTCCATCCTCTCTTAGTTCAGAAACAAGAGGGGGATATTAAGAACTACAACTTTGAATTTGAGATCTGCATTATGGCTGTTGATAATATGTTTCAACTGATGGAACTGTATAGTCAAAATAAATATTTTAATTCAATATCGCCTTATTTATTTATTTGAAACAGCTCACAGTATTGTGATAATTAAATGGTCAGTTATTGGTTTTACTGTCCTAACACAGAAGCAGACTAATGTTCAATTGGCTAAAATTGAAATTTTTAAACAACAACGCTGAACTGCAAAGTGTTGCTAAATCATGTTACAACAGACTGAATTGGCTGATTTTATTTATCTAAACAACTAACAGGACCATGTTGGCATATATGGCCTGTGGCATCATTAAACAAGTAAATTGAATGCTTAATAAAAGGAATGAAAAGCCCAGTTGTCGAGTGTCTATTTCATTTCATTGTTTGGTCCCAATTCTTTGCCATAAATTTATCTATTTTCAAAGCACTTTTCGCCCTAAAAACCCACATCAAAGGTTAAACTAAATGATTATTGTCTCAATTTCCACTAATTTTCCTATTACTGTGATGCTCAAGCACCCAAACTGACCTAAATATAGCTAATGGAATTTCCCTTAAAATGTTCTACATGTTGCATGACATGAGTAACCGCCTTTTATGGTTATTGGATGATTGGATCTGTCTGTAACATGAGCTATATAGGCCAATTGTGGGGTACTGAAAAGGTCAATGCATCCAGAATAGCATTAACATACTATTGTACAGTGAAAGAGTCCCATTTTGACAGTGTGTTACAGTTTCTAAATAAAATGGTGTGTCATAGACATTTGTGATTCCAAATCAGTCTGAAGAAAAAGTTTAATCCGTATTGGATGATTTGTAACTTCAGAAAGTCATTGTCTTCCAACCGAATGAATAGATCGATAGATAGATAGATAGATAGATAGATAGATAGATAGATAGATTGACAGATAAACAGATAGATAGACAGATAAACAGATAAATGGACAGATAGCACATTACCACAATGGATTATAAATATTATTAGAAGGAGCGTTATTGAAAAAAACAAAAATATAATTCCAGGATGGCTGATTACAAGCTGACTTACTTTGATGGCCGAGGTCGAGTGGAGGTCATCCGATACATTTTTGCAGTTGCCGGTGTGGACTACGAGGACATTCGCTTCAAGGATTTGCCAGAATGGTTTGCAAAGAAAACTGGTAAAGTGTTCATTAAACGACAGAAAGAAGTTGCTTTATCATATCTTAACATTGAAAGACATATGATGTTAGTAGCACAGTTGCTATACTTTTTTTTCAGAATTTGATGCACCTTTCGGACAACTACCTGTAATTGACATTGATGGAGTTCGATATTGTCAGACTTTAGCAATCGCAAGATACTTAGCCATTAAATATGGTAAGACAAGAAAATGAATGTGATAATTTGCTGTTTAAATATATTATAATTTCCACTGTAGGCCGCACATCTTACTCATTCAATTAGGATGTTAGTATTAGTTTACTGAACTACACAGTGCGGACATGGAAATGGCAGCCCTCCAAGGCAAGTTCTTGTCACTCAAAAGAGACCTTTGCCCTTGTCATATCATTTTGTTCCTAGGAAGGATATAAATGGAAAAAAATGTTAGTTTACTTTTTCATTGGTACAACATTGGCACCACTGGAGCAATGAAATCAAATAAGTTATATAAATATGCTTTAGGAAACCATTTTAGTTTAGTGTCTCCTACTCAGGATATATTACTCATAACGATTCATTTATTCCTGTACAGATCTCGCTGGAAATGACCCCCTACAAAACCTTCGAAGCGACATGATTGTGGATTGTTGTGTGGATTTAAAATTTCCGATTACACAGACACTATACGAACAGGATGAGACAAAAAAGGTTAGTCTGATGGAACTCTCATGTTTTCATGATTTCCGCTAAGTATTAATTCACAATCTGTACTGTTAGAATTAGCAGGTAAGGTGAGGTATATTATTCAATGGAGTGTAAACATTTGAGGTCATTCACCTCAGGTATGGAATAGCTTGACAGACATGACTGCTGGAGTATCCTTTGCACAGAGCCTTGTGTTGACCATTGTGGTTTGAGGTCTTTACCCAGTGTTACCGCCTTGCCATAAGGAGGCCCAAGACTTTGAAGAGTTGCTGAAATTAGAACTATTTTATAGTGTGCAAAAGCTGCAATAACCAACAAACATGCTTATACCACTCATATATGTTCATTGCAATTTACCCTGAATTAGAAACCAAAGAACTTGTCTCATGGAGTTGCACAACCAAAAAAACCTTTTGCAGGCAGCTATGAAGAAGAAGTATGAAGAAGAACAGATGCCTGATTTCTTGTTGAAGATGGAGAAGCTTCTGATGCAGAATCAGTCAGGAGATGGGTGGTTTGTTGGAGACAAGGTGAGATGGAAAAAGATGAATATAGTACTTTATTGACATCTGGTAGGAACAAACAGGGTAAATTGCCTCAAGAGGTGATTGTGTTGTTTTTTTGTGTAACCTTGTTCAGACTGACAAATTAAGATATTATCAAGAATAATTATTGGCCAAAACAGTAATTAAATATTGAGCTTTACCCAGACTGCATTTAGGCCAATGTAAAAATACGTCTACAATCTTCATTCTTGCAAATGCTGCAGGCAGTGTGCTGGAACAAGACTTTTGTCTTAAACTCAGCTAAATTGAGGTGAGATAGACTGTCAATTACTGCATGACATTTATCTTGGCTGTCCAGATGTCTGTTCATGGAGAAGTTACATGAAATGCAGACGTTCCAGACGTGTACGATTTAGGCATGACTGAGATGTTCAGTTGTATGATGTCTGTTACTGCACTAAAGCCATACAGACTGTCTCTAACATCAGATTCTGCCTTTAAGTTATATGCTGATCCAGACATCTATACAGTGCGCATTTCTCATACATTCAGACACTGCAGATGTTAGAAGGCCAAAATGGGCCATTTATATGTAAAAGACCAGCTGCCAGAGGCAAAAGTAATGATGACATGATAAGGGAATTTGAATCATGTTACCCATATACCTTAGGGTGGGTCTTTAAAATACATAATATAGCTGCTGAGTACAACACACCAACGAGTTTAACTACTCATGTGAGAACTGTAGCACATGTATGGTGTCTTGGTTAGGTGACTGTTTATTTTGTAGGCCATGCGTAACTTTGCATTAAATGGCAGTTCCTTGTTCACAGAAATTTTAACAAATTTCACTTCTCTCGTAATTTTTCAGATGACTTGGGCAGACTTGATGTTCTTTGACAGCATCTCCTGGAGTAACACTTTGGAGGTCAAGGTCAACCTGGAACCTGTTCCTAAGCTACAAGCTCTTCTGGAAAAGGTTAAAAGTCATCCCAAGATCAAGGACTGGATGGACAGAAGACCCAATACCCAATACTGAACTATTGTGAAATAAAACCGAAGTGTCCTACAATAACATTAAATGTACATTACAAACTGCTAAGAAATTTCACTGGTGAACCATGCATAATCTAACAGAAGACAATCAGATAGCCAAAGATCTTACAATGAATATTTTCTGAAACAAAATCAAAGTGTCTTTATTGATATTAAGTATATACCTTTATTGCTATGAAATGTCACATTCAACCAAAAACAAGGAATGGATGGTAGGGTGACAAAAAAAACTGAATATCAATTTTTATCTTTTAATGGGGCCACACATCTGTCTTACACATCTGAAACCAACTATACAATTGTCTGTGAAAAGGTGTGTATGTTACAATGACTTCAATGCTATTAAATTTAATTAAAAAAGTTGGTCTGCAAGATGTTCTTGTGGATCATGAATTTATTGAAAATGTAGTGCCATGTATATTTAAAATAATATTCTTTATATAAGCCTTTTTTTTATACTCAGTGTTGTTGTGCCTATATAATGATGCTTTGGTTTTACATGCTCTATCAATGGTTTTAACTTAACTTCATGCTATTTATTTTATTTGTCATCTCACTGCTCATTGTACTTTTCATTTTATCATTTCATGTCAGAAAAAAGGTTTACTTATGTTTACTGTTTTATTCCTGTCTGACTGTAGATAAACTTTATCTTATATTATTTTATCCTAATGACTTGAGCATCATGTATGACCTGATACACTGCAGAAATGCTTTGTCATGATTGAGTGTAAGATATGACATGGTTATGCAAAATCTAGGAATGCATGGATCGGTTCAGTCATGTAAATGTTGAAGTACCTTTGATTGTATTATCATTATGAAAAAAAATAGATCAACCAAAATTAATGAATGTATGAACACCAAATACCCAATATTAACGAAATAAAGCCCAAGTGTCTTAAAAATATGTAATATTATATATTTGCGATATACAGCTTGGATATGCACATTTCATGTATTGCTTCAAACAAAATCAAACCCCAAGAAGCTATAACTAATCGCTATATATTAAAGTCATAAAACCATTATCTCAATTTATATTGCATTTTGTGTTTTGTTTAAGTGTACATCAATTACAAAATATCACATGATTTCATGAAAAATATTTTTTTGGTTGGTTTGTATAAGAAGTATAAAATTTACTTTTAAATTGAAGGTCTGCATCAAAAAATCTATAAATATGATCTAGTGTGTCAGTTTCGCAGTGAAATGTTATCACAAGTTGTTTTTTTTAGCAAGTAACACTAGATGGCAGATCAAGCTGTTGTTTTTCAATTCCCTCTGGTCAGTACTAAACTAATGTAGAAATGTTGGACATAATGTCATTTATTTGCTATGACACCTCTTATAGCCTTATCCAAGAATAATGAAGACAAAAGTGTGAAAATACAAGGCATGTCATTTTCTGGATAACATTCTTCCTCCATATATATATATATATAACCCTCCCCCCCCTCCCCCAACAAAAAATATTTCTTAAAAAAAAAAAACAAATAGAACTATCATATACTTAAGAAATGTTTTAAAATTTATACTTATATGGTTGAAAATTACTGAAATTTTAGAAATAACGTATGCTCCCTCATTGGGGGCACCACTGCCCATCCAGCATGGCAGCCAAAACAAAGTGTCAGTGATGAGCTCCATCAATCGACATTTTTACTTCCAACACAAATCAACAAGTCTTCAGAAAGTGAAATTGAATGGCTTTGATGTTGAAATAATAGGAAGTAAACAAAACTGTGTTTGCTGAACTAATAAGAAAAGCTCTCTTTAAAAAAGAGACCTGTATCAGAACTGGTTGAAATAGTCTTGACAAGGGGTAAAATGATTTATTTTGTATAGACTAGAGGGTAATAGCTGCAGATATTGACAAGGTAACATGTCATTTCAAAATATTACAATGAAATAGTATTTCATATATATTTATGTTGTTTTTATGATATTTGCTTTAAATTTACTCTGCCTCTACCTAGGCGGGGGGGGGGGGGGGCAGCCTCTATGGGGGGCTGAAAACCTGACTGAAAGAGGCTCCTGTCAGTCATTCATAGAAAATGCCTAGTAATTAAGGCTACTACTTGGAGGAGGTTGGGGGGGGGGGGGGTGGCCCCAATGTCCCTCTTGATCCCAGGGCCTAAAATATTTTTACTATTCAGAAAAATGACATTGCAAATCTATTGGTATAATTCAGATCCACATTTTTATAAATATGTTCATGTTTCATTTCTCCTGATCGTAGCATTTTTGAACTGCATATCTGCTGCTTAAGACAGTTTGGGAAATAAATATAATATCCTATTGACGTGGGGATGGTCAGCTTCCTGTCTGAAAAATTAGTTCCTGTTTATGCGAAATACCTTATGAGTGCATCTGAGTGTGTTATTGATGTTAACTTAAAACCACTGTTCAAAGGTGATTGACTGAGTACATTATGTTTGTATACATTCACCTGAATTTATGGAATTTAGAAGGCTATATTAGATCTTTTGCAATAAATATCTGATTAACATTCACTGAAATGTCAGTTGCAGTAAATATAATAACTTGGTTGACAAGAAGAGAAAATTAACCAGTTTACCACTATGGACCTACATTAGCTTGGTACTACATAATCTGACATTTTAAGAGTCCAAACCTTATGTTAAGGCCTATGCATTGCTTATTGCACATTGCTACATTAGCATCAATTGATCAAAAGCACAAGGTACATGTTAGACAACTTTTGAAATGCAAATAACATTAAAATACTACAATGACCCACATGCATGATATATCATCAACATATATGGTTTAACATCATTTTTGTAAATAATTCTGAGATTATTACTTTTGGTAACAGCACTGTCAAAAACAAGAACAGATTCAGACCATGCTAAAAGAGGAAACTGGAGTGTTTCCACCAACAATGTCCACAAGAGGGCAGCAGTTCATAGATCGTCACCATTAGGATAAGACTGATTAATACTTGCAATTATGACATCTAACAGTAATAGGTTCTTAGGCAGTATTTTGTACAGCTACATGGGCATGATGAGGGTTAACAGAACAGCCTGCAGACATAACCACTAAAATTATAAAACATAAGCTTTCACACCTCAAATAAAAAAAATGAACTATGCCTATTTCCGGGAAATCAGAATAACATAGGATGAGTCCATTGATGTTAGAGGGGGGAAGTTTAAGATTCAATTATACCTTGGAAAATTAACCCAGCCACTTTTGACCCATGGTCCTGCATACAAAGCTGCACAATATTATTCAAGGAAGCCAACATGCCTTATTTAGGCCTTTTTGTAATTTCAGCCCTGTCTCTGTTTGTGTAAAATACTGTAAATTTAACTGTTTATTTTAAAGTTATTTTATTAAGCTCTTTATAGTTTATTTGATGTAGTATAGGTGCATGTGCTGCCGCTTCCATTTCGTTTCAGAATATCAGATATCACTGAAAAATATCATGGTCAGTTTTATTGTCAGGCAAATAATCATTAGCTTCTTCGCTTTGTAATACATATTATAAAACAGCACCTTCAATTTGCGTTCGATATTCAAAATTCAAAAGTTTTATTTGTACGAAAATGTATTGGTAATTCAACGGAGACATAGCCCATCTTATTTTCTCATAAAATGACTCTGGAATCGAGCATCGGTGATGCTCTTCATAACGTTATAATGTCAGTTAGGTAATTTCCCAGGCATACAGATTTGCTTTAAATATATAGCTGAATTATTAATTTTTGATGAACAGTGTGGTTTCCCCAACGAGACTGCCTCGCTATGAAGTAAACTATGATGGAAAAGATTGTCATTGCTAGATAGATAGATAGATAGATAGATAGATGTGGAAAGTGCAGCCCTCTAAAACAAGTTCTTGCCGCTATTGAGGGTTAATTGATGAGGTCAGACAGACAGGAGGAGTCCACCAATGTCAGGCATTTGCCCCATGGGTGGGATCTTTTTATTTGCCTCAGCATAGAAACTGAATACAAGGGGTAGATTAAACTAACATGAGGCCAAAATTATTAACTAACAACTGCAAAGAGTTCTTTATAGGCAGGTGGGACTGTAATCAAATTGTAGGCGGTACATGGGTCCACTTTACTGCACTAAACCCAACTGGGCTTTTAGATGGATGATTCATGCCTGTTATCTCTTTTTGAATGTCATGTTGCCAATATGCAAATATTAGACATCCTGAATTAGACTTTCTTATTAAATATACATTGAAGTAGGTTTGGGTATGAGCAAAATTATTGTGCATCATCATTGGTGGAGGCCCCAGTGTGGGGGGGGAGGGGTGCTTGGCTGGGCAAACATTTTAAAATTAGCAGCTAGAGCAAGGTTCTACACACCCTTTTGTATGCATTTGCTATATATTGTATCAGTACGGGTATTTTTTTCTTTTATTCTTTTTTTTCTTTTTATTGTTCGGATGAGATGTTTAAATGGTCGTTCCATATACCTGGTGTATAATATACAGAGGTGAATATAATATTCTTCCCATGGGGTAAATGTGTGACATGGGTGGACTGCTCTAGTCCACCTTTGGAAGCTGCAAGAACTTGCATTAGAGGGCTGCACTTTCCATATCTATCTATATATCAATTATGTAACAGTGTATTCTTTGCAGTGTTTAACTTAATACACTCATTTTGATATAACCACTTGAAGATGGTATATTATTTGACACTATCAATCCCATAAATCAACTTAGCTGTTTTATCAAACAAAACACAATAATGTTCTTGGAAATTCTTTCTTTGACCTTCCTGATCAGTGACATGAGAAATTAATGACATCAGATGTGGTTGATATGCCAAAAATATTTATGGGACTTTTTGGCATGAATAAACCACTAACCTCATGTGGGAATTTTACTGATAAGGCTTTTATTCCTAACAGGAACAACCACCAAAGAAAAACGATATGGGGAATATATTGATAGCAATAATTTTTTTAAATGCTGAACCCGGAGTTCTATGACTTTTAGTTTCATTGGGACACCCTACTGGTGATGACCAATGTATAACAATGTTAACCCCAGTTTTACAATTTGAATTGCAAAAGACTTTTTTTTAATTTAAATGCATATCAATTAATTAATTTGAATATGATTAGTCATTTTCAAATATTTAGAACAGTTTTCTTACAAATTAGAATTAAAGATAAACATAATATGAAGCATGAAGATGCTATCCAAAGAAATACAAATATTTCATGTGACACAAAATAAATAACAATATAACATAACGTGAAATAATATTGATATAGTAAACTGTGTAACAGTCAGTATATGTCTGATGCTTGATTTAATTTTTATGTTTTGACATATCTAAAATTAATAATTTTTTTCATCTAATCTTCATATATATTTTCCTGTTTCATGTTTGATCATACTAGATTATATGTCGCAAAAGTAAGTAGTATTAAGAATAAGATCTAATGAAACTTATAACACAGTGTATATCCTGGTATAAAATAATGTTATGCAAGATATAAATTGACATACTTTGTGCTAGCACTTTGATTCCAGTCCATTGAATCGAAAGTATCACAATGTCATGTGGGCTAACTTAGAAAAATCCTCACGTCTCATACAATCTGATTGTTTCATTTTACCTTGTGCTACTGTTACAACAGCGTCAACATTATAAAGGTAGTATTTTACAAAAAGGTAAAATATAGTTGAAAAGGTAAAATATAGTTGAGTACAAAAGATACTGAATCATTTGTGGTAAACAGTGTGTGCAGTATGCTAACATCTTTGGAGGATTCGTTCTGAGGCCAAAGATACATCCAATGATATGCAAAGGAATGGATATAGTTAGGCATATTTGATATTACAGAATAAATATATATATTTCAGGAAGAACATGTTATTTAATTCATGATGCATCAATTAAAAAATGTTGTTCTAAAGTTAAGATAAAACTGACCTATATGCTGCACTAGGAAGTTTAAAACATGATTAAATGTTGCTAAAAATGGTTTTCCCCAAACTGGCTCAGGTCAAAATGTGTGTTTTTAATACTGTATTAGCATATATATACAACACCCCGATGAACACAGAACACATTCTATTGCGTTTTTGGGAGTCAGACAAGCACCACTACACAAGTTTCACACTTCACTGCATGAAAGGTAATATACATATAATTCAGTATAACAGCATGATAATGTACTGAGAACTATGTAAAATAAGTATTAAATCAACTTGTGACACTATGACCAATGAAACTAAAAAGATATGAAGTAATTGGTCTTCAGTTCAATATACACTGGGTGCATAATTATTATATATTTTAGCCAGTGTGATTTAAAATCATATTTATTTCCTTGTTGAAGGTGTACAGACATCTTGTGCCAATATATTTTGTACTATAAAATTAATATTTGGTCAAATTTAGGTGTGCAAGTATGTCAGTCAGAAATAACCAGACATTTTGTACAGACATCTTGTGCAAATATATTTGGATATATGAGCAGGGATTCTCTATAAAATTTATATTTGGTCAAATTTAGGTGTGCATACTTATTATGCAAGTATATTAGTCGGACAGACATAACCAGAAAGTTTGATGAAATTTGGAATATATCATTGAATATTGTAAAAAGCATATCAGAAGAGCAGAGCAAACACAAATTTGAAACTCTAATGTATGTACCTCTAGTTTAAGTCGCACAATATTCTCATATGGTGTAACAAACAAATACATTTGTATTATTTGTATATATTTATCCAAACTGCACAAAACATTCAACAATAATATTCCAACATCCTTTTTAGCTCTTGTTACAATTATTTTTAGCATTTTAGAAGGATGGACAAGCTTGTTCTACATTTTAATGAGTTCATATTCACTGCGGAATCGATAAACCCAGTCTGACCTCCAGATTTGGCTATTAGGTACCCAACATAATTCCAAGCATCAAATCGATAAGATTTGACCATTTAATGATACTATGCACAAATGAAAGGTAAATCAAGGACAGTCAAGTATATTAATGGATCTGTATTTGAAGTGTCCATCAGTATAAAATAGAAAACATTGCTTTTGCCTATGAAGTTCAGTACGGTTGGGAAATACATATATTCCATCCATATAGTTGCACAGCCATTTGTGGATTGTGATAGCAGAGTTCACCTGATACTTTAAAAGGTCAATCCTTCTATCCCAGAAACAAAAATATGAAGTAATTGATCTGAAATAACATGTGTTGATATGACCTATACAGAGTGCATTACTGTTATTCAATGGGTAGGCTCATTTCTAAGGGATTACACCAAAATGACAAGAGACAAACCCACAAACCGTCCAATAAGGGTAAGAAAAGGATGCTCATGACGAGGCTGCAGGGGGTCACTTCTTAGCCCAAAACTGGGACTGGAAAAAATGTACATCGACTTAATCCCACTTTTGAATTGAAAAAGATACCAACAATACTGAAATAGTGACATGGTATTACTGCTTATTTGGAAAAAGTAAATAAAAAAGATGCAATTAAAACTGTTTTAGGTGCTGTCCTAGATGTTATTCCATCCCTGTCTTGCTATTCAACAAGTTATCATTCCACAATTTTTCCAAAAGTAAAGTGGCAAAAGTGATGCGGTTGTGATTTGCATAATAATTGTGAACACTGAAATTTCATCAATTTTGCTTTATTTCACATTAAGCATAAATGATGAGGATTCTTTTGCTATCGTCTAAAGTGCTTGGCTGGGGTAGAGCTTTTTATTCACTGCATACATCATTGCTTGTTAACTTTTAGAATTATTGAACAATAACATACTTGCATAATAAGTATGCATGCAGTGTATCTGACAAATTGTTTAATTGGAGATATAGTTATTAGATGAAGAAATTATATCCATGCTAGTTGCATTTATGTAATTGCATTATTACTGTATATTATCAAAGGCATATTCATAATGATCATAACATTTCTTAATTGCAGAAAAAAGGCTACAAAAAAGATCATTCAGATTTCAAAGCATCGCCAATTATGATTGGTAAGTACTACTCTCAAATATTTACCTGAAAAAACATAGGCTGCACTGCAGCTAAACCCTCAGCAAATCCCACATAGCACACAGGCATCATTAAAATTGTTAAGTGCTCGTCCGATAGGCAGGAGGGCGGGCGTTACATTTGCCTCAGCATAGACACTGAGTACAAGACACCTCCAGTTTAATGTCTCATGCGATCGACATCCAGCTGATATGTAGCTCATGAAGAGTGCCGGGACTGGGGATTAAACTCGGGACCTTAAACAGAGCTGGCCAAAGTAGAATTGGCAAATGTCTTAACCGTTAGGCCACCCAGCAGCTCAGTTAATAAAAATAAACAATCAAACCAATTTGTGGAGTATAAGTTAGCTCAGTGGAGAGATAGAAGCAAGAAAAATGTGAGTTAACTCCAGAATATGGGGGTAATAACTACAAATGTATACATATATATGCTATAGCTAGAGACGGCAAAACTGCGCCAGATTCAATGAGTTGTACTGTATTAGCATATGCTCAATTTTTTGATCAGTATCATCATGCAAAGCATGGGATGGTTAAAATTGGACCAATGTCAAGAATAAAATACTTCAATTTACTGTTCGTTTTTTAAACTAAGTGGCATTTACCCTCACTGTATGTTACTTTTCTCATCATGATTTCTGCCCTTTCTCAAACCGAAAACCATTTTAGTTTATTCATTAACAGCTGATTAAGTTCATGAACTTTCTTTTCTGTGAATAACCACAGGTCGCAGAAAAAAAAAAATTCTTAGTCCATGATACAAAATGTATATATATTATTTTGATATAGGAGTGAGTTTATGCTTATAGTGAATTATAATGTTCAACAAGCCACGTAATATGTTCATGATAGGAATAATCTTACTATGTAGGATCACTGAATGAAAATCACTGATTGAAAAAATAAAGTACAACAGAAATGAGCTCACCCCTGTACACACCTGAATAGCGTAACATACAGAGATTGATGTTCATGTATTCAACATCCATTAGCAGGGTACAAACCTTTGTTGTCAAACTTCAGTTCGACACAGGGAAATTGTCAAAACATAGTAATGATGGAAAATGCATAATTACTGAAAGAATGCATAGCAATATTTTGACCAAAAAATGTGAAGTGGATTTTATCATTGAACCATTTAGCAAGTTTATAAACCAAATAATGTAAATATAGTTAACTTTTTAGTTTTGTTAAGTTTCACACTTTGTAAAAAATACACCCCAGCGCAAACTTTCATCCATGTTTAAAATCACAATATAGCAACTGCAAAATGTTTACTACAGCAGTCAACTCAGCCTTTGATAAACAATTGATGCACAAAAGAAAAATGATCTGGAACAAGTGTAGCCTATTTTAGAGAACCATCATTTTTTTCCCCTTATCATACTTATTTTCCAACAAAAAGGACCCCGATGCCAAATGGGTAATACAGCTTGGAGGCTCACCATATTCATTGATGTTTTTTAATGCTATGTTATTGTATCCACAATGTCAAGCTTTTAGAATGAAGTGGAAATTGAAGAAAAACTGTTTGTGTAGGGTAACAGAAAACTTTTGAAAGAATCTTAAGAGCTGAAATTCCACCAGGCAGGTTTTGTCATATGAATATTGTTTAGTAACATTGCACTTCTGACATTCTCAGAAGAAATCAAACACTTTCATGAAGAATGCTAATTATTACAATCCTGAAATTACCATATAATATTACAGGAAACCATATATTTAATTGATTTAAGTAATAAAATGGGAATATTGATGTTCTGACTGAAAGTTCTAAATTTGTTAAACAAATGTATGACTGTAGCCAGGATTACTGATTTCATTACATGATAAGTGGCATCTCAAATCATGACGACTGTTTGCTGCATCGGCAGTTGAACACAAAACAACTACAATAACTGATTCTGCATCAATATCTTAAAGTGTGATGCAAAAATCATTCTCAAACAGCAGTTTACAGGAATTGAAATAAAAAACACAAAAACAATAGAAGACCTTAATGATCCATGCATCACACATGCTAGGCTGTTTAAAAATGCTAAATGTTTTTTTATTTTATATCTTTTTAAAGTTGAAAAAGTTCCTCCATTTATTTTTTATTGTTTATACAATGTATTTTACAGTGATTTAAATACTTACCTAATGTCATTGATAATACAATGGACAATAATAAACAATATTCAAATTCTCCATGAAAAATCAGTAAAATATATTTCTGCTCCTTCAGGAAACCTGTCCGTTTGGCTATTGCTGGTTTACATTTTGGAAGGAATCCACCAGGGAGACACAAGTGCTGACACCTGCTGTAAATACAGCACGAATCACACAACATATACTTGCCGAGGGTGTGGAATGAAAGATGTTCCAAAGCAAATAGATGGCAAAGTGACTACCCTTGATTTAGCTCAGAACAACTTAACATCACTCAAAGATGATGTGTTTTTAAACTTAACAAAATTGATAAACCTGTACTAGAACAACAATCAAATCAGCCACATAAGTCGAAATGCACTCAGGGGACTGAAAAATCTTAACGAGTTGGATTTTAGAAGAAACAAATTATGTATCAGTGACTCCAATTTCAATGGGATATTTAACGCCACACCACATCTTGAAACTCTACAGTTGGTGAATAATCAATGCAAGGATTTTATTCAAAGTTATCCAGATGAAGCATTTCAGCCATTAAAAAGTTTACAGCAGCTTTCCATGCATTTCGTCAAAGATGCCGATCTTGGCCCAGTTTTTGAGGACCTGACCAATCTGAACTATTTGATGATTCTTGGCTCTGATGGTCTTAACAAAAATGGAGGAACTTTGGGCTGTAACACTTTTAAGACATTGTCAAATGTGTCTCTGGAAATGTTATCCCTCAGAAATTCTGGCATTACAAAGATTTGTCCACAAGCTCTCCAGCCACTGAAAGAATTGAAGTACCTTAATTTCGCCTGTAATAAGAATTTGTATTACAGCAATATTACTGACGCTGTTAACAAATTACCAGAGTGTACACTGCAAACTTTAATCATAGACAGGACAGGAGCAGGAGAAGGAGAAATTGACCTATCAGAGTACAAATATTCTAGTTCTTGGCATGGCCTGCAAAACTTGTCAGCACGGTTCATGAACACAGGACATCTATATATTAGAAATTTTGAGTTCTTTCTAAGTTTGCCAAAATTGCAATATCTTGGATTCCCAGCAAATATGATGTACGTGAACTATAGTCCTCAGAATGTGGAGAAACTGATTGACTTTTTCAACAAGACTAAGATGGAGACAGCTGACTTAAGTTATTTTGGAGGTGTAGGATTCAGTGAAAAGGAATTTTACGGCAAGTTTTGTGATTCAGATAATATTCATGATGAACCTAATATATTCTTCCGCAAACGACCAGAAGATGTCTTCCCATCTATTGCTCCAGAACACAATGATTTCGATCCAGATGCACCTTTTGAAGAAGGTCAATTACTATGGAGAAACTTACCATTATCCCTTCGTTATTTCTACTTTGAACACTTCACATTTGGCATGATGGATGTGTTCCAGTTCCAGTTCAATCCCTTAAATCAACTATCATCTGTTAGCATTGCAAATTCAAATTTTTTTGGACGATTTAAGACGCTGAGAAATATGACTAATTTGCAAATAGTGGATGCAAGCAAGTGTGGTTTTAACAACCTCGCAAGGAAGCCATTGAACTATCCAAATTTACAGAAACTCTTATTGAATGGAAACAACTTGAGGAATATTGGCACAAAAGAAGCAAAATGGTCCCCATTTGAGTTAATGAGAAAGCTTAAGCATATTGACCTTGGCAATAACAACATTAATTATATTCAGCAAAGTTCATTCAGAGATCTACCTTTATTAGAAGTGATAAAACTAAATCAAAATGATCTCACTACTCTAAATCTAGACTTAAGTGGATCGCCTGCCATCAAAACCATTGACATTTCTCAAAATATTATTACTTCAGTAAGTGAGGCTTTCATGCAATCAATTGATGAACTTATTAATAAACATGAAGTATGGATGGATATGTCCGGAAACAAATTTGATTGCAGTTGCCAGTCTCTATCATTTATCAGGTGGTTCCAGACCACTGAAGTACAAATCCAAAGCCGTGATACTATGACACGTGCAGAAGGTAACATAATCGCTGACATAGACACAACTTGGATGACCTTCAAGTGTTTCATGACAAGAACACATCTTTCAGTTGTGCTAGCTACCCTGGTTCCTACTGCTTTTCTTGTCATTGTTTTGGGACTCATGTACAAGAATCGTTACAGAATCCAATTCCGATATTATATCATGAAAGATCGTCTACGGCAAAACAGAAGGAGTGAAGTGCTAAGAACCAGTGGAGATGGAAGTGTAGAAACACTGTGTAGAGATGATGCACCAAATGTGTACATATCTTGTGCGGATGAAGATACAGACTGGCTTTATGAAGAAGTTGTACCAAGACTCGAAGATTTATGGGGATACTCAACTTTTTCACGCAGACGTGACATTGACATGGGAAACCCTAAGACATCATCAGTTGCTTCCTTACATGCAGCTGCTGTCTGTATGTGTGTGATTACACCTAACTTCTGTGAAGATGGTGTTTGTCTTTGGGAGCTTGAAATGATCTTGGCTAAAGGAGAGGAATCAGTTCTTTTCTTTTGCAAAGAGCAAGTTGATCCAAATGAGCATAATTACATCAGTAGAATGATTCATTTCTATAATCATATTCAGTATGGAGAATCTGATTCAGAAAGACAAGTTTGCTGGAACAAACTGAAAAGCTTTATTGAAGCCAATGCAAATACTGGAATATCTGATTCTGATCATGTAAGGCTATGGAGTCACATTGATTAGGTTTCTCTTGTTAAGATGGGTAAAGTACATGATTAAGCAATCTAATTTAAACATTTAACTCTTACTCGATAATTTTGCTCGAAATTGCAGGGCAAATGAATAAAAAAATGTAGTATATATACTGTACATAAGATACTAAACATGGACATGTAACTGGGGACTTTAAAGGCAGGAGGAGGAGCTCCATGACGGTCTATACTTTGCTCCAGTTGTTGTTTCTAAAGTATCGCATTGACTTACATAATATAACATGTGTTTATGATTTTGTTATTCAGAAATTGGCAGAAGTTCCAGTTTTAAATTAATTTCCCAGTAACTCCTTGGATGGTCATACCATGTGACACTTATCTTATGTCCTAACCTTTTAAGAGGACTCTCATGGACAGTACTAAAAAAACAACTCTACAAACAATAATTTAAAGAAGACAATGCTCTCAATTTCTGTAAAATCATTAAATTTGTTGCGGCAACATGTGCAAAATAATTGTAAATATACATAAATTATATGCAAATAGTTATATCGATATCACATAATACAAATCCATATGAAAAGATAATACAACAATTAACACTATGTATGTATTTAACTTTGATGCGCCTCATTGTGTGGAATGTACAATGAAAATTATCACGCATGATAATCATTTTGGTATTAGTATTATTATTAATATGTAAATATTTGAACCATGAAAATGTAAGAATTAATTTTATGACTCTAAGTTTAGAAGTAATGTATATAGGCCTCGTATATTGCCAGAACTCAAGTATTTGGTTTGCAAATATCTTTAAATCTAACCATAAACATTGCTAATATGTTTGACAATTTTCAAAGACAGATGGAACTTTGTATTTGTATGTATCATTGACATGTATTATCCCATGTTATTTTAGATACAGTTTGTAATAAATATAATACACTGAGATAAGACACTTTGTTATTGTTTAGTTTTTTTTTCATACTTTTAGGTTTGAATATTTACAGGTGACCACTTCATTGATGCAGGCATCTTACCATTACTGACACTCGCTTGTTCAAACCCTGATTGCCCAGCAAGTAATATTAAAGCAATGCCACATTCTCTACAACAGGCCATGGCTAAGAGAATAAGGTCTTTGCCTTGGGATGAAAATGTACCAGGCGTAGAGGAACTGAGAAAATCTGTAATTTTTAGTGCTCCAATCCTCCCAGACATAAAATGACATGTGGCTTGAAGTAGTGATGAGAGTTGTAAAACGTTCAACCTGAATTTGAACAGGCTTGCCAAAAATGTAAATGCACAAAATCAGATCAATTAATTTGTGAGGTTGACAGTACTAATGCCAAACATTTGTGCAAGTTATTTACACATTTATACATGAATGTTTGTCTAGAAAAAATATATCTACTTTCTTTTTACCTTTTCTGTAAAATATTGCAGAAAATGAATTTAGTTTGCATTTTATGTTATTATTAGTATATTAACTAATTTTAGATCAGAATGTGACCATCCAATGTTTTGGTTAGATCAAGTAACACAGTGGTAATACATTTTAATAGGATTTTATTGTTTTGTTTCAGTTTTCAGATTCATTTTGGCTCTTGTATGTCTCCTTGCTTTCCCGCCTGATGTGACAATGACACCAGTTCCAGTTCTTGCAACCAATTGTCTTCAAGATGGTGCCACTCTTGACTGTCGCCACCGCCAGCTATCTTCAGTTCGAAAAATACCTCCAGAGGTCACCAAAGTCTTGTTAGATAATAACAACATTGATGGGATACAGAATTACGAATTTGCTGGAGCTACACAACTCGAAGTTATTAGTCTCTCATACAACAGAATATCATCATTACCTGTCAATGCTTTCCAAGGATTGACCAATTTGAGATTCCTGCATCTTGGTCACAATAATATGTGTCTAGGTGATGATGCATATCCACCTGGTGTTTTTCATCATTTGAAGTCATTGGAAACATTGAACATGGCCAGCAATAATTGTGGGAATCGCATCATACAGAAATATCCTAGAGAAGCTTTTAAGGATTTGAAAAATGTGGAATCCCTTGCAATAACTGGTTTGCCTGCAAATCAAAACTCACTTGATGGTTTTGAGTACATGAGCAAATTGAAAACACTTATGTTTGTGGGAACTGGTAGTTCAATGGGTACCCTGCCATGTAATTATTTTTCACCACTTCTAAACATTACCTTAAAAAGGCTTTCACTTAGAAATGCAGGACTAACAGGAATGTGCCAAACTGTTTTAAGGCAACTACAATCGCTATCATACTTGAATATAGCCTGCAATGCATATTTCGAATATGTGTCTCTCTTACCGGTTCTTTTTAACATGGTAAAGCCATCACTGAAGACTCTGTCAATGGATATGATTGGGTATCGTGGTGCAGAAGTAGGGGATTATTATTACTATGGCTTGGCCCACTCTAATTTGAATAATCTGAAAAGAATTTCAATGAGACAAATCGGTAATGTATTCTTCAACACAGACACCATAAAAACCCTGGCAAATGCAGAAGTAATTGTTCTTGGCCACTCATTTATTCAGTTTGATGACAGCGAGCCACATGTGCCTGAAAGAGTTGAAGCAATATTTAATAACAGCAAATTAGTCACCATCGCTCTGCCATATTTCAAGGATCAAAAATACCCATTACAAACATTTGAGAAGGAAATGTGTGAACCAGATGAAATAGACTTAGAAGATCATCTTTACTTCCCAATGAGTGATCAATACACTCCTAAATTTCCTGTAGGAGCAGGTTTGGACAATATGAAAAAGAGTGAAGATAATAAATCTCCTTCAAATGGCAATGGCACCTCTCACAATTTGCTGACTCCATACAATTTGAGGCAAAGAGAAAAGACATTATTGAAAATACCTCCTTCATATCCAAGGGACACATTTGATAAGTTGCTGTTCAAATATTTGCCACCATCTGTTAAGTCTCTATACTTGGATAACTGCCAACCAACTGTAATACAAAGTTTGTTCAACCTCGACATAAATCAATTGAATAATGTTCAGTATCTCAATCTATCAACGATGTCTTCTGCACCTGAAATGGACTTGTTTGAAAATTTGAAGAAGTTTCAAAACTTGTCTCTCTTTGAAGCAAAATTGTGCCAGATTTCTTCCATAGAAACAATTTTTCCACCGTTGCCCAATCTTGTTGCCATTAATCTTGATAACAACTCGGTCGCCAGTTTGGTAAACCCTTTCCAGAATATACCCAGAGTGGAAAGAATATCATTGCAAGGCAACAGGATTTCTACTATGGGTGAAGAAGCTTTTTCTAACCTCACAAAGCTGAGGAAGATATTACTGGCTCACAATTCCATTTCATCCACATATCTGAATGTTGCAGATGCAAGTTCCTTGCAAGAAGTTGATATCAGTTGGAACAAGGTTCCTTATTTGAGTGAGAGATTCATCAAGGAATTAAACAAGCATCATTCACTTGGTTTGAATGTAAAAAGTGACCAAATGACCTGTGATTGTAATGCTCTACCATTCATCAAATGGGTTCAAGCAACCAACATTACTATAGTTGACAAAGATTCACTTACGTGTGAGTACCGACACAATTCAACAAGGATTCTTAACATAAACATAGATCATCTGCGAGTATCTTGCTACAAGTGGTTAATGCCCTTGTGCATTGCTCTTGGTACAGTCTTTGTGATTGGTCTAATAATGGCAATTGCATACAAAAACAAATGGACACTGTTTCTCAAATATTACTTAGCTAAAAGACGATGGAGGATCTATTCAAAACGCATCAAATCAAATTTGGGTTTATTAAGTTACAACATGTTGGCCAAATTGGAAAACACTTATGAGTATGATGCATTTATGGCACATGATAATGATGATTATGAATGGGTCAGTAGAGAATTCTGTGAAAAAGTTGAGGAAACATGGGGGAGAAAACTTTGTATTGCAAAGCGAGACTGTCTTCCTGGAGAACCAGTTTTCAAAACTATAGTGGATGCCATTGATCAAAGCAAACTGGTCATCTGCTTATTAACACCTGGCTTTGCAAAAAGTAACTGGTGTGATTTTGAGCTGAAATTAGCTCTGGACCGAGGCAAGAGTACAGTGATATTCATTTTAAAAGATCACATACCTTGGGATCAATCAACAAAATTGATTCGTCAAATAATTTACAGCAGACAAGAAAACTCTAATTTTCTTGAGCATACCCAAGATGCTCAAGGACAAGAACTGTTTTGGAATCAGCTACGTGAGAGACTGACGCAAAACTAAGTAATCATTGGTAATAATTTTTGTCTGCCGTTTATTTTGTTATAGAATAAAAACAGCTCAATGGATTTGCCTCAAATTTTCAGAGAATACTCACAACATCTGCCAAATATAAAATAAATATGAATAACAAGTGTATAATTATTGATTATATGCCTCTGAGAGCAAAAGAAAATTATAATTTGGTAGTATTAATGTAATTATAATCAATCTCTATTTGTTGATCAAGATTTGTGGCTAAAACAACTAAAATATTAATTTTGATCATTGAACAAAATTAAATGCTTCAAATAGAGATAATGTTGTTCCCTCTACCAAGTACTGAAGAACACTTAGAATGGCATGCACGGATTTGTAAGACAAGTGCGAATGTTGCCTGATGCCAGTGCTGAATGTGCTTTGTAAGTAAAAAAAAAATGTTTCCCCTATATATTTGATTTGGTATCTATATTTACACATATTACATTTTTTGTATTATCAATTTTGAATGTGAGAAATAAAGTCAATGAGGTTGTGCCGTGCCAAAGTTCCCCCCAGGCGTCGCCACTAGCGATCCTACTAAAGCAGTGTTTGTTTACATGGCCAACTGACCCAGTTGAATAGAAAAGCTCTCGTTTCGTTCTGCTCTGATTATCAAGTATGCCTCAGTGTTCTGTTCCATTGTGCACTAACCAAGGAGGACACAGGTTTCCCAAGGCTAGACCACAAGTTTTGAGAGACTGGCTCATCAAAATTAAGCGTGATAGGCCTGATAAACAAGGTACAATTTGGGTGCCTGGACCAGCTGCTGTTGTGTGCAGGAGTCATTTCACAGAAGATAGTTATGTGCAGACAAGTTATCATGGTAAGTGTGAATAAATTATGTAATGTTCTAACTAGTTTAGGAGATTGAGGGCACATACCTGTTGTGTTATTATTACAATTCATGTAATTTGTATTACACATTGTGTATTGTACACACCACAGCAGTAAGAGAATCTCAGAGATATTAAGTACATACCTGTACATGCACCTTTTGACAGTTATGCACAGCAGTAATGTTTTAAATTTTTGAGTAAACAAGACACCTGCTACCCAGATGTTCTGATGCTTTTAAAAATATCAGCCACTTTAATTGTTTTGACAACAGCACTTTGGATTATTCCATTACATTTCATAGTGGATTGTCAGTATTGTAGGCTTTTTTCATAGATATAGCTTAATAATACGTATCATGATACATATCGTATTGTTTTACTGTATCGTGATATGTATCATATCGTTATAAAGATAAAGGTGTACAGCCCTATTTTAAATGTATTAATTTTTTCACAGCGAACACAAGTCAATGACATATGTATGTTCACTTTTAATTTGACAGGTCTGGTCCCTGCTAAGCAACAGTTGAAGCAGAATGCTGTGCCCACTATATTTGCATGGAGCAAAAATGACAGCCTGGAACTAAGCAGAAGAAACTTGAGAGCCTTGAAGAGGCAAGTTGCTGCTGACGAGAAAGAAGCAGAGGCACGGCTGGCTGTGGAAAGCATAAGTCATGAGGAATTGATCACCATGGAAGAAATACATCCAGGTGCGTTTCTGTACTTTCATCATCTATTCTGTATTTATTATTTTGATAGAGTAAATAATACTCTGTAATCATTCTATAATATGGTTATTTTACCTTGCAGATGAGGATAACACAGACGCAGTTCCTGTGAATGTTACGTCAACCACCAGCACACAAACTATCACATTACCTGTCCAGCTTTACTCTGCAAAACAATTTTCGGATGACCAGTTGCATTACTTCACCGGCCTGGAGTCATATAGAAAGTTTTGCCTTGTATTAGATACCCTTGGTCCTGCAGCACTCGAGCTAAATTACTTATACGGACCTCCACCTGCACTGTCTGTGGAAGACCGATTCCTCCTGACATTGGTCAAATTACGACTCCACTCAGCAAATGCAGAACTGAGCATTCAGTTTGATATACCTGAGAAGCAGGTTAGCAATGTGTTCATCACAAGAATTAATTTTATGTATGTGCAGTGGGAAGAGATAAACTGGTTGCCTTCAAGGGAACTGGTTCACTATTTTGCTCCAAGTGGATTCAGCGAGAAATTCCCCAACACTAGAGTGATTATAGATGGTACGGAATGCCCAATTAAGAAACCAAAGCAACCAGTGGCCCAGCAAGCGACTTTTTCCACCAACAAAAATCGCAACACAGTCAAAGTTTTAGTAGGTATCACTCCTGCAGGACTTGTGTCCTATGTTTCACCAGCCTACGGTGGATCCACAAGTGACAGACAGATTTGCGAACGATCTGGTCTGGTGTGATCCGCTTGATGAAATTATGGCGGATAAAGGTTTTAATGTCGAGGACCTTTTCTTGCCATACCAAGTCCGCCTGAACATTCCGACTTTTGTTAAGAAAAGGAACAGACTCGCTGCGGAAGACGTCAAGAAGGACCGCAAGATAGCCAGCAAAAGAGTACATGTGGAGCGGATTATCGGACTGGCCAAAACGTACAAGATTCTAACTCAGCCAATCAGTCACATAGAGTCTTCCCTTGCATCAAGAATTATCAAAGTTGTATTTGTTCTCTGCAATTTTAGAAAATGGATCGTACCTGATGATGCCTGATGATAAGAAACATTACTTTTTTTATGACACTCTAGAGTTTATTTTCCTCCAAATGACAACAAGATATGTAATACACAATTTAAAAAAACATGTACGACAATATCTAATAGACCTTTAACGACTTCAATGGAGCACTTTCAAAAAAGTCGTCATGCTCTGAGCATAAATCAGATGACATACAATGACTGCAAAGTAGACTAGTAGTTAAATCTGATGAGATACAATGAGTACAAAGTAGAAGTACAAACTGACTAGCATTTTTGCTAATAAGTGAGATAAATCTGACATTATGCGATACAATGACTACAAAAGGAGTAGTTGGCTAGTAAAATATGAAATGTATTGGGTAGACAAGTTTTCTATGTCACATCATAACATGTATTTTTGAATTCACATTGTAAAATATTATGTGTCTTAACAGGCACATAAAAAAATGATTTTGTAACAATAATAAAGTACTTATCAAACTGAACGTTGGACGGAATTTCCTTCATTTAAATTTAAGTTTATTGTTTTTAACCATTACACAAAGTATCTATCATATGATTTAAATACAAACTTGCTTATAAGAGCTGATCTAAAGTATTGTTTGTAGAATGACTCCAAGTTCTTGACCATGGAAGTAATAAACTGGTCATCTCTGGCGATTTCAATGATTTTGAAGTCCACTAAGGTAAACACAATGAACAGGCATCTGGAGTAGTTGGTACACATGAGTTGTCCTTGTACTTGATAGTAATACTGATGGTCATGGCATAGCGTCATACCTTCGTCACCAAACTTTACATAAGGTACATTGGTTGGATTAATCATCTTGTCATTGGCGGTAAAGGGACATTTCACCTCCAGGATGGTATTACTGTCTACCAGTCGGTCAGGAGAAGCCGCCAACCATGGATTTGTGGAATCCACAAAAAGCCCACATTCAACAGTTTTGTGTCCAGTGATGCGCTCAAATGCCTCCACGGCAACCCTTTCATATTTAATGCCATGAGAAGTTGCCCTTGATGAAAAATGCTTTTTGTGTATGAAACTTCTGGCCAAAGCATGAAAGTTGGTTGCAGATGTAGCTTTGCAGATGCGGCCAAAATTGGATGATGTAAGCCGATGTTGTCGTTGCAGCATCCACTCCTTATTTTGTACTTGACCGAGTGTATTTTCTTCGATGCGAGTTTTTTCCTCCTTGGTAATTGATTCCAGCTGAAAAAAATCATTCCTCTGAGCTTGAATCAATCTAGCATTCATTGTTTGATTATTATTAAGGTGATCTTAACAGACAAGTACCTTGTTATCCTGAAAGAAGCGGTCATCACTTCTGCCAGCATAGTCATGCATAAAATTTGTTGTTATGGGATTTGCTGGAGGGTACAACATCTGTACGGGCATCTTTCGATCATCCTGAAAAGAAAGTATAGAATTATGCAAAGCACTGTTCAGCTTGACGCAGATGAATACTTAAAGTATAGAGAGTGAGAAGATTTTTATTTATGTGACACGTGCACAAAAACATCACATATACAAATTGAACAAGTACACCCAGCCCCATATGGGCATATCTGTCACAGTAATATACTGATTAAAGCCTTACATAAAAGCCATCTTTTGCCACAGCAGTAAACTTTCCAAATGCCTATTTACCGATAGTTAATTTTAAATTTTAAACAGCATACATATGTCTGATAACCAAAGCTTAAGTGCTGAAAATTTGAACAACTGCATTGAAAGATACTCACAACAAAACTTAATACTTTGTTCCGGAACAAATCTGGATAGCCAGTCATGTTCCTTCTCTGCACAGGCCGCGGATCGAACTCCCATTCCTTTTTTCTGAGCATCGCCAGGTGGCTGGTCTTCATAGGGGAACCTTTGTAGGGCTTTGCATGGTGAAAGGTTTGAAGTCTCTAGAAAAATAGTTTTTGTGTGTTAGTCATGATTTTGCTTAATCCCGATATAGATTTTATTCTTATTTGGAGCTGCTTTTATTCATTTACCAATATGTTCCGTAAGAATATCACAACTTACTTGTGTGCAGGTCTGTTCTGTCAGCATATCACCAGTAGAGGAAAATATCATTAATCCATAGAGTAAGGTAGCAATATGTTTGCAATGCCCAGATGGTCCCTCTCCTGCAGTGAATGTACACTGACATTCCTCAATGACTCCAAATGCATCAATTCTGATATCAACTGTATAAGAGGTAGACTTGGGGTATTCGGACCACACTTGTCCTTTCAAAAATGAAGTGGTACCCTGCTTTGTTTGACGCACATACCGAATGTATCTGAAACCGAGTTATACAATTTATTGTATAGATATAAACAAAGTAAAAATTCTTTTAGTTAATGTGATTGGTGTAAAATTATCAACACACCAGTTATACAAATGTGAAATAGGTATTTATGTCCATATTAAGCAAACAACAAGATTATGGAGAACTGCAGAATTACCTTTCTTCATACATGTCTTTGCACTTCTCTTCAAATTCTTTTTCGTTGGATTGAAGATATTCTTGTATTCTCTTCATGAGAACATTTGGAATTTTTGTGCCATTGTGTACATCAGTAAATAATTCTGGACCTGGCACTGTCATCCAAAATTCTCTGGCCTTTTCCCCCACTTTCTCAGAAATGCCCATCTTGTCCAGTGACTCCAGTCTGTGTATAATAATATAAAAAATTCTTAGAAATCCATATTAAGTAATTTTATAAGTATTTCACAGGTTTCAGACTGTGCAGTGTACAGTACATGCAGCACCCATAATAAATGCATGATGAAATATTGATATCCATGCATGCTGTGTATTGTCATGATGCAAAACCACATGTCAATAACAATTAATAAATAAATATAGATATACATTTTTACTAGAATTTAAAGACAATAAAACACGTACAATGACCATAGTATTGTAAATCTATTTTGTGCAATGATGTTAAATTTCGTTTGTTGATGTCATGTGTTATGTGAGTACACACCTGTTGTTTATCTTAGTTCATAGCCATAGGCCTACACAGTTTTTATTTACCTTGTAATCAAATCTTTCTTTCTTCCTGACGTGTATTTTCCCCTGCTCTTAAGCTCTGCTATCAGTTCGAAACACTTCCACTCAGTGTATTTAGTTGTCATTGTGCTTGGTCAAAGGTTACTTGAAAAAACGAACACAACACTGCAGCTACACAAGTTTGTTTACATACGTTCTACACTCGAGCGATAATGCGCACGGTAGGATCGGTCGCAGCGCCTCCCCGCGGAAATTTCGCGTGACAACCTCATTGTTTGATATCAAGTGTTGCTATAATTCTCATTGTCAAAATTTAATATCACGGATACCACTTATTTCTTTCCTACTGAGTTTCAGGCTTCCTATGAAGTTTTGCACATTTCTTATATTATTTCGATTAATAAGAAATATGCCAAACTTCATAGGCAACCAGAAACTCAGTTTGGAAGAAATAAGTCATGTGAGGGATATTAAATAGGTATCACTGTAGACACGTTTTTAGAACGGGACCTTCACATATAAACTGTATTGACAAAAAACTAAAACTAAAATGTACTACAGGGTTCAAAGCCACCTAAATTATGCAATTAGTACCAAGGGATCAATGTTGAAAGATAGACACGTAAAGCAGATAAGAAAAAAATAAAAATATATCTTTTAGATTGATTTTTAACATTGGAAGAAGAGTAAGACTATCTGAAATTTATAAAAAAGCTAATATACTGAAGGTTGAAGATCTAACTAAACCATCAGTCCCGAACATTTTCTACAAATATACTAACGGAACGCTACCATAACGAATCAGTAATCTATTTGAAATATCAGATAATTTTTTTTATAACTGTGTTCTTGTGCCTATGTAATGATGCTTTGGTTTTATATGCTCTATCAATGGTTTTAACTTAACTTCATGCTATTTATTTTATTTGTCATCTCACTGCTCATTGTACTTTTCATTTGATCATTTCATGACAGCAAAAAGTTTTACTTATGTTTACTGTTTTATTCCTGTCTGACTGTAGATAAACTTTATCTTATATTATTTTAACCTAATGACTTGAGCATCATGTATGACCTGATACACTGCAGAAATGCTTTGTCATGATTGAGTGTAAGATATGACATGGTTACCCAAAATCTAGGAATGCATGGATCGGTTCAGTCGTGTAAATGTTGAAGTACCTTTGATTGTATTATCATTATGAAAAAAAATAGATCAACCAAAATTAATGAATGTATGAACACCAAATACCCAATATTAACGAAATAAAGCCCAAGTGTCTTAAAAATATGTAATATTATATATTTGCGATATACAGCTTGGATATGCACATTTCATGTATTGGTCCAAACAAAATCAAGCCCCAAGAAGCTATATCTAATCGCTATTTATTTAAGTTTTTAAACAATCATCTCAATTTATATTGCATTTTGTGTTTTGTTTAAGTGTCTATCAATATTACAAAATATCACATGATTTCATGAAAATATCTTTTTGGTTTGGTTTGTATAAGAAGTATGAAATTTACTATTAAATTGAAGGTCTGCATCAAAAAATCTATAAATATGATCTTGTGTGTAAGCTTTGTAGTGAAAGTTTTTTTTTTTAGCAAGTAACACTAGATGGCAGATCAAGCTGTTGTTTTTCAATTCCCCCTGGTGAGTACTAAACATTAAATGTGAGACATAATGTCAGTTATTTCCTATGACACCTCTCATTGCCTTATCTAAAGAATAATGAAGACAAAGTGTGATACATCGCAAGCATAATGATAGTTGAGTGCAGAGTGACCTATGGAGAATTAAATTATCAAACAAATGGGCTTAATTAATTGTCAGACTGCTTTTACAAACTGATATAGCAATATAAGTTGCCCTTGTTGCTACAAAGGACAATTTTGTCATTACTTGCATGTGAGGACCATAATTCAGTATTCAACATAGTTGATGTAAAAATCAGATAATGAGTCCTGTTGGCCAATAAATGATATTGTTTGTTTTTAACAATAATACTAATAATGTTTAACTACACTACAAATCAAACGTATTTAGACACCTTTAGATTTTATTAATATGCTTCCATTAAAACTTAGTATTACTACTTACTTTAGTTGCCAAAAACACCAGATAGAAAGACAGAGTCTGTCTTCTATGTTTATTAGAACAATAAATATGTCAAACTTTACATTCATCAAAGTAGCCACCTCTGGCATCTATAAAAGCAGAACCAATTTGAGGCATTCTTTCAATGAGGGACATTAAATACTGTTCTGAGAGTTCATTCCTGCTTTGTTGAAGAAGTGTCCAGAGGTGTGCACAACTGGTCGGTTGCTTTGCCTTCACTTTTTGATCCATTTTACCCAAAACCAGTTCAATGGGATTTATACTGGGGACTGTGCTGGCCAATTCATGATTTCCAGTCTTCCTTCTCATTCTTTCTTCTTCAGGTAGTTCTGATAAAGGTGGGAGGTGCGTTTTGGGTCATTGTCTTGAAGAATGAATCCTTGGCCAATGACTAGTTTGCCAGATGGAATAGCATGTCGATGGAGGATGCTGTGATAGCCCTTCTGGTTGAGAATGCCATTCACTCTATGCAGATCTCCAACTCTTGATCCAGCAAAACACCCCCAAACCATTGCACTACCTCCCAAATGTTTCACTGTACTAGTTGTACACTCTGGCAACATCCTTCCTCCATAGATGTCAAACTTCGACTCATCGGACCATAAAACCTTGAACCAGTCCTCTACGGGCCAGTTGCCATGTTTTTTTTTGCCCAATGAAGTCTCTTTTTCTTATTCACAGGACTAGCAAAGGTTTTCTCGCTGAAATGCAGTCTTTTAGGCCAGCTTCCCTCAGTCTTCTTTGCACAGTTGAGGTAGACACTTTTACATTGTGGATCTCGTTGACTTTGGCTTGTATTTGCGGTGCACAGAGTCGTTTGTCAAGCAAGCTGGTCACACAAATATACTTCACTGGTGCTGGAGTTGTTGATTGGGGCCTACCACTTCTTCTGTTTTGATTTGTGCCAATATCCTCAATTCTCTTCACTATGAAAGCTACAGTGCTCACAGTATATCTTTGATAAGGTTTCCAGGCCCACTTGCTGCAAGCTAGCCCTGTTTATATAAGGCTAAATCAATCATGTTCAACACAGCATACTGGGGTTTTAAATGTCAAATCTATATCATGTGTATGTCACACCATCCATAATCTGTTACACCTACATTGGATCACCATGCCCATATATTTCCAATTCTAGTTTTGTCATTCCACAGAAAGCAGTGCCAGAAAGCTTTCTTTGTGTCTGTGTGCTTGATGCCTTTCAATACACTGGTCTACAAGCAAAATGCTTCCGGAATAAAAGTAATACAACTTTACCAAATTTAGGTCATTTAAGTCAAAAGTGCTAATTGGCTGTAGTTTTCAAGATACAGCAGTCAACATTTTAATTCTATGCAAATTAATGAGAGAATGGGTATTAATTGAAAGGAAATGTTTGTCTCTGAGCTATCAGTTGTACCTCAAAACACTGTCTGCACATTAGAATACATTCATCTTGGCCAGAGTTTTGACAGAACATGCTCTTTTTGACATATTTGCAGAAATATGTGTCTTTGAAGCAGACAAAATGCATGCATGTTGCGACATTTCATGAGCATTGGCACACATTTATCTATGCATCTCAAGTTACATGTGGCAGCTTGTAAACATTATCAGTGCCTGATATTTCTAGGGAACTTTCTCAAGTTTTTGAACTCAGGAAGCAGAGATGCCTGGAAACTGTGTAAACAATGCAAATAACTTATGTCATATTTGTGGTGAGGTAACCTTTGCATCGCAAAAGCGCAGTAAAACTGCAGTGGTAAAAAAAGCATACCACCTTTATTTTGGCTGCAAAATAGGGGATCAAGACAAGAGTTGGGCCCTATATTATTGTTGTAACACATGTCAAGGTCAGCTGACCCAGACTTTAGGCCACCATATTCCGCTCCTGAACCTCATATCACAGAATGAACTAAATGACCTGGTCAATGATTTGGAACTGTCTAAGAGTAAAGCAGAGCTGTGGGGCTCCAGACCACAACAGTGGAACCTCTTTGAGAGTAATGTCAGGATCTCCGTTTTCCGTGATCGCCAAAAGGATCTGGTTCAGTTTTTCTTAATGGAAGGTGATTTGGTTTACTGCAATGGTATCAATGGCTTGATGGCAGCCCTAAACATCACTTATGATCCAAATGAATGGAGATTGTTCATAAACCAGTCTAAAAGCTGTTCTAATGCACAATGGCAATGTTCCAGTTATATGATGGTGGATATACAAAGTACTGCGGTTTTCTCTGTGAACCGGACAGCCGAGCCATGGATTCCCATGATGTTAAGAAAGACTGGCCACTATGAAAGTCACGGCAGCCAGGAAAGAAAAATGCCCAACATCCCACCCTTATTGACACCCACAAACTTTTGTTACCACCTTCACATAATAGGCGGGGCCTAATGAAGAACCTTGTAAAAATATCTGTATGAAAAATTTGAATGACTAGGTGAAACGAAAGTTAAGGAAGGCATCTTTGTCAGTCCACAGATCTGATAACGTCTTAGAGATGATACTTTTGATCGTCTGTTGCATGGGAAAGAAAATAAAGCTTAGAAAGCCTTTCAGTCAGTGGCAACAGAGTTTCTGAGAAACAACAAGGTAGGATTTCGCAAATGTTATCTCTGAAGTAGATAATTTCCAAATTGTTAGTGAATCAAGCTATTGGAGGTCTATTTTCTATTTTTCTTTCTATCTTAATATCTATCTTTCGATCTAATCGTTCTATCTTTCTATCTATCTTTTTATCTGGCTATCTTACCTTTGTTTCTATCTTGCTTTCTATATATTTTTTTCTTTCTTTTTCTTTTGTTCTATCTATAAACATATTAGTCAGTAAGTCGCTGATGCACAATCTATCTATTTATCTAACCATCTATCTATCTATCTATCTATCTATCTGTCTAATTATGTATCTGTCTATCTGTGTATCTATCTCTCTATCTATATGTGGCCGGAGTGGCCTTTTCTACGTGAAGATTAACACCATATGGTATTAGTTTGTTTATATCTGTTTAGTTGTCAGCGGGGGTGGCAGAGGGGAGAACTTTACCATATATCTTGATTAGGAATGCGTTCACACGTCAAACGGTTTTTCATAAACAAGACGTGCGCCGAGATGTTTGGTTGTTGCAGTTCAGTCAGGGTCTTAATTGAATCAGGCTGCTGACAGCGCCTCCTATCGTCGGTCGTCACAGACTTGCACGCCCCTTGTGAGCAAAGTTGTAATTAACCCTGCTGCAGTGGTCAAATGGTTTTGTCTGGTATGATTTAAAGTAATTTAAAAAAGACACCTGTACGAGACTTGTTTGAGATTATTGTAGATTGTGCTAAATAAAGATTTTTTGGTTTTTTTTGATGGAAAAATTACTTTTAATGAATGACATGTAAACATATTTATAAAAAAAAGATTTTCCCCTGGTTGGATTCGTACCCAGGTCCGTCAACGCCTACTTTTAATCATACCCGACTCAACCATTTGGCCACTGCAGCAGACTATTTATAGTGCAACTTTCATTTGGAGTCAACATACAGACCAAGCTGCTGGCAGCGCCTCCACTCCTCCGTCATTCCATGACATGGCCTCATTCAAATGTCCGGTGCTCTTACAAAACTTAATTTAAATGTCTGATTCTTTAGTAACATCAAGTAAACAATATTTACTACTGATCTGAATCGACAACATAGTGGATATTGTCTCATTTTTAGCTGTTAAAATACATTTTTCGAACGTGAATACGATCGCGACAGTCTTGCGGACAGAATGTAGGCCATTCAGGCCAGCAGCAGAGGCACCCACAGGGTTTATTAGAGAAAACCCTGAGGCCCGTAGGCCATAGACTGGCTAAAAAACGGTCGCGGACCTGATTTAGAGCACCAATGACCTGAATTCTTTGGTCATTCTGTCGCTGCCACCAGGCCGAAATATTTTCAGCTAATTTGCATGAGGCACACGTGGTCAGAGCTGTCAAAATAGTAACATCAATTAGAATGGCTGGTTTTCCATGAACAGCTTACAATATTCACTAATATGGAGTGTTACAACAGTTTGCAATGTTCAGAACAACTTATCAAATTCTTGGAACTGTAGTCATTTGAAACTTTCTCGTTTGTACATACATTTTCTCATATGTCTGTTAAAATGTGGGGTCGTAGGACTGCACCTCCTTAGCATCCTACGATAGTACTATGACCTGTGGCCCCTCATGCATCACTGGTATTGTCAGTTGTGGTTAATTGGCCGACATTAGGAGTGGCCGTTTTAGTTGTTGGCCATTTTGGGAGTGGACCTTTTTGTGCTTGGCCGTTTTGACCGTGCGTGGATTTGGGTCAAGTTCCCGCAAATAGCTAGTTGGAGCAGTGCGCAAAAATGTTTATCTGAAGTCGAGCGTTCTAGAAGGACTGCGTTCGTTAGTTCTTTACATCATTCAGTCATTGATAGAAATCATCAATTTCACATCTTGTTGACAGCGCAGTGAGTTATAACTAGATTGCCGTAATTTGTCTCAATGGGTGTTAATTTTTTTGGACATTCAGACTAAAGAGTCTTTCAATTTGAAGACCTTAAAGATAAAATGGCGGCTGTGGGCCATGTGTTCTTGTGACAAGTGAATGCAGCAGTACTTTGCACTGATCCCGTAGCATAATTAATTAGTGTTACGCAGTATATTATTATTTTTTTTGAACTCATTCTACTCTTTAGAGTTGTTGTGTAATTCGACTCTTTAGAGGTGTTGTGTAATTGGCATGTTGTGTAATTGGCAAAGTGACTTTATTAAAGATGTATTAAAATTCACAAGCTTCGTGTATATTAAGTTTGTGTGATCGTAGGTTTTGTAATTGGCAAAAACTGGTTTTATATTAACTTATTTATGGTTTACCAGAAGTATTAAACTGGCATATCTTGTTGTATTATTTTTTACTTCACATCTAGTTCCAATCGAAGGCGCATACATCGATTTCTCGTAGATTCAGTCAGTTTTGTAATTGGTAAAGTGATTTTATTATATCAATTTATTGATGTTTCACCAGATGTATTAAACTGGTAAATCCTGGTATATTATTTTTTATTCACATCTTGTTCTACTATTTGGACGTGCTGACATTTTTGTCATTGGCAAGGTGACTTTATTATATTAATTTATTTATTGTCTACGCAGCCAATTCTCATAAATTGAGTCAGTTTTGGGATTGCCGGTCTTAGTATGTAGACTGTTTGTGAATTTGGCGGTTTTGACCCCCCCCCCCCCCCCCCCCCCGCTACATAATAAGTTGGATGGCTGCTTCATCCTTAGTCTCATTGGCATGGTCTTATCTCATTGTCATGGTCTATGCCTATTCTAATTAGCCCAACTGGTGCAGAAACACCGGATGTAAAGCCCTAGCCACACAGACAAACCCCCACCAGTTGATGCATGAGGATGTAACAGGTCATATTAATTTTTTTCTGTAATCATATTTCAAAAATAAACATATAAAGGCTATTTGCTTTCTTAACTTATTTGTTACACACAGAATAGAGCTGACTAGTGCTCTTTTCTGTGACTGATATTTCGATTATGAATAACCAAATAACAAAAGATGAAGTAATTAAATCATCTGTGATTTTCATCAAATTATTTTTGAGGTAGGGCTCAAGGCTTCCAACCGCTGGGTCCCGGGTTAGATTCCCGGTGGAGCCTGAGTTGAATGGCTGTTTCATCCTTCGTCTCATTGCCATGGTCTCTGCCTGTCCTAATAAGCCCAACTGGTGCAGAAATACAGGACATGAAGCCTTAATCACCCACCCATTAAAAGATGAAGTAAATAAATCATCTGTGATTTTCATCAAATTTTTAGCGATAAGCTAAAAAAAATGTTTATTGTGATGATTCCTCGAAAAAAATCTTATTCGTGATTATTCATGTTTCTATGCCAACAATGTGTGGCAGAAGCCTCCTTCATCTTCATGAGGTCACTCTGGCTGCTCCACTCCACAGGTTCGATTCCCGTTTAACCATCTGGATGTTCCTTTCTCTGGCAAGGTGATGAGAGTTCAGACCTCGTGAGTTAACCATCATCCTTAAAAGGAGCATGCCTAACTCTGTATGTTCTTAGGATATTTTCCCAAATGGGTTCTAGTGTCAGACTGGGGCAGAGGCCTAGCTCAGAGGTAGCGCTCTGGGCTTCCAACAGCTGGGTCCCGGGTTCGATTCCCGGTCAAGCCTGAGTTGGATGGCTGTTTCATCCTTCGTCTCATCGCCATGGTCTCTGCCTGTCCTAATAAGCCCAACTGGTGCAGAAATACAGGACATGAAGCCTTAATCACCCACCCATCAAAAGATGAAGTAAATAAATCATCTGTGATTTTCATCAAATTTTTAGCAATAATCAAAATAAATGTTTGGTTATTTGTTGGGTATTATGGTGCGTTTTGTCTATAGTGTCCTCCTTTCCAGGTCTCTCTCTTGATAAAATCTTGGCTGCCTAGTTCTGCCAGAATAACCGAATAACAAAAGATGAAGTAGATAAATCATCTGTGATTTTCATCGACTTTTTAGCCATTACCAAACAAAAAATGTTCGTGATGATTTCTCGAAAAAATCTTCGTGTTTATTCATGTTCCTATGGCAACAAGGTGTGGCAGAAGCCTCCTTCATCTTCACCAGGTCACTCTGGCTGCTCCACTCCTCAGGTTCGATTCCCCGTTTATTCAAAGTATACCGTAGCTGCTAGCATTGGTCCGTCTATGTGGTTGAATGAATCGTTGATTAGTTATTAACATAAAAAAAGTAATTAACGTAAAAAATAGTAATTGACATAAAAACTATGGATCATATAGCACCTGGTGTGAATATGGAAAAATATGCTCAGTTATTGGCTTTTTCATTTTAATTCAATTTTTTTTCTTTTTAATTCACTTTTTTTGTAATCCACTTTTTTTATAACAATTAATTCGTGCAATTCACATTGATATATAATATGTAAATGCGCTAGTTTTGCACATTTACATATTATATATCAATGCTTAACAATAGCTTTGCTTTGACATTACTGTTTGTTCTTAAGATATTTTCCAAATGGGTTCTAGTGGTAGACTTCATAGTATTTGTCCTCAGGAGGATAATTAGGCTTGTCATCCTTCAGAGTAGTGTTACAATACAAAAGATGGTCTCTGTTGTTGAATGGTCTCTATTGTTGAATGAATCATTGATTAGTAATTAACGTAAAAAAAAGTAATTAACATAAGAATGGAGTCATTTAAGTAAGTTGAAAAAAAACTTTCTCTTTCAAGTCCCAAGGGCGGGGGCCTAGCTCAGAGGTAGCGCTCTGGGCTTCCAACCGCTGGGTCCCGGGTTCGATTCCCGGTCAAGCCTGAGTTGGATGGCTGTTTCATCCTTCGTCTCATTGCCATGGTCCCTGACTGTCCTAATTAGCCCAACTGGTGCAGAAATACAGGACATAAAGCCCTAATCACACACACACACCCACAAGTCATTATAATGCAATAAATAAACTGTATCACGTAGCACCCAGTGTGAATATGAAAAAATATGCTGAGTTATTGGCTTTTTCATTTTAATTCACTTTTTTCTTTTTAATTCACTTTTTTAATTAATTGACATACCGTAAACGTCGTGAAGAGTGTTCAGACCTGGTGAGTTACCCATCATCCTTGAAAGGGGCATGCCTTAAAAGGGGCATGCCTAATTCTTGTGTGGGCACAATCGGGATCAGCTAATGCATGTTCTCTTCTTGGGTGCGATCTTTTGATCCAATTTGACAGTGTATCAGTATCACTACAATTGGACCTAATCTTGAAAAAAATAACACTCAGGTTGGGTCTGGTGAATTCTGTGATCTGATTGGGTGATATCTAGCATCCAAACATTGTGACATCACTTTCCGATTGACAGAACCAACCTGTCTCCTTAATTGAGACAGGAGTCAGAGCTTGGTCAGTCCCCAATAACTATTATGAATGCTCCACGGAAAACTCGTAAATAATTTAAATATAAGCACTTTCATCTTAATCAATGATATGGGGGGGGGGGCAATTGATATTGCAGTAAATGCGAAAGAATCAGACAGATTTCCAGTTCCCTTTGTTGCAGTAAATGCGTATAAATACGAAAAATTTACACCAATTCCCTTTGTTGCTTAATTAGTCCTTGTGTTGCAGGTGCTTTCGTCCTCAGGAGGATAATTAGGCTTGTCATCCTTCAGAGTAGTGTTGCAATACAGAAGATGGTTTCTGTTGTTGAATGGTCTCTATTGTTGAATGAATCATTTATTAGTAATTAACGTAAAAAAAGTAATTAACATAAGAATGGAGTCATTTAAGTAAGTTGAAAAAAAAACTTTCTCTTTCAAGGGCGGGGGGCCTAGCTCAGAGGTATCACTCTGGGCTTCCAACGGCTGTTGACATAAATAATTTAAATATAAGCACTTTCATCTTAATCAATGATATGTGGGGGGGGGGGCAATTGATATTGCAGTAAATGCGAAAGAATAGGACAGATTTCCAGTTCCCTTTGTTGCAGTAAATGCGTATAAATAGGAAAGATTTCCACCAATTCCCTTTGTTGCTTAATTATTCCTTGTACACTACTGGATTCAGGCTCATAGAACCAGCACAGATTGTTTCTGATAAGGAGCAGAGTACTGTATCACATTAGGTGGCGAATGAGTGAATAATAAATTATCAGTATTTATTCCTATGGGTGTATGAATTGCTTCCTGGGCCGGGCCCAATGCCGAAATACACCTTTCCTCTGTGGAAATTACATGAGAGAGGGTGTTTTCTTGAAGGGCGAAAATCCTGGGACTTTATTTTCTGTAGGTTGCGAGGCAAAAAAGTGTGACACTGGCATGCTGGGTTTATTGTGAGAATTGTGAGAGTCGCTGTAAGTCGCAGCTCTTTCGACTGGACTTGCTGAAGGGTCAGTTGGAGATCCAGGGAACGTGATGGTTAGGGATGGACTGTAAGCTCTGTTGGCTGGCATTCTCTTTGGTGTCTTAGCAGGCTTTTTCTTCTTTGTTGTCTTGGCTTTTTCTTCTTCGGTGTCTTGGCAATGTAACAACACTCATTTATCTTTAATATACGTATAATGACTGATCATTATACATATTACTTCCAAGTACATTACAGACAAAATATGATGTGATACTGTTCTAAGAATTTTATTAATTTTGTCAATAGTATTTTATTAATTATATATGTTAAATCTTTGCACAAGGCTATACTGTCACTGTGGGTAAATATGAATCTCAAAACAGGAATTCTATTGTAAAAAATGAATTGCCAACTTGTTTGATTTTTGCCTATATTTCTGGCTTACGTTCAATGAAATAAAACTTAATTCCCTTGCTTGACTTAATCTTAGTTTATCTTCATGCTTGGTAGCCCTCAAAACACAATGCTAAGAGCTTCAAAAGCAGTGCATGTTTATTTAACTATGAACATTTTGGAAGTAGTGAAATAGATATAGCCCTGCTCAACAAAGATCAACTGCAGTCAACAAGATTGAACAAGTCCACAACATACAAAAGATGGAGTTGCTCCTTGTGATGAATGTTTGGCTTCATGCTTGGTCAAGGCATCAACGATGGAGTGACTTCATGCTTGGTCAAAGCATCAACGAATGGAGTGACTTTTGGTATATGTCAAGAGCAGTGCACATTGCATACACTACAAAATTTTTTAAACTAGTGAGATCAATGTGAAATTGCTCTGGAGGTTACTTACAAATACTGCAACTGGAGTAAACTCATTCAACAAGTCCACATCATAAAACAGCAGGATGCAAGTTGCTGATTGTCAGCATTTTTTTAATCTGCCTGATGCGAGATGGTCTAACGATTCTTGCAGCATGATAGTTTGATTAGATTAGATTAATGTAATTAATAAGTTAAGAGGTCTAATCAGTCGTGGTTTGCTTTGTTTGAAAGTGTGCATTTCTGAGTGGCTATCCCTAAAGTATTACCAATGGATATAGCATTTGGAAATGTGCCTCAACAACATCCAAAAGCATCATGATGTGTGTGGTGTGATACCCAGCTTGTCTTATTTTTCCAACATCTCACAAAAAGAATCACAGATAAGACAGTGAAGGCTAAGAAGCATGCTGTCACAAAACACAATGCTAAGAGCTTCAGAAACAGTGCACGTTTATTTAATTATGAACATGTTGGAAGTATTCAAATGGATTGCTCAACAAAGATCAACTGCAGTCAATCTTGTTAATTAAGATCAACTGCAGTGAACAAAAATCAACTGCAGTTAATCTTGTTAACAAAGATCAACTGCAGACAACAAGATTGAACAGGTCAACAGCATAGAAAAGATGTGATGCAAGGAGCAACTCCATCTTTTCTGTTTGGCTTCATGCTTGGTCAAAGCATCAACGATAGAGCGACTTTGGGTATATGTCAAGAGCAGTGCGCATTAAATCCACTATGCAATTTTTTAAACTAGTGAGTGTAACGTGTGTCTGATCTTGACGTTACTTACAAAAACAGCAACTGGAGTAAACGACATTCAGCAAGTCGACAGCATACAACAGCATGATGCAAGTTGCTGATTGTCAGCATTTTTTAACCTGCCTGTTAAACTTGACGATTCTTGCAGCATGATAGTTTGATTAGATCAATTAATCTAATAAATTAATAAGTTTAATCAGTGGTGGTTTGCTTTTTTTTGGAAGTGTGCATTTCTGGGTGGCTAAACCTTCACGTATCACTTATAATTCTAAAGTTAAACGTAAGGTTTCAAGTCATGTTCAAATGTGCCTCAACAACATACAAAAGCATCATGATGGGTATGGTGTGGTAATGAAATGGATGAAGCTCTGCTCAACAAAGATTACCTGCGTTCACCAACCATGGAGTGACCTTTGGTGTATGCCAAGAGCTGTGCGATTTTATGGAACTACGAACATTTTTAAAGTACTATCATAATTTGTCACAGCACTTGACGGCACTTAAAAAAACAGCAACTGGAGTGAACAAGATTAAACAATTCAACAGCATACAACAGCATCCTGGAATGAAGTTGCTGTTTGTCAGCATTTTTTTTAAATCTGCCTGATGCGAGATGGTCTGACCATTCTTGCAGCATGATAGTTTGATTAGATTAGATTAATGTAATTAATAAGTTAAGAGGTCTAATCAGTCGTGGTTTGCTTTTTTTGATAGTGTTCGTTTATGAGTGACTAGTCTTTCATGTATCACTTATAATACTAAAGTGATAATGAAGGATTTGGTCATTTGTAAATGTGCCTCAACAACATAAAAAAGATCCTCAACAACATACAAATGATCTGACAGCTGAGAAGCATGCTGTCTAAAATCTGAAGGATAAGAAGCATGCTGTCACAAAACACAAGGCTAAGAAGGATACAACAGCATGCAGCATACAACAGCATGCATCATAGTATGAAATTGCTGATTGTCAGTTTTTTTAACCTGTGGTCACTACAGGGCACCTTTAACAATGCTTGACCCAGAATTGGTCTGATGATTCTCGCAGCATGTTAGTTTAAATAATGCCATTATAAGTTAAAAGGTCTAATCTGTCTTTTTATTAGTATTTTTCCTTAGATTTTGGAGTTGCTCATTGCGATGGACGTTTTTTCTTAATGCTTGGTTAAAGCATGATCCACAGAGTGACAGCCAAAAGAGGATCTTGTGGAACTTTGGGGATATGTGGAGAGCAGTGGGCGTTTATGATACTATGAAAATTTTTGAAAGTAGTACATAAACGCGGATTGCTATTGACGTTCCTCAACAAACATCGACTGCAGTAAACAATATTGAACAAGTAAACAATATGCAAGAGCATCATGGTGTGTGGTGGGATATTCAGCTTCTTAGCCTTTAGATAAGATAGTCAATAGTTGAGCACTTGCTGACCAACATGGCATCAGCTTGTATTATTTCCCAACTTCTCACATAAAGGATTCTATCTTACATCTGAGAAGCATGCTGCCACAAAACCCAAAAGAAATGTAGAAAACAGTGGTCAATAGTTGCATACTTCCTCGCCCACATTGCATCTTGGTGAGGGATTCAGCTTTGAGAGCTTGTCTTTACCTATCCAAGATTAATTGCCTTTGTTTTATTTCATTTGTGGCATTTCACAATATCATAGTAACTTTTTTATCAAGTATTTGAGGGGCAGGGGCCTAGCTCATACACCCTTATTGCATAGCCTTCTTGGGACTAGAATGTGCTTATTACAGTTTGTGAGTTCATGCCATCTTTGCCTGATTGTGAAGTGACTCGACAACTTATTTTGACAATTTGACCAAGTCTTTTGGAAACGCTATTTATTAATTACTAAGTTAACAATGTTTTCCAAAGAATTGATAGACACTGTGAACAACTGTACAAAGTGTTATACTAAATCATGTAAATTGTTACCCAAGGTTTCATTGAAGGAATTTTTAGAAAAGGACAACTTCATTGAATGCTATTATCAAAAAAACCTCATGTCTATGTGGTTGGAATCATGCTACGAAACTGGCAGGAGGTTTGATGGCTTTAAAACTATGTTGCGATTTGTGAAGTTTGATAAACTAAAACTTGGCAAATTATCATTTGAAGTTGAAAAAAACTATCAATTAACACACTTTGTTAAAGCAGTTTGTCTGCTGCTAAATTCATTTGAAGGGCATGGTGTGTGTAGGTTTAAAACCAGTCTGTGCAATTTTTATGAAAAAGTAGTGAAGGGGAAAATTATAATTGAAAGAAATATAGGATTCTCTAACATATTACCCGATTCTTTGGAGTGGATTATTAGATTTACTGAAATTGTATTTAGAACACTTAGTAATAACGGCTATATTGATGATTTCAAACTCTACTTACTTGTAGTGGCACCAGACGTTTCGTGGTTTACAGTTCAAATTGTACACAACGGAGATAAGTTGTTTGCACAAACTTTGGAAATAATTGCCAATTCTGTTGGGATTAATTCATATTATTCTATGAATCGTACGATATTGGGAACATATCTTCAAAAATGTGAAGAACAGATTGAAGAGATAAATTGTAGTGAAGATATTGATTTTAAAAAAATACCGTTTTATCAGACTAGAGGAGAAAATATGATTTGTATGTTAATACCATTACCACTATCCATAACTGCTCTGACAGATTTCAATAGCATTATAAAAGGTGCTTTTACTATTTCTGTGGCAATTGGTAATATGATTGATTACGAATTAATACAACACAACAAGGGTTTTGGAATATGTTTAGATATCAACACTGGTAAAATATTGTTAGGTAAAAGCTGCGGGTTGGTTAAGTGGTGTGATGTTTGTGCCTTTTACTTGTGGCCTCTTGTTTGCCAGGCCAGGAAAGATGACCAGAGTAATGCTACAGTTTGTCCGTTTTATGTTATCAAACAAGCCTTCGTATTAACAATAGTAAACTACTTCGGATGCGATGAAAAGTTTGATAAAATAGCTTTGGATGAAACTTGGTGGCTTTACTGACCATTTCTGGAGACTTTATACCTATTTGTGAACCAAAAACAGGTTACAAAGCGGATTTTATACCAGATTCAATTTTATCTTTGAGATTTACTAATAATTGCAAGTCTAGGAAATACCAAGTTTCAGGAAAGCTGGATATATGTTTGCCCCACCCCATAACACGGGATTGGGAATCTTTAATTTTTTTATGTCATTGCAGAAGATATTGGGAATGCTTAGCTTGGTTATTGACTTTGTCTTATAATACAAGAGACACAAAAAGTGATGCAATTGCGCTAAACCCTTTATTGAATAAAAATTTTAAATGGGCACAACTAGTTAAGGGAGTAGCCTCTTGTGAAGATGTTGCATTTTGTGTGTTACAAACTGGTAGTGATGCCGGGTTTGGAATAATACAAAGATACATTGAAGATACAGTAAATGAACCAGTACTGGGAATGAATTAGGTGTTAAACATGTTATGAAATTCTTATTAAAGAGGAGCTACATCTGATCCATATATATGCATTAATAAGAGCTACATTTGATCAATATCTATGCAAAGTCTAACTATTTAAAGGACAATGTATTGCACAGTGATTTAGGTATAGGTGGTGCCGCAATAAATAATGGAAGTTACTGGAAACCAAGTATTTTCTAGGAAGGGCGATAAGGTGCCAAGAGCCTCTGACTTGTGTAAACTTTTCAGACAACATCATAATAGTTTGAAGAAAAAAATCAATGAAAGGGACAGAAGTGGTTACTATCCTGACAATTACAGTGACAATGGTCGGGAAGATGACTTCATAGATATTAATCCGAGTGATAGAACATGGGTTATACATCCATCACCTGTTTCTGAAGTGGTCTTAGATTTCGCGTTCGAGAACAATGTAGCAGGGTTTAGTCCACATACTTCCTACTTATTTTCTCATTTCTCAGAATTAAAAAATGCTTTCACCTTGTATATTTTATCAGATCTGCTGTTAATGTTGGAAATCAATTTTCCTCAGTTCTTTCCAAACTTTAATTTTTGGAACTTCGATGAAAAAATCCAACATATATGTGTTAAAAATTGCACTGAAGCTATAGTTAGAGCTTTAGAAAATGTAAGATTTATCAATAGAGTGGGGGGAATGTCCAATATATTTGATAGAGCAATGAGAATTCACTTCGCTCTAGGTGTTATACCAATCAAGTTAAATAGAGTAAGTGGTAATTTTAAATTACCAAAAATAAGTGGACATGTATTACAGGATTACGTGGATAGATATGTCACATTACTAGAAAATTGTGTCAATATCCGAACAGTAGTAGATAACACACCCATTCATAGTAATCTATTACTTACAATGAAAAATGGAGTTTACGCCTGCACTGACTTCAAGGGAATCCATTACGAATTACGGTCATTCGATATGAGAAGTGAAAGTGTTAAAGATGGACTTCCTGTTAGAACAGTGTGGATTGATATGATGCAAGATGAATTCCAGTATATGTTCCCAGTATCTCGAAGTAAACACCAAACAGTTGATAAAATGTCAAAAACTAGTGTTATAGTTTCCTCTAAATTAACCAAGGAAACTGAGGGTACCTTGGAATATGTTAGAAAATGTAATATGGAGGAAGACCAATCAAACAAACCTCGAGACAAATGGGAATTTGATGAGTCGATTAATAAGGCAAAGTTAAAGGAAGATATTAAATCTGAATTCTCTAGCCAACAACACTTTACAGCATTAAAAACGGCATCTGATATAAATCATGATTTAGAACAAACTTTGTACAAATACTTCAGAAGAACCCAAATAAAAAATAATAGTGTCACAGAAAATGAAGAATTGCAGTGTCTACTCGAACAGTGTTTGCCAGGAGGCAATGTACAGATGAGAGGTGGAATACATGGTGGGGGTCCAATACAAGATAAAAAAGATAACATTAATCAAGTTAGAAATGTTACTGTTAAGAAGCTGGAACAGGGAATTAAGACATTGAGTGATGAAAATAACCAATATAAGAAGGAAATATCAATATTGTCAGACCAAGTGGTTTCTTTACTCCTTATGAGAGGAAAATTCAGCTATGAAGCAAAAATAAGGGCCAATGAAAATGAATCATTGAAAAGTACAATCAAAGACCTAACGAGGGAGAATTTTAACAATGTTTCTAGTATTACCAAATATCAAGAACTAGTTAACAGTTTAAGGGAAAGTCTGGATGAAATAATGAAGAAATTTCAAGCAGGGGACATGGAAAGATCGAGATTATTAAATTTACTCAGTTTTAACGAAAACACGTCTGATTATGGTTGTCTAGATACTCATTTTAAAATCAGTGAACATAAGAAAAAACTACTAGAACTCATAGATTATGTTGCAGGTTGTATGGACAGAAGTGTGTTGTTGTCAACATTCCACACCATTCGACAACAATCTCAGTTGTTGTACACCTGCCAGCCAAACATGTTCCGGGCATATATCTCCCCCCACACTTTCGTCGAGGCCTATATCTCCCTCAACACTTTGGTCGCCTATATCTCCCCCGACACTTTCGCCGAGGCCTGTATCTCCACCCACACTTTGGTCAAGGCCTATATCTTCCCCCACACTTTCGTCAAGGCCCACATCTCCCCCGACACTTTCGTCGAGGCCTACATCTCCCCCGACACTTTCGCCGAGGCCTACATCTCCCCCGACACTTTCGCCGAGGCCTACATCTCCCCCGACACTTTCGCCGAGGCCTACATCTCCCCAGACACTTTCGCCGAGGTCTATTACTTCCCCAACACTTTTTTCATTTCTCGAGTCCTTTTCTCCCCACACGATACCTGCAAGTCCAGTATTACCAGCATTAAACCCAATGTATTCACCCATAACTCCAGAGCATTCATCCATACCTCCATTTATATGTGGGCTTCCTAATGATCCTGTTGAAGATGATCTTATACCAGATGACATTGTGAGCTTCCTTCTAGATATATAATTACTCAATGTTACCCACTCTATCGGTAAATTCTTTTGGGAATTTTTCTCTTGGAAATTTGTAACATTAATAGTTCTATTGTATATTTAATATGTATATGTTGTTGATAGCAATCCACGTGACTCATGTGACTACTCCCAAAATGGACTCGAGTGTCCAAAAGAACATGATTTTAATAGTATGTCCAACTGTAGTTACAGTATGAATATAGATGCTTTGTGATGCTTTGTTATTGATAGCAAGTTATTTTTTTAGTTTGTAATTATTCTATTCTGGTGGATGAATTCACCTGTAATTATTCTATTCTGGTGGATGAATTCACCTAAAACTAACGACAAGCTATGAATGAATTTATCATATGTTGTTACATAAAAGTATCTCTTTTTACATATATTGTATACATTTATTTGTTTCACATGTGGCAGTTAACAGTTGCAGTTAAGTTATGCTAATTTCTTTGTGCTGTTATTTGTACAGTTGTTATGATGTAAAAACATCATCTAAAACGTTTCAAGTCCATTTTTTGGTCATCAGGCAAGTTGCACATTCCGTGCTCTATATCTGCATAATGCAAACCTTACTAAAGGCAGTAGCACTGTCAGCTGACTTGGCCAGGTTCTGTGCTATACGATCCTTTATGTGATAAATATTTTTACATCTCATTGAAGTTTCATAAATACTTTTACATCTCATTGAAGTTTCAAAGTATTTGTTGCTATATATTGTACTGGTTTAATAATTTTTCTTAATAATTATGCTTATTATCAATCGTGTGCTGGTTTAATAATTATTCTTATTATCAAATGTTCAACTTCTACATTGTACTTGTGTAATAATTACTCTTATAATAAATGTTCAATTTTTGAAAAAGTTTGTTTTATCATTTTTTGGTTAAGGGTTAAGAACCATTAATTTTTCTCATGCCCTAGGACAAAAAATTAATTTTAACAAGGGGATTTTTGCTTTGTTAATTGGCTTAAAACAAGTATAACAGTATGACTCAAAGGGATTTTATGGACCAACAATTGCATAACTTAGCTAAACCCTTTACTACAATTGTAAATTAATTAGCTGTGCTCGGGTAAACATGAAAGGGAATGAAACGTGACTAATATAATTTTCACCAATGTAAATTAATTGGCTGTGCCCTGGGTAAACGAGAAAGGCAATGAAACATGACTAAAATTATTTTCACCAATTTTGAGTGGATAGGTATTAATGAGGGGTTAAACACACAAATGCACTCGCTCCTGTGTACACGTTGTAAAAGTCCATGTCATTGAAGACTCCAATACAATGACATTTCAGCCTAGACTTTCAACTGAGTCTCATCTCAGCATTGAGGGTAGTCAAGATCTCCCAGTTCCAAAGTGGGCAGAGTCCAAAGTGCAGTAAGCACAAAATGTTCAGAGTCCAAAGTGTACAAGTAAATAACACAAGAGTGGATTTGCTTCCTCAGCTGGCAAAATGAAAACTGATCTTTTTAATGTGCACAAGGTATATGTATTAAAACACAATTCATGAAGTTTTCCCCCCAGCAGGGCTGAGAGGGAATTATCAACCAATCACAACACAGTAAATTCTACATTCCATGGGGTGATACCTCCCCCAAACAGGGCTGCTACCAGCATCTTTCTGCCAATTCTGGCAGGGATTAGTGAAACTGAGACAATGGAGCAAAAGTGGACCCCCTGCAGTGCTCTGCATTGTGCTGAGGCTATTTATAGCTCAAGTCACAATGGCTATTGTACTGAGTGTCAACTTTGGCTTGGTTAGCAGTTTTGGAGGGAAAGTTTTGGAGGGAAAATTAGTAAGCTCCTCCCACAATTCAGGACTTAACAGTGAGGCATCCTAACAGGGCAATGCACTCACATAATACTGACAATAAATCAATATGAAGCAAAAGGAATGATACTTGTCATCAATTGACAATTGATTGCTAACACAGTCAATCAATTAATAACATAATCAAGGTGTCATCAATTGACAATTGATTGACAATACAGTCAATCAATTAATAATACAATCAATGTTAATGATATAATCATTGCTAACAATATAATCAGTACTAATAATCAACATTCCTTGCAGCAGGCTAAACTAGCTAAGACTAAGCATAATTAACAAGCAATTGCTGGCACATGTGAGTGGAGCAGTGACCAGCTAAAATGTAGTGATGAGCACACACTACTACTGCATTTAGGTCACATGAGCAGAGGCCTGCATAGGGCAGGTGTAATGAAGAGCAAATGTCATACAACTCTAACTGACATATATCCTTTGCCTAGGGCAAGTGCAATGAGGAGCATACAATCATGCACCTGTCATGTTACTCTAACTGACATATGACATCTATCCTTTGCCTAGGGCAAGTGTAATGAGGAGCATATAATCAATGCACCTGTCATGTTACTCTAACTGACATATGACATCTATCCCTTGCCATACAATCAATGCACCTGTCATGTTACTCTAACTGACATATGACATCTATCCTTTGCCTAGGGCAAGTGTAATGAGGAGCATATAATCAATGCACCTGTCATGTTACTCTAACTGACATATGACATCTATCCTTTGCCTAGGGCAAGTGCAATGAGGAGCATACAATCAATGCACCTGTCATGTTACTCTAACTGACATATGACATCTATCCTTTGCCTAGGGCAAGTGCAATGAGGAGCACACAATCAATGCACCTGTCATATTACTCTAACTACTCTAACTGATATATACAAGTAGTTGCCAGGGGCTGCACTTTACATCACTCCCCCCCTTATTCTAGCTCATTGATGGCAATCAGCAAGGAGCGTGCTTGGGGATGATCAAGAAGTGATCAGCCTGGCAATATAAACAATTCTGAAATGTTAGATGGTTCTAACATGCTAAGCAAATTTTAGTGACATCAATATGTGAAGCACAGTGAGTTAAAAATGGCTACAATAATGCTGCAAGGGTAAAACAATGGTGATAGCCTGAGGAAACAAGGGCATTTCTAACAATTTTTTTTTTTTTTTGCTTAAACTATAGTAATATTTAGAGTTCCTGGTTTGTGCACTCAACTGCATAGACTGCAATCTTGAGTGCACTGGTCAGAGTTCATTGGTGGCGTTTGCCCATCCAATGCGTGTGGTGAGGTGTGGTCCTTGCCCACTGTGGCAACAATCTTGTAGCCCGAGCTTGCACAACTTCCTGAGTGGTTTGTGGTATGTAGGGGTGAGGAGCATGTTGTCCTGCTCATGTCTAGTGGTTGGGTAGCATCAGCAAGTTGTGCTTGTGGCAGGGCGGTGTGTGACTTTCAATTCCCCAGGCCTAGAGAATTTAAGTGGACTGCGACTTGCACCGCCAGTTGAACACAACGCCTAGTCAGAATACAACCTGTAGATGCATGTGATGGTCCATATCCTGGGCCAGTTCCAGATGCTGTGGGCTAAAGCCCCAGTTAGCGTTAAGTAGTCCAATAAGTCTCTGTGTGAGCAGTTCTGTTAATCTTTCACTTGGCATGTGCACTGCCAGTGTTCTTCCAGGTAACTTCCGGTGTATCTCCAGAGCGGAGTGACGGCGAGAATGGATGAACCACTCAGAAGTGCAAGCAGCCATGAATTCTTGTAGACCGTGGATTCCGCATAGTAAATTCCATCAGTCAGTAAATTCCAGTGGTCAGTGAATTCCAGTGGACAGTGAATTCCGTAGACAGTGAATTCCGCACAGTAAATTCCATCAGTCAGTATATTCCAGTGGTCCACGTCAGAGGTGATGATGAGGTGATCATCGCCCCAGCAATCCTGGGAGTTCCTGCAGGAGATTGATGCGGGCTCGCTTCTGCTGATCCAAGGTGGGGGGGTCGATATCCGGAGGCAGTGGGCGTTTCGCTGCTCTTTGGAAGTAAGGACGTCTCCTCTTGGCGTTCTCAGGCAGGTCCGCATCGTGCTGTCGCCTAGTTGCGGTCCTGTGCAGGCGCTTTGCGTCGTGGCGCCTCTGTGGAGCGGGGCGAGTTGTTGCTGCCGAGCGAGGGGGTGCTGGCTTGACGTCTCTAGTCGGCGAGGATGTCAGTTCTGGCTCTGCAGGTGACTCCTTGGTTTTCTTGCCGGAGACCGGCTGATCTAGGTCGTGTGTGCGGCGAGTGGCTGTCCTGTGTAGGCGCTTAAAGTCTTCCCTCCTGGGAGGTGCATGTCTGGTCACCGCAGCGGTCCTGGGGTCAGGAGGGTCACTAGGGGACTGGCGCTCATTCCTGGTAGCTGCACGCCGTTTTGGGTGGGCATTGCTCTCTCCAGTCGTTGGCCCAGAGCTGGACTCGCTTGACTGGCTAGGGTGCCTCCTCCTCTTGACGGCCGGTTTCACCTTCTGTTTTGGTTGTGGGGGAACAGCTTTGGTTTGCCTGGTGGCAGGCTGCCTGTCAGGTTGTCTTGTCACCCCAGTGACTCGGGTGCTTTGTCGTGGGTTCCTTCTCGGTCGTGGGTTGAGCTCATCCCACGCGATGTTGGGATCCACCAGCCTGACCTTGTTGATGTTGACCACCTTCTGCTTCCCACTTTGCTGGTGGGTCACCCACACGACTTTTCCCCTGACTCTCGTGACTGTCCATTGTGGGTCCCACTTCGCTGTCAATGAGAGCGGCTCCTGGGCCTTCACCACCACGGTGTCGCCCACTTTGATTGTGCCCGTGTTGGCTTGCTGCTGCAGGCGTGCCCTGTTGTGACGTCGTGAGTGCTCTGTCTGTTGGGCCGCCGTGCGCAATGCGTCTGCGATGTCTTGCAAGCGGTCGTCTAGCAGCCACTCCCTTCCAAGGAGTTTTGAAATGGGGAGGCGAGCTCTCCGACCATAGTGGAGAAAGTAAGGGGTGTGCCCTGTGGTATCCGACACCGAGTTGTTGTAGGCCATGAGGGCGGGTCCCAGTTGATCCTCCCAGGAATTTCGGGAGTTGATGATGAGCCGCGAGATAATTTGTTTAAGAGTACCATTAAAACGCTCGCACTTCCCGTTGGCCTGGGGATTGTAACTGGTGGTCTGTCGGTGTTCCACTTCCACTCCTTGCAGGTATTGCTTCAGTGCCATGGCCCCAAATTCCAGCCCTTGATCCGTGATCAGCACATCTGGGTAGCCATGTCTGGGGAAGTATTCCCTGCTAAACTTCTTCCAGACTTCATAGTTCGTCTTGAAGGGGATGGGGTAAGCCTCAGCCCAGCCTGTACAGTGGTCAATGATCGTCAAGATGTACTGGTTGTCGGCTGGTGACTTCACGAGTGGTCCAATTAAATCCGCCGCGACGATCTGTATGGGGGATGTCGCGATCGGCATCTCTCCCATAGGTGCCTTGGGGACCTTCTTGGAGTGGGCCACACAAGTGGGGCATCGGGCCACAAACGCCCTAACGTCCCTCCTCATGCCCGGCCAAACAAACGCCTCCTGGAGCTCCCTCATCGTCTTGAGGGTCGACATGTATCCCACGTCAAGATGGGCTCTGCTGATCACTGTCTGACGCAGATCTGGTGGCAACACCAGGCGGTGGTGGTCTGTTGCATACTGGTGTGGGCGTCTGGTGGAGTATAGTAGCCCATTGACCACTTCATACTGGCTTTCCTCATCGTGGTGCTCTGTCCACTCAGACATGGACCTCTGCTTCACTGCGACGTCGTGGAGACTCAAGCCGTACACATCCGGTGCCTTGTCATCTGGGGGGAGGTCGGGTAACTGGTCTCCTAGCTGCCAGAAGCCGGCGTCGAATGTGGCCATCTCGTCCGTCTGTCTTATCCTTGACAGCATGTCTGCCCTTATGTTGAGTCGGCCCTTGTGATACTCGACTCTACATCCGTATTCTGCCAGTAGTATTGACCACCTCTGTATCTTTGTGTTGTTCATCTCTTTGGTGAACAACGAGGTCAGTGGCTTGTGGTCTGTAAAAGTTCTGTACTCTGCACCCCAGAGATAGGGCCTCAGTTGTTTGAGAGCATGAACCACACCATACGCCTCTTTCTCTATGGTCGCCCATCGCCTCTGAGTGTCTGACAATTGTTTGGACAAGTAGACAATGGGTCGCTCCACTCCATTGTCGTCCTCCTGGCACAAGATGGCGCCAATTGCATAGTCGCAAGCGTCTGTGTACAACTGGTAGGGCCTATCTGTTCTTGGGTGAGCCATTACGCCGTCACTGGTCAGTGCCTCCTTCAACTTGTCAAACGCCAACTGGTGGCTGCCCGTCCAATCAAACTTCACATTCTTCCTAGTGAGATTTACTAGGGGCTCCGATATGTGGGCGTAGTCCCGGATGCAGTTCCTGTAATAACCTGTCATTCCGAGGAAACTGCGGTTCTCTGCCAGGTTCTGCGGCGCCTGCATCCTCGTGATGGCGGTGACCTTGTCTGGGTCCGCACGCAGTCCCCGGTGGCTGACAATGTACCCCAACAACTTGACCTCTCTGAGGCCAAAGACACACTTACTGGGGTTCAGCTTAAGGTTGTATTGTCTCAGTCTGCTGAACACTGTCTGCAGGTGCTGTACGTGGTCCTCCTCGCTTTTGCTGTATATCACAATGTCATCAATATACAGCATGCACATGTTGCCAATAAGTCCTTTCAGGACTACTTCCATCGCACGCTGAAAAAGTTGTGACGCGTTACATAAGCCCATCGGGAGCCTGGTCCAGTGAAATAGCCCCCGATGGCACACAAACGCCGTTTTCTCCTGGTCCTCTGGGTGGAGCGGCAGCTGATGGAAGCCAGACTTCAGATCGAGCGTAGTGAACACCGTGGCTCCATGCAGCTGGTCAAAAATGTCACGTATAAGGGGAATGGGGTACGCGTCCTTTTTGGTTATCTTGTTGAGAGCTGTGTAATCCACACAAAAGCGCGGGCCGTCTGAGGTGTCCTTCTTCTCAACAAGCACCACAGGGGCTGCCCAAGGGGACGAAGAGGGCACTATCACTCCTTGTCGCAGCAGGTCCTCGAGTTTGGCGTCCAAGGCCGTGCGCTTGCTGAGGGGCATCCTGTAAGGGCGCCTCTTTATGGGCGATCCATCCGTGTGGATCCTCACCAAAATGTCTGGATGGCATCCAAGATGCTCACCCTTGGCGGCAAACAACTGCTCATTGTTCTGCACACACCGGCCGATGTCCGAGTCGGTCACTCCAGAGGGGTTGTCACCCAGGGAATTGAGTGTGGCCACTTGTCGTGCTGGCAGCAACGGTAGCAAATGGTGACGCCAGGAGAGCGTGCCTCGGGCGTAATTAATCTCCGCCTGGTCGCTCCTGAAGACATCCCTGCCCAAAATCATTGGATGTGATATGTCCTCCACCACTATCACTGCGATCCTGCCCAGGCGAGTTTTCATTATTTCTGTGCTGCCCAGCACTTTAATTCCATGGCCCGTGACACCACACAGCTCAATAGTCTCTCTGAGCACAGGGCTACGTCCTGTGCGTCTACATATCTGTTGAAATTCATGGCGCCGCAGCACTGTGCGAGACGCTCCAGTGTCGACGAGGGCGTAGAATTGGCAGCCGTAAAAGTCCAATTCCACGTGCACCAACTCGTCGATTGCTGCGGCGCTTAGTGCCCCCCCTGGTTCTTGTCATCGCTGGACTGGGGTCGCTGACTTGCCGTCCTGCGGGACCTGCAGTGTCGGCGAAGGTGTCCCACCTTGTTGCAAAAGTGGCAAATTGGGGCTCCGTCGTCGGCGTACTGGTACTCGGGTTGGGCGACCTGTTGTCCACTTGGCCATGGCGAGCTGTCGACCCGCCTGTGCTGCGCCGGCTTGCCTCCTTGCAGGGCCGCCATCAACTTTGTGAATTGCTGCGTGAGCCCACAAACTTGTCGTCGCATTTCGGCCATGTCTTTGGCGAGGTCCGCATTGGGGCTGTCCTTGCTGCTCACTGCCCCCACCTCCATGGGTTCCTCGCCCCGCTCAATGATGCCCTCGTCCAGAGCCATTTTGAGGCGGTAATCATCGGCCTCATAGGCTGACACTAGTCTCATGGCGTCTCCATAGACTTCTGGCCGTCCCTCCTTGATGAGGCGCTCTACTACGTGCCGGTCCCTTAATCCTTTCATGTAGCTACGCAGCAGGAGCCGCGTTTGATCCTCGTTACGTCCCGCCAAGCGGCCTGCCCCGGGGCTGGGATAGGCCAGATCTGCGGACTCTCGAAATCTTCGTCCATAAGAGGCCGTCGTCTCATATGCCCCCTGCTTGATCTTTTCCACCTCGTGTCTCAGGCGGTCATCCTCGTGAGGCGACAGAAAGGCCGTCTGGATGTGCTGCTTCACCTCTCCCCAGGTGACATGCTCGCGGTTGCGCTGCTCCAGAAAGTGCTCCAATTCTCTCCTCAGGGCCCCCTGAGCGGAGTGCGCTGCCACGTACACCGTTCTCTGCGTATACGCCCCAGTCAAGTCTACCTCGCGAATCCATTCTCTGACTGCATGCGGACTGGCGCCGTCGCAGGGTGGCACCCTTTTCGCCTGCTTCTCGGCCTTCTGGCGCTCCGTCGTTTCCCGGGCGGCTTCCAAACGCTGCTGATGCTCTTCGCTGGCTTGGTATCTCACGGCCATTCGCTCCTCTCTGTCTTGCGCCAGGAACTCCACGAAACTCTGCAGTGGCATGTTCTCTTGGGCTTCCAGGGCCTCTGCACCGGGTTCCCCGTTAAGTATGGGCTGCACGTCGCCTGTAGTAGGCATTTCTTCTTGGATCTGTGGCCGCGTCTCCGAGTTGGCGAGAATGATGTTCACTAGAGGTTGACTGCTGGGGAGGCTAAGTGCCTATCTTCATTCACGCTCGTCTTCTGGTAGGTTGTTGTGTTGCTATGTCTAGCTGCCTCTCCTCTGCTGTTCCTACCATGAAGCTTTCATTCAAGATCACGTCGGGGTCACCAATGTAAAAGTCCATGTCATTGAAGACTCCAATACAATGACATTTCAGCCTAGACTTTCAACTGAGTCTCATCTCAGCATTGAGGGTAGTCAAGATCTCCCAGTTCCAAAGTGGGCAGAGTCCAAAGTGCAGTAAGCACAAAATGTTCAGAGTCCAAAGTGTACAAGTAAATAACACAAGAGTGGATTTGCTTCCTCAGCTGGCAAAATGAAAACTGATCTTTTTAATGTGCACAAGGTATATGTATTAAAACACAATTCATGAAGTTTTCCCCCCAGCAGGGCTGAGAGGGAATTATCAACCAATCACAACACAGTAAATTCTACATTCCATGGGGTGATACCTCCCCCAAACAGGGCTGCTACCAGCATCTTTCTGCCAATTCTGGCAGGGATTAGTGAAACTGAGACAATGGAGCAAAAGTGGACCCCCTGCAGTGCTCTGCATTGTGCTGAGGCTATTTATAGCTCAAGTCACAATGGCTATTGTACTGAGTGTCAACTTTGGCTTGGTTAGCAGTTTTGGAGGGAAAGTTTTGGAGGGAAAATTAGTAAGCTCCTCCCACAATTCAGGACTTAACAGTGAGGCATCCTAACAGGGCAATGCACTCACATAATACTGACAATAAATCAATATGAAGCAAAAGGAATGATACTTGTCATCAATTGACAATTGATTGCTAACACAGTCAATCAATTAATAACATAATCAAGGTGTCATCAATTGACAATTGATTGACAATACAGTCAATCAATTAATAATACAATCAATGTTAATGATATAATCATTGCTAACAATATAATCAGTACTAATAATCAACATTCCTTGCAGCAGGCTAAACTAGCTAAGACTAAGCATAATTAACAAGCAATTGCTGGCACATGTGAGTGGAGCAGTGACCAGCTAAAATGTAGTGATGAGCACACACTACTACTGCATTTAGGTCACATGAGCAGAGGCCTGCATAGGGCAGGTGTAATGAAGAGCAAATGTCATACAACTCTAACTGACATATATCCTTTGCCTAGGGCAAGTGCAATGAGGAGCATACAATCATGCACCTGTCATGTTACTCTAACTGACATATGACATCTATCCTTTGCCTAGGGCAAGTGTAATGAGGAGCATATAATCAATGCACCTGTCATGTTACTCTAACTGACATATGACATCTATCCCTTGCCATACAATCAATGCACCTGTCATGTTACTCTAACTGACATATGACATCTATCCTTTGCCTAGGGCAAGTGTAATGAGGAGCATATAATCAATGCACCTGTCATGTTACTCTAACTGACATATGACATCTATCCTTTGCCTAGGGCAAGTGCAATGAGGAGCATACAATCAATGCACCTGTCATGTTACTCTAACTGACATATGACATCTATCCTTTGCCTAGGGCAAGTGCAATGAGGAGCACACAATCAATGCACCTGTCATATTACTCTAACTACTCTAACTGATATATACAAGTAGTTGCCAGGGGCTGCACTTTACAACGTGACATGAAGTGAACAAATAAGTTAGTCATATCCAAGGTCATTTACAGCAAAACACTTATTTCCCACGCCACTAAGAATTTATACCCTGGCGACACCTAGTGTATATGGCTTAGCGTTATACAGTGGTGACATATTGTGTAAGAATATGTATACCCTAGCTACACCTAGTGTGTATGGCTTTGTACAGTGGCGACGCATTGTGTATGGCGTTCTACCATGGAGCCACCATTCTACCTAGAGTTAAGGCAGATGCCTCATAGGACATTCAAGACTTACACATTTACACCTTTTAGTCAAAGAACCGGCACCGGTATGCCAGAGTTGTCGGTGCCCCCTAACAATCAAACATATTTTATTAGATTGCAGCCACTTACAACGCTTTAGAAGACCTTTGTTTCAAGCTAATACCTTACAACATCTCTTTACCAGATATCCAACCCAGACAATTATTGATTTTTTATATGCTTCTGGTTTCTACTACCAAATATAGTTAATCAATCTTAACCTAGAGAGCCTCTACATAGAGCCTCTATCAGGTGCTGATGAGGCGTTAAACAATAACTCACACACACACACTCTACATAGCCCAACAGGTACTGATGAGGTGTTATAAACACAACACACACAACTCTAACCAAGTTTGGCGTTCCCAGGCGCTTTTTGTGTGGAGGGGCTTGCTCAATCATCCGTGACGACCTGCGCATTAGGGCGTGACCCCCATAGCAGCAGATCGCCATATTGTTTCATCAACAAGACGAAAAGATTCAACTCGTCATTTTCGCCATTTTCAAGAGAAGCACTTTGTCCACAACATATCTGCTACTTCAAATAGTTTGTATTGGCATTTGCTGAGGTAGATAGACCCTCAATTTTCAACTATGTCCCTTCGTGGAGTTGTTTTAGGTCATTCCTTCGTCCATGGCATGGCTCAGGCCATTTCTGTCCCGGATCGCAACAACAATGACTTTCTGCCTCAACAGTTGGCTTGCGTATTCAGAGTCAATTATCATTATGATGCCATAACATTGATAGGCCAGAGGGGAGCTATGACTGGCGACATTCTGCCCCTCTTCCAGCAAGCCAACATACATGCAGATTATGCTATAATAGACGTGGGAACCAATGACTTGACTGCTGGGGATTCCCCATCACATGTTGCTGGCGCAATTATGCACACCGCCCGCCAGCTAATAAGGTGTCACGGCATTAAACGTGTGGCAGTCTGCTCAATTTTGTTCAGAGTCAGGGCACTAAGAAGACTCACACCAAGTAAATTCCGAGATGCTGCCAACAACGCCAACTCATGTCTGAGACAATTGTGCAAGGAATCACCCGTCATAAGCTACCACACACACAAAGGTTTCTGGGGCATCCCCATGGCTGACTGGTCCAAGGACTCCATCCATCCCAACTCAGCTGTGGGCAGAGCCAAGTATAAGAAGTCTCTCCGATGTGCCCTTCTGCAGCTGGCTGCGAATGAGACACGAGTGCAAAACAACCTGTTGCATTGGTAACTTTCATTCTTCTATATTCTACACTATTTTACTTGCACATCTCACTTACTTTTCAATTTGCTTACTCCCTTGGAAAAAGGGGTCAGTGCAAACTGCTCTTTTTCCTATGATTTATTTCTCATTTTACTTCTGGTTTTCCCTTTTCTAAAGCCAGTTATCACCATAATAAAAGTTAAAAAAAAACAGGGTCAGTGCAATCTGCCTGGTTAACTCATTATATATATTTAAAAAATGATATATATATAATACATATGTTGTGTTCATTTATTCAACCCTTATTATAATTCATGAACAGATTGGTTTCATGCAGTGATCAGTGACACAGAATGAAGAAGTTGGATGGCGGTTTCATCGTTGGTCTCTTTGCCATGGTCCCTGCCTGTCCTAATTAGCCCATCAGGTGCAAAAATACAGGACGTAAAGCCCTAAACACCCACCCACCACCCACCGTATATTACCAATTGTAACATTAAAATCATAAAAAAAACAAGTTTAAATATCCTTAACTGTTCTAGCCTCTAAGTCAGAAAAAAAAACTTTTTTCTTGCGTTGATACAGCGACGCTTCATTGTCTTGTTTGCTTAACTTCTGATTTGAATCAGAATCTTTTCGTTGAGCAACTAATTTGGCTTTTGGGGTTGTCTCATCATCACTAACCATCTGGCTTTGCATAGCCAATGACAATGGTAATTTTCTATATAGAATCTCAGAACTTTTATATTGTCATGATGTATATGTAAATATAATTAATAAGAACTCTTTGGCCATGATGATCATTGACACAGAATGAAGTCATGTTGAGGGCTTCTTCGAAATACAAAAAAAAAAATTATTTTTAAAATTTCCTCCGTATATTTACAATTGTAATATTAAAATCATTAAAAAAAAACAAGTTTGAATATCCTTAACCGTTCTAGCCTCTACGTAGCCCAACAGGTACTGATGAGGCGTTATAAACACAACACACACAACTGTAACCAAGTTTGGCGTACCCAGGCGCTTTTTGTGTGGAGGGGCTTGCTCAATCATCGATGACGACCTGCACATTAGGGCGTGACCCCCATAGCAGCAGATCACCATATTGTTTCATCAACAAGACGAAAAGATTCAACTCCGTCATTTTCGCCATTTTCATGAGAAGCACTTCGTCCACAACATATCTGCTACTTCAAATAGTTTGTATTAACATTTGCTGAGGTAGATAGACCCTCAATTTTCAACTATGTCCCTTCGTGGAGTTGTTTTAGGTCATTCCTTCGTCCATGGCATGGCTCAGGCCATTTCTGTCCCCAACGCAACAACAATGACTTTCTGCCTCCAACAGTTGGCTTGCGCATTCAGAGAAGGGGCGCTAAAAAGACTCGCACCAAGTCAATTCTGAGATGCTGCCAACAAAGCCAACTCATATCTGGGACAGTTGTGCAAGGAATCACCTGTAATAAGCTACCACGCACAAGGGTTTCTGGGGCATCACCGTGACTGACTGGTCCAAGGACCCAATCCATCTCAGCTGTGGGCAGAGCCAAGTATAAGAAGTCGCTCCGATGTGTCCTTCTGCAGCTGGCTGCAAATGCGACATAGGTGCAAGACCACAACCTATTGCATGGGCAACTTTAATTTTTCTATATTCTACCCTATTTTACTTGCTTTTCAATTTGCTTACTCCATTTGAAAAAGGGGTCAGTGCAAACTGCTCGTTTTTCCCTATGATTTATTTCTCATTTTACTAACCATCTGGCTTTGTATAGCCAATGGCAATTGTAATTTTCTATATGGAATCTCAGAACTTTTAAATTGTCATGATATATATGTAAATAAAATTAATAAGAACTCTTTGGTCATGATAATCCGTGACACGGAATGAAGTCATGTTGAGGGCTTCTTCGAAATTCAAAAGACTTTCTTTAAAATTTCCTCCGTATATTTACAATTTTAATATTAAAATCATAAGAAAAACAAGTTTGAATATCCTTAACCGTTCTAGCCTCTACATAGCCCAAAAGGTGCTAATGAGGCGTTAAACACAACACACACACAACTCATACAATTGTGATGGAGACCCCTCAAGCCAGCAGAGCTGGCTTATGGGATGCCGAAAACTTCTCAGTAGAATTAGCCCAGCACTGATAAATGCAAAGACATGGAAATAGGTTGCAGACTTGCAATGCAACAAGGCGGATTTCACCATCATAAAACAAGCTTGAATATCCTTAACCCATCTAGCCTTTAAATAGCCCAGGTGCTGATGAGGCGTTGAACACAACACACACAACCATGTAACAACTTTATAAAGCACTTAATATTAGCTGTTTGGTGGTTAAAATAATCACTTAAAATGACAAAGGTGTAGGTCGCATGAACTGCAGCACCTTCATTTGAACAGATTGACTCATACATGCTTGATTAACTAAATATGTTCTTTTTTGTTTAACAGATTGAATATCACCAGATGATGGATTAACAGCAGAGTGCTCTTTCACATTACTGTCCCAGTGAGGCGCTGTGAGCAGCTTGGGTGGTCACGTGACTAGCACTTTCACTTGGCATTAACACAGACTGTAGCATTGATCATTAAAACGGCTTATGTCAGGCTATGGATTTTAATTAAGTTCCATTTGACAGCTTTATTTTCCGGACAATCCTCCTCAGGATCGCTCTGATGATCAACATCACTGGGAAGTGAGCATTGCAATTAATCACAATCCATCACAATCTTAGGAAAAAAACTTTTACCATTATGGTTAAACTGGATATTTTACCGGATAGTTTTAGTTTTTATTATTTATCACATTTGTGTAGTCAAGATTGGGCAAAGTTTGAAAGACCGGAGAAAGAATTATTTCAAACAATAAGCCTTCATGAAGCGCAATGTCATAGGATTGAGTTACTCATTGTTTACCAAGACAATGATGGTGATAACGAACTTCTTCTTGCTGCAATGAAAGGTTTGGAAGATTATGTTATTTATCTTATTTTTTGCTTGGTTTCGGGAAAATGCTAAAAATACCTAAACCTTTCCAATGACCTTGGTCAGACCATTCTGCATTTGACCCTTTCTAAGGATATGAAGAAAGCGACGAAGTTACTTACACATATCAAAGAGGTTGAATTGGATGTCAGAGATAATAATGGCAACACTCCCTTGCATCTGGCTTGCAGAAAAGGATATTTTGATCAAATGAAAATGTTTACAGCTAAAACTAAAAAAGAAACGAACCATGGTGTACGTGTGAATAAACTGCTGGAATTGAAAAACTATGATGGATGGAATTGTTTGCATCTTGCTGTTCAAAATGGTCACATGAATATTGCGGATTATCTCATCACAGACTTAAAAGTTAATCCAAACATTCCAGGTGGTTCTAGGGGTATGACCCCTTGTCATATTGCTGTTGAGATAGAAGACACCTCAATGCTGATTTATCTTCTGAGCAAGGCAGAAGTTGATGTCGATATGATGACCTACGATAAATGGACACCTTTTCAAATGGCTGCAGTTAACAATCATGAAGCTGAACTAACTCTGCTACTAAGCAAAACACATTCACCAGATCCTCTCCTCTATTTATTTCATCTGTTTTTTTGTTCCACAGTAGTTGGCTATGATGATGAGGATGATGAGGATGATGATGATTAAGGGGTACATGTCCCACAGAAACATCCTTAACAATTAGAGCCTCTACATAGCCCAACATGTGCTGATGAGACGTTAAACACACTATGTTGTCTAAATTTTGGTGTGGAAATGTAAATTGAAGGTGAACATTTTACCATATGTTTATGAAATTATATATTTCAATGTACTTTCAGAATTTGTGCCATGATGTTCAATACAATATTAAAAACATAATCTCAATATTAAATATACATTGGCTTCTCCCTTTTTTTCATAATGAAATATTTCTGAATCTGATTGTAGTTATATTGTAATATTTTATAATATGACACAGATAGGCTTATATTGAAAAAAAAATTAAAAAAACGCAAATGTATATGAATACACTTTCTATTAGAATTATTTTAGGTGACTGTTTTTGTTATTAATCAAATTTTATTTTTACAAAACAAATGACAAAATAGGAAATTGTGAAGTTTACAGGTATAAAATGGCATTAATAATAGCAACGTCATCACAAATAAAGTAAATAAAAGTTTTTAGTCTTTAAACCAATTTTCATCATATTCCTCATCTGTATCATTATCACTGACTTCATTATCTTCATCTAGGATTTTGTTATAGATCAAAGGGAAAAGGACAGTTTGAAATATTTTCCCTTCCATGCTGTCTAATGTAACCCTGTGCGCTTTCAAACAAGCAGATAAAATGTCACCTGCAGAACATTCTTTCAGAGGTGAAGGGAGAAATGAGCTGTAATAAGAGATCACGTTCGGCAGGAATGTTTCCAGTTATCAGTGACATTATCTGCAAATTGTTGCATATTCATCGATTCTATCATAGCTATGACAACATTCTTATTAGAAGTAAATGCCATTTTGTTGGCCACTTGACATAATGGTAAACATAATATTTGATTATATGAACCCCACATCATTTGACTTTTCACAAAGTTATGTGCAATAGGCACTATTGTTTTCTTCATTTCCGAACCTCCTCTTGCACAAGTGAAAACCCCAGTTCCTCCCTGTTTTGAGGTATAGCTCGTTATCTGTGCTAACATCATCATTTGGGCAGCCTCAGACCGATAGATGTCTGTTGTTGTAGTGAATGGTGTTTTTACATTCCCTTTGATGTATGACCAAACAACTGGAATTATCCGAGATTGTTTGTTGTTTATTTTCTTAACTGCTTCATCACATTTGTCATTTCCAATAAATAATCGCAGGACTCCTGCAACCAAGCAATAAATAGCGTGATTGTCTCTATCCAGCTCAATCTTGCTATCTTTGGCTGGACAGAGGGGGCTATCAAGTTTGGCACATAAAGTAAAAATATACAATGCCGAGGCCAAATGTGGTTTCTCTATAGCAATGTCATAAATATTTGAAGCAAGAGTCTTGCGGGAAATCAGTTTTATTGTATGTTTAGCTATCCATTTCTTAATAGCTTCTTTCTTTGAGTCTGGAATCAAATTCACAGCATCTACAATAACTTTCGCCTTTTCGAGCATTACAACTAAGGTATTCACAATCATTCTCCAGAACCCTGTTATCACTAAATTATGGGCTTTTTGGCTATCGCCAGGAGAAGTTCTCAGTAAAAAATAGTCTCGCAACAATCCAGCTGTATCATTGTTATCTTTCAAAGAAGCAAACTGATTCGTTCCCACCTTAGTAAAATCTAACTGTTTGTCAGTCAATATGTCATACAGTTCCTGGGGTGATTTAGGAGGATAACAAGAACGTTGGATGTGACTTTTTTTGTTGAGTAAAGGACGTGGAATAAAGCGGTCATTTTGGAAAGAGTTGTAATATGAACTCTCTTCCTGGACATTTTCATCCTTTCTTTGTTTAATCTCCTCATCTTTCATGAACTGTTTTGTCATTTCTGTGACATCCAATGCAATTTTCATTTTCACAGGTAGCATCATATCGAATTCGAAATGTAAGTCGCACACTGGAGTTTCACTTAAATATAATGTGTGCCTGCCGTCAGAATCACACCTAATTAAGGGCATGTGAAAATTTACTTTATCTTGGGCAGCAACACAGAATGGTCCATTGACTGTTTTCAAAAGAGCAGCTGCCGAATCTTTCTTGACTTGCATTGTAGAAGCCATTTTAGTCGATCTAGCATCTACTTCGTGCCTGAAAACTGAATAGAGTGTCATCATTGAAGATCTTTGACTTAGACCAGTATTGCCTCTACTTAAATCTATCCATGAGATAAGTTCTCTTTTTGTCTGTTTATTATAATGGAGAATACGTTTATAATCCTTTTCTAAATCTTCGGGGGTCATGTTAGCATGAAGCGCACTTGTAACAGCTTTGTGAACTTTAGCAATTAAATTTGGAATATCGTTTATGTATGACTCAAATATTCGAGTGATAATATTGGACGAGTCGTTCTTTTTATCGATCTGTTCATTTTCTCCCAAAAAGGTTTTTAAAGCTGTAAAAAATAGGTATTCAAACTTTTTCCCATCCGTGTCTTCTGCCCACGCGGTGAATAATTTTTTGTGTTCTGAGCAAAGCTTTTCTGTAGCTATATCTAAAGCTGCTCCTTCGTTGTCTTCCAATGTGCATAACTTATAAAAACAGGATCTGATGAAATCTGACATTTGTTTTAATAGAATATCTTTACTCTTTGATTCTGTTTTAGCTTTTTTCATGGGTGGTCCTTCATCAGTTAATTCATTATCATCGTCGTTGTCATGCTCGTCACGATTTCTAATAGGAGTCCACATGTCACAGTGGTTATTTTGGGCTAATTCCACGGGGATTTTATTTATTTGACTGTCTTCAACACCACACATATCAGGTTGGCTGTCCCCTTTCATTAAAGGTATTATTGTATCTCTTCCACTTAATAACAAGAATTTTACTCTTTTCAAAGTACTGTCTTCGAGACCCATTGTAAACACCCTGGCATCAATTTGATCAGTATGTGGTCTTGTTTCCATGTCTGTATCTTTCGACTTGTTGTCTCTAAAGGGTAATTTTTGTATATCCCACAAAAAAGACTTATCCAAATCATTCATTTTCATACAAAAATCTGCATTGCCCAATGTTGCGTGACAACCCAAGTCCCCTTTGACTCTTTTCACTATTGTCTCCAATTTTCTGGTTTGTAAAAAACTGTTTTTTTCAGAGTCTTTGCTATCCAAAGCAGTACTATTATCTTTTTTTGTGTTTGAATCAGTTACAGTTTGAGGACCGATGCCTCCCTTGGAATCTTGAGTTATTTTTTTCATCAAACCAAAACCTTGCAGTAACCCTGAGTGTTTTAGCAAGATTTTACCGAAGTGACTTCCAGAGCTTTGTATTTCATTTACAGTGAAATTATGAAGAACTTTGTAGGTGGTTAGATCACCATTATAATCAAAATTAGAATTGACATTTTGTACTGCCATTTCGTAAACATTTTTAACATCTCTTAAACTGGACAGCGAATTTTCAAACATTTCTGCCAAAATTTTTAATGTTAGAAAACACAAACAATGCTCTTGTTTTGTATAAAATGGAAATCCGTCACAGGTATTGCAGGTGTATTGTGGATCTTTCTCTACACATAAACCGGCTGAATTGATTATTTCGATGTTCCATGGCAAGGGACATTTCTGAAATTTGTCGTCCATTTGCAATGCACTCTTTCCTCCAAGGGCGTATAATGCAGTATAAATGAAAAATCTTTTGAATGAGATAACGTCGCAGTAGAAGCGAGTAAAAATATTTTGAACAATGGAAAAGTTTTCATCAAAGATATTTCGACTGCACACCGCTTTTAATTTCAATTTGTTTAGTTCATCATTAGGAGGATCCCTTATTCTGTCGGGAAACTTCTTTTCACATGCCTTATGTAATTCCTTGCTATTCATAAAAATATCAGCATTAAATATGTGATCCCTGTAATTCAGAAGAGTTAACAGGTGCATCCAGACATTTGGCATTACCTCCTCTACTTTTATCTTCAGTTTATTCTCTTCAGATACACTAGTATTTAATGCGCTTACTTTTGTTTTTATATTGGTCTTCACTTGCTGCAAATACGTTTTTGGCCAAACTGTTTTCTCATCACTGCCTGTGAACGAATCTGCTCGATATGACTTCAAATCTTCGGGAGACAAAGCATTATTTTTAAACATTCCCAGAGCCATAAAAGATAGTAAATCTTGTGTTGGGATGTTGTTGCTTGAAGAAACTGGCGGTTTTCCCCTTAAATAACAATTGGTTATAATATTCAACCTTTCCACTATGAATGCAATACTAAGATTATTTTCCAAGCTGTTAACTTTCTGCATACTGACGGCGACTTCTATGGGTAATGGATAGTCATAAAATATAGTCGCTAAAAATATAGAAGTAAGAAATGGGTGTTCAGGAAAAAGAGGGCAACTCTCTCGATTGAATACAAATCCTTCCCTGACACTCTCATTATATGCTTTCAGAACAGGATCTTGAACCATGGTATTTTTCCCAAAGAGATATTCTATTTTATCCATATCACAGAACATAATTGGATTGTCGCTACAAGCCAGCATGCAACCTTAAGCCCGTGCTCCAGTATTGAGTTTTTTGTTATCCAATGCGATATCTAATGGTTTGGGTGTTATTCTGACTTGACAGTTCTTCCTATGGGTTACAAATCTTTTATCATTGCCTAAAATATATTGTATAGCCATAGTAGGTTTACACACTATGTACATTACATAGTCCTCACGCTCACTTGGACTTATTACATCCTTAAAGAAATTCTCGAAAAGAATATTTGACAGGAGTTCTGTAGGATTTGGTATAGTATCCAAAAAATCTAAACCAACTGAATTTGAATAATAATCCATACTGCCGGGTTTGGAAATTTTCTCAGTTTCGAAGCCATGGCAGTAATAGCTTCGTCATAACAGTGAGCCCCATTTATAACGTGGGCGCTTTTATCCAAGTAATGCGAACCACTTAGTATGAATACTTTGTCAAGAAAACGAGTACCTGCTAATAATTCTATTTCATTATCATCAGACAATCTTAATGTTGTTGGAAACAAAGGAACAAGTGGACCAGGTGTCATATAATGCAGTGAACCAGTCCCAACGGAATCGCCAAACTTAGTTATTTCGTAAGCTAAGCTTTGATAAGCTGTTATGTCTTTAAATGCATCCTTGTGAACTGTGAGCAGGAGACCATCGTTTGGTGCAGCTGTAAATTCCTTGGCATGCTGTTCTTTTATCGTTTTAACCAAGTTTTTGATCTGAGTTTGTTGTCCTGTTAACAAGTTTGTCTCCCCCATCGTTCAGTTAACAAGTGGGGACCCTTGCTCAGAAGATAACCTTATATACTGTCTGGCATGAGCATGCTCACTAGCTTTGAAGAATTATGTGATGTCATAACCAAAGGTGGTTATGGCTTTGTGGTAAATAATACTCATCTATGTTTAAGAAATGAGGGAAATGAATATGCTATTTGGGCAATTTCACAAGGTTCGCATACTTTACCACAAATCCTCAAATATTATGAAAGAGTTTGGAATATTGTCAGTGATTATATGGTTCTGCCAACGGCAATTAGTCAGGAAGATGATATTAAAAATATTTTATCTAATGACAAGTGGCCTCGATTGAAAGCAACAAAAAGATCCCAGTGTACTACTGATGATGAAGATGATATTGAAAGTGACAAAAAACGTAGAAATTTTGATGCATATCATTTAAGTGAGCATGACGCAATGCAGTATACCCAAATTATACTAAATTTGATTCGTAAGGTTGAAGAATTCTCTGTCATAGTGTGGGGATTGCTCGAGTCAGTGTTTGAAAACACATACGAACCTTTCAGACTCTGTCCACTTCTTTTGCATAATATGACCCCATTAGAATGGTATAAACACAAAATTAGGAATTTAACTTATGAAGATATGATGCAAATATTTACAAAAGGAAATAAGGTGCAATTTTTGAGTGGGAACTCAATTTCTGATAACAAATCTGATGGATATGTGTTTTGTTATGAAAAAACTCTACAATTACTAACAGTACACATGACGAATGAGAAGAAAAAAAGACCGGAAAATGGACATCCCATGATGTTTTTCACTGCCTTGTTTATCAATATTTTCTCAGGTGGCCAAATGGGAAGGTTGAGAATCGATGAGAAAAAATACCTGGACCATTGTCTATCCCCTACTATTGTCAATAGTCTTGCCAATTTGAAAAGTCAAGATGAAACTATAAACATTTTGGAATTATTTAAAACTTCTCTTGTGAAACTAACAAATTATAAAACGGACAAAAAGATGTTGGATCAGTTTGTTAACATGGCCGATTTGACACAGCATTCAATAATCAATCATGAAGAGGGTAGCTTATATTTTGATATACCTAATGTTTATGTGCATGGTGAGAACCCAATGAAAACGATCAAATTAGCTTTAGAGTCAGATAGCATTGTGTGCAGGCAAATAACAGCCATTTCGAATCCACCCAGCAATAATTTTATATTGAATGAACAAATTCGACACGCCATGACTTTGTTTTCTGGAAAACGAAAACGTTTAGCAACAGAGGCATTGAAATGGTTGAGTTTTGAAGCGGGTGTTAATGAGGCAAGGGCTATTGCCTTATTTGTAAACTTAAATTTTGACGTTATTGATGATGAAGATGAATTATCAAATTGGTATAAAAGCCATGATGAATTTATTCATGAGGGTGAAATAGATTTGATGGATTTCCAACAGGCTGCGAACAGTACTTGGTAGAGTTTACTTATAGAAAAGCTATTCATATAACATATTTTGAGGAAACTGGGCATAGGATTGTGTTTGATAACAGGAAGGAGCAATTTGTCGTGGTAGCCAGAGTTCTTCAGCCGAGTGAATTAAAATTTCTTCAGAAATTAAACAATGCCACTCATCTGAAATTGTTAACATCTCGGCATACGTGTACTATGAGTGTCCTATACAAGATAGATCTAAATATTGCATCTTACGCAGAAACAGTTTTGGGCGATTCAGCTCTTATTAGCCAATGTAAGTTTTTACAAGATACTGAGGGTAAAAGAACTGTACTACATTCTATTCTAAAAAATGTGTTCACTTCGGGTCCTTGGCAAGATATACCTGTGCAAGAGAGTGTGAGTAAATCTATATTGACAGCATATTACTACAAAACGGCTATAACCCCGGCAGAAGTGGTAAAATCTTCAGTACCTGTGTACATTTCAAAAGAAGAATATTTAATTTGTCACACTAAATCTAACGGTTTTGCTATTTTCAAAAAAAATGGAGAGAATTCTATGGGTGAGGATGATCACCTCACTAGAGTTTGTACCGAGTACAATATTCCTGCTCTTTTAGAGTCCCCATTGAAAGATGACAAAAAATTCGTTGTTTTTATGCTACACATGAAATATATTAATCAAACGAGTGATATTGATAACATCATAAAAACTGTGAAAGACAACTTCATTACATTAGTTGAAGAATACTATCAATTCCAAATTACAGATAATGCTATGGGTATAGCTACATTTAACAGTTTAGGTGAAGAAATTTTCACTGAACTAGTAAAAGGACGACTTTTAAGTTTAAAGGAACCTAATTACCCATGCAAAACTTTATGCCTTGCTGCTGAATTGTTACAAATCGCAAAACATTTAAACTTACCGGTTAGGACCTTGCAAAATGAATGTTTCATTATCACTGAGACCAATGAAAAAACTGAACCAATTTTTTACTATGGAGCGGGATCGAATTGTGGCAACATATTATTGGCAGTATTATTTGAAATGTGGGTTTCCCAAAGCGATGTAGGTTTCGTTTTTTTACCTAGTAGGTATTTCGAAACCGCATATGAAATTGATACAATGGAAGATGGACAACAAATGGTCCAAATGGCAACAAATGATTTCAGTACTCAATTTTTGACTCTAATAGCCACAGAGGCTTTGTTTAAACCTGAACTGAACCTACCAAGTAAAATTTATGGAAATTTGGGTGCTTTGGAATTGAAAAGTAAAATATCAAACCTATTCGATGGTTTGATCGACTGGGCCACGAATGGGACAACGGATAACGTAGACTATGTTATACAAAATCACACGCATACCTTACTTTATTACAAATCAGGGTCGCTGGAAAATAATGGAGATCCTCGAATATTAAACATTAATTATAACCAAAAAAGATACATAAACAACACCCTAGACAATATGCAGTGGGACCATATGCAAAAGGTAAATAAAGGATGTATTAAAGTTAAAAAAGGAATACAGGCAGCACACAGGTCTATATTAGTTTCAGAAGATGCTTTTTCTTGCATATTTCGAAACAAAATTTCAGTGTCTTAGTCCATGAACTAACAAAGCCTCTCCTTCCCTCCCTCTCCTCCCCCCTTGACATTACACACCCCCCTCCTTTTCTCCGGGGCCTTGGCCAAAATATAACTCGCTGACATAAGTATTGGAAGCTTAGACACAACCTCTCATTTATAACGGAAGCTTGGAGACAACCTCATGGAAGAAGGGATCCCCGCCTGTAATGAAAATGATGATCCTCACTTGTGTTTACGTCTGAGGACAAACGAGATTTATGAAATACTGGAAGACGAATTGGATGCTGATACTCCAAACAAACACTACATTATCGTTTGGTTAAACGAACTTTTACCAAAGTTCCTGCAACTGTTTAGAATTGATTTTCCTGAAATTCTACATTCAGATGACCAATGTCCGTGCATGGTAATCGTTAAAAACACCCATGACAAGATTTATTCTCTGATTGAGACTGCGGATAAAATCATAGACAGACCTATAGAAATCAATCCACCACAATGTTGGCTGGTTGATAAAGCAGCTAAGTATATAATACTGGGCTTCCGATTTTCAGCATTTTCTGTTCATGTTTCTTGTGATTTGGAGGGTAACATCACTCCAAACTTTGAACTGGCTGAGATGGCGAACCTTAACTCAGACATTAAGTATTCAAGCATTGTTGTCACAGAAATGCTAAAAGCAATGTCATTATGAAGATATTCATGCTCAGATGGATTTATCATTCGTTGATGAGAGCAACAAGAATGAAAATTTTAGTGGATTTTTGCATTCACTAGTGAGGTTGGAACTACTTCTTTCAGAGGATATACCGACCGACGGAGTGTCCCAAACAGTCATATTAATAGAATTTTTAATTTTACATGCACTGTTATATATTTCCTTTGATTGAATACATTAAAGACAATAACTAGTAAAACTATTATGTAATAGACCATTCATTACAATAAGTACACAAAGAAACACACCTGGGAACTGTATAATGATAGAACGTTTAATAAACTTAACAATTTGGAAATGTTGTGTTCTTATCTTAATTTCATTTGTTAAGGCGTTGTTAACTTTGTCTGTGTATTTGTATGCACATGGGGCGGGGGCCTAACTCAGAAGTAGCGCTTTGGGCTTCCAACCTCTGGGCCCCGGGTTCAATTCCTGGTCGAGCCTAAGTTGGATGGCTGTTTCATCCTTCGTCTCATTGCCATGGTCTCTGCCTGTCCTAATTAGCCCAATAGGTGCAGAAATACAGGACGTAAAGCCCTAATCACACACACACCCACCCATTTGTATGCACATATACCAAAGCAAAACATAATAATAAACATTGTTTTTGTATGATAATAAAAAATGGATTTCTTTTCTTAAAGTGAAATTGATTAAAAAATTTATCCTTTTTATGAGTTAAGATTTCTATATGGAATCATGACAAGAATGTTATTAATTTAAAAATATACTTTTATTGCAAAGACTACATATTTACTCAAATGAAATAAGGTCACAAAAGTAATCATTACACACAGCAAACAGACAAGTATCGTGACAAGTCTTAGTCAATAAATTGATGTCATTTCTGGAATTAATCCCTAATGATTTTAACAGGATTGATTGCATGTTGGGAGTAATAGTAGAATGAATGCCATAATAACACTGTTTCTCTATCGGGTTTACACTATATACTGATTTTGAGCACATTTCTCTGTCCCCAACCAAATGAGCGTACAAATGATCTGTAGTGTCACACCAATTCCAATCACTGCTGAAACATAAACAGCATTTAAATTCTACTGTTAATTTCATCAAAGTTTTGTTGTTCTCATCAAAGATGCACTGTTGTGGAAGGTTTGTAAACTGCATTTCACCTCCAAGATGGTTAAGATGCCAGCATAAATCTGGATATGATAAAAAGTCATCTGCCATGCCATATTTGGTCGTCTTGTGTAAGGCTTTTTTCCAAACATCAAGCATACCATACTGATTATAGTTGTGTATCCATTGTTGGGAGCATACATATAATCGAACGTTCATTAAGGATGCATCTTCAGTCAGAATCACTCCATAACAATGTTCTTCTGTGTGATTATTTACACAATTGAGCAGAATTTGTAAACATTCCAGGAGTCCAGTGCTTGTGTCAGGTAAAGTAGAAATATTAAATCCTTGTGCTGATTTGTAAGAATTTTCCAAAAGGCTAGTAATTGCACAATTGTTTTTAATGCCATACAAAGGCTTTGCAGTATTGTAAGGACAGTATATTGGAAAATTTAAATCATAGTTAGCCATGACAAAATCGTTCTCACATTACAGTGCCATTTCGTTTAGTATGAACACACAGCTTTCACACAGCTTTCAAGCGATTGGTGGAGACCACTTGACCACGTCTGGTAGGTGGTCACTTCGCATAAGTTGTAATGTCACCAAGTTTATCCAATCCAGTCTGTTAAGCTGCTCATTGAAATGGAAACATACATCAGTGGAGCAATAGCATGACTTGCTGACTGCTTGTTATCCAATAAAAATAAGGAAAAGATGACATGTCAAGCCTACTCCACTGAACCACAGTTAATCCATGTCTGCACACTAAGCGAAATGACTGCAAATGAACATATATTTGATATGCAAAGCTTTTTATAGTTCAGCTGAGAGGAGGGGGGGGGCATTGCCTTGCCTCTATAGACTGTATTACAGCGTTAGTGCCAGGCCATTCTTCTAACAACAACCCTCCCCCCCCTCTCCTCTCTCCAGTTGAATCTTGGTGAACAGATTAACCTCATATGTATGGATTTTTGAAATATAGCTTAGGAAACTATTTGGGTTGTTTCGGTGGCCATATTTTCATCATCAGCATTGTTTAATTTCAAAGTTAGTTCAGTGTACTTTCTTTCAGCTTTTTTCGCTCTAAAAAATTTAGCAAATTGAGATCTGATATTGGGCACAAAATCCAACAACGACAATACGAAAGCCACACAAACTATTCCAAATGGTGAAAATATAAAACCAAGAACAGTGCTAAATTTACTTCCGAGCAGTCCACCCACGAGGTCATGTATGGCTTTGGTTATACTGCCCGTGCGTCCAGCAACTTGATCTGAAAAATCTCTGGCCTGTTTCAATGCTGCTTCTGTTTTGCTCTTATAAATTGTTAAGTTTACCTTTTGAGCTTTAAGTATTTTCTTCAATTTTCCAGCAAATTTATTGGAAACTTGTACATACTGATCCAATTCATCTTGCACAGAAAAAGTGATGTTTGGTAATGGCATAGGTGGATAAAGTTTGTTGGTCACATTGTCATAATGGTTAAGCTGCGCCTCATTCGATTTTGGAAATAAATTGACGACCATAGCAAAATTAAGTGTATGTATGTAAGTGACAAGGTCAGTATTGTTTCTTGCATCAACAGTACAACCAGTATACCGTGACGGTAAAAAGAAATCCTTGCCGCTCAAACTACATTAACAAGGTACCATTATCCGACACATATTACAAACTTTCAAAAGGGAGTGGGGTCTAGTTGTTGAAAAGGGACAAGTTAGGCTCCAAATGTCTGGTTTTGGGCCTATTTGTGACGCGTGCATTAAAAATGAGGAATCTGCTGTGAGTTGTACAGCACTTCCATAAGGTTGCCATTGGTTCCCATCGATGAAGATAAATTGGCATTTTTCCATAATTTTTTGTTTATTTTCTATGTATAAGGCAAAAGCACAAGTAATATCTGTGCTTCTACGCTTCCTTAATGCTGGCATACCCGTTGAACATACTTTCGCATATGGTTGGCCTTGACAAGAAAAGAATAATTTATCGGATAATTCCATATATCTTTCATTATAGACACTGACTGCAAGAAAAGTCGGTAAATCTCTCAATAATGTGAATTTTACTTGCATATCACTCGTCTGGTATTCCATACCAGCAGTGGCAGGGACTGGATATACATCTAAACGATATACTGACATAATCCCTTCTTTTCTTAGTAAGGGTACATTAATTGATACGTATAAGGTACTCCCAGGTCCACCTGTGTTTTTTTTATGAACGTAGGCGATATTTTTTAGATTATAATAATAGCTGAGTTTCTGAGAAGGTAGATGTAGATTAGAAAAGTCTCTTGCAGTCAATACTTTGCTGGTGATGTGTTTAATTAAATTTCTTAATTCAACTTCTGGAATTAACATGGGGTTAATGTAACCAGCTGTTAATCTGATTATACCACTTGCCCACCTCTGAACACTAAGCTCAGTTTCTTCCACATAATGCAATTGTTGGTAAAACCTTTGAAATAACATTATCGTCCAAAGATGTCACAAAATACATGCGATTTAGCAGGTCAATTTCAGCCAAACCCACCTTCTGGTAAGTTTTAAGCATGTCGGATATTGTAGCATTTATTTTTTTATCTATATAATCTCCCTCTTTGCGTAAACCTTGTAATCTCTCATTAGACAACACAGAAAGCGATAGGACATTGTTATCAAAATTCTTGATACCTTTGGTATTGCTTTCTATCGCGGAGCCTAGGTAGTTTAAATGTCTCTGAAGTTTATGCAACGTTTTGTAAGAAGGCGTACTAAAAAGACTTCCAAACATATCACCCACTATATAAGTTGGTAGTTCATAGGTCGCACGTCTTCTCCGTTTTGGGGCAGCTATAGCTATAGGTACCATTTTCGTAGTGTTATTCAACATTTCTTGAAAGGACGAGAATGATTCAACTGCATAGGCATTGGTTTCATCAATAAGAGTGTTTAATGCTAGACATTGATTGTACCAATCCATATCTTCTGGACATGTGAACTTGGACATATTTTGCACATGGATTGTAGGCCAAGGTATTACCCAAGTATGAGTATAATAGGAAGGTTCACCATTTTCTAAAATATTTCCAACCTTATCAAAATTGATACCAGACCCTGGTTTTATAATCGTTTGGCGATAATCAACACACAATGTTGTTTCGACCAGAAAAAATAACAAAAATATAATCATTTTGTTGGCATGGTCATTGTCTTTTTTTTAAAGAAATGTTTTATTTAAATAGTATTAAACAACTGCTGTTGACAATGGTGGATAATATTATTAATATTCAAGCGGCCTAAAAAACCTATGTATTGGTACACAACCTTGCACTAACTTTATCTTTTTTTCCACAACAGGGACTTTTGGCTCGTCACACATTCTTTTCCTAAGTAATTTATTTCTTTGCAAATCTATGTTGATAACTAAGCGGTCTACATTATCAGCCAAAATAAGAATATTTTTATCTTCATCATAACAGACACTCAAAGTATCAATTCCAGGGATTTGTTCATAGCTTAACTTTGTCAAAGCCTGTTTTAGCATTGTGTGTGATACTGAGACAGGTTTTAATTGCCACAACCACACACACTATATAATCTTTTAAGACTTCAGCCTCTTCACATTCTTTCATTGTAGGAGCATATTTGTTTTCTGGCTTTATTCGCCACATTTCAGGCATAGCTGTGACATGTAATTTGTTGATATCAGAATTTATTTCTTTATTCCGCCTCGAGTTGTGTTTACTTTGCCAAGCCTTATTATCATGACATAACCGAAATCGACGGTCTTGTTCCTGTTGGAATTTAATGCATTTTGGCGAAGCTAGAAATGTATTTAGTATCTTTAATATACCATTGCCAGCTTGAACACTAGAATTACGGAAAATATCAATGAACATAGGCGCCTTGTAAATTTCTACCCCTTCAATTTTGCACCACTCAATGGCTCGTTTCGTAGCTAACGTTTTTGGATTTTCGATGTCCCCCACTTTTTCTTTGCTCTTTAGCCACTCCACAGGTAGCAAACAATTGCCTTGTTCAATTCTTTTCCGTTCATCAATCATCTTTTCTTTAATCTTAGCCCTTGTATTGAGAGCAAGAGCAACAGTTCATAGTGCTAGCAGTAATATCATAACACAACTCTGTAATGGTTCTAGAAAGGATTTCCTGGTGGTGAAGTTCGGAGAATGCCAAATCATATGTTTCTAAAAAATTTGAAAAGGCCATCAAAATCATGACGCATTAGCATTTTTATTCCAATAAATTGACAGCATGACTTCAAAATTGTTGTATCGGCTTTTTTTCCAGATATACCACATTTGTGTAAGGATACTGTAAGATCTGGTAATATTTTCACACCCGCTTAGCATTTTTTGGCAAAGTTGAACAATGACAAAAATACTTTCTCGAACTCCAAATAACATGGTTTAGGAAAGAGATGACAATTATTTTTATTCCCAAAATTTACTTCCTCTATGAAAACATTGGCTTCCTCTATGAATTTTTTGATGATGTCGGTAACATTGGTTTCTCTTGGATTGAAGTTGTAATATTGTGCCATGCTACCAAAATCTAGACAATCTTTCTGGTTGGGTAACAGGGTCAAAAAACTGAATCAGTATCTCCATTAATAACTGCCATGCCCTTTGTAGCCGCTAACTGCGCTAAGGTCCTTACTTGTTGACGACCTATATGGGTAATAGCATCACCTACGAGGCTGCAGAAGCGCATGGTCCCCCCATAAGTTGAATTATTTACGGCTTTTACTGCTAATTGATATAATTCATATATCAACCAATCTTGCATGTTATTGTCTCGCTTAGCTTCATCCCTTAATTTTTTGTAGAAAGTCCTAGCTTTTTCCATGTCTCGTGAAGATTTGTTCAAGATTGACTTGTAGTATGATTCAGTGGCAAAAAACACGTCATAGTTCACAATACCATAACTGACACTAAACTTGCAATTTCTGGGATTATCCTTGCCAAAGACACCCGCTTTACACCTACCAGGGCATGCGTGTGTAACAATAGGCCGTACATTTTCCAAAGAAATCTTATGGTAGTCTTGTCCCTCTTTGAGTTGTAAATTTTCAATGTCCTTCCAGTCAATCAGCGATGTGCAACAAATATTGTAACCAGCCATTATTGAAGGATATTGGGATTTGAAATCTAATGTAGTGCAAGGTATATAGTAACAGCCATAAACATCAGGAATAGTGGTCCCTCCAGGCGGTCTAAGTTCAGGGTAGTCGTTATCCAAATTCCACATGTGGTTTGGTACCCACAATCTATTTTCTTTTCTCACTTGGCCAATATCCGGTGTAAGCAAATTTTCTTCATATCCTAATCTATCCACCAGTGAAACAACCCTCTTAATGCATAATTCCAGGTAAAGTTCTCGTTCGTTCAAACCTATAAGTTCGCTAAGAGTCAAATAGAATAGGCATAACTTTTTGACACGAACCAACTTTTCTAACAATAAAGTATTTATCATATTATAAACAGCCAGTTTTATTTTATCCCCGAGGAGCCATGTATCAAATAGTTTTTCATAACTAACAGCCTCATCCTTATATTTATTGTATCCCAAAAGAGTTTCGGCTGCTTCGTCCAATTTACAACCTCTATTTTTGTCACCAACAAATTTCATAACATCAACTAGAATAACATAGTCCATACAAATACTGTCAATTTTCCTTGTGGCCTTCCAAAAGTTAGAAGGTGTGTATGTATGCAGTTCTTCTTCAACAGTGTCTTCATCTTGTTCGTATTCTTCATCATCTGCTTCTTCTAACAAAGTCGGTGCATGGTTATGATGAGTAGTACGATCCCTTTCTTCTAAGATTTGGTCACAGTAAACTCCCACACCATAACTTTTGTAATTACTTGCCTTGTAGTTGTGTGCCAAGCGCGCTGTACCTTGGTCTTCCCGTGACGTATAGCTATATTTTATTGATCTAAACTGTGAGAAATCCTGATGACCTTTCTTTTTAAATTTATTGTGTCTTTGAGCTAAGAATGGTAGGTCATACTTGAAACCATTGAAAAAACAAATAAATGAACACTGACATCGCAGGACATATCTAGGAAACTATTCTAATAAGCAATTTTCAGTTTCAAAGAAATGAATGAAAAATGTTTCATTCTCTTTCATGTTTGTGAAAGATGACTGATCAAACTGGCTTTTTATCAATTCAATTACCTTTTTTATGGGACAATGACGATGGGCCTGTGCGATTTCTACATTAGGTGGCATTCTAAGAAACAGGACGTATTCTAGTGGTTCTGGGTCGTCATGATTAAAGAGCATTGTCGAAATCGATATTACACTTTCTTCCTTAACAACATGGGGTTTATAATCAGATTCAATATCAAAAGCCAACCATCTCCTTTTATTGGATATACTGCGTGTTAGATTTTGCAAATAATGGCTTCGCTCTTTTTCTGTATGAACCAATACATTATGCTGCCAGAAACATTTCAATGAAGCTCTGGCATCGTATGCAAACTTTAAAAGTTGAAAATAAACAACGGTTATTGCCTGGTGTAGATCGATACCATCAATTTTGATGTTTTCATCATCTATATAACCACCACATTGTTTAACCAGACTGGAAAATTGAGTATACTGTAATTTTTCCACTATGTAGAATATACGTCCCAGTATACTAGTTTTGAGCTGACGCCATGTCCAATATTTAGAAAGCGCATATTTAGTGCAAAATTGTGTCTCTACTTTCTCCATTTCCTTTTTGATAACATTTTGTGTTGGGCGATTGGTAACCATTCGCATAATAGGTTCTATACAGTTGCCCCAGATATTCTGGAACACTTTTTCGGGTTGTAATACACCTCGAAACGGATTGAGTACCTCTCTTTTATTGTCAAATATCAATTCTCTATAATGTACTTGTGTTTCAAAATGAGCTCCCCTATCAACAACATCTATGGGCACATTGGTCTTCAAGCGTTCAACAACTGGGATTTTCTTAGCGTTAAAAAAATGTGTGTCCTGACCTAGACCAATTCCATGTATGACTTTTTTGTCAATGCAAGACATTTCCTCTCTGTTGAGTGACATAATGCGTTCTCGAAACGTATTTACGTTTGAATGCCCATTTATGTATAATTTCAAAAACAGTTTTGAACCAAGGCATGCTTTTTTGTATGGACGTTTATATACTAATTTCATGTCCCTAATGGAATGTAAATTCATGTCCTGTAAATATGTAAGTATTTCTTGTCTATAGGCAACATTTGCCCATTTGCTGGGCATATCCATGGTGAATTGTAGATAAACCATTTTACGCAAGCCATACACATCCACAAAACATTGTTTTTCTCCATAAACAGAAGGGCTGTCATCCTTTGGTTGAAAGCAAGTAAAAACTAAAGGCTGATTAAAATCGTAGTGGTTTCCTGTATTTACCAAATGAGAATTGTCCTTTTTACATTTCTGTAAGACGTTTTGATTGATTCTTGAGTGATTATTAAAGGCTGGAACACAACAATTCGTGTAGCACCACCAATTCTTGTGTGGATTTGGTAAGTTCATTTTGTAGGTTCAATGGTTCTAACACAAAATGATGCTGCGTTATCTCTCACAAGTGTATCGGTAATGGTAAAGGAATCAATTCCTCCTAGTTGATTAGGTGGGAAAAATAATCGAAAGCGAATAAATTTCTTCTTATTTGTAATATTTGTCCAATCAGTATCAATGATTACAGTAGTGGATGATAATAATAAGTCATTCCACAGCCCCTCCGTATAGTAATTTGTAATGCTATAAGCTATTGCAAGCTCCCTGTTTGCCCTTCGAAGTCTTAAAGTTTTTGACCAATAGAACATGTGGGTTTCTGCCAGTAGCTTCAATACTATTACCTTTTCAGGCGTAATTCCATTGACCTTATTAGTGACCCCATTCACGTAAGACAATTCTCTACTTATGTCCAGCACCCGAAGGACTGTCCTGTCAAAAAGAAAAGATTGGTATGGTGCCTTCTTTGGAAATATAGGAATAATATTAGGTCTAGAATTCCAAAAGTTGGTCCCTCTTACGTTCCATTGGGAGGGTAATGGATCTTTAATGGTATGCATTTGTGAAATAAATGTGTAGTGTGGAATCCAGGCTTATTTAAATATTCATTTTCCAATCCGAGAGTTGCTTGATCAGTAATGATTGGTCAGGAATGAGAGGAGGGGAGGGGATTGGCGGTTGTGCCACAGGGATGGCCGCCCTCCCCCCCCCCCTTTCCCTTTCCTTTTAAATAGGGCAAAGCGTGCAGGTGGTTTTTCATTACATTTTCATGGACAACATGAAGCCAATCAAGATGTATGAGTCAAGAAGGCTGCACTCAGAAAGATGGAATAAACATATACTGGGGAGACAAGATTATGGAAAGGCATTTTTGATAACATTTTACCATTTTAAATCGAGTATGATGTTGTTTATGGATCATCTAAAGAAGGTCGAATTACCGACATGGATAGAGGAGTGCATCATTGCACTTCATCCTCCGGACGACATAGTAGACATTGACCACATACATGTGTTTGTGAAGACTTTGTGTATAATTGAATTGCAAGTGGTAATAGAAAGTCTGTGCAAAGAATTCAAGCATGATTCAGACGACAGGTTATGTTCCGAGTGGACCGAAATACCTAGTGCTTCCATCGAAGATTATGAGAATTATTTGCATCGAGGTTGTTTGTCTCCTGACAAAGATTGTTGTGTGAGAAAAAAGGGTAAAGAACCCTTGGATTTATTTAAAGCTGCCAAATCATTTGTGTCATCAAGGAACTCGTCACTCACGTTTCTACAATGGTATCTAAGCAGATGCGCTGAAGACCATCGTTTTGTGGGTCAAAAATCTGTTCTGAAAGAATTAGTGGATGATATGGCCTGTGCACTACACCACAGTTTTTGGAATTACACAACCGAATTGCCGAACTTGTATGGCTATCAAGAAATGCTCTGTGATCATGTTGTCACACCTGGGGAAAAAGATATTTTATTTTTGTACGACAAGTATGGCAACACTGGTAAGACATCTTTTACAAAATTCTTCAAAACCCGTCATCCCGATGTAACAGCAATACTATACAGTGGAAAGGAAGAGTATGTTTTTGAAACTTTATCCCAAGGTTACAGCAAAGGATTAAAATTTATATTTTTCGATTTGTCCAAACAAGAAGCAAGCGATTTTGATGTTGATGTTCTGACACAAATTACAGATGGTTTAGTAAGACATGGTCAAAAGGAGCTTGTATTGAATAACAAGGTGAAAGTGGTTGTGTTTTTACCAATCTTAATCAAATTTCAAGACATCAGCTTCCATAGATGGGATTTATATCAGATCATACCTAATGATCCAGAGGAAAATCCCCAAAATGATAAGGATTATGTAGCAACACATATCAAGGATTGCTGGAACACGAGTGATAATACTCAAGAGATATCCGACCCAGAAGATGAAGGAACGGATGTGTAGTAAAATGTTTCTTTCAGTTCTTGGGGAAAAAATTAACTAAAATATTTTAAAAAAGAAGATATATATATATGTATATGTCATATATAACCTAACACTGTTCATATTATTATTGGTGTTAACATTGTACATTGTGAAAATACTCCCAACAAATAAAGACTATTCATAAGAGTCATTTATTGTCAGTAGTTGTTTCTGTCATAATTCTGGGGCCATGAAGAAAGCCCTAATCACCCACCCATGAGGAAAGCAAATTTTACTAATTGTTTCTTACCTATTCCAGTGTTTTAAAAATTGCATTTATATTAAGGATCAATGGTAAATGAATATATTTACCCAAGAAAATGAATTCATTTAGGATAATATATCTTTGCATCATAATTAGTTGTTCCGTTGTTAAAGGAGCAGATGTTTCAACTATGCCAGAATTCATTCCTCGCATCAACTGGGGAGTGATTTTTACTAAAGTTGGAGCACTTTTGAATGGAGTATCGAAATATAGACATACTTTTGCCGTTCCGATTCCATCAGTAGCTTTCAGAAATCTAAATTCTATACCATGTGATACCAGTTGGCTCCATCATTCACATTGTACAGCTTTGAATACTTTAATAACGGAAGTTAATGATGTATACTCTGAAGAATTCCAATCCATGAATACGAAGGTGAACGATATTTTAATCGGAGTGGATCCAATACAATCTTCTGCACCACGAAAAAAACGCGAGGCGCGTTTAACCGCTAACTTTTGCAAAAATGGGGGGGTGATTGGAGAAATTGACAATGGTATCTTGAGTTCAATTGGCAGAATGTTTAGTGACATGTTTGGTGCACCAACATATGATGATATCAAGATAATTGATAAGCACATTTGCGAATTGTCAGATGTAACAGAAATTAATTCCCGCGAAATTGTAAAATCAAACGAAAGACTATCATCGATCTCTCAAGTGATTACTAATAGAATGGATGTTTTACAAACAGGAATGCTCAATATGGACAACAGAATAAGTGAGACCAGAGAACGTCTGGCACAAGTTGCAACAAAAATGGGATTGGCATTAGGAAATCTTTCACTGAGAATGAATGAAATTGAAAGAGCCCAGGAAGCTACGTATTTATTCTTGGGAAACCTGCAGAGATATCAGGCTGTTGTGACTCAACATGTGAGATACACAAACCAATGGTTGTTGGGTATGAATAGGTTGATGGAGGGTTATATTCCCCCTGAAATAATAACAGTAACAGATGTTGAAAATGTCCTGGATTTCGTAGATCGTGAGGTTATTAGTAAAAACCCCACTTCAGAAATTGTCAACCGCAATCCCTCATTTTATTATCAAGTTCGATCCACAGCTTATGCAAGAACAAAGGACTATGTTTACATTACGTTAAGTGTTCCATTGAAATCTATAGGGGGTACTCTCGGGGTGTACCGAATAGACAGGACGCATATTCCTACAGCCCAACACCATAATTCTTCAACTTTTATTAAAAATGTACCCGATTTTTTAGCTTTAACACCTAATAACATGTATTATATAGAGTTACCAGTTGCTCATTACGCATCTTGTAGAGGGGAAGGCAATAAAGTATGTCCTACTGAAAGAGCTCTCCAGGGTATCAACAAATTAACATGCGCTGCTGCTGTGTTTGTAGACAACAAAGCGGAGGCACTTAAAAGATGCGACATTCGTTATGAACACACCGACATGCCACCCCAGGCTGTGAAGCTTAATGAATCTTCATACTTAATTCACTCTGAATATCTGAAACAGAAGGATGTTTGGACTTTGACCTGCTTTAATCTTTTCAAAAAAATTGTGAAATCTATTCATCCTTGCAACACTTGCATTGTAACAGTGCCTTGCGGTTGTTCATTAGATGGGGGGGACTTTTTCATTCCTAAAGATCTAACAGGTTGTGAGATCAATCAAGAAGACGATGAAATGACTATGGTGTATCCATTGAATCTTCCTGTTTTAACAACACTATATTCTGCAAAAGATATCGCACACATAGGTGGAAACACTATGCACAGCAATCTGTTGCAAAACAATTCTCTGGCCCTGAATGATTTAGTATTTAATATAACACAGAGCGATTGGGACACTGTAGTCGCAGTAGATGAAAAATACCAAGTCGATTTAAAAAAGTTGATTAAACAGCAAAAAGCAAATGCAACAGTTTATTCACATAGAGCAGAATACTTTTTAAAGAAAGCCAGAGACTTTAGTGACTTGAGCATGGCGCACATAAACGATTTAAAAAACCAGGTAGGGGGGACATTTTTTAAGGCTTTCAATCCTTCAACCGTAATTGGTGGGATAAGCATGTTTTGGATTGTAGGTGGCATGGCTATTATTTTGTCTTTATATAATATTTGCCGGTCATGATAATTGACTTTTTGATTAATAACAGTTTGAGAGCAACTGTTACCGGAGACGGTTGAAGAGAACAGAGATAAACAAGACTGATGGATTAACGACTTTTTTGGTATTACAAGGAAATTGTCTATTTGCCCCTACTGAAAGTTCCCCAAGATATGCCTAGCATATTGTAACGCCATCACTAACATGAACGGATGCGGCAGCTGCGTATGGCTGGTAATATATACATCGTTTTGCATATTGTTCGATGTCAGTTCAGCATTTAAAGTCGAATGGTTAAGGAATATTTCGAGATTTGGGTATGACAGTGTGTATATAACATGTAGGAGTGAAATTACAGGAATTCAAACATCGTCACAGTTTTTAGAAACCGTTATTTATGTTGGAAAAAATGAGAGCGATTTGCCAATCATTCTAACATTCAATACTTCGGCTAGGACAGCAAAAATATGTACAAAATCGCTACAGGTAAACTTTTCAGACTCTACATTAACACATAATAATGGGGATGAAACTGTGTCTGCAAGAACAAGATACCGCCTGTCTGAATGCGCATATAATACGAATAGCTCTACACATTCTGTGGACATAAACATTGAAATTTCGCCAGTTACAGATAAGGACATGTTCACCATGGAATGCCTCACAAGTTTGCGCAATGGGTCCGTTTTTTCTGCAGAACCCTGGAAACTCAATATAGCACCTCGATGGCCTACCAACATTCCTCCCCAGAATAGAAAGCCTATATTGCGGATTTTACCCTACAGGGAGGGAACACCAATGAAGCTAGCATGCATCATACCCAATTTAAATGAGACGGATCTAAAACCACCAGTGGATCGAGATTCACAGTTGCCACAATTTCATTTGTCTATACCTAGGATAAGAAATAATCAGACTAAAGCTGGTCGTGTCATGAGAGATATTTATGGGCGATTCTCTTACACCACAAGCAAGGCATATGTTCAAGGGGCACCTCAGAGAGAATGTACAGCTTCCACAGCAAATGAACCAGTAATACAATGTTATGGTGAAGAACCCTATTCAGACTATGAAAATGTTGGTTTTAGCAGTAAATGTTGTGACACATCTTCCTTACCGGACAATTTAATGTCAATGGATCCATTTGGCATAGACAAGACCAATATATTTTGTGGTTTGCATAGTTTTTCAAAAATTGTTAAGCTCGCTAATTCTACCAGAAATATAAATCCCCAAAATGTAACAGCCATAAATGGTCATGACATTCCTAGTTTTGATGCAGAACACATATTGATTACTTTATGTCAGTCTTTGGCGGGAGTAGGCATGCGGTACTCTACAGCTTTGCAAAAACTATTTGATGTAGTAGAATACAATAATCGGTGGGAAACAAGGATAGAATGTGCCAATGCTACAAATTCATCTGTAGTTTTTTTAATGGATGATGCATGTAACTCTACATCTGATACACAAGTAACGTGTTCACAACCAAAAGGTACATATCAATTTTACATGACGCCAACTGATAGGTGGAAAAATGTAAATATAACGAGCAAAAACATCTATGACTCTGCGCCAATCAGCACTCACTATATATGTTTTTATGGCGAAAGAAATACACCAGCGAAAACATTGTCTATATTAGGTAATAGAAGTGGTTTTGTAGAGATGGACAATCGAGTTGTTCTTGGTCCATTATCAACAAAACTGTAAAAGACCTGATGAAAGTATTCTTCGTACACAGATGAGAACAAGTTGTGCTTGTAGACAAGCAATCAACTTATGCAAAGTAAACCATACAACTGGAGTGTTAGGGTACATGGTCATGGATGAAAAGGACATATGCGGAACTGATTCATTTTATTGTGATGCTATGGGTAGACTTTCAAGACAAACAAAATTTACAGAACTTGTTCTGAAACACATCTGCTATGGAGAAATCAAGAACATTACATATTTGAGAGGACTTTCTAATAAATATCTACCACAACCCCAACTGAAAATAGATAAATTTGAGAATGTTTTATCTAATAATGATATATACGCAAAAATTGTGTGCAGTAATTTAGTTGAGGAATGTGTAAGAAAAACCGAGTACGTTTTTATTAATATATCAAGAGGAGCCGCAATTAAGACTTCCATAATATACAATATCAATGAGAATACATCAGAATGGGTAAATACTCAGAAGCAGAGGACTGTAATTACTAAAAGCCCCAATGCAGATAGTCCAGCTATTTTTGTACAGTACAACACTTTCGGAGCATTGGAATATTTAGTTAAAAAATCATTCTTGCTGGAGCACATAAATGTTAGAATAGCTTGTAGCACTCCACTCGTCACTAGTGAAATAGCGTTCGCAAGACATGCACATTTTCAACCCAAATGTAGCATTAATGAAGATTCAGTAGATTTGAAAAAGTCACACAATGAAAAGATCATTTCTTGCACCAGTAGGTATGGGTACAATAACTGCAGAAAACAAGTCATTCAATTGAGTGTAACGAGTAAAAAACACAATTACAAATTAATTGGAATTTGTAACAACTCGACAGTAAATGTAACAACACCAGATGCTACTGGAATACTAAAGGAGGATAAAGAATATGTTTTCCACTTGAATTTCAAAAAAGAGCAGGAAATAGTTGGTAGAGGGTATTGCGTAAAGTTTGAAAACAACTCAAAAACCCTAACATTCTTTTTGTCAGATGCCATAGAATCGGATGGCACCGAGGTAAAATGTGAAAGCCTTAGTCTTCCAGAAGGAGTGAGTGTTGCTGTGGATTCACCATTGGATAATATGGAAGTGACGGATTGCATCAGACGACCATTTATGTTCAAACCCATAGCTAATTTTGAAAAACCAGATATACTTAGCTGTTTATTACCAAATTGGTTATCACATTCTATGTGTCCCGAAAAGAACAGTATTGTATCACATAATATTTCTCTATACTTTAGAGCAGCCCCATATCTAGAAAATCGTCATCTCGCAGTCTTAACCACTAATGGTTCCTGTGTGTCCCATGCAGGTGTATCTTGCAAATCGAATGATAAAGGAAATATATTGCTTGAAGTCGTTCTAGGAAAGCTCATTCAAAAGTATAAACACGATAATGAAAAAATGATGGTGTCTTGTTCAATGGAAGGTACTGCGCTAAGGAGCAGTCTGTCATTCGTAGCTAATGTAAGTGTGGAAAACCCGATCCAACGAGAAAAAGGACAAACTCTAGTTGATACTTTATTCATAGTTGGGATTTGCATAGCTGTGCTGATGCCAGTAATAACATGCATAATTCTATGTTTTACCAAAATAACACCAGAAAATCAAAATTATATTTCTTAACAAATGCAGAATATTCATAAAGCTGCACATTTTGTCTTTGTCATTAATGTTTTATTATGCCTCGAAATAAAAGAACATAAAATGAATAGATTGTCATTTATTTGAATTTCTGGTCCAAGAACCATCCATTATAATACTGCAGTTGTAGCTTAGCGTTGTGGTCATGGTGTGAGCAGAATGTTGTCCTGGCACATGTTTGGTGCAATGGTTAATGGTGATAAAGGCACCGAAAGAATTAGTGACATTCTGGGGCCTTAATCCTGGGCCTTTGTGCAGTAGTGCGTGATCCCTGTGATGTTCCTGGGGTGGGGACGTCGGGTTTGTTGGTGGTGCCATCTTGTTCGGTGCCAAGGTCAGCGTTGGTCCTCCGCATAGGGCTGATTTGTTGTGTCCTGCACTGTAAGGGTTTAAGAGGTCCACAGCCTCCTGGCATAAGAAGCTGCCCAGGGGTGGCAGACTTCTTGATGAGTTGTTTGATGGATGCCGCATCCAACTTGTTCATTGTTCCGTAGCTATTGAAGCCTTTGCCAATGAGCAAATCTTTTATTGTGTCCAACAGTTCGTACTCCTGGCTATATTTGGACCAACTCCCAACTGTCAGTTTGGTTATCTCCCAGGGTAGATAAGATCCGATTTTGTAAAGTTTAAAGTCAAAGTTTTAGTAGAGAGCACAAGGCTGCTGCTGCTGCTGCTGCTGCTGCTGCTGCTGCTGCTGCTGCAAGCGAATGCAAAGAACTGACCATGCAGAGGGGTGACTCAAGGAGCTCCATTAAATCACGTGACCTTGTAGTCACGGTCAGTCACCCCTGGCCAATCAAAGCCCCTGTCTATCTCTGATTCAAAAATGCTTATGAACTTGTCTTGAAGTCTCATGAAACTCCTCGCAATAGAGATGAAAAACCATAGCAGCTGGATCATTATGACACGTTTGTTGATATAAACGAGATGGCACTTTATGATAATATGTCATTCATTGTCTGTACATGTAATATGACGACAATAAACTTATTCTTTTCATTTGCTTTTCCCTTTGAATCCTGTCTTGCATTGTTTCTTCAACATTTGCAGCCATCGTCACATTGGATACCTTGAGTATAGACACATCAGTGGTCCTTGTCATGGCAACAAGCTGATCACTCTTTCCAATTTTTTTAAAATTGAGAAACACATAACCTTGGTGGGTTGAACCTTGACAAGCCGCAACAGTGGAAGCCACAACCCCATAAATTGGATTCATACATCCAAACATTACAGCTGATTCCATTCGCTTAACTTTCATGTTTTCTTTTTCCCAGTCGTAATTGTCTATGTCATTTAAAGGCTTGTCACAATAAAGAATTACATCATTATATGTTTTCAAAATGATATCAGAAGTTTCCACTTTGTTCAAGTTATTGAAAGGACGAGGCATATTCAACAGTTCTCCACCCAGCGTAGTAAACATACCGTTGATCAGATTTGACTGTGGTACTAAGGCATCTGCCATATTGGCTCGCATCATTAAGCCAAATTTGGCTGAATTGTTATTGTTTTCAGAAAATATGGACGACCAACGAGCCTGACAAGTAAGATTCGGTTGTGTGGTTACGAGGAGCGTATCTTGTAGCAACAATGTGCAGATAGTTTCTGCATAGAATTCGGGCTGATACGTCTCCAATGCCATTGAAACAGCAGTGACGGGCTTTATGTTGGATGTATAATTCTTTGTGTAAGCCTTTTCTCTATTAAAAAGGGACCGAGGATATACCACTTGCGACCTCAGTGCCATTTGCTCCAATTCTTTGTTCTTGTCGTTTAACCATTTCGCCGTACACCTACTGTGACCGGTATCAATAATTTTAATGTCACCTTCATTGGTGAGATGTAGACTCTTTAGTGATAAGGGTCTGTTTTGATATCTCAAATATTTGTACAAGGGGCTTGTGTCAATGTAAATGGACAATTTGACATCCGTGAAGAAGCCACTGTTTTCACACTTTGTACACATTTTTGTAACTAAACGCAATAATTTCATTGCCAATTGCTCAATACTGCTGGCATCTTGCTTTTGTGACTTTATTGACACCTCGTACATGTTAATCAGTCGTTCATATTCGTGGAATAAGTCCATCGAGTCATTATTTCTCTCTCGCAAATTAACTTCATCCCCGTTCACATAATCTTGATACCATTCCCAATATTTTTCTATAACGCCACCGTATATCATAGTCTTAAATGCATTAGGTGCGTGTATATTAAACACAGTGTTCTGCATTAAATCTCTTAAAGTACAGTTTATTCCAAAAAACGACACCTGCGCATTGTATCTTTCGAGTGAAACTGAGGCATTTTTGACTAAATAACATTTCCTGGCAAAAGCCATGTACAATATTCTTGCCTGAGTATTGTGTTTCAAACTTTCCTCCAGATTATCATAATTTGGTTTGGCATGCTCCAAAACTATATCGGCATAAGGTATGTATTTCATTTCACCATACTGATCAACAACTTTAGCTCCATCTAGATACGTTTCAGCAAGTTTTATGCCACACTGCAATTTTTTGGCAATGGCTTCAGCATGCTTTCTTTTAATATGGTGTTCGTTTGAGCTCAGCAAATCCTGAGCTCGTCCCACTATATAGGTGATTCCATTGATTTCATTAGGTTTGTTTTTATGAATCAGGTCGTCATCTTGAGCATGGTCTTCCACTATAACTTTTGTTCCATCTGATGCTCTCCGTATTTTTCTCACTCTTGAATTTACATTAGAATCCGACATTAATTTGTCATAAGCAATATTTTCTCGAACATTCTTGTCAAACATTCGTCTGAAGGTAAAATGGCACTAGTTTCAAGAGATTCTAAAACCTCCTCTACTTCTTCCGGAATGACTTTCCTTTTCGTTTCCTTTTTTGTGTTCTTTACTTGAAACAGTTGTTGATGAGCAACAGTAATTTGTTCTTCAGTTTGTTTATGGCACCCAATATCATCTCCATCAAAATTACAATTTTGTTGCGAAGTTTCAAAATCCTGATTGTAATTACTGTACAATTTGTATTTCTCCATCCACATTCCAATTCTATTATTTCCCGCTTGTTTTTCAGATAAGTTTGACAAAAATTCTTCGTGCACAATTGATGATGAAGGATTAATTTCAGTTAATAAATCCGCTATGTACACAAAATCAGTTACTGGTAATAACTGTAGCGGGGAATTGAAACAGTTTGTCACTTTGTTGGTATATTCGGAAACATCACGGTGTTTTCTATACAATCGAATCACTTCAGGATAATGTCCTGGATCATCTATGAGTGACGAATGTATTTCGTGGTTATACATTGACAGATACGTGTAAGGACTTAATGGCAATGATCGTTCCAAAGTTAAACATGTCACCCTGCAAGCTTGAACATCTAATGACTTAAATTCATTTTTTGCTCTTCTGAAAAACTCTGAAGTGTAGGCTAAAACATTTTCCTTATCAGCTAAATGTGCGGGCGTCGAACATACTTGCAGACATGATGCTTCTGAACCAATGGCTGAAGACTGAGCTGTGCTTCCAGAAGAAATGATTATAGGTACACGAGTAAATATGTAAGGCGGTTCATAAATAAACACCATTATCATTGTCAGCAATTTCCTTAGATCACTGTACATGGAAGGTGCCATTCCATCTTCTTCATACAACACAACAGGAAACAACACAGGCATCGGAGGAGGTCTGATTTTCTTAGTCCTTCTCATCATTTGAGCAAACAATCGATAAGAGTCTTGGTTCCTTATAGTATTAGACATTTGGACATTGGAAAAAGTGGTATTAGATTTGGCACATTTTGTGCCACCATTATCTAAATATTTGAAGAAATCTTCATAGTATTCCTTTAAAACTTCTGGTATTAAAGCTCCATCAGTGAAGTTTGAATGGTTTGGATCAGTCGCTGTTAGTCTAAAAGTTGATGAGCCTCGTTTGTGAAAGTCCATTAAAATTTCATTGTGACACATGCATACAATAGGCCAAAGTTTTTAGCTGCTAATGTCATATGGGCCCTCGTAAGTTTTTCAGCGTACACTTTATCATGCAAAGCTGTCATGTCAGATATTAGTTTTTTATAAGAGTCTTCTAAGTCAGTATCTTTCTTAATAGTTTCAATTAACTCTCTCACCTCCTGTTTACTATAAGTTTTCTTGAACATCTTACAAATTGTATCATTATCAATCACATGTGTCATTCCTTCTGGAATTGTGTCGTTATTAGCATACTCCAAATATGTATCAGTACCTTTACGTGCATAGGAAGTTGCAATTCCATCGGGCAACTTTCTCAAAAATGTGTTCATAGAATAGGATTTGCCGCAACCGGCATCTCCTTATGTTAAAATTATAGAAATCGGAAGAGGTTCTGATGAACTCCAACTCTCTGGCATGTCATCAGTCTTCCCAGTAGAAAGATACATGTCGAACCATTTTTTCCACTTCACAAGATAATCCACAAACTTTTGGTGGCCATACTTGTTTAAAATTTTTTGTTCTTGCCGTTTTATGAATATTTCACAGTTTTTAATAAAAGCATAATCAGCATACGCATAGTAATTAAATCTTTGTTTCCTGTTCTCTGTATCTTCTGTGTTTTTTGTCTGACATTCTGTAATTCTGTCTGAGAGAATAACTCGATTCGTCCTTTCTTGTAGGCTTTCTTTCATAATTACGATCTTTTACTGGTCTCTTTAAATGATAATTGTTGTCAGACATGGGGTTAGATCCTTTCTGATTGGATACTTTAAAGCCAAATATATCCTTAGCAATAGATGTAATATAAGCTTTTATGTTTGTTAAGCGACTAAAAGGGACCTCAACTACATCACAACCATACTGTGTAACGGCATCTCTCTGTATGTCTTTCAAATGAAGTTCATCAGCTATGTTGTCATCTATATATAGTCCAACACTTTTTTCGTACACAACATGAATTAGGTTCTCGAATGACACAGGACTGTTATTAATACCCACTTTGTCAGCATAATCAAAGCAAAATCTCGGTGAACTATTATAACAATAGGGCAAGACCAACTTAGTAAAGCTGAAGCAACTTGTTTACAAAAAGTTGTCATTTCATGCCTTTTAGGTAACCAGTCATGGTTGGACTTCGCATACAGTAACACTACATTTGGAAATAACTCCTTAAAAATGTTAGTGATCTGCTTTTTAGTATAAACAATATTTTCGAAAAGTTCTAAAGCATATACACCTTTCAAACGTTTGAAATTTATTGGCGGACGTTCGTTGCATTGGTCACGGCATCTATTGTTGTGCCATTGTCCTAAAGTTACATACTGAGGTCGTGCTCTATTGTTGAAGTTTAAGTTCATTTCTATTTTTCTCATAATTAATGTTTCCAAATAAGAATGTGGGTAACATATGATGTCTTGAGGTTACTTTAAATACTGGTCCAGTCAATATATGCTTGCTTTTTGCTATACCTTTTAGGTAAACGAGTGTCTGTGCAATTTGAAAGAGAAATGGCAGTGTGCAAGTATGATTTTTTTTGAAAAAGTTGTCCGTATCATAAAACATCCGGCGTTTGTTACAAATACAAAACACTGTGCAATTTGCACTGTTATGCTTTATCAAATTCGATGTTTCTTTTTGTGTTTCAGATCCAAGTTTAGCCAGGAATTCCGCCATGAAAGGCAATTTCACATTTGACCATTCATTTAATAGTGAATTAATAACCTCAGGTCTGAATTGATTTTTTTGTAAATCTAATGTATTTAAGACATCTGACTGTTTCGAAGCAACAGACGTGTGGCGGAGTCTTTTCCTACCTTTTCTTCTCACATCGTGTATTGTTTGTTTTCCCTTCTTCATCGCTTCTTCACATTCATTTGCAGTTCCATAGGTAAATTTGGTGCCAACAGCATCATCACCAGTCATTAAGATTCCATTATCTTCTGGATAGTAACCCATACCAATATCCACCATTTTCCTTAAACTCATAGACACTAAATCTTGTAAAACAATTCTGATATGAGGTGAAATAGAAAGGGTGCACCATAAACATTGACTTAATCCTCCTCGTAATACCTTAAAACCAGTAATGTTTTTGTCATTGCACATTTCATGAAAGTCATATAAAGTGAACAATTGACGTAAAACTACATTTCCCTCATCACGACAAACTTTGCTGTATCGTTTCCATAATTCCTCTAGATCATTGTCGTCACTGTTGTTTCGTAAAGGCGACAATTCCCCTTCAACGGCCAAAAGAGGTGCAATTTGTTGCACCAAGTTGTTATGATTTTTTGGTTTCACGCTTAGTAAGTGAGAAACTGTATCATCGTTTGGACGCGTGATTGCGGGTTGGTGAGTCATATAAGATGGCTTACTGTAGAAATTTTCGAGACTCAAATGATGGAAAACCACCCATTCTGGAGATACTAAAGGTCTGGCATCCACATTTAGTGAATGAGTCATGGCAACTGTATCATAGCAACCTGTGTTTGCGTAAATGCAGCGAGAACCATTATCTTCATCAAACCCAAAGCATCCGCCTTTCCTTAAATTACTTATCATTATGTGGTATATCGATTCCAGGGTCTTAACAGAAACTTTGACATATTGTCCTCCTTCATCATCAGCATCATGAACCTCATCATCATCATCATCCTCATCATCAGCTTCATCGTCAGCTTCGTCATCTTCATCAGCTTCATCATCATCACAATTACAATTGTTCCTGTTATCCTTAATATCATCATAACCTAATTGTTTTATTTCACATAATATATTTATTGCATCTTTTAGAACAGAAGGTAACACCTGTGATTGTGTTTCGTTTGCAATAGTACAACTGTTCAACATCAAATGTTGAAAAATTGATTCCATATCTACATAATGAATGTCTGCTGGTAACAAATGAAAAGTGTGTATGATAAAGTACCAAACCAATACTATTCCTGTACATGAAAGAGGCATTCTGAGTGCAAATTGTTGAACCTTCTTCAGTTTAGATTTTAAATGTGTATCTTCAGATTGAGAAATAGCGAACAGACAATAAGAACACACCTTTTTGGAACCATTCCTGTTACGCCAAAATTGGCAATAAGTTTTTACGGCATGTATGAATTTACTATTAAACTCTGGAGAAAGTATTTCCGTGATGAAAGTAGTGATTGCTTTGTTAAAATTTAAAATGTTACCATCCATTTTCACTAAGATTCGTTCTTTCTTTATTAGATTGGCGTCAATGTGGATCACTAATCACTTGGATACTATTGAAATTACAAGAGATGGTTTGAGAACGAAGTCTTTATCGTATGCAGATATAGATGAAAAAATCCGAGAAGCGGTGTTTTTAGTTGGTTGTGATGAAGATTGGAACAATCAGGCTCAATTAATAGAGAATAATATAGAAAATAACATTAAACATCTAAATGAGGTAACAGCGATGCTAATGAACATGGGGTTGTCTACTTCTCAAGCAAGTACAATGCTTTACATCCTTTGTTGTAATAAAGATATTTCTGAAACAACACGCCGGGAGTTAGTTGAATTATACAAAGAATACACGATTTTAGAACCCTTTTGCTTAGAGGGTGAAAACAATTTTCCTTTCAAAGGCATGAACGAAGTATTTCAGACATCTCGTATGGAAAAAATTGCAAGATTTTATGTGTGTATACAATCGTGTCTACCGGTAAATAAAGATAGCATGCAATTAGAAAATTCTTTATCAGAGGCCATATGTCAAATGAAAGAGGGTAAAATGAAGGCAGGATTGTTACAAGCATCAGGTGTCATCAGACCAGATGAGCATTTGAAAGAGGCTGAGATAGATGGGCCGGCACAACCTTTACAATATAAGCCCGAAACATTTCATGCCAGAGAGTCACAGGACAAACTTCCTAGAAAGAGCTTTAAAAAAACTACTGCAAGTTTGTGTTATTAGAGAACCAATTATGTCAAGTCTGAAAAAAATATACTATGTTGTTGACAATGATTCTTCAACATATGTGGATATAGTTATGGAGGAAATAACAAAGTTAGCTATAATTCCAGCTTGTACAACCGAGGATATGTTACTGTTCATTCATCCTAGCATTTCACTGAATGGTGACGAAAGCAGAAATTGTGTCTTTATAAACGAAATTTTTTTCACACGACCAGATTGTTTATGTCTGCCGAAGAATTGGAAATTGACTTTACAAACTTTAACACTTACTGGAAATATCCCTAGTAATCAGACAGTCTCGAGTATTTCAAAATCTGCAATATTTTTTGGTAGAAATTTATTTTTGGCAGGTAAAATTTTGGGTTTGACAGAAGAGCAACTCTCAGCACCGAACAGTACCTTTCCAAAAATCCAATCCATAGATAAAAAAGAGCATAAGTGGGTAACATTTAAGGATCTTCATGAATCATTTGTACACGTTCTTAGCGAAGGACAGTACAAATATGGATCTTGTCCAGATTTAATGAAAATCTGGCTTAAAGGGAAGAGAGCTACGCGTGCCATATTTCTGCCTGATTTTACAAGTATGTTGTACACGTTGGGATGTCCGAGAGATGGTCTCATTTCTCATGTGAAGGGAAGCACATTTATCGTGAACAATGCTTGCTTTAAGTGGTTAACCGAAAATGCTTCAACTTCAATAGAAGATATACAGGATTTCAAATGCAATGACACAATTATCATACGGCTAAGTCACTGGGATATAATACCCGCTTTCATTGTAGACACAAATGAACAAGAGCCAACAATCAAATTAAGCCCCAGCACAGTATTCATAGAGCAATATGTGGACAAAGCTGTCAGGGGCGGACAATGGGTAAAATCGCCTGAATTGAAAACCTTAGATGTTTGAGACCCTTACGAGTTCTACATTCGATTGTTTAACATCATGTGGAATAAAAAGAAACATATTTTCTATGATGAGGACATAGACCCGCTTACAGACACCGTGATAGATGACAGGTTTTTCCACGAAAAAATGTCTGACTTCATGTGGAAAGGCACAGATAAAGTGACAGTAACTTCCTGTTGTCTCAATTTCGGGAATGACTATGGCAATGAACAGTATATTAACATACCACTTGTCACTTGTTGCGTTCATAGACAACGCTTTCCCAGTGAGGCTATAGAAAGATCAGCAATACATCAATTGTATCTTGTAATGTCAGGAAAATGTAGTATTTCATGACTTTTTTCCCCCTTTCAATTGCTCCCCCCCCCCCATGGAAGAAAAACGATAACAATATTTGTAGCTTTATCATATTTATTTACCAATTAAAGAACATGTAAGAATTTCTTGTGTCATGTTTGCATTTACGACATAATTGACAGATCACAAATTATTCATTGTAATTTTCAGCATTTCCAACAATTCCTGACCAATGATGTTTTCACATCTTAAAAACTCTATTAAGAATGTTTGACTCTGAGAAGCATAAATAAATTTACTTTCAGCATTTACTTTGATACAAGCTAAGTACATATTGTTCTTAGAATTGACAACCAAAATGCCCGGATCATTATTCGGAAGATACATAAAGACCTTTCTTGTTCCATGCATGAAACTGCTTCCTTTATAATATAAATAACCCCCCAGTGCGGAATGTACTATTTCTTGTGTGGTGAGTGGAACATCCTTGTCATCAATGACCTCGTCATCGTATTCTCCGAACATTTCTTCTTCATTTATAGCTCTTTCAACTTCCAATATACGTATTTTAGATCCAGTAAAATTGATTTTGAAAAACTGTTCAATGTCAGTTTGTAATAGAGGACATATACACACATTAGGCATAGAAATTACCAGTTGGGGCAATATTTGACCAGATGTTGTCCATTGCTTACAGGAACTTTTGAAGCAGCGAGACTGAAACAATCTAAATCTTACACCGTTTACTGAAAACCCCACAGTTACGACAACACCCGTATTGCTTCTAGTTCTGTGAGGCCGGAGAATGCAAAGCGGTAGGGTTAAACCGCTTTATCCTGTCACTAAATTAATAGTTTCATTATTCCAATCTATAATGAAATGGGACATTGTTTTAATGTGCTTTATGAACAGTTGATCGTATTTTTTGTCTTGCATTCCAGTAGCACATTCTAAGTGTTCAACGAGCTTTTTTTTGCCATCACTATTGGTCCACAAGTCATTAACAATGCTTAATAGCAAAAGACTGGGATCATGACTCGGTTGAAACACTACCATTTGGCGATTTAAAGCTTGCGCTTTATCGTTAACTTTGGTTTTGTAAGTCTGAAAGGCCATTTTGTTCATTACATCCTTTTCTAAAGAGTGAAAAAAGGCCTCATCTCTGATGTCGCACATGCCTTCTATGGTATTCACAATTTCTCCAAATAAAATATGTTCTCCATTGTCATCAACAAAGGGTGCATGTACGGTAAGCTGGGTAAGATTTACCTCATTACTAGGAATTGTAGAATAGACCATTTCTAATTTCTTCGACCCATCCCGTTTCACTTGATAAGGACATCTCAAGCAATGGCCTTGTAGAGCATTTAGTTGCGCAGGTAGTGGCTATATTGCTGTGTCATAGACTTGGTAACTTTTCGCCTGTGAAGTAAAACCTATAGTATTCGGATAAATGTGTCGAACGATGTCCAGCAACATAGCCATATCTTTGCAGGCCTTAGCAGTAAAAACCAACCCTTTTGGCAACTTGGCGTGATGGTGCATTCCAATTTTGTCTTCAAACCCCTTTAATGCAAAGACCATATGCCATTGAATTTTACTGCCCGGAAATATTTTACTAAATATCATATCAAAACAAGACACAATATCTTTGGCCAGTTGGCATATGTCAATATTTGTTTTGCAGTTTAGATACAAATCAATGTCGGCCACAAAAGAGGACCAATGAAGATTACTTTGCAAATACTCATTAGATTTTCCTTGAAACATGTTTTCTGCTATGAGATTATCCAAGTCAGCTGATCCATCCTTGCTACCAAAAACGGGTGCAATCCGCATGTAATTCATCCCAGTTTCAGTTGGTGTTGCCCAAATGGGCGTGCAATAATCTACTGCTTCCCTCAACCGGTCAACTATGAGATTGCCATTGCGAATAAAAGATCCTGTGCGCATAATTTTTGGAGACAATCCATAAAAGGGTAAAGCAGGAACACGATTTGATGACAATGCCCCTAATTTTTCTACTCTATATAGCAAAGGTTGCGATTCATTTCCGCACTGAATGATATTTATATGCTGGTTTATATTTCCATATAAGCGTAAGAAATTTTTTTTACCACCAAGATATAATGGTTTTGCTTCCTCATATATTTTTGTCAAAATGATAGGAGGGTTCATGTCTTGTTCTAACAATAATTTTGCTCTTTCATGACTCCATTTTATTACTGCCTCACAATCGTCTATGGAACTGGGTACAGTTGCAATAGAGTTCTCAGTAAATGTTGTAAGCTGGTAACTTGCAAACAAAGGGAACATTCTAAATTTGTACCTGACATCCTGCATTGCACGTGTTAGAACATTACTGACAGTTTCTTTATTTGACTGCACAGCAGCCCATTTCGTTTTGTAAGCAGAAACAAGCATATGACACAAACCAGCACAGGCTCCAGTTAATGCTGCCATTAATCCATGGTAATGATCTTCAATTTTCATTTCATTTCCAATATTGTTGCAACATAGTATATTCTTTAATTTGGGACTATAGTCATAGTGAATTCTTAAATCCCTGAGCATAGTACACATGATGTTACGATCTAAATTACTTTCCTTCTTCCAGCGCAGATTTATATGGAAAAATAACCACATATGTTCTAAAGGCGTCATTTTTCTTTGACCAGAACCCTGATTATCCTCCGTATTCCATAGTCCCACCATTTGACCCCACGTACTAATTATGTTTTGTATGGGCAAAGAAGATAGTAAAAAAGTTGTAGAAGGCAAAGCAGCGGTTGTTTCTTGTGCACATTTGATATTTTTAATTTTCTCAACAGCAATGTCCCATAGATTATCCAAAGAATGGCCAAAATCATCCCCCTCAAGGTGATCATTCATTGTGATGATATCTGTCTCGGTTAACCATATCACTTGAATGAAGCCTTCACTTATGTCTCTGTTGAAAAATTCACCACTAATGATGATTTCGTTTCTTTTTCTTTGACAACAGTTGAACAACAATATACCAAATGGTATGCTCTGCAAAGATAACTGGGCTTCGGCCAGTATTGCCTCCAAGATAATAATACCTGTAATGTATTCTGGCAAGTCAGCATGTTTATGTATATAATCTTGACAAGCTATATGAGGCAGCAATAACTTGTAATATTCGTCTGGGGCAGCAGCAGCCCCTTTAGGTGATCTTGCAAATTTGTAAGAGCTTTCCAGGAAAACTGCTGGATGTAGGGAAGTAAATATGGCTCGTCCGAACAATAGATTTTGTAAGAATCTAGTCTGCAGAATATTTTCGCTGTTCTTGCCATCTCCACTCATGCTTCATGTGTATAGTGTTGTCACTATATGTTCGAACGAAGCAGTGTGTTCAAATCCATGGAACAGGGTATATGAATAATGCATGCCCCGCACACCTCCTCCCCCCCCCTTCATGGGGGTGGCCACTTACATTTCTTTTATGGCCAATCCAGTTCGTGGCTGTTCTCTGCTACTAAGTGAAGTCTATCTATTTGAATAAGTTCTATTAATGGATCGTATACCAATGTCGTGTAGGCGAGTTTCCATTGCTGAATTTCATTTTTACAGTTACTGTGAACCTCCATACATTTTTCAATATCATGTATTATGTCCTTATAGCAGGCATCTGCCAATCTTTTTAAACAGACCGGTTTCTGACCAACATGTGTGATAAGATCGGGTAAGGAAAGATACTCGAAAAATTCTGGTTCACTGAAGCACCTCCCTACTCCCAAGCCCTTTTCGTTGCTGTCTTTTCATCACCAAATCTAACATTTATTATTTTTACTATATCTTGAAGCTCATGATAAGTTATGAGTTTTTCTGCTTTGGTGGATGCCACACTGCTCAGATTGTGTGGGACTAGATCTCTTTCAAGGGTGTTGTTCTTAAGAACTAAAGAATCCAAAGCCACACTCCAAGCTTTTCCCTTTTTGATGCTAGTGTCAGTATTATATAGCGTCATTGCGATTTCCTTTAAAGAGACTTTTAAACCAAGAAGAGAATAATTTTTGTTACCAATGTATTCATCCAGATAAGTAGACAAAACTCCCCTAGTTACCTTTAGAGGCCGAAATTTCACATCGAGCAATTCTTTGATTATTTTTATAATCTGGAAAGCAGCGCAAACTTTTTCACTCGAATCCGTATGTTTAACTCTGGTTAACAAATCGCGCTGAATAATTTTCCAATTTCGCTTGTAAAATGGTATTCTTTCCAAAATTTAGGGTCTGTGGCATGCGCGATTTCGTCATTGATATCCCCATCTAAGCAATGCACATAAAACCTTTCCTCTAATTGTTGGACCACTTCTCCGGTAAAAAAGCGTCTTTGTAAAGTATTGTTGTAATTACCATATAACCCATATGGTGACTCGTTGGATAATATTATAATTTGTACATCCCTTCTAGGATTAAACGATTCACCATAATGTTTACGGTTCAGTTTAACAGATTGTGCGCAACCACCTGTCAAATTCTTCAAAATTTGTAACTTGAGTCTGTTTTCGTGACCGTATTCATCCATGATTAAAAATTGTGCTGTTTCTGAGTTGCCCGTCCAGTTGTTAAGATCCCCGACAAATTCGGCATTGTGTTGTTCGCAAAACAGCTGTAAACTGTAGGATTTACCATAATTAGGGTGGTGAGAATATATCCAGTAATGTTTCTTTTTAACATTTAAAACATTTTTGGTGCTTATAATTGTTACTCTGTATAAATTAGAGTCTTCAGCAATATCATATGCATTTGTTGCAGGATTGAATTTTCTTTTTTCAAAATCTATGATGTGATACTGGCCAGTTTCCAGATCTTTTTTCTTTTGTTTGACAGAGTCTTGATCTTCAAGTGTTGAAATTTGGTGATTCAATGATACATCATAGTCTCCCTGCTGGATAAAATTATGTTTTTTTGGAAAACTACTCATCTTGGAGATTTTACTAGCAATGTTTTCTTGTGCAAAAGTCTCTCCTGAAGTAAAGAGAACTTTTGTCTCACATCCATCAGGAAAATATTGCTTTCAACCAACAAAAGTGGAGTTTGAGTGAGAGACTCGTTTTGGACAAACAGTAAGAGATAATATATCTTGCAGTGTTTTGCATCCACTATTTAATTTAATGGGTTGTTCACTATTAAAAAGTAAATTTCCATCGTGTAGTAAAATTGTTGAGACTTTTCTTTTTTTAATGAAATTGGTCAGTTTTTCCCCAATACTTGAAGAATCCACATCTTGTTGATTTAACTGTACATGAATATTTCTAGCGCAAATAGGGCTCTCCTCTGACTGGCATTGTACCAGATCCATGTGCACCTCTTGTCTCTGCGAGCCACAAATGAAATAAATTCTGTGTACATGCCCTAACAAGGATTCATTGCAGACCATCATTGATATTTTTGTGTGTTAATTTCATAACACATTATTGAACCGCTGGGTCCCGGGGAAAGTAAGAAGTATTACTTCTGATGAAACTCTTTGGCCAAGGTTTCTCCTTTGTCGAACAAGAGTGCAATTAGTCTATTATGTACCGTTTATACATCACTGTTAAAATTATTGTAAATAAAGAATGTTTGTAAAAAATATATCTATTTGTTTGCTTTTTGTTGTTGTGAAGGGAAATTGGGTTCATACTAAGGACACATATTCACAAGACCAGTCCAAATAAATTAATCCAGGCATAAGTCAGAGTTTTATTGTATGTGTGTTATTGTTTAACGCCTAATCAGAACCTCAGTGGGTTATGTAGAGGCTCGCTAGGTTAAGATTAATTATCTATATTTGGTGGTAGAAACCAGAAGCATGTAAAAAAATTGTCTGCCTTGGATATCTTGTGAAGAGATGTTTTAAGGTAGTAGCTTCAAACAAAGTCTTTTAATGCATTGTAATTGGATGCAATCTAATAAAAATAAGTTTGATTTTAAGGGGGCACCGACAACTCTGGCATACCGGTGCCAGTTCACTGACTAAATGGTGTAAATGGTAAGTTTTGAATGTCCTATGAGGCATATGTGATATATTCCTTGACATAGTTTTATTAATAGAGACATTTTTTGAGTGACAGTGCTGAAAAATCACAAGCTATGAATGCTGTAGTGGGCTTCTCGGTTGACACAAGTTTGCATAAAATATAGGTTTATACCAGAATGAAAAAACAGGTTCTTGTATATGATGTAATCTGAGTTGCTAACATATCAGCGTCATAATAGAAATAGATAATCACCCCTGGTAGGTGGCGCCCTTTTACATTTAATGCATATAAAAGACTGATAAACATAGCGAGCAACATATTGTCAGAGTGCCCGTGTGTGAGCTGACAATACAGGGACAGATATCGTTAGTATTTGACAGTACATTTACTGTAATACACCCTCTGTGTGCATTCTGACACCATTGATGAACTGCATAGGAAAAGTGTGCTATTCAATTACCCTTACTTATGTGAGGAGATCAACTTTGTGCCATTGTTATTTGCAGTTTTTGAGAGGAAACTTGTCGATGAAAATACAGTAAGATTTCTGTTACAACCACAGAGGCAAGCAACTGACGATCTACTATATATGTTGATGCGTAGAGGACCTCATGCTTGGGAGGAGCTTCTGTCAAGTCTGTCAGCCATAGGCCAGCGACACATTTTTGAGCGATTGTCGGAAACTGCTCATATTATTGCAAAAAATGAAGACATAAGCTTGGCGTATTTCATAACACATTATTGAACCGCTGGGTCCCGGGGAAAGTATGAAGTATTACTTCTGATGAAACTCTTTGGCCAAGGTTTCTCCTTCAGGAAAAGTGATTAAAGACTACACACAATGAAATGCAGTTTGGGCAGAATTTATTTCTAATAACACAAAAAGAAATGCGCGCACAAAACATAAGCAAACAGTTCGATATACAAAGTGATACATATATAAAACTTAAGTAAAGTTTTAAGGATACATTATAAAGTTTAAGTCACTGCAGTTCACCAAGCAAAGTTGTTTCGATTAAGGTGCTGGAAGGATTGGAGGGGGTAAAAGTTGTCCTGACGTAAATAAATGTGTTGCTGCTGCTGCGAACGAAGCGATGCAAAGATGGGCAGGGGACGCCAATTAAGCAGATTAGCGGGTAGATTAGCTGGGAGCGCTGGAGTAGGTCTCTAAACATTAACAATCCAGAAATGATACGTTGACAACATCATAAACGCGAAGAATCCGACCTTATAACGTGTCTCTTATTCTCAATCCCATAACTCTTCTTCTTCCAGATGAAATCCCAATTCAGACACACTGACATCTGGATTGTCTTTGTATATCTCTTCTGTCTCCCTTAATCGGCGTACCACTTCATTCTTATTGATTGCTTCCAAGCTTGACAAGAATTCTGACCATACATTTGGACCTGCGCGTTTCACGTGACACACAAGTTCAAAACATGTTTTCATGGATACATTTTCTGTTGATGAAATATCAATAATCCAATTTTCTTTAACCACACCTTTTCCGATTAAAGTATAACACAATTGTTTCAGGCATGGTGTAAGTTGTTCCATCAGGTATGTCATGTTCAGCTGCAAACATTCCTTGTGGATCTTTCCCAGGCGGTATGGCTTTTCCAAACATTCTTCAAAATCCGCTTTGCTTATGTCTTCATTTTTTGCAATAATATGAGCAGTTTCCCACAATCGCTCAAAAATGTGTCGCTGGCCTATGGCTGACAGACTTGACAGAAGCTCTTCCCAAGCATGAGGTCCTCTTTGCACCAAAATGTCTAGTAGATCGTGAGTTGCTTGCTCCTCTGGTTGTAACAGAAGTCTTACTGTATTTTCATCGACAAGTTTCCTCTCAAAAACTGCAAATAACAATGGCACTATGTTTATCTCCTCACATAAATAAGAGATATTTATTCGCACACTTTTCCTATGCAGTTTATCCATGGTGTCAGAATGCACAAAGGCGGTTTTACAGTAAATTTACTGTCAAATACCAACGATATTTGTCCCTGTATTGTCAGCTCACACACGGGCACTCTGACAATATGTTGCTCAATATGTTTATCAGTCTTTTATATGCATTAAATGCAAAAGGGCGCCACCTACCAGTGGTGATTATTTATTTCTATTATGACGCTGATATTTTAGCAACTCAGATTACATCATATACAAAAGAACACTTGTGTGATACTATTTTCCAAGAGTATGACAACCCAAAAGAACCAGTTTAAACCATTATTTTATTCTGGTATAAACCTATATTTTATGCAAACTTGTGTCAACCGAGAAGCCCACTATAGCATTCATAGCCTTTGATTTTTCAGCACTGTCACTCACAAAATGTCTCTATTAATAAAACTATGTCAAGGAATATATCACATATGCCTCATAGGACATTCAAAACTTACCATTTACACCTTTTAGTCAGTGAACTGGCACCGGTTTGCCAGAGTTGTCGGTGCCCCCTTAAAATCAAACATATTTTTATTAGATTGCATCCAATTACAATGCATTAAAAGACTTTGTTTGAAGCTACTACCTTTAAACATCTCCTCACAAGATATCCAAGGCAGACAATTTTTTTACATGCTTCTGGTTTCTACCACCAAATATAGATAATTAATCTTAACCTAGCGAGCCTCTACATAACCCACTGAGGTTCTGATTAGGCGCTAAACAATAACACACACACAATAAAACTCTGACTTATGCCTGGATTAATTTATTTGGACTGGTCTTGTGAATATGTGTCCTTAGTATGAACCCAATTTTCCTTCACAACAACAAAAAGCAAACAAATATATATATTTTTTACAAACATTCTTTATTTACAATAATTTTAACAGTGATGTATAAATGGTACATAATAGACTAATTGCACTCTTGTTCGACAAAGTAAATTTTCATCATGTAGTAAAATTGTTGAGACTTTTCTTTTTTTAATGAAATTGGTCAGTTTTTCCCCAATACTTGAAGAATCCACATCTTGTTGATTTAACTGTACATGAATATTTCTAGCGCAAATAGGGCTCTCCTCTGACTGGCATTGTACCACATCCATGTGCACCTCTTGTCTCTGCGAGCCACAAATGAAATAAATTCTGTGTACATGCCCTAACAAGGATTCATTGCAGACCATCATTGATATTTTTGTGTGTTAATTTCATAACACATTATTGAACCGCTGGGTCCCGGGGAAAGTAAGAAGTATTACTTCTGATGAAACTCTTTGGCCAAGGTTTCTCCTTCAGGAAAAGTGATTAAAGACTACACACAATGAAATGCAGTTTGGGCAGAAGTTATTTCTAATAACACAAAAAGAAATGCGCGCACAAAACATAAGCAAACAGTTCGATATACAAAGTGATACATATATAAAACTTAAGTAAAGTTTTAAGGCTACATTATAAAGTTTAAGTCACTGCAGTTCACCAAGCAAAGTTGTTTCGATTAAGGTGCTGGAGGGATTGGAGGGGGTAAAAGTTGTCCTGACGTAAATAAACGTGTTGCTGCTGCTGCGAACGAAGCGATGCAGAGATGGGCAGGGGACGCCAATTAAGCAGATTAGCGGGTAGATTAGCTAGGAGCGCTGGAGTAGGTCTCTAAACATTAACAATCCAGAAATGATACGTTGACAACATCATAAACGCGAAGAATCCAACCTTATAACGTGTCTCTTATTCTCAATCCCATAACTCTTCTTCTTCCAGACGAAATCCCAATTCAGACACACGGACATCTGGATTGTCTTTGTATATCTCCTCTGTCTCCCTTAATCGGCGTACCACTTCATTCTTATTGATTGCTTCCAAGCTTGACAAGAATCCTGACCATACATTTGGACCTGCGCGTTTCACGTGACACACAAGTTCAAAACATGTTTTCATGGATACATTTTCTGTTGATGAAATATCAATAATCCAATTTTCTTTAACCACACCTTTTCCGATTAAAGTATAACACAATTGTTTCAGGCATGGTGTAAGTTGTTCCATCAGGTATGTCATGTTCAGCCGCAAACATTCCTTGTGGAACTTTTCCAGGCAGTATGGCTTTTCCAAACATTTTTTTAAAATCCACCAAGCTTATGTCTTCATTTTTTGCAATAATATGAGCAGTTTCCGACAATCGCTCAAAAATGTGTCGCTGGCCTATGGCTGACAGACTTGACAGAAGCTCCTCCCAAGCATGAGGTCCTCTACGCATCAACATATATAGTAGATCGTCAGTTGCTTGCCTCTGTGGTTGTAACAGAAATCTTACTGTATTTTCATCGACAAGTTTCCTCTCAAAAACTGCAAATAACAATGGCACAAAGTTGATCTCCTCACATAAGTAAGGGTAATTGAATAGCACACTTTTCCTATGCAGTTCATCCATGGTGTCAGAATGCACACAGAGGGTGTATTACAGTAAATTTACTGTCAAATACTAACCATATTTGTCCCTGTATTGTCAGCTCACACACGGGCACTCTGACAATATGTTGCTCGCTATGTTTATCAGTCTTTTATATGCATTAAATGTAAAAGGGCGCCACCTACCAGTGGTGATTATTTATTTCTATTATGACGCTGATATGTTAGCATCTCAGATTACATCATATACAAGAACCTGTTTTTTCCCACAAAAGAACACTTGTGTGATGCTTTTTTCCAAGAGTATAACAACCCAAAAGAACCAGTTTAAACCATTATTTCATTCTGGTATAAACCTATATTTTATGCAAACTTGTGTCAACCGAGAAGCCCACTATAGCATTCATAGCTTGTGATTTTTCAGCACTGTCACTCACAAAATGTCTCTATTAATAAAACTATGTCAAGGAATATATCACATATGCCTCATAGGACATTCAAAACTTACCATTTACACCATTTAGTCAGTGAACTGGCACCGGTATGCCAGAGTTGTCGGTGCCCCCTTACAATCAAACATATTTTTATTAGATTGCATCCAATTACAATGCATTAAAAGACTTTGTTTGAAGCTACTACCTTAAAACATCTCTTCACAAGATATCCAAGGCAGACAATTTTTTTACATGCTTCTGATTTCTACCACCAAATATAGATAATTAATCTTAACCTAGCGAGCCTCTACATAACCCACTGAGGTTCTGATTAGGCGTTAAACAATAACACACACACAATAAAACTCTGACTTATGCCTGGATTAATTTATTTGGACTGGTCTTGTGAATATGTGTCCTTAGTATGAACCCAATTTCCCTTCACAACAACAAAAAGCAAACAAATAGATATATTTTTTACATACATTCTTTATTTACAATAATTTTAACAGTGATGTATAAATGGTACATAATAGACTAATTGCACTCTTGTTCGACAAAGTAAATTTCCATCGTGTAGTAAAATTGTTGAGACTTTTCTTTTTTTAATGAAATTGGTCAGTTTTTCCCCAATACTTGAAGAATCCACATCTTGTTGATTTAGCTGTACATGAATATTTCTAGCGCAAATAGGGCTCTCCTCTGACTGGCATTGTACCACATCCATGTGCACCTCTTGTCTCTGCGAGCCACAAATGAAATAAATTCTGTGTACATGCCCTAACAAGGATTCATTGCAGACCATCATTGATATTTTTGTGTGTTAATTTCATAACACATTATTGAACCGCTGGGTCCCGGGGAAAGTAAGAAGTATTACTTCTGATGAAACTCTTTGGCCAAGGTTTCTCCTTCAGGAAAAGTGATTAAAGACTACACACAATGAAATGCAGTTTGGGTAGAATTTATTTCTAATAACACAAAAATAAATGCGCGCACAAAACATAAGCAAACAGTTTGATATACAAAGTGATACATATATAAAACTTAAGTAAAGTTTTAAGGCCACATTATAAAGTTTAAGTCACTGCAGTTCACCAAGCAAAGTTGTTTCGATAAAGGTGCTGGAGGGATTGGAGGGGGTAAAAGTTGTCCTGACGTAAATAAACGTGTTGCTGCTGCTGCGAACGAAGCGATGCAGAGATGGGCAGGGGACGCCAATTAAGCAGATTAGTGGGTAGATTAGCTAGGAGCGCTGGAGTAGGTCTCTAAACATTAACAATCCAGAAATGATATGTTGACAACATCATAAACGCGAAGAATCCAACCTTATGACGTGTCTCTTATTCTCAATCCCATAACTCTTCTTCTTCCAGACGAAATCCCAATTCAGACACACGGACATCTGGATTGTCTTTGTATATCTCCTCTGTCTCCCTTAATCGGCGTACCACTTCATTCTTATTGATTGCTTCCAAGCTTGACAAGAATCCTGACCATACATTTGGACCTGCGCGTTTCACGTGACACACAAGTTCAAAACATGTTTTCATGGATACATTTTCTGTTGATGAAATATCAATAATCCAATTTTCTTTAACCACACCTTTTCCGATTAAAGTATAACACAATTGTTTCAGGCATGGTGTAAGTTGTTCCATCAGGTATGTCATGTTCAGCCGCAAACATTCCTTGTGGAACTTTTCCAGGCAGTATGGCTTTTCCAAACATTTTTTAAAATCCGCCAAGCTTATGTCTTCATTTTTTGCAATAATATGAGCAGTTTCCGACAATCGCTCAAAAATGTGTTGCTGGCCTATGGCTGACAGACTTGACAGAAGCTCCTCCCAAGCATGAGGTCCTCTACGCATCAACATATATAGTAGATCGTCAGTTGCTTGCCTCTGTGGTTGTAACAAAAATCTTACTCTATTTTCATCGACAAGTTTCCTCTCAAAAACTGCAAATAACAATGGCACAAAGTTGATCTCCTCACATAAGTAAGGGTAATTGAATAGCACACTTTTCCTATGCAGTTCATCCATGGTGTCAGAATGCACACAGAGGGCGTATTACAGTAAATTTACTGTCAAATACTAACAATATTTATCCCTGTATTGTCAGCTCACACACGGGCACTCTGACAATATGTTGCTCGCTATGTTTATCAGTCTTTTATATGCATTAAATGTAAAAGGGCGCCACCTACCAGTGGTGATTATTTATTTCTATTATGACGCTGATATGTTAGCAACTCAGATTACATCATATACAAGAACCTGTTTTTTCCCACAAAAGAACACTTGTGTGATGCTTTATTCCAAGAGTATAACAACCCAAAAGAACCAGTTTAAACCATTATTTCATTCTGGTATAAACCTATATTTTATGCAAACTTGTGTCAACCGAGAAGCCCACTATGGCATTCATAGCTTGTGATTTTTCAGCACTGTCACTCACAAAATGTCTCTATTAATAAAACTATGTCAAGGAATATATCACATATGCCTCATAGGACATTCAAAACTTACCATTTACACCATTTAGTCAGTGAACTGGCACCGGTATGCCAGAGTTGTCGGTGCCCCCTTACAATCAAACATATTTTTATTAGATTGCATCCAATTACAATGCATTAAAAGACTTTGTTTGAAGCTTCTACCTTAAAACATCTCCTTACAAGATATCCAAGGCAGACAATTTTTTTACATGCTTCTGGTTTCTACCACCAAATATAGATAATTAATCTTAACCTAGTGAGCCTCTACATAGCCCACTGAGGTTCTGATGAGGCGTTAAACAATAACACACACACACAATAAAATTCTGACTTTTGTGGAAATTATTTTCACTCACATATATGCCTTGATTAATTTATTTGGACTGGTCTTGTGAATATTTGTCCTTAGTATGAACCCAATTTCCCTTCACAACAACAAAAAGCAAACAAATAGATATGTTTTTTACAAACATTCTTTATTTACAATAATTTTTAAAGTGATATATAAATGGTACATAATAGACTTATTGCACTATTGTTCAACATCCACTGATATGTCCATTTTCTTCAGTTTATCTAGACATGCGTTCAACCAACTTTTTGGTTGGCCAAAATGTCAAACTTGCATTTTCTAACAACATAATGTATCCAGTTGGCGTCAGGCATCCACAGGTCTGTCCATTTTCTTCAGTTTATCTAGACATGCGTTTAACAAACTTTTTGGTTGGCCATAATCTTGTCATCTGGATAAATACTTCAATTTTCTATGACAAACTTCTTCCACTTCTTTCTTCCCTTTCAATTGTAATTTGGTCGTAAAACTTGCATTTTTTAACCGTACAAGGTATCCAGTTGGCGTCAGGCAAACAGAAACAAGATCCATGTCAAATAAGTCAACTAATGTCTGACAAGCTTCTATCTGTGTTCCTGGATATTTATCAAAAACAGCCGTTAAAACCACGTTGTAATCTATTTCTTGGTCAATATCAGGATAATAGACATAAATTCTCATTGAAACCAACTTGCAGAAACCATATGACAATTTTTCAAATATTGGAGATATTGTACATCCTTGATCTTCAAAATATTCTGTCATCCTGCGTTTCAATGACATATCGTAGAGTTCATTCTCTATAGGACACCGACAAAGGATGAATAAATCGACGTCTTCGTATCCCTTTGTTATTCTTTCCAGGTAACAAGGATAACCACCAGATATTATGGTGTGATAAGTTGTATTTTGTGCGTTCGTTATTTCATTTAGCCTACCATAGAAACTCAAGATTTTTTCAAACCTTTGTTTCTCCTTCTGGTGATGAATAACAACAGGTACGAATTTTTGTCTCCTTCCATGACAGATGATTCGCTCCAAGAAATCTTGCCATGTTTCATCACCCTGTGTATGCTCTCCATGTAAAACTTTAAAAAATGACGTTAAATCCATTATTCAATGTAATAAGGAACAAGTCTTAATCCAACAGTTGACCAGACTTATGATAATTTTTGTCTCATCCTCTTTCCTTTATATGCAGTGTGTAAACTCCTCCCCCTATCCCCTCCCCCTTTCACAGCAAGCCATGTATGCTATTGTGTGTTGAAAAACCCATTCACATTTCTTCCTCTCTAGGATAGTCCATTTTATGTAATTTGAGTTTTTTTGAAAAGTTGGCAAAGCCATGAGCTGCCATGTAAACAGGACCTTTACATCTGCGTGAATGCTTGCAAGACAATTTTTTATGAGAACTATCATAATTTGGGTCACTTTCACAACTGAGTTTTCTTTTTCTGAATATAGCCATAGTCTTTGCGTTTTTATATTTGTGACTAACCAGTGATTGGTCTTCATTTATTGCGACTTTGTCTGTATTCAAATGTTTCTGGCAGAATGCACCAGATTGTGCGAAGTTTTGTCTGCTTATCTGTAGTTTTTTCAAAACAGGAATGAGTTTTCTCTCATAAAATCTCATTTGCTCTTTTTTTGTCATATTTCTAGTTCCTTCTTTCCAACATAAAAGTTCGCATAATGCTGAAACGTGGGATGCTAATAACCCATTAGATTGTACTTCCAATTGTGAACTCATGTTTACCAATGCTATATCAATCAGTGCCACATTGTTGTCTTGCAATAATTTATTCCCAATTTTACATATGACGGGTAAAACTTGTGATCCCCTAACGGCACTACAATTAAAACATCTATCGTATACTTGCATTTCATTTTTTTCGTATATGGGATTTAAGCATTTCATTCTATGTTTGAGATCACTTGTGCTAAATTGACTCTTATATTTATGGTATGTACTTCTATTATACAAAACATCGTTTTCAGAACAAAATTTGCATGAACAATGTAATGCGTTCATGATGTCTGGATATTTCTTAGTGTTCGAATTTCCCTCCATAACATGATTAGAAGAGTAGCCCACAATATATTTATGAGTTTTGAATTGTGATTTAGACAATAGTGGGAAAACATCGCTTTTAAGAGCTTTCTTTTTAAAGGTAACTTCATTACGAACGGCAGATATTATGCTGTCAACAGTTATAGCGTTATTATTTTCCTCGTCTGGTACCATGCGAGGTATAACTCTCGTTTCCTGATTCCGGCACCTGTACCAAGCAGCCATAGAACGTAAATTAACAGCTAGTTCGGGTAACCCTCTTGGCATATTAATGTTAACTGTACAAGTTTCATCAGATGCACGATAATGAGCAAGATAGGAATTACCCATATCCACGAGTTTGTACCTCGCTATGGTTGCCTTTGTGTCACATTTGCTAACTTCTTGGAGAAAACTGTTGACCAATGACTTATTGGCTTTATTTTCTACATTAATACTCCCAGTTAGTGACATAAGTCGGGAGGCATTCTCTATCATCAACACACAACTGAATACCTTGATTTTATCGAAAAGTACAATTGCTGTGTTAATATTACAATAAGTTTTGTCATCTTTTGGTATCTGTCTCCAAATATTTTCTTCTTCATCATATCCTATTCGACCTGTGGTTTGATAGAAGCTGCCCGACAGCATTCTTTGAGCATATTCGAGTCGCACATCTTTCCTTTGTAGATTTTGTCCTGCATTTAGCTCAATGGGCGACCAGTGCCGTTGTCCGTTTGATGTTATTTTCACAATATTATGCCTCGTTTGTTCAGCATCATTGGCACTGAATACTTCTTGAAGAGTCTTTTCTAAATCCATGCCATTTAAAAAAACACCACTTTCAACTTCTTCTGGAAAAAAAGACACCAATATGATCAGTACGATTGTCAAGTCAACTGTGAGACAGTCAGAACTTGGATGGTCTTATTATGGTCGCCTAGACATTACCCCACAAAAAATGTGGTGGAATGATTGGGCTCGAGGAAACATGCACGATGTCTGCTCAAAAATAAATGTTGTCTGGAACCCAATCAATCTCATTACCTCAGGTGTGGTCATGGTCAATTTCAACATAACAAAAGTAGAATACAATGTAATTGTCCCAAAACACCCTTTATTCTATGGTGTACGCATAGTGTATGTGCAAGACGGTGATTCGTCAAATAACATGATGTCGCATGAAAACATAGCTTATTATAAAGCCGACCCAAATTGTTATAGTGACCTTCCAATTCACCTCACATCATGGATAACGGGTTTATTGGGTTTACATCATGATGTAGCCATCTGGAATGATCTTTTAGAAACTGAAGAGCATTTCCAATGGTTGAATGAAATGAAAGGAGCAAAACTAGTTGACCAGTCATCAGTCTGGGATGTATTTGTCACTTCTTATTCAACCCACTTAAACACCAGCGAAACTAAGC